>CM053622.1:490097718-490132622 GCA_028646595.1 Phalanger gymnotis
AAGGAGAAAATACTGCAAGCAGCCAGAAAGAAACAATTTGAGTATTGTGGAAACACAATCAGGATAATACAAGATCTAACAGCTTTTACATTAAGGGATGGAAGGGCTTGGAATATGATATTCCAGAGGTCAATGGAACTAGGATTAAAACCAAGAATTACCTACCCAGCAAAACTGAGTATCATGCTCCAAGGCAAAATATGGATTTTCAATAAAATAGAAGACTTTCAAGCTTTCTCAGTGAAAAGACCAGAGCTGAATAGAAAATTTGACTTTCAAACACAAGAATCAAGAGAAGCATGAAAAGGTAAATGAGAAAGAGAAATCATAAGGGATTTACTAAAGTTGAACTGTTTTGTTTACATTCCTACATGGAAAGATGATGTGTATAATTCGTGAGACCTCAGTATTACGGTAGCTGAGGGGAATATACATATACATATGTATACATATACATATGTACATACATATATGTATATATAGACAGAAGGCAAAGGGTGAGTTGAATATGAAGGGATGATATCTAAAAACATAAAATCAAATTAAGGAATGAGAGAGGAACATATTGAGAGAGGGAGAAAGGGAGAGATAGAATGGGGTAAATTATCTTGCATAAAAGTGGCAAGATAAAGCAGTTCTGTAGGAAGAGAAGAGAAGGCAGGTGAGGGTGAATGAGTGAATCTTATTCTCATTGGATTTGACCTGAGGAGGGAATAACATACACACTCAATTGGGTATCTTAACCTACAGGAAAGAAGGAGGAAGGAGATAAAAAAGGGGAGGAGATAGAAGGGAAGGCAGATAGAGGGAGGAGGTAATCAAAAGCAAACACTTTTGAAAAGGGACAGGGTCAAGGGAGAAAATTGAATAAAGGGGGCTAGGATAGGAAGGAGCAAAATATAGTTAGTCTTTCACAACATGAGTATTGTGGAAGGGTTTTGCATAATGATATACATGTGGCCTATGTTGAATTGCTTGCCTTCTTAGGGAAGGTGGGTAGGGAGGGAAGAGGGGAGAGAATTTGGAACTCAAAGTTTTAAAGGCAGATATTCAAAAAAAAAAAGGTTTTGCATGCAACTAGGAAATAAGATATACAGGTAATAGGGCATAGAAATCTATCTTGCTGTACAAGAAAGTAAGGGAAAAGGAGATGGGGGGAGTGGGATGACAGAAGGGAGGGGTGACTGGGGAACAGGGCAATCAGAATATATGCCATTTTGGAGTGGGGGTAGGGTAGAAATGGGAAGAAAATTTGGAATTCAAACTCTTGTGAAAATCAATGCTGAAAACTAAAAATATCAAATAAATAAAAAAGAAAATGAATGACAAAACAACAAACAACAACAATTCTAGGACCCTTCTTTAAGGTCTTCCTTTGATGCCTCATTTTGTTGTGGGAATGACCCCAAGTCCTCAAAGGATATACTGGTAAATCACAAACTCTGACAAGCCAAACCAATCCAGGTAGGCAACAAGAATTGGTCCAGTGATGAGCTTATTTCTTTTGCAAAAAGATCAACTTAGCTAAATTTAAAAAGACTCATCACCAGGTTTGTCACAGGGTCAGGATTTTTTTAGGTGCAACTCTCAAATATTACCTATCAAACTATTAAGGTCTAACCCATTTTCAGGGGGAGAGAGAGTAACCACACTGATAAAACCACAAATCTTTATAAATTAAGAAAAAAGTACTTAGTATAGAGTTAGATTTAATCTTCATTTAACCCCGTGCAACATATAATGTGTGTGTGTGTGTGTGTGTGTGTGTGTGTGTGAGCGTGTGTGTATTTGGGGGCAGTAGGGTATTTTGGAATTAGGATGACTCATCTTCCTGAGTTCAAATCTGGCCTCAGACACTTACTAGCTGTGTGACTTTGGCCAAGTCACTTAAGCTTGTTTGACTTAGTTTCCTTGTCTATAAAATGAGGTGGAAAAGGAAATGGCAAATCACTCCAGTACTTTTCTTAAGAGGTTTTGAAGAGTTGGTCATGATTGAAAAATCAATTGAATAACAACAAATAGATTTAGAAATATATCATAGATTATAGACTGAGAACAACTCTCTCACCATTCCATACCTCAATTTATTTGTGACCTACCCCCCACCCACCCAGACAGTAGGATGCAATGGAAAGACCTTTGGATTTGACACCAAGGGTCTAGCAGGTGCTTAACTTCAGTAGGCCTCAGTTCTCACATCTGTGAAATGAGAGTATTGGACTAGATGTCTTTTAACATCCCTTTCATTTCTTAATCTATGATAAGAAACATATGTTAGCATAGCTTCTAGTATAAAACATATTATTTTATGTCTTATATCAATACAGTCAATTATTTAAGCTCTGATTAGTCAATGAAAATGTTTTAAGTACCAGTTATACAAGGCATTATGTGAAGCACCAGGTTTACAAAGACAGAAGTGAACTACTAGTTGCCCTGATAGAGTTTACATTCTGTAAGTGAAACAATATGGCCATATATATTTATGTATAAGATCTATACAAAACAGATTCAAACTATTTGGCAGGTGGGGGCCAAAAGCACTAGAAGCTGGGATTATCAATGTTAATGATCAACCCAGATAATGTATGCCTCAAAGTATAATTTTTCTTGTGCTTGAATTTTTATTTTGACTGTCTAGGCTTGGGGTTAAGGAATTGAGGACTGTTAGACATTTTTACTATTAAGAAAAAGAAGGATGAATGTGAGCGTGTATGTGCATGTGCCTATGTGTGGTGTGTTACTGACTACTATTATTTCAAATTCTGGACTTTTGAGCCCCTAACAAAAACTTCAGAGAAGGCTCTGACCCTGTTTCTTAGCTATAAGGTGAACAAAACTCAAGATCGTTTTTGGGCATTTGCACTCACTTGGGTACGTATATGTAACTTGTGGGGTTTCTGTCACCTTAGAGGTCAGAGGTAATTTCCAACAAAGTTTTAATTTGCTGAGTGTAGTCAGTAGCCATACAAACCCAATTTCCCAGGCACTCTTTAAACTGTTGGTGGATTTGACAATTGATCTAATCATCTCAGAAAGTAATTTTAAACTATTCTAAGAAAACAAATAAAATGCCTATACCCTTTGACCCAGAGATCACAGTACTAGGCATATTCCTTAAGAAGCTAACAGATGGAAAGAAAGGTCTCATATACACCAAAATATTTGTAACAGCAATTTTTGATTTTTTAATTAATTTTATGTGTGTTTTTAAAAACATCACTTACATTTCCCAATTTATCCCTTCCTCTTCCACAGAATTGACACTTATAATTAAGGATTTTTTAAAAAAGGAAAAGAAAAGATCAGTAAAACCAACATATCAAAAAAACTTGGCATTAATTTCAGTGTTTCAGATATATTTCTTTAAATAATCAGGGTAAGATACTTCTTCATAATTTGTATTTGGGGCTAAACTTGGCCATTATAATTTCAAAGCATTCTTTTATTGTTTTATTCTTTCTTTTTCTTTTCTTTTACATTGTTTTAACCATTGTGTAAATTGTTTTCTAGGGTCTTCTTCACTTTGTAGGTCTTCCTATATTTCTCAGTCTTCATTATACTTATGATTTATTATAGGACAGTAATAATTCATTTATATTTATCTATCACAATTTGTTTAGTCATTCTTTTGTTTCCAATTCTTTGCTGCCACAGAAAGTGCCAATGTCACCACTTTTTAACGTAACCGGGAATTGGAAACTAAGTAGATGCTCAAATATTGGAGAATGGCCATTAAAAAAATTATGACACATGAATGAAATGGAATATTACTCTTCTGTGAAATGACTACAACAACATAAATAAAAAACCCACACAAAGAAAAAGACAAAATAATTTTGAGTACCACGTAATTATAATATTCAAGTTTGGCTCCAAAGAAGAGAGGAAAAAATGTGTCTCCCTCCCTTCTAGGCAGTAGTGGGGGGACTATGAGTATGAAACATTGCATTTATAGTCCGATTAGGTGGATATGTTGGTTAGTTTTGCTAAATAATCTTTCCGTTTTCTCTCTCACTTTCATTGTTGCCAAGGATGGCTTTGTTGGAGAGGGAAAAGAGGAGAGAGAGAATTGGAGGAATTAAAGAATATATAAAAGCAATATACTGAAACAAATTTAAATAAAAAAGGAAAAGGAGATATTCTCTACTCTTGAAGAACATGGTTAAGAAAGGCATCAACCTTAAGGGAAAAGTTTTAATTATCAGTGAGAATTGAGAAGATTTAAAAGGAGCAGTGTATTTAGAGTCTGAAGATCTGAGTTCAAAAGTGCCTGCTACTTTATGTGACCGTGAGCAAATTATTTCACTTCTCTAGGCCTTAGCTGTTTTTTTTTATCTATAAACAATTTTCTCATTTATTAAGTTAAGAGATTAAATTGGATTATCCTTCTTCCAGCACTATAACCTATGATCTCATGAAACTACAAAAGGTCAGCATCTGGCTTAACTATTTAATTTTTTAAAACCCAAAATGCAAGTAAATAAAATTTGGTAAATGTTCAAACGCCCTTTCTAGGACAATAATTCTTTTCCAAATGCCAAATTCTGGTTCTTTCTACCACCCTCTCCCCTTTCTGGTGGGTTACTGGCCACAAACAGGAAACTCCCAATCCTTTTAGAAGACATGCATTTGGGAGCTTTCTTACATTACGCCCAGTTGTTCTTTGCCTTTAGAAAGAACAGAACATATACAGAAATATTTAAGAAGCTATGTACTGCCCTTGAGTTCAAGCATTAGGACAAAAATAATTTTATTTCCAAAGCTACAGAATGAAAATGAACATCCTCATAAAAAATGGAATAGAGACAATAGGAATCTGGAAAACATCTGGGATCTAGCCATGGGAATTTTCTAATGAAGAGGATAACCTATCTTATAACCATTCCACAATAAACAGCCTTTCTGGGGGAATAACTGACCTTGAAAAAAAGAGAAAAGAAAATCCTGCTATTGTTTCAGGTGAGTGAATGAATTTCATACACACACACACACACACACACACACACACACACACTTACACCCCTACCGAGAACTGTGAATTGACATTATAGACACAAATCTGAAATCACAATGAGAAAATGACTCAAAATTTGATACTAAAATGGTGACCAAAGTTTCCACCCCCTCACCCCAGCGAGGGATATATATTATATACTAGGGTGGTCAAAGGCAAAAAGAAGGTCATGTATATAACAAAATATTTATAGCAGCATCTTTTATAATTGCAAAGAACTGTATGCAAAACTGATACCTATCAATTTGAGATTGGTTTAAATGGAGCAATGAGTGGAATTGAATATTACTACAGCATAAGAAGGGGCAAAAAGCATGGGAAGATATGTAAACTGATGTAGAGTAGGTCAGCAATCAAGGGACCAATGTACACAATGACTACAACACTGGTAACAGAAAGGACTAAAGAGAAAACAAAACTGAGTGCCCTGTAATTAGAAGGACCAATCTTGGCTCTAAAGATGGAAAGTGATACATTTGAAACGTAAGGTGATGTGAAAATGAAAGGTACCAAGGTACCTTGGTACCTAAATAAAGGTACCAAGAAATACTGGGCCCTTATAATCTTACTCTAATAGTCTCCTCAGAACCCTGAGCCTCATTTTTCTCTTCTCTCTCTTAGTAAAAATGAGAACTACTTCCATGTTTTCTTACGACCTAAACAGATACTAGCAAAAGAGTACATATACCTGGAAATTCCAGGATGACAGATATAACTGAAGGAATACTTCTTGAGTGACTTAAAATCTCAAACAAAGGGAGGAAGACAGCTGAATTAGTTACCTTGTATTTGTTTTTGCTCAAAGTATAAGCAATCGAGGCAAAAATTTTTACCCATCTATATAAATATTTCTAATTTTCACTTCATTGACCTAGGAAAGAAAATCCAAGGAAGGGACCCAAGATGGTTAAGTTAAAACTGTCTAAATTTGAATTGTAAAATAAAAGCCAAGGCAAAAGTACGGTGGTGTAAATACCAAGAAAGGGAAAACATCACCAGCATGAATCATATTGACTTTGGGTTTCTCAGCTGTTTTCAGATTCAATTTCTGTGGAGATGTTGGCTGGTTTTATCTTGTCATGACTGAACTGTCAGGTCTATCCTCAAACTCCTCTGTCTTACAGAGGTTTTTCTTAGGTTGTTTGCTAACAGAATATTTTCTACAAAAGTATTATTTCTTCATTGAGGTAATGATCTCATGGTACAAAATGAAGTGTAGATTTTGCAATGATCTCACTTATGTCATTCATGTAGACAGGGAAACAATCTAGGTAATTCAAATATAAATATGCAATTAAACTATAAATATGCATTTTGGGCTCTGGTCATTCACCTATGTTTTGTATATTGCTGAAATTGGCCAAATAATTGTTAACTCCATTTTGTATTATATAGACTTAGTAATTTAATATTTGAATACTTTGTTACATCAATGATTGTGTGATCTCATCAATCACTCATTGACATTTTTTTCAGTGATGCAGATTGCAATCCATTTATACTTTCTCATTCTGTGAAACTCATCCTCCCATAAATACTTCACAAGGATTTTATGTACAGTACTAGAGGATTTCCTCTAAGATCTTTCCATATTGTATAAGTAACTTGGTCCAGGTATGTTTTTCATCTTAATTTTCTTTACTGCCATGTCTTCTTTGTCATGTAACTGGGACTATAAGACTAAAATTCAAATGTGATGGCTCCACTGCCATTGTTGAAGAAAATAGTTTCCAAAAGTAATTTTAATGGATTCCTACCACCACCCCCATTTTTAGCTGCTTGTCATGCTCCCAGTTTTATCTTTGAATATCTTTGAGATAATCTTAGGTAATTGGGTCACATATATATGTATATGTGTGTATACATGTATATAATGTATGAAAATATGTGCACACACACATACATATTTTTGTTTGTCCTTCCAATATTGTTACCTTCCAATATTTTTGCTCTGTTTTAATAGGCAATATTATCCTTTGTCTTTTTCCATTCTCTGATTTAAGATTTAAAATGGATTTTTATATTTAAGCTTTATGCTGCCCTTGATTGGCCTAGATCAGGGGTGGGAAACCTCCAGCCTTGAGGCCACATGTGGCCTTCTAGGTCCTGAAGTACGGGCCTTTGACTGCATCCAAACTTCACAGAACAAATCCCCTTAATAAAAGGATTTGTTCTGTAAAACTCGGACTCAGTCAAAAGGCCACATCCAAAGACCTAGAAGGCCACATGTGGCCTCAAGGCTGCAGGTTTCCCACCCCTGGCCTAGAGTTTCACTTGGCAGCAACACAAAGGTTTTGCTGCCAATTCTTTCCCATCTTCAAAAAAGTCAAAGCAAAAAATCCAACCCTTCACTATACCTAATCATCCCACAAGCAATCATACATATATATATGTATATATACGTATATATATATACACACACACACACATACATACGTATGTATGTATATATGTATATACATACACATATGCATATACATGCGTACATATACGTATATACATATATATGTGTATATGTGTATGTGTGTATATGTATACATCTCCTCTCTTTATCAGTCAAATTCCTGAGTGGTGGTGGTGGTGGAACTGCCTATATTCATTTCCTTTATTTTCTCTTTTCTCCTTCTAAGCCCTCTGCATTCTGGCTTCTGACTTTATTGTACAATTAAACTTCTCTTTCCTAAATTGCTACTGATTTCTTAATTGAGATATTGGACAGACTTTTCTCAGGCCACATCTATGTAGACCTTTCAGCATCTTTTGACACTACTGACCACCTTCTCCTCTTGGATAACTTCTCTCAGTAATGATACTGCTTTCTTCTAACTCTCCTCCTCCCCCATCTTCTTTACCCCCACTTACAAGTCTTACTTGCAACGAGTAAGCATCATCAAAACGAACAAACTTACACAATAGGCATGTCCAAAAATATCTCATTCAGCACCTCTAGAACATTAATTCTCTGTCAAAAAGTGGGTAGCATGCTTCATTAGACCTCTGTAATCATGATTAGTTAATGCTTTTGGTCAGAGATCGTATGTCTTTCAAAAAATAATTTTTTTTCCTTTGACTTGTTAGAGTTATTATATATGTCCTGGTTTTTACATTACTATATTTCATCACATAAGTGTTGCAGATTTTATGCCAAATTTTTTGTGAAAAAGTGAGGTGCAACTATTATGTGAAGCTTCCAGCCAGTATTATTTAAAAATCATTTATTACTAAACTGTATTGGGGGCAGAGACAAACCGTACAGTTTAGCTACCATATCCTGTGACTTACTTACTGCAGCTTTGCCTGCGTGCTCTCTCACCTTGTGCCTATGGCTCTTCATTGGGTTGAGCGATAATACCATTAGTACTGCAGCATGCTAAACCAACTGCAAAAGTCTTCTTTCAGAAATATACTGACAATGCACTTATGCTATGAATTCTAGGCTCTCGGCTCTCAATAAGGAAGAGATAAATGCGTATTCATATGCCACTGGTGAATACATTGCTACTCTGTTTACCTTACTTAAGTGGGGTGAGAAACAGAATAATGTGATGAAAGGTTATAACCAATTTTTGGAATGAAAAAACAGGGTGTGAAGATTATACAGTGGTGACAATTATGTGGTAGAATACGGTACTCTGTATAAATTCATATAGAAGTTCCACAGTTTTTCTGAATTCATTCTCTTTAACATTTCTTATAACGCAATAATATTCTATTTTATTCATATACCATAATTTGTTAGCCATTCCCCAAATGATGGATACCTCTTCAACTACTTGTCCTTTTCTATAACAAAAAGTCTTACTATGAATACTTTCATACACATGGTTCCCTTTCCTTTTTCTTTTGTATCACTGGTGCTTAGGCTTAGTATTTGTACCACTTGTGTCAAAGGAAATGAAGTTTAGTGACTTTTATAATTCTAAATTGCTTCACAAAATAATTGGACTGAGCCTTCAGGGTCACATAACCAATAAGATGGAGAATTAAATCTCTCTCTGATCCTCAAAACATAAATAGGTGCCAGAGATAAAGTAACTTCAGCCGTCTCCATGGTCTAAGACACCAGGAACTCAAGAGAAGATTAAAAACTCCATGAGCTAATGTCTAACTTGAGTTCACTCATACCCTTTCCCCCATAACCCACTTCTGTCCCACAACAAGGCTGCAATTGCCACTGGACCCATGGGATTGCAACAAAATGTAACTCCATGTCCTGGTCCTGATCCAAGTTCTAAACTGCTGAAATTTGCTGAAGCCTCAATAGCCAACACCACAGGAGCATTCTGTGTTCCAAAAGATCTCTGCAGGATAATAGAGGAACAAAGGGAAAGAGGCAGGATATATGTACAGGCTTGAAAGAGTTCAACTACACATACCAACCACCTTCTCCTCCTTCCTCTCAGAGTCTCAGAGACACAAACTCCAAAGGACAGAAATCAGTCTGGGCTACACTTACAGCTGTGTCAAAGCACTTTGTACTGCTGGGCCAGAGAACTGAAGAACATGAAAATGGGACAGGTTATCATATGTGGGGCTGTGTAACAATTCACTAAGCCTGAGGGAAAGAGGAAAAAAGTCCATCATTCAGCTGGGCCAGTCTTGACCTCTCAAAAGTTACTTGGGGGCAGAGACCTAGGTTGATGAACCATGAATTGCCCAGTGTGTGTAAATACTGTCAGTGGAGAGGGGGTCAATAAGTGAGCAATAGGAGAAGAGAAAGAAAAAGAGATAGAAATTACCAAGAATATCACGAGGAGGAAAACTCAAAGACCTTAAGCATAAGCGTAAAGTGGTTGGAATAGTTCACAGCTCCACTGGCAGTGCATTAGTTCTGCTTCTTTATTTTTCATAATAAACTCCAGGGTTTTGTTGGGAATCACAGTCAAGCTTCTTGGCCCAGAGTTTGAAATATCTACTGTCTTCTCTTTGTTTTTCAAAATTGGGACATTTTCTCATCTCTATTTACTCCTCTTGTCCACACTTTTTCAAAGTTCACTGACAGTGGTGCCTCAATTAGATCTGCGGGTGTTTTTGGTAACCTGTGATGTAGTTTATTTATGTCTCTTAAAGCAGCCTTGTTAAAGGCAGGTAGATAATCCCATACCACCTATTTACTTATCTTTGGCTTCAGCTGCTTGTTCAAAGTTAATAGACAAAAAAATAAGGGTGACACAAATATGTCTTCCCTCTCTTGTCCATTTTCCACACCAAGCAGTGTTCCAAGCCTTTCTTTTATTTACCACTTTCCTCAAACATAAGCCAAAAACCCTTCTTTTTGTATTTATGTTCTTTCTCAGAAGTATGCCAGCACAACGACCTACTTGGATGTCTTAGCTTTATTCATCACTTCCCTTCTTTTCAGCTAGTTGAGTCCAGAGTGTGCCTTCACAAGGATGCTTGAAGAGAATGGCTTGATACAACTCTTTCCGTCCTTCTAGTACTTAACAAACACTTTAATGCACCTATTTATTGTGCTGAAATGAGATTTACTATTTTAAAATTTTAAGGCTGTTATTCTGGCAAAGTGATGTAAGAATTAAAGCAATCTTTCATGATAGTCCCTTCTATTTTTTCTTCTTTCACCCATTTGAAAAACAGCAGTGTAAGGATTTTATTACAAAATATTGGGCCCCAAGACAGAAATTTTAGAAATGAAACTCTTGTCCTTCATTGATTATAAAATAAATGTTTCTAGATTCAATTGTGTGGTTAGGGACTACTTGTAAAACATTTGTACCAACAGAGAGACAAAGGAGAAATCTAGCAGCAGCTATCTCCCTAGCTCTGACTCTAACTGCTTTTCCTTCTTTTTCATTTCTCAATGAAAACAAGAATCAGAGGTACACCTCTAGTCAAATAACTCCTATTTTTTGCAATGCATTAGGAATGGCACATATTGCAGAACCTTGCCCAAATTTTGATTGTGTAGAACACATTGTTTTCCTGAATGTATGTCCACCTAGATGCTACTGATGACCTCTGAAATCCATGCTGGAAAATAATAATATCAACAGCTCAAATTCATATAATCTTTTATGATTTATAATGTTATCTCCTTCACAATAATATCATCAAGTAGGTTGTGTGAGAGTTATTGGATTGTTCAGATGAGGAAGCAGAGGTGAAGAGGTAAAATGATTTGTCTATGATCACATAGCACCAAAATAAAATCTCATAACCTTCATAATGAACTTTCAGTAAATAAGTTATCTTTGGCAAGTGAGTATGTAAGAACTAAGTGAAAAATTATGTTTTATAGAACCATTGCTGCTCAAATGTTATATGCCCATGTTCAACTTTGCAAGGTGGACACATTAAGTTGCCTGCTCCCTAGAGATTCTCAAAACATGCACCTTGGGAAGGTCTCTGCTTTTAATGGCTCCCCCATAATTTCAGGGGCACTTTGGGTAATGATTCACCCCTCTTTTTCTTTTCCTAAGAAAAGACTTGTCAGGCAAGTTATAATTGACAATTGTGATAGAAGTCTTTCATAGATTATTCCCAATTTTCCCTACTTTTTTTCCTTTTTTGTGGCATCCCAAACTCACCTTATGCGATGACACTTTCATACTCACATTCATTCTCTTCCTTCCTATCAGCCGACATAGGTATAGGGACAACATCTCTAATTCCACTGGTGTAGAGAATTCCAAGATGAGTGTTATGGTAATTAGGGTAGGACTTTTTTTGCCGGTCTTCTCTTTTGGAATGCTAAGGCCGTTAAGTGCCTTTAATGAGTCTTACATTTGTTCGAATGGGGCAGGTAAAGTGGGACCTTTTTTGTCTTTTATTTTGGAGTTCTCCTCAGCACTGAGGTAATCAAGTACCTTTGATGAGTCTTGACTTTTTGCTGGGACTTTTGGCTGTTATTTGTTTGAGTGCTTCTCAGCACCGAGGTAATCAAGTGTCCCAGGACCCTGAGATGTGTATATAAGATCTGAGGTTGGCATTTTGTTTTGGGGGCACACTCTTTGAAAGGGTATTGGTGATGATGCTCTGGGTAGTCATTGAAAGAGCCCCCCTGGATTTGAAAACCCAGATGTTGATGCTTCTCTCTGGTAACTGTGTATGTATTGTGATTTGGTCAAACAGATAAAATCCTGTCTTTTGATCTGTTTGTAATTTCTGTAGTATTTGTTCTGAAGTTCAGGGTGCTGGCTTTCCCCCTGAACTAAGTGAATAGTATATGCATGCTTAATTAAAGTAAGATTGTTAATCCCTTAAAGTTGCTTTCCTTAGAAAAACAGATCAAAGGACCTGTGCTGGCAGCCCTTTTGTGTTCTCTTGTTGTTGGTCTTGTTGGGTCTTTGACCTCCACAGCAGCAGCTAGCAACATTGTTGTTACAATGAGGAAACTTCCACTACCAAACTTCTCTATAACTTCTAGTGTTTGAGAGGACCCTGGAGAGCTGAGAGATTATGCCCAAGGTCACCCAGCTATTATGTCAGAGGCAGGATTTGCATCTAGGTCTTCCTGATTCTGAGGTAAGCTCTCTATTCACAGTATCAAACGGTCTCTCATCAAAACATGACACCATCACTATATATTGTTGTCAAGAAATATTTTGTATATTATCAAGAAATATTTTCATAGTAATCATCAATTTCACAGGTTTAATGGTAGAAGGGACCACAATGAGGATAACAAGGCTTAGAGAAGTGAATCGACCTAAGGTAACATAAGAAGTAGAAGGAATGGAATTTGACTCAATGTCCTCTTCCTGTAAAACCAGTACTCTTCAACTATTACTTAATATTGGATTTCAGGTGTTGTTTTGAGGAGGGGCAGAGTTATAAGGATGCATGATTCCCATCTCTCCTTTTCAGTTGCAAGACTGAGCATGCTTGTGTAAATTCATTCCCCTCCCATCTGTGCTTCTGACTCTCCAGACTTTGCTACCATGTTTCAGCTGGCTTCTCACCCTGGAATGTCCCTCATCCATTTTGGCTGTCTTCTCTCATTGGTGAGTTACTTCTGGGGCTTGCATTTTGGGGACAGGCCCAGGCTGGCCATGCTTCATTCTTCACCTGGATGTGCTTCTGACTCTCTGGACTTTGCCCCCATTCCCCCACGCAGGTACCTTCTCCCCTCCCCTGCTGCCCCCAACAACCAACACCCTCTGTTTTCCAGGGAAGGGAGTTCTTCAATTTTTTCCCTTGTATTTCCATAACCAGCGTTTAACATTATAAAGTTAAATGCTTAACAAATGCTTGTTTCTTGTCTGCCTGCCTAAGTTGGTAAGGTAGATATTTCCAAAGCTGAGTTTTCCTTTTCTAATCCTACATCCATTAACCAGACTCCCCAGTGGACTCACGTACTTAGCGTGGATTTAAGACAATGTGTTACCTCCCTTGAATATATTTACATTGTAAACCTTCTCTCACTAATTGTAAAATTAACACTTTTGATTCCTGTTAAAGGGGTTTCAGGCATCAAGCCCAGATTGGGAAGGTGTAAGAAGGGAAGAGGGAATGTAAGACGCTGCCAATGTACCAACAGTCACATCACAGAGCCAGTTGTGTGCAGTACTTATTGATAAAAGCAACTCTGAAAATGGGGTTGCTGGGGGAAGTGTGATATTGTGGAATAAGGACCAGGTCAACAAGTAAATCTCAGACATAGGTCACTTCATCCCTTCTCAGATGAAGGACTAAATCAGAACTTACTTGGAAATACCAATTTTGGCCGCCACCTGCCCTCATTTGACCTAGCTAAGAGCAAGAAGCAGACTTGGAAATGCATGGTGATCCTTTTTCCATTCAGCCTGAACTCGATAGACACTACAATGGTCCTTTTTGTCTTGAAATAACGTTCACTGCTTTTTATATCTTAGTCTGTTGCTCATCTGGCAAAGAGTTGTGAAGAATGATGATAACTGTTTAGGCCATTCAGGCTCTCTGGAAGCTCTTTGCTATTAAGGACAGAAGACTGTAAGTTTTGTTTCTTATTTTTTTGTTTTTGTTTTGCTTTGCATTATAAAAATTAACTTTGTTCTTCAGTTTCTGCTGACAACCACAACTTTCTATTTCATTATATCTCTGCTGACATGGCCTGCAATTTTTAAAACTGAAAGTAGTCTTATTTTAAATGACATATTATGAGCTTATAATATTCTGGCCTGTCTACATTTCTAATGTGCCAATATACACATATGTTGGAAGGTAAAGACATTTGGCAGAACCTAGTTCCTCCCCCCACCGACCTGAGATTTGCTTACTTTGGCTGAAGAATGTATATGTTACCATGTTACTATACAAAGCTTTCATCAGTAAAAGAACCATTTATCTCTTTAATATTCAAATAGATACTTATTGAGCTTGAATAAATGGAGTTAACTTGTCCATTCTTGTTAGACACGAGAAAGAAAGGGAGAAACATCCAGACTACATTCTGAAATGTTTCATTGTTAAAACAAGAAAACAGTAATCTTTGAAAATATGATATACTTAGATGAGAAAAAATGGTTTGCAGCTAGCATCAGTCTTGATTCTAATATTTTTCATCAAGGAATTTAATCTGCATCAGCATCGGTATCAATAAAAGCATGTAGGTAATAAGTATTTCCATCTGAGGTTTGATAAGAAATAAAGATACTTTTGCCTTTAGGTAATGTACATTGCAAGACAGATTCAGTTATACAAAAAATGTTTTGGAAAAAAGTTTCCAAGTCTGGAGCAAAGGAGTAAAAACATTGAGCAGCTTCATGAATTGTGTTCTTGTTTAGCCTTTTATTCCCAAGGTTATTTTCTTATTTTTACAAATAAAAGTGTCTGCCTTGATGGGAGACTTTAGTAAATTATTAAAAATTAATTTAATTTATTTTTTGGTAAAATTTTAAGTTCTAAGTTGTCTCTTCCTTCTCTCCCCACCCTGCACTAGAGAAGACTATCATTTAACACATGTATATATGCATATATATCAATACAATGCATACTTATATTTATAAGTTCTTTCATAGGCCTTAGTAAATTAAAAGTCATTTAGATATCCCAACTGGAAGTCAAGGTCAACAAACACACTCACGCATGTCAATAGGTCTCTTTAAGACAGAAGTCTTAGGAATAGAAGGCAAAAGAAATGTACAAATATTTACTTTTCTGATCATTTTCACCACATTGTGGGTAACAGCCACAAAACACTTCAGAAATACACAGAAAAAAGAAAAGCAATAACTTAATTTTTAAGGCATTTTAAGATTTACAAATTTCTCCCCCTAAGACAGTGAAGTAGATAGATCATGCTTATTATCTCCTTTTGATATAGTAACCAGCGCAGATTGCTTCCTTTTCCCTGCCCCTTGGATATAGGGAGGAAAAAACAGTAGGACTGAAATAGCTAGAATGACTGCTATATCCATTAACAGAGACTCTCTATGACCTCAAAGGAACTCTACCAACCTCTATGCACATCCTCATGTAACTTACTCAGGATCTAAACTATTATTAGAAATTTTTGCACCTGGAGCAAATATTACAGAATATTCTGCAAGTGCCTGCTGTTGTGTGTGGTTAGGTTAAAACTCTCTATTAAGGGGAATCAGAGACCCCAGTACTCTGGTTCTCCTGGGCAGAGACCCTAAGATGCCATGAGACTGCAACTGGGGAGTTTACCCTTGAGCAATGGAGATCCACCATTTGGTGGCTTCATATTTTAACGTATCATTCTTGATAACCATGAGGGGAAGTGGGGATAGGGAGTCGACCTCAGAATCAGGTAGACCTAGGTTCAAGCCCTTCCTCTGTTACGTATTAGCTGTGTGACTAAGGAAATCACTTGATCTCTTAGTGTCCTGGGCAACTCTCTATGACTATAAATTGCCAAGCAAATGCTAGTCTATACTGATAGGGGAATTTCCTTATTGGGACCTCCCTATGCTGATGAAATCACTAGTCTGGTTAACAACATCTTGATATTAGATTATAATGCTAATTGTTTATTCATATTGAGGATTTAAGAAGTTTGATTATTTGGAGGTGGAATGGAATGATAGCCCCTAAAGCAAACTTTTGGGGAGGGGGAATAAAAGAGATTTGAAACCAACCACATAGTCCCAAATATCAAAAGCATTGTGTAAAACAAACAAACAAGTATTGTGTAACCCCTGAATCACCTCTTTGTGGGTCCTCATTTCTCAACAATCTTTGAGTTGACATCCCTGAACTCCCACTGATAATTTCATTCATTCTGCTAGAGGACACAGTTGGAAATAGAGACCATTTACTCAAACAGCACAGCAAATAAAACACAAGAGAAGATACACACCATGAATTCACACTTTCCTTTACATCACCATGCCACTAATGGGTGTCATGTACACTACAGAATGTGCATGATCAGATGATATACATAGAGGAAACATATGAAACCTATATGAACATAAGGGGCATATGTGGCCAGGTACTCAGATGTATAGGGGATCCTTATAAAGGGGATGTACTCCAGGCACAAATGTGGCCTTGACAATTGATACTTCTCATATTTCAGAGACACTGATGATGTTATTATGCATTGGGAAGGTCACTCTGCTGGGTATCATGGTTGCTATTGGGCATTGCTCTTTTCTATCTACTTCTGGGCTTCATCTTTGTAGGGTCATCTGTTGAGACCTAGGGTTATCTTAGGTCTGTTAGGAAACAGTAACTAGATAGTCCTAATAAAGATAGGATAGTACCTCTTTAGTCATACTCTGACCAAGAGGAAAGGTAATTTTCTTCCATTCTCCTGGTCTACCTTCTCTATCTCTCAATAGCAAATCCCAAATAGCAAACTGGTAGTATATTGACCAGCTAAAATTCTTATTGTCTCCCTAAATTCTCCTATTAAAAATCAGATGGAAATACATTTGAACACCTGTGAACAGAAATCTAGTTTGTGAAAAACCTGTACCCACAGTCTTTGAGATCACTTCTTCTCATATACCTTCTCATATACCATTTCTGACATACACCATAGTCACAGGAAATCATCCCAACTACACAGAGTAGTGCACAGTCATTTATATAATTGATAGCATTTACATTAATATTGCATTCATCTAGCATTAGTGCAGGTGAAAAACACAATACATAGGATACAAGCAATAGGGAAAGAGAAGGGACTCAGCATTTATATGTCACCTACTATGTGCCAGGCCCCATGTTGAATGCCTTACAATTGTCTCATTTGATTCTCACAAAAATCCTGTGATTTCTGTAGGTAGATGCTGTTATTATCCCCGTTTTACAGTTGAGGTATCTGAGCCACATTGACTTGCCCAGGATCACACACCTGGGAAGTGTCTGGTGCTAGATTTCAATTCAGGCCTTCCTGACTCTAGGCCCGGCACTCTATCCACTATGCCACCTAGCTAAGGACACTAATCTCAGTGCCACAGAAAATACATACCTAAATTACATGGAGTAATTAAATACATGTATGTCCACTGGTAGAGACAGTATCATGCTTAACATGCCATTCTTGCACATGTAGCAAAGAAAAGCACAAGAAAAGTCCACTGCATAGCATGATTTCGGTCATACATGATGGATAAGGATGCATTTCCATTACATAAAGAAGAACATATTGTCCAGAAATAGGCATCTTCTGGCTTTATGAGGAATCACTTTTCTTGTCTTACTAGGAGCCTTGTAAATAAGCTTAATCAGTTGCCAGATAGTCCCAGGTTTTCTACTGCCATTCTATGAGTTTCTGATGGCCCAGGCTAACCATTAGCATATATAGAACAATTGGCCTATTTTACTAATCTTGACTTTGTGTATGGTTCTTTTGAGTAGGAATTGTTTCAGTTTTTGTACCTCTATTCCAGTACCTAGCATAGTGCCTGGCACATAGTAGAATAAATGCCTTTTAAGTAGAATATTTTAAAAAATACATTCATGTTAATTCATGTATACATACACATATACATACCTACATACATATGTACACATGTATCTAAAAATGAACTATATGTATTTTTTTAGTTCTCTGAACATACTGTTTAAAACTTGGCCCTCCAGGTTTTCTATGTGGAAAATGTTCCTGTTGGGGTCATAACTAGGAGTTTTTTCACCTGGACTAAAAATCATATTGGGGAGTAGGTCGGGAAAAGTGATGACAAAGAAGGCAGTTTGACTGTGGGCATGGGTTTTTCACAAACTAGATTTTATTGATACATTTTGCTTTTATATTGCCTAGATTTCTTCCTGTTACCCCCTCCTCTCCTCCCTGAGAGCTATCTTTTTTTTTTTTTGAGGGTGGAAGGCAGGACAATTGGGATTAAGTGACTTGCCCAAGGTCATACATCTAGTAAGTGTGTCAAGTGTCTGAGGCTGGATTTGAACTCAGATCCTCCTGACTCCAGGGCAGGTGCTCATATTCACTGTACCACCTTGCTGCCCTGAGCCATCCTTTTTAACAGGGGTTCTCAACTTTTGTGTTTATATATCATTGACTGCTTTAGCCATCTGAGGAATACTATGAATATTTCCTCAAGATAATGTTTAAAATAATTGGGGGATATACTAAATTTCATTTAGAGGTTGGTGAAAATAAAGATGCCATTGTTTTTCCCATCTCAGTTCTATATTCCTTTGGGCAGAGAACCCACATGTGAGTATGATTCCCCATGTAGACAGAGGGAGAGGAGGGCAGAAGGGAGAGTAGTAGTGCAGGACAAAATACAGTTGTCCCTTCATATCAGGACTTCCCCATCGTGGTTTCAATATATCTCCGGTTGGCATAAGAAATTAAATGGGAATTTTTTGGGAGTTTTGTGGAAGTCACAGACAACTTGTGAAGGCTAATGGATGACATAGAGCCTGTGATTGCATACCTAACCTAAATTTTACAATAAAGTACTGTAAAGGCCCCATAAAAGAAAAAATGCAGACTTCTCTGGTATGAAGGGAAGGCCAAAAAATTTTACATGGATTTTCCAGATCTTGGGGGTGCTGTACCCTTAACCCCACAATGTGTAAAGGATAACTGAAAAGTACTTTATGTAGTTCTGACACCATGCATTAAGGGAAACTTTATAACATGGAGAGAAATAATTATTTAATAGGTTCATTGTTCATGAAAAAAATAACTAACCTCCCTTCAAACATTTCTCTCTTTGATAAGGCTCACTTTATTTTTTCTCTTTTCCAAACTTTCACTCAGTCCATGGACACTGGAAGGCTTATGTATGCATGCATTGTGAGTATTACTTTGGAATGGCATTACATTTAATTGCCTTCAGATAGGCAGGCTGACATGTATGGTGCTTTCCAACAGAACAACCAATGAAAATATGCTGACAGAAAACAGCAGCTGGAAATAATCAGATAGCAGCAGTCTGGCTGAAACAGGAAGTACTATGAAGAGAAATTTGTTCACTGTGTTATGTTATTTAGAAGCCCTAAAGATTTGAGAGCACATTTCTTTTCTGCTTGTTTTTTTTTCTGTTTTGAACTTAATAGTTTATGTTTATGCCAGTAATTTGCATCTACGTGGTAGCAACACAATCTAGGAAAGAATGGAAAACTGAGTCATTTGTATCATATAGACTTATTTTTCCATAGGCCAGGACAAAAATTGTATTTTTTAGTTTTCCTGAATTAAATTTTTAAAAGTAGTTTCATTCATCACTTTAAATCTCTGGGCCTTGGTTTCTTCATCTATAAAATGAGAGGACCTTATATCTCAAGACATAGACCACTGGGAAATCGGGTGGCAGATGCAATGGACTTGGCTGTGTAGTCTTCATATATCCTTCTTGTGTTTTCCATGAATGGTTTATGGCAATAAATAAAAAAATCTCTAAGATTGCTTCCACCTCTAAATTGATTTTTCTTTGTGACTTGTCTATGGTCATATAACTAGCAAATATCTGAGATAAGATGCCAGCTCAGATCTTGCAGATGCCATGTCCAGGAGTCTACCTATTATACAACACCATCTCTCAGGCTTCACATCCAAGTCCTCAGCAAATGAATGCCTAATCAAGGCCAACAATTGTGAAGAGCTTCTGAATAGATGCCAAGGGATAAATGTATCTTCCCTGTGCTGGATCTGCCTGAAACACCATCATTAGACATTTATCCCTTTTGTTCCTTTCTTTGTAGATTACTTTTAAATGGTAAATAATTCTGAGAAAGACAGACACTTGAACTCCCAGTAAAGCATTCGTGATTTATTGGAAACTTTTCTATTTGAGGTTAGGGCTGAGTTGGGGTGAAGTGGTTCAGGGTGGTTGGGTTTGGCCCCTCCTATGAGGCAGGAACGGGGGTTATCTCAGCAGCAGCAGTCAAGTATAACTGATCGAACCTTGGGGAGCCAAAGATATTGAATCAACCCAGATGTGCATTTTTATCCAAATGACATGTAATTGATATGTTTGCACATGTATAGGAATGTTTCTCCCTCACCATGGTACTTTTGGAAGAATACTTGCTTTTCTTTGCCTGTATCTTAATTATAAAGCAGTGTTAGCTCTGACTGACAGTCATTCACAATCAGCCTGTAGATTTCTCACCCGTGCTTGTCTGTCTTGGAATATGAGCTGTATCAGAGCAAAAATGAGATCTTAGGTGATGATAAAACATAAAGGCAATGTGTTTTCTTATGGCTTTTTTTTTACCCTAGGTCAGGGTTGTTTTTTTTTTTTTTAATTTAAAAAATGACAGTAGATATACTATCTAAGCATCGATTCTGTCTATGCTTGTTGAAAACCTGAAATGGACCAAGGGAACCTGGCACCACTAACAGGATCTTGTAGGGGCAGATTCTACTGTCTCACTGAAAATGTGGATATGTTCAGGATATATTGAGTTAACTATGTAGATTACAGATTGGAATGTCTCAGGTGTCTTGATACGATGTAAAGTCCTTGAGATTAGGGGCTGTTTCACTATTGCATTTGTGCTTAATAGATGCTTATTGATAAATTGACTAATTCTTGGTTGCTAAGTAAGAGCTACCAGAGACTATGGTTGAATCAAGAGGTAACGGGAGAGCACAAATTACATTGACTGAGGTTGAAAATGATCTGTTTTACTAGCAACTGAAAGACATTCAGCAGTCAGTCAACAAGCATTTAGTAAACTCTTACTAAATGTGATGCACAGATCAACTTGGCTAAGCAGGGATTAGAAAAGTTTAGGATACCGAAGAAAGTCCACAAAGCTAGCAGTGACATTGACAGCAGCTTACAGAGAGATTTCTGGGACTAACAATGAAACTTGATAACTTAAGATAACAATGAAGCATGTCCATCCTCTTAAGTTTCCATGCTGAGAATTTAGGTATTGATCGGTCTAGGCTGGGTCCTGGAAACCTGTCATGGCAATATTGGGGAAGATAACACCTCTTCTTCACAAGGGTGTAACAATTTCCTTAAGCCCTGGTCCAAGTCTCAGCCAGCAGTTTCAGATCAAGTTTCCAATTGACTGATGAGGCTATAGCTCAGACTTGGGAAGAAAGAAATTATGTTCAAAGCCAGCTGCAAGAACTCACCGAATAAAGTTGGCAGCAGCCCTGTCAAATTGTAAAACAATGGCCTTTTTGATTCTGTGACCAGGTAACTTTAACACTCAGGAATTATTTACTTTAGCTAATGAAGACTATGCCATTGATTGCTTTCATTATTCATTGGTGGGCACTTTGATCTTTGGAGTGGATTTGAAAATATTCAAAGAAAAGAAGGGGAGAATATGTAAGACTGAAGTGCTTGGGAGAATGATATGGCAGAAAAGATTGCTAAAACTTGGTGCAGAGACCTGTAACATTTTGTTTCTGAAACAACACACTTGAACCTTTTCCCCCTCCCTGACACCACTCATGCAGCTCATGGTAGAATGGAAAGAGGTCTGGATTTGGAGGTCTGGCTTTAAATTTTGGCTTTGCTTTTTCCTTCACATCACTTCATCTGTGCAGGTCTTGGTTTCTACCTTTATAAAATGAGGGAGTTGGACTAGATTATTTTGTGGTCTTTTCTAGGTCTCAATCTCTACTTCTACCACCATTTCATTAAGAATATGGACAAGAATATGGAAACTGGTCCTTCTAATTTTTTTTTGAGGCAATTAGGCAAAAGTGACTTTCCCAGGGTCACACAGCTAGTAGTATCTGAGGCTAGATTTGAATTCAGGTCTTCCTGATTCCTAGGCCAGTGCTCTATCCACTGTGTCCTCTAGCTGCCTTTCTTCTTATCTTCCTTGACTAGAAGTGGGTATTGCTTTCGTTTATAGACGAAAGGCTACCATGGAACTCATTCCATCCATGGAACAGGATTATAATCTAGATACGGTAGGGCAAGTGAGGAGAACATCAGGGAGTAAAAGGAGCCTAGTTAAAAAAAAAGCCTTTGGGGTCTTGAGAAGGGGCTTGCTTCTCTTTCTCTTCAACATGGACATTCCTAAATCCAAAGTGAATGACCAGCCAAGAAAGGTCTTATAGGATCTTTGACTCTAAGCTGATTAGGATCTGAAATAGGCAAAGAATTATCGCTATTGTAACCTTCCCTGGAACAATTCCATGTCCCCAATTCTCTAGATTGTTAGCTATAACAGAGACCTTGGGTGCACTGGGTCTGGACTAAAAGATCTCTTGAGTTCAAATCTGGGCTCAGATAGTTATGTGCAAACTTGGGACAATCACTTTACCTCTGTTTGCCTCAGTTTCTTCAACTGTAAAATGTGGCTAATAATAGCACCTACTTCACAGGGTTGTTGTGAGGATCAAGTGAAATAATACCTGTAATTACAATGCCTGGCACATAACAGGTGCTTTATAAATGCTTATTCCCTCCTTTTTTTCACCGCTATGGGGAGATAGAGGGAGTGATACTATAGAAACAGTGCAGTGAGTACGTTATATGATGCTTGGACCCATCTTCCTTTGTCACAAAACTGAAGAGAGTGAGTACCCTGTGAGAGCTAAGTCTCTTTTTATTACTTGTATGGTAGGCAAAAAAAAGCCAGTGTTTCTCCAAAAGGTATAACAATTATCTTGAAGTAATTTGAAGACAACAAATGCGTGTGTCACATTCAGGTTGATACACTCTCCTTCATGCCATGTGGCAATACCAAAGGAATTCATGTAATTTTTTGGTTGTGACAAAAGGAGGAGACTGTCCTATTTATCATTTTCCAGCAGCAGCCATGGACCATCCCTTTAGGAGAACTAATTTTTTTTTCCTTCCCACAGGCTGCCTGTCTCTACAAACAACACTTAAAAATAAGGACAATACAAAGGTAGTCAATAAACTACCAACACAGCATTCTGTAGATATTGGTATAGAAGTCTTCTTCAGTGCAACCCAGGAAGCACTCCTACATGTACAAGAGCTCAAGGTAGCTCTGTCCAGCTATCACTGACCAGTCTCACTGGCCATAAATTTCACTTTTTACCAAGATTTGGACAAGAATACCATGTTTTTCAGTGGTAGGTAGTGACAACATCTAGGAAAAAGGAATGAAATATGTGCTGCTCTGGCGACTGCAAAGTGAGGACAGACAATGCTGCATCTCTGGACTTCTGCATTGTGTCTTTCTTAAAGGTAGCTGAAAGCAGGGAGAAGAAATTTTGGTTCAGGGTATGGTTTCCTCAGAGTTGGCAGTGCTCCTAAATTCTTTGATATGATTTAAGTATAAAATTTCAATAAACATGTTAGGGCTTACCTTTGTGCAAGGCACTGTGTTAGATACTGGGGATATAAGAATGACGTCCTGATTCTGCCTTCAGAGAATTTATAGTCAACTAGGTAAAAAAGCCTTTACACAAGGGAAAATTTAATAGGGGTAAAGGACAGATACAAAATATGGTAGAAAAACTGGTGGTATGTGACAAGGTTATGTTTCTGATCACCAAGTATTTTCCCCAGTATCTAAAGTAAATGATATCTTAGGGGGCAGCTGGGTGGCACAGCAGATAGAGTATTAGGCCTGGAGTCAGGACGACTCATCTTCCTGTGTTCAAATCTGGCCCCAGACATTTATTAGCTGTGTGACCCTGAGCAAGTCACTTAACCCCATGCACCTCAGTTCCTCATCTATAAAATGAGCTGGAGAAGGAAATATCAAACCACCCCAGTATCTCTGCCAAGAAAATCCTAAATGGAGTCTGATGAAGAGTGAGACGTGACTGAAAAACAGGACATTGTTTTTTTTTTTTTGTTTTTGGAAATTAACTTTTTGGGGGCAGGGTATTTAGCTGTTCCTCAAGCCTGGAATATTCTCCATTCTCTTCTATGTCTCCTGGCTTCCTTCAAGTCCCAGCTAATAACTTTACCTTCTCTGAGAAGCCTGATTCCTCCCCACCCCCAGCGAATGTTAGGACCTTCCCTCTGTTGATGGTGTCTAATTTACTCTCTACACAGCTGATTTGTACATAGATGTTTGCATGCTGTCCTTTCCATTAGACTGTGGTTCCTTGAAAGCAGGAGCTGCCTTTTGCCCAGAATTTAACATAATGCCTAGCACATAGTAGGCACTTAATTAACATTCATTGTCTGACTGGTATCTGTACATCTGCAAAGTGCTGAGAATTGTCTGGTGCATGCTTTCACATGCAAGGAAACTAGTTGAGAGAAGTTACCAGACTTTTTTAGAGTCACACTGTCAATAAGTATAGCAGCTAAGATTCAAACTGAGGTCTACTGGGTCTAATATGAACATGAGATTTCCACTGTACTACCTCCCAAGTTTTTGCTATCACCACTTTTTAAAAGTAATAGCTTATGACTCAACAGGAATGTCTACCACAACTCTATCGCCCAGACTGCTTACTTAATGTCTCCCTCCAGCACCCCATGGGTAATTGGGGGTGCATGGAAAATTCCAGCTGTGGGACTGGAATTTCAAGGCACATCCTTAAAGCAGACTGTGCCCCTAAAATATCATGTGTATTTATGAACCTTGTTAATAAATATCTTCCTGGCCATTA
Organism: Phalanger gymnotis; assembly: GCA_028646595.1. NCBI lineage: Eukaryota > Metazoa > Chordata > Mammalia > Diprotodontia > Phalangeridae > Phalanger > Phalanger gymnotis. The sequence continues at coordinate 490,122,642 of CM053622.1, forward strand.
AATTAAATGTTCCATAATTGTGTGTCATACAAAGAGCTCTTGGCTTTACAAGAACATAGGATCATAGGATTATAGAACTGCAAAGGACCTCAGAATTTATCAGTGCAACCCTATATCTGACTGATAATCCCCAATATAAAGACAATGATTATTACAACAATATCGATAACAACATAAAATAATAATAACAATAAAATATATACTGTGCTTTAAGGTTTACAAAATGCATAGCTCATTTCATCCTCATAATAACCCTGTGAGATGAATTACTATTGCCCCTTTTTTACAGATGAGGAAACTGAGGCTGAGGGATGTTGTAACTTGCCCAAGGTCACAACCCCTCAAGATCACTGAGTCAGAATTTGAAACCAGAGCTCATTTCTTGATTCCAAGCTTAACATTCTATTCACTGTGCCATAAAGTCCTCCTTTGACAGAGAGTTTATCTCTTCAGGTACCCTGCTTCCTTCCATTTCAGGATAGCCTAATTGCTAGTAACTTTCATTATAACTGAGCTTCTGAATGTTACCTTCAATTCTATTCCACAATTATCAAGTACCTGCTGTACGCTAGGCACAAGGCTTTCTGTAGTGTCAGATCATAAATATTTGTATAGCTTACTTATCTACTTTGGTTATATGCCTGAGACTGAAATGCAAAAGATCAAATTGCTAAATTATAATATGAAATTAAAGTAATCAATCTGCTTTCCTTTCTGCATACTCAAGAATAGACTAGTAAGAATATACTCTGTCATGGCCAGAAATACACACCTGTGCATATGGGTCTGTGTGTGTGTATGTGTGTAGTGTTTTTACGTACCAAGATGGAAAGACTTGAAGTATGTGCCTAATGATGATCTACATGTTGACCATATAAGGACTCAATAAATTGAGGCTCATTGCCAGATTGACCATATGTTTCACTGAATTATTTTGGTCACTAAAGTTTTTGAAAATCACCTTTTAAGTCACAGAAGGACTAAAATATACCAAAGTAGAGAGGCAGAGCCAAGATGGTAGAGTAGAAGCAGGGACCTGCTTGAGCTCTCCCAGCAAACCCCCCAAAGTACGTATAAAAAATCACTCTAAACAAATTCTAGAACAGCAGAAGCCACAAAATGACTGAGTGAAACAGATTTCCAGCCCAAGAAAATCTGGAAGGCTGATAGGAAAGGTCTATTGCACTGGAATCTGAGCAGAGTGCAGTAGGTCCACAGATGGGTCTGAGTCACTAGCAGCTGCGGTGGTATTCTAGACTTCTCAACCCACAAACACCAAAGAAAGCTTCAAAGGTCAGTGGGAAAACTCTCACTTGGGTGAGATAGGAGCTTGATCCAGCCATAGCCCCAGCTCCGGCCCCAGGGAGGCAGCAACTACTGCTGCAGTGGCAGCTGCTTCTGGAGCTCTTGGCCTACAGACAGTGGGAGAATCAAGGGGCTCATCTGGGTAGCAGTCCTGGGTGGTGTTCCTAGGATGAGGAGAAGCACTGGCGAGGCAGAGCTGGTGGTGGCTGTGGAGAGGGAATCCTCACAGTTCCAGGGCAGAAAAGAGTACTTGTGGTTGCTCTTGGACAAGAGTGCAGGTCAGAAGAGGAGTAAATACCTAACCTTTGATCATACCACTTTGGAGGAACTGAGAATTTACAGGTCCCAAGAGATATCTCTGAAAACAGCTACATAAATCCCCTAAAAGTTGGGGCAGTATACCCTCCATTTAACAAAGAGCTCAAAAGTCAAGTAATTGTCTGGGAAAATGAGCAAACAGGGTTAAAAATAAAACTACAGAAGGTTACTTTCTTGGTGAAAAGGTATTTTCTTACATCTTTGGTGATGAGGAAGATCAAAGCATATAACTGGAGGGAGATACCAAGGTCAAGGCTCCTATATACAAAGCCTCCAAGAAAAATATGAAATTGTCTTAGGTCATGGAAGAGCTCAAAAAGGATTTTAAAAATAAAGTAAGAAAGGTAGAGGAAAATTAGGGAAGAGAAATGAGAGCGATACAAGAAAATCATGAGAAACAACTCAACATCTTGATAAGGGAGACCTAAAAAAATTCTGAAGAAAATATACAGAAGTAGAATGAATACTCATGCCATTTCAATGAAAGGTTCTTGTTACCATAGATGTGTTTGCTTCATGGCATTGATAAATGGATACTTTTATTTAATGAAATATCAGATTTTGGTCTACAAATAATTTTCTTCTACCCAGAAAAGTTTTCTATAATTAGAGCTTTAACAAGTGGGTAAACTAGAATATTATTTTTGGTAAGCAAATTTCTGTGGTTATATAATCAGCTCAGTGCATGCCCTAATTTATATGATTTTTCATCTTTTTGGCTCAGAATTAGGGAAGAATAATTCTTCTCTTTTTCCTTAAGAACAGAACAGGTCTTCCTCTACTCTAGAACTTGTGCTAGACTGAGAAGGTAAGGATTAAGTAATTTTTCTCAGGCCCATTCTGAAAATTGCCTAGAAAATTCTGATTTATAGATCTGCTTATTTAAGTATAGAGAATGAATGATGCAATATTACCTGGGATTAATATGAATAAAATTAATCATATTGGAAATCTTTAAAGAATGTATAAGCAAGAATGAACTCTGGCTGGTATTCAGGTTTCATGTTTTAAAAAGGCAATAAATTCTTTAGCTAATATTAGTATTAGGACAACTGGGTGGTGCAATGGATAGAGTGCCAGGACTGGAGTAAAAAAGATCTGAGTTCAAATTTGGTCTCAGACACTTACTAGCTGTGTGATCCTAGGCAAGTCACTTTACCCTGTTTTGCCTCAGTTTCTTCATCTGTAAAATGATCTGGAGAAGGAAATGGCAAACCACTTTGGTATCTTTGCCAATAAAGACCCAGATGGGGTAACAAAGAGTTGGACATGCCGGAAACAAACTGAACAACAAAAATATCAGTACTAGAATAGATGGTATTTGAAGACGTGACAATTCTGAATCATGAGGAATGAAAAATGTACCATCATGGAAAAGTAGGTGATTTTTATCATAGAACAATATCCAAGTATGGTTTCAGGAAATATTATGAACTAGAGGAAATTTATTTTTAAGGCCCTTTCACTTCTCCTTTTGAATTCTGTTCTTCCCTTTTGATAACAAACATCCATCCCAGCCACTCCTAGCCCACCAAGAATTATGGTCATTACTCTAGACCTTTCCTGACTCTTCTTCCTAAACACAAATTATTCTGTCCTTTAATTCATCCCTTATATATCCTACTAGGTGACTAAGATGATAAATTAATTCTGACATAAAGTACTGTTTCCTTCCTCTTTTCTGGAAAATATTGCCACTTTAACAGCCTTAAATATCTAAACACAAAGGTATGAGCAATATGTCCCACAAGAACAATGGAGAAGATGTTTTTATACCGGAAGAACTGGAGATCTTGAGATCTTATATAGATTGCTCTCTAATCTACATATGCATAAGGTTAGATGTGGTACTATCTCCCTTGTTTTCTTTCTTTTTCAAAATCTCTATTTTCCTTCAGTCCTCAATTTAATACTTTCTCTTCTTTACCTCCTTTTTATGTTTTCTTTCTCTGCCCTTCAACTAGTCTGGGACTCATTGGTTGTCACTGTCCAGGGCTCTGAGTATAGTATACTTTGATAAGACTCTGGATATAGTATATTTTTTATGCAATGCTGCCTCTAATGATAACTAGACAGCATAGTGGATAGAGTTCTGGACCTGGAGTCAGGAAGATTTGAGTTCAAATCCATATTCAGACATTTAGTGGCAACATGACTCCATAAGTCATTCAGCCACTGTCTGCCTCAGTTTCCTCAACTGCAAAACCTGTCTCCCAAGGTTGTAAGGATCAATAGAGATGATATTTGTAAAGCTCTTAGCATAGTGATCGGCACATTGTTGTTGTTCAGTCATTCAGTTGTGTCCGACTCTTCATGACTCCGTGGACCATAGTGTCCATAGGGTTTTCTTGGCAAAGATGCTGGAGGTTTTTTTTTTTTGCCACTTCCTTCTCCAATGGATTAAGGCAAACAGAGGTTGCTCAGAGTCACACAGCTAGTAAATGTCTAAGATCAGATTCGAACTCAAATCTTCTTGACTGCAGGCCCAGTGCTCTATCCACTAAATCACCTAGCTACCTCATTTGGCACATAGTAGGAGCTTAATAAATGTTTGTTCCCTCTCTCCCTCATCTCCTTTCTTTTTTCCTCCCTTCCTTGCTTCTTCAAATGTTGCAGATTGCAAACAAAATCCTCTTATATCTTCTCCACAGAAGGCTGGTTCACACAACATGCTGGGAAAGAAGATATTTCTCTAAATCTCTTGGCATTTCACAGGTACCAATGCAGCACACAGACTATTTGTTACTCTTTGCTCTTGTTACATGGCCAACCCATCTCCTTTTCCAATCATGTGTTTCTTTTATATCATTCACACCACCATTTATGTGTAGTGTATTGACGATGATATATGTTGCAGCTATTCCTACTCACTGTTCATCTTCCCTTACCCTTTGGATGACCTGCATTTTTAATTCCTGGGAAACTTGATACTCCATGATTCATAGGCATATAGTATCACTGAAAGAATATTACTCTTAAAAAGAGGGCTTTTGTTTCAGGGAAAAACTGGGAGCTAGCTGTGCAGTTTCTGAAATGCAATCCAGACTGTTTTGTACATGGCAAGATGCTTAATAAATCTTTTGTAGGATTGAAATTGGTGAAGAAAATCATACTAACCTAGAGAAGTACTAGACTTGAATCAATAAATCTTTTCCTGATTTCTTGGACTGGAGATGTAATCTTAGCCTAGTCACATCAGGGAGTGAAGAAAAGATTAATTTTGTCCCACTTAATTCGGCTTCAAACATAGCAATCATTTCTGAGTGTCACTCCTCAATTTCCTTTAGGAATTATTGGCTTCTACTGTGTTTGACCTGGCATAAAAGTAAGTGATCACGTAAATCTTGCTGGTCTATCTTGGTTTCTCTTTCTCCTTCTCTTCTATTCCACCATATCTAGCATACTCACATAGTGTCACTTGTCTAAAGAACTGAAGATTATGATAACTTCCTTCTGATATCTTAAACCAGTCATTGGGGTCATTCATCATACTGATCAATGGTAGATATTTTTTGGTTTTTGTTGTTAACCAAAAACCAGAGAGAAAACAGTTACTCCAGAATTTCAAGAGTGTCCATGACACATGATTCTAAGTGAATTTATTTCAGGCAGGTTGACCTTGCATTAAGAGATTGAATGTCCTGGTTAAAGGATGATCAAATGTTGGTGAGAGTCCAAAGTTGAAAGGGAAAAGAGTTCTGAAACAGGTAGAAAAGCTGGCATAGTCTTGGACACAGCCATATCCTTTCATGGAGGTGTGACCAGAGATCTTGCATTCCATATTTCTGCTCTTTGGTCTCTGCAGTCAGCACCCTCAGGGGGCCATCTCCAGTTGTCCTGATCTATATCTGGCCACTGGACCCAGATGGCTCTGGAGGAGAAAGTGAGGCTGGTGCCTTGCATAGCCCTCGCTCACTTAAATCCAATTCACTTGCAAGTCACGGCATCATCTTTCTGATGTTATGGTCCTCTTTGAGAAGGAAAGACAAACCATAACCTTTCCTCCCCACCCTCTCTTCTCTCCTCCCTTCCTCTGTTTTCTCTCCTCCCCCTCCCCTCCTCTCTTCTCCTCTCAGCTCCTTCTTCAGGGTATTCTGCCCTTCGATAGCCAAAAACTGCCTAGTTAACTTGCTGTTTACTGGCTAGATTTCTTTCTCAAAGACCAAGCCTTAAACCCAATTCACTCTGGCTCTCATTGATTGGCCAACAATAGGTCCTTCCCCAAGCACCACTTCACGGTTGTCCTTTGGAAGGCTCAGTGTGAATGTAAATAGTAATTGTTTTTCTTTTGGCCAGAAACCCTGAAGGTTTTTCCCTCCCAGTTTGATTTTTTTTTTTATTAAAGAGATCATCCTTTAGCTCATTTCTTAAACAGCCCTAATCATTGAATGGGTATCATCTGAGTCAAAGTGAAAACTCAGAAAGACCTTAGTTTGAAAAGGCCAAGGTCTCCCACTGCATCCTGAGTCATCTCCAGTTGTTCTGATTTATATCTGGCCACTGGATCCAGATGGCTCCAGAGGAGAAAGTGAGGCTGGTGACTTTGCCCAGTCCTCCCTCCCTTAAAACCAATTCACTCGTAAGTCATAGCATCGCCTTGCTGATGTCATGGTCCTCTTCAAGAGTGAAGGACGAATGAAGGACAAACTGCAGTACACTTAGACTACTTCAATCTCTGCCTTGTGTTTATTCTTTTGAACTTTGGCCTGTACATTCACTACTTTCTTCTCTTAGCTTTCATAAAGGAGTAGATATCAACAAGATAGTACAAAGATTAAATGGACCAATGATTTCCCAAAGAGCTACTGGAACCAGGAATATTCTAGAAGAAACAGATGTTTCAGGATATGCTGTGTTCAGAAGGCCCACCTATTTTCTATTTGTTTTAGGGTAAAGGAAATTATGATCTCACTTTTTAAGATTCAGGAGTCTTCCAGGCACCACTTGATGGTATTTTGAGTTTCATTCTCTTTTTGGACTTTATAAAAGGTTTTATTTTTACAGGATGTGCTGCAAAGACATGGTATTTGGGTGGAAAGATGCAGTTGGTTTGTTAGGTGGCATTTACTTGTCTAGTGAGACTGTGTAAGTAATGACTAAGGCATTCACTGTGCCTTTTTCTTTAACCAGGATGATACATGCATATACACATATATACATATATTTTTCTAAAAATTACTGCATGTATATGTTATTCAATGATGTAATGAAAAAGTCTGTTGTGTAGTCTTCATCCAAAAGGCAAGGTTAAGACTGCTTTGGGAATTTTCACTCTGAATGTTCTGAATCTTTTGTGAAGAAAATCCCAGGCTAAATATTGCATTTAGCTATTTTTTTTTTACTTAGAAGAATCTTCTCTATGCATGAGACTGAAGCCTCATTACACAGAAAAAACCAGGAGATTTTTATTCTCTCCCAGCATTCTATTCCAATGACTCCTTCCATAAAATACAAAATAAATTCAAGAGAAATAAAATGAAGCAGTGGGAGGTCCAAAGAGGTGGCTGGAAACCAGCTAACTTGGAGGCAGCGAGTTAAGTTCTTTCACTTGTTTGAGCCTGCTAAGTCAAGAGGCAATTTTCCATCACAGATGAATGGCCCTGCAGTTATTTTTATGTGTTTATAGGTCTGAAACCAGTATAGTTTACATAGGAACTACACAGTTTGGGTTAAGGATGAAAAATCAAAATGTCAAATGACACTAAAAGTGGTCTACACAGCTGTAATTATCATGATGATTCAGACAAAATTCCTTTCTTACTCTTGAATCACCTAGATAACTAAAACCAAAGAGCAGCTGGACTTAAGTGATCCCAGATACTTCCTCAGACATTCAGTGGCAACTCTACCAGTGGTTTATAGGTGATATGTGTGTGTATACATACACGCATATGTATGTATGTATATGTACACATACCCACATATATACATGCACATATACATATACATACACATACATACATACATATATATACATACATATACATATTCCTGGCTTATTTTTTTCTATGTAAGAAATTATTTATATAATTAATAGTAGATTTACTTATTCTCAACCCCCAAATAGAGCAAAATGGTATATGAGATCTGATTACTATCATAATTTAAAAGAAGCCATTTAAAATCTATGGCAAATTGGATAGTGTGCATAATTTTCAATGATTCCACATTGGGTTGGAATATATCCAAACCGTAGAGCCTGCTATTTAAATTCCTCCACAATCAGCCCCCAAACTTTCTAACTTACCTTCTACTCATTACCTACACAAACCCTCTGTACTTGTGAAATGTTCAACTCCTTCTGGCCCAAATGTGGCAAGTATATTACTATACTCATAGCTTTGCTTATGCCATTCTCCCTGCCTGTGTTATCTATATGCTACCTATTTTCCCAGGTCCAGCTTATCATGCTTCTTCCATAAATGTTCTTTAATGGGCCCAGCCATAGTTATACACATAAGAGGTTTAAATGTTCATGATTACTGATGACAGTCCTGTATAGAAAGGCTTTTTTAGGCATGATCCTCATTCTCAATATAGTGATAGTAAAGCATAACTGGAATGCCTGTGAAAACTTTCTATCTGAACTTTCAGTCATAAGGAAGGAGATAAGGTGAATTCAAACAACAAAATGAATTCACTAAACACACATTAAGTACCTCCTGTGTAAAGGGCATTGTGCTTTGCACTGAGGAAGATACATGATTTAAATAAAACATAATCCTTGAAATTATGAAGTTTGTATGCTAATGGAAGAATAAGATACAAGCAAAAGCAATTATAATACACAATATTATATAATTGCTTTATAGAAGTAGCTAAGCAAATTGTTAAGATATGTATGAGGAGCAAGATCATTACTGATCAGTTATCATGGTAGGTTTCATCCAAGAAATGGCATTTGAGTTGGGCCTCAATGAATGGCTAGAAATTCAACAAGGAAGGAGAGAAAGGGCATTCTAGGACTAGGCAATAGCATACAAGCAAAGAACATTGTGTGTTCAAAGCCTGGAGAGTAATCCATTTTGAATATAAGAGAATGCTGGAGAAGTAGGTTTGTGTGAGGTGTAGAAGGACTTGAATGTCAGGCAGAGAAGTTTGGATGCATATTCCTTAGGCAATAGGAATGTCCTACAGAATTTTGAGCAGAGGTATTATGTGGCCAGATTTCTGAATAACCAAAAAAATCATTCTGGTGATTTCATGAGGGATGAATTATCAGGGGAAAATTAGACCTATGAGAAAGCTAGTACAAAAGTCCAGGTGAGAATAACGAGGTACTATGCTGGGGTGTCGTCAGTGGAAATAGAGAGAAGAGGACTAATATGAGAGGCATAAAAATGACATGTTTGGCATGGAACATGAGGTAAAAGGAAGAATAAAAAATAACCCTAAAGTCATTAACATGAGAAATACTGGCACCATTGACAGAAAAGAGTGAAGATGAGGGAGATAAGGTCAGTTTTTGAAATGTTGTGTTTGAGGGGCTGAAAGGACAATTGGGAAGAGATAACCTGTAGGTGTTTGGAGATCTGAGGTTGGAGCTCAGAAGAGAAGTCAGAACTGGTGATAGAATTTTAGAAGTCATTTGCATAGGAGTTGAACCTGTAGGGGGAAAATGAGATTAGCTAGAGAGGGAGCATAAAGAGAAAAAAAAAAGGTCTAAGAACAGCTGAAGAAATTCGGGTAGAGGATGAAGATCCATTGAAGAAGACAGAGGGGAAAACAGCAATTCGAAGAGTGAGGAAGAAGAGAGTAAATGTGAGAGAATGTGTTTAGAATGAAGTAGGTGGTTAACAATGTCAAAATAGATGAAGGAGAATGAGAAATGAAAAAATAGACTTTGCATTTAATGATTAGGAATTCATTGTGATCTTGAGAGTAAGCTTTGCTAAAATGTTTGGGGAAAACTCTGTATGGGTTGATGGAGGGAAGGAAACGTTGGTAGTGAGATTAGCCATGAAGAGGAAGGTTGGTAGCAAGAGAAAAAAATGTTTCTAGTGGAACCTATGGGAAACAAGTTAGGGAGTCAATAAACCTAAATCAGAAGAATTATTAAGCTACGGCAATGGTCCAGGTGAAGTTATGTATCATAAATTTATAGAGGGAGTTAGCTAAATTTCATTTTGCCTAGAACAGAAGTTGAGAAATTCTATGTTGATGGCTACACTGGGTTGAGAATTCATAGGTCAGAGTGGAACAAGGGATGCTAGGGTAGTTGTTAATAAAACTAATGTTTTATTAACTATTTAAGTAACCATAGGCTCAAGATTGCAAATGAACTAAAGTGAAACCAGAGTGAAGGAGACAGACTAGGAGAATGGGAATCAATCAAGGGACAGGAAACCAAAAAAAAAA
>CM053622.1:490133122-490161130 GCA_028646595.1 Phalanger gymnotis
GGTTATACATAAGGATACACATGTGGCTTATGTTGAATTGCTTGACTTCCTAGGGAGGGTGGAGGGGAAGGGAAGAGGGGAGAGAATTTGGAACTCAAGGTTTTAGAAAAACAGATGTTCAAAAGTAAAAAAGTTTTTTTTTTCTCTCATGGGACTAGAAAATAAGATGCACAGGCAATGGGGCATAGAGATCTACCGTGCCCTACAAGAAAGTAAGGGAAAGGGGGATGGGAGGGGAATGGGGGGATGGAGGGGAGGGCAAACTGGGGAACAGGGCAAACTGGGGAACAGGGCAACCAGAGTGTACGCCATCTTGGAGTGGGGGGAGTGGAAATGGGGAGAAAATCTGTAATTCAAACGCATGTGAAAATCAATGCTGAAAACTAAACATATTAAAAATAAATTTAAAAAAAAAGAAGCAGAGCTCTGATAGAAATAAATGGTGAGATCGTGCCCTAGTCCATTTTCAAGACAATCATCAAGTTAAACAGAGAAACTGAGGTGTTTAAGGGACACATAAATCGGTAGTTAATGAGGAATGATTCTATATCATGTTGTAGAGAGATAAGGTAACTGAACTTTTTATAGAACAGCTCAAGAGAGTAGTGGGAACCCTGTAAAGACAATTCATGGCAACCATCTATTGCTCTCAAAGGAGAATTAATTGGATGTTTGATGGGCAGGAAGGAAAGTGGACGCAGTTCAACAGACTATGATTTAAAAGACCACCTACAAGTTGGATAAAGACTGTCTGAACATGATTCTGGCTCAGAAAATGATGTTTCTAGTGAAGAAAATATTTTTTGTTCTATATCCCAACAATTTTGCCTCAAATCAAGAGAACTCTCAGTTTAGCCAAGAAGGGGGTGGGGAGGGGGGAAGAGGATTGAATCCTAAAATAGCGCCTTCGTGCTTAGAATTTCAGCTCCAGAAAATCCTATTCAAATAAGGTAATTCACAGAACATAAAAATGCTGGTATCCAGTTTGGACTTTCCACATGTTCAAATTTAGGAATGCAGAGCTATTGGTTAGATGATATGATCCATTCACATTATCCATTCGTTTTTGTTTAAGGAGAAAAGATCAGAAAGTCTAAAAAGAGCTAAGTTTATGTGACTTTCAGTGTGACTAACCTATGATATTACCGATGAAACTGGAAAGGTGGTTACATTATGTAGTCAGGCAATAATTCTAACATCTGTCCATTTCTTGCATGTAGTTGCATATACATATACATACATACATACATACACACATACTTTACTCCAAATGTACTAGTCCTCCTTGGACACCCCACACATCCCAACACTTTTCAGGGCTGCTCATCCACCTTTGGTTTCTAGCTGGCACTCAATTCTCACCTATACTTCCATGAAGCTGTAGCATGTGCAGTGGCCACACCCCATTAAGCTCTCCCAGCAGGCATGCTAAATCAAGTTGAGGGTAACCAACGGTTCTCAGACACATTGGTGAGTTAGGGTGGTGTCTGCCCCAAGCACGTGAAGGCTTCCCTTGGCAGAATGGGCAGATGAGAACAATTTGTTCAGTAACCATGGCGGCAGTTGAAGCAGGTGCTGTGGCGCATTTAGAGCTTGGTCAGACATCAAAGACATCAAGATCATCCGCTGCCTCCCAAGCCATTAACAGTCAACTTGCTTTTTGTCTTGACGCTGGACTTTGATGACTGAGGCTGATGACTTTGTGCAACTCTGCCTCCCTTAAATCCAATTCATGAATGAGTCAAGGCATCACCCCAATACGTCATTGGTCCTCTTTGAAAACTAAGGACAAATAACTAACAAATATATATACATGCATATACACATGCGTGTGTGTTCTGTTTCTATTTTATTATTTTACTGTCTATTTTGGTTTGCTTATGAAACAGCTAGGTATTATAGTAGATAGACTGCTGGATTTGGAATCAGGGAGATCTGAGTTCAAATCCTGCCTCAGATAGTTTCGTAGCTATGTGACCCTGGACAAGTCACTTAACCTGACTCAGCCTCAATTTTCTCAACTGCAAAATGGAGATGATAATATCACCTATCTCGAAGGATTGTCGTGAAGATCATCCTTTGCAAACTTTAAAGTGTTAGCTATTACAATTATAGTAACACCTATTTGTCAGGCATTGTTTTGCTGTTTGCATTATTCTAATGCTTAGATGAATTTGTTATTTTGTTAACAAAAATTCTTGTTGTTTTATAGTTTTGAATTGTTTCTTTGCTGTTTATGCACATTTCCTTGTGTACCATCGATACGTATGTACTACCTTGAAACATGAGATATAATTGTATTTAAAGCTTTAGACTCAGAGTTAAAATAAGGTGTTAGAGCAAAATTCATTATGCCTCTAGTGAATGAGGACAAAAAAAAAAACAAAGGTAGCAAGTATGATTTTAGACAAGGCAAAACACAGCAGACTTAATTAAAAGGAAAAAAAAGAGAGAGGAGTTACATTTTACTGAAAGGAAATATAAATAATGAACTTAATTAAACCCTTAACATATGTGAACCCAATGGCATATTTTACAAATATTTAAAAAGAAAAATATATGAATTACAAGGAAAAGTAAACAATAAGAATATAATAATAGGGGGCATCCCTAGATAAATATAACAAAATAAATAAGAAAGAAGTGAGGTGATGGATTTGGAGTATGGAATAAGACACACATTTTTGTATGTATGTGTGTGTGTCTCTGTGTGTGTGTGTGTGTGTGCAACAATTGGGGGAAATTGTTTTCCTTAACTGATATTTGCTACAAGAAATTTGCTTTTTTCTTTCCTTTATTTTTAGTGAAACGAGAGAAAAAATAGATTTCTGTTGATTTAAAAAAAGTAAAGGGATAGAGAGATGCTATTGATATGAAATGTTGCATGAGCTTTAAGATGAGATCACTGCATTATTAGTTTTACTTAACTGTTTTGCTTTGTTAGAAGAGATTTCACAAAGTGGGAGTAATCTGTAAATATTTGTAATGTAAAAAACAAAACACATCAATAAAATTGGAGGAAAAAAGAAAAAAAAAAGACCTCAGTTTAAAACCAGCCTCAGACACTTATTAGATGTGTGACCCTGGGTAAATCATTTAATCTTTGCCTCAGTTTCCTCATCTCTAAAAAGGTACCTAGATCCCAGAGTTGTGAGGATAAAATAAGGCAATATTTGTATTTTGCAAACCTTAAAGTGTTATATAAATACTAGCTACTATTATTTAAATGCTAGATATTTTTGATTGTGGGTTTTAGGAAGTCTAGTGATTCTTTAATTATCTCTTACCTTGTTTTCCAGACCAACTATTGTTATTATTAAATATTTTTCTTTGATTTTTTTTTTCAAAATTTGAGTTTATTCTAATACTCTTGCTGTCTTGTGTAGATATTGATTTCTATATTCAGGGAGTCTATTACTTGAGTAAAGTTTACCACTTTCTCCTAAACTATTTATACTCCTAATTCTTTCCTCTAGTACTTTTATTAATTTAAAAAATACCTCTTGCTTTATTTTTTCTAGGTGTTCATGTAGTCCAAGGCTCTACCTCAAGAATAGGGAATGATTTTTGCCTTCTAGGCTAGATTTTAGGACATCTCTTGAACTACAGTAATTTTATACTAATCTCTATCTTCCTTTGTTTATTCATCTCCAACTTTAGTTTCAGAATTGGTGCTTTATTCCAGGGCCAGACTCAGCCTCCTACTCCACTTTTGGTAGAGTAGTTGGTTCTGCTTTGTTTCAACACAGGTTCCCATGCTGACCTCCATCTGCCCTAATTAGCCCCCTTCCTACATCTTTGAGGTTTAGGATAATAAATTTTTAGGGTCCTCTATGGCATCTCAGGACAGATTTCTCGGGACATCGAAGTCCTTGGGCAACTGGGTTATTTCAGTTTGGTGGGTGCTGCACAACACTACTTAATACCGATGCTAATGGCTTCCAAGACAGCTACTGTGGATGTCTAACCTCTCTAGAGACTCTGGGGATTTCTGACTACTGAGATATTTTGGGGGGAACTTCCACTCTTGATGTCTCTGGATACTGAACTCCACATATCTCTTGTGCATCTGTGAGAGGAGGCTGCCAACTTAACTACCCACATCCACATGGGCTTTGTTGGTGGCCCCCTTTTCTATATCCTCTGGATTTCTGACTAACTTTTTGTCTACTTCTGGGGTGGGTGGAGTAACTTACTGTAGTTTCTCACCGGATTTCTTTTTTTAAACAATTAATTAATTATTTTTAGTTTACAACACTCAGTTTCATAAGTTTTCAAGTTCCAAATTTTCTCCCCCTCCTTCTCCCCCCCCACCCTGAGACAGCATGTAATCTGATATAGGTTCTACATAAACCTTCACATTAAACTTATTTTCCCGATAATCAGGTTTTAAAGAAGAATTACAACCAACAAAATGTACCATGAGAAAGATGTAACAAAGCAAAAAAGAAAAGAAAAGAAGAAAAAAAGAGAGAGCAAATACTTTGCTTCAATCTGCATTCAGATTCTGTAATTCTTTCTCTGGATGTGGATAGCCTTTTCCATCATGAGACCTTTGGAGCTGTCTTAGAACTTTGCATTGTTGAGAAGAGCCAAGTCTATCAAAGTTAGTCATCACACAAGCAATGTGTCTGTGGTTGTGTACAATGTTCTCCTGGTTCTATTCCCTTTACTCATCATCAGATCACATAACACTCTCCAAGTTCTTATGAAGTCCATCTGCTCCTCATTTCTGATAGCACAATAGTATTCCATCACATTCATATACCACAATTTGTTTAGCCATTCTCCAATTGATGGGCATCCCCTTCATTTCTAATTCTTTGCTGCCACAAAAAGAGCTGCTGTAAATATTTTTGTATATATAGGTCCTCTTCCCCTTGTATGATCTCTTTGGGATACAGCTCTAGAAGTGGTATTGCTGGGTCAAAGGGTATACACATTTTTATAGCCCTTTTATAGCCCTCTCCTGAATGGTTGGATCAGTTCACAACTCCACTAACAATGCAATAGTGTTCCCAATTTTCCCAAATCTTCTCCAGCATTTATTATTTTCCTGTTTTGACACGTTAGCCAATCTGACAGGAGAGATGTGGTACCTGAGAGTTGTTTTGATTTGCATTTCTCTAATCAATCTCACTGAATTTCTTAATCATCAACTGGTCCAGTATGAATTTCAGGTTTTACTCTAATAGGCATGAGAGATTTGGTTGGTTTTTTTCTGATCAGACAGACATTTTATTCAGAAGTATGGCCTCTCTAACACAGGACACAGTCACAGAGACACATTGTACTAACTGGGAACTCCTGGTTCCTTTAGTAAGAGGGTAGGACATATAGTTTACCTGAAGGGACCTAGTTGCAGGCTTTACTCCATCATCCCTGTTAGAAAACTATGAAGAATAAGGAATTTGAGGGGAGAATCATTATACAGTCAATTCTCTGCTACAAGGAGATATGGTTATAACTCATCTTCATTCTGAATCACCATATTTAAATACATGGAATAGAATGGGTATACATATCTATATACATTCTATAGAATATATGCATATATTCTATTGTTATGTGATGATAAACATACCTTTGACAATGATGTTATATTATGTATTTTATGTTCTTTGTAAGCTTCACAGAATCATTCAAGAGGTTCCCAAAGTGGGTGACACTGCCCCCTTGGGGGCGCTAAAATGATAGGGGGAGGGGTGGTAGTAGCTTCAGGTGCAGTTGGGTGGGAATGGTGGAAGCATAAGGAAAAAAGATGAGAAAATTTTGAAAAAACATTTGTACATGTTTCCTCTGTTTTGTAACAGAGTTATAGTGATAGTGATTACATTACTTTCCAAATAAACAGACAAATTGCAAGTTATAATGGATCAATGGTCAAGTCCGCCCATTGGTCTTAACAAGCAAGTGTTGGCAGGTGAGCACATTACACATTGTTGGGATGTCTAGCATGCAATGGCAGGAGTAGGTCAGTATAATGACTTGTTTACAATATGATACTATATGGTTACGTGACACAATACTGCATCAGCAAAATTTCAATGCAGGAAAAGCCCCACAAATTTACAATAAATTGTTACATTTAAGAAATTAGAAAAAAATATTAAAGGGTTAAAGAAAGTAGATTTCCAGGGGGGCTCTGAGTACTTTTTTTAAAGGTGGCAGTTGGCCAAATAAGTTTGGGAACCTCTGTTCTAGACTGAGAACAACATTTATCTTATCTAATCTTACTGAACCAAGAAAAGCTCAACTGTGTGGGCCCCGTGAATAGGTGCCATTGCTTAGTGAATTTACCAAGTGTGCTATACGTAAAGGCATCCTGAGATTACACTATCTTTTCAACCTACTATTGATGTTCATACTAGCTAGCAAATTAAATTTGTGTAAAACTGCTAAGGAAGAGTTCAGCTATTCATAATAATGGCTAATTTTTTTCTTTCTCCAATATAAATCATTATAATCCTTGTAGTTACTTTAGCTTGTGAACTAGGAAAGTGAGAATTCCCGAGCAGATATGTCCAAACTCGATTTAACCAGAGCTGAACAGATACTGGGAATTTAGCGACAGAAAAGCTATAGTACTTTGAAACAATTAAAGGGTTTTGGGGTCCAGTTTGAGCAAAAATGAACTGGCAGCCAAAAGCTTACGTAGGCCTTCTAAGTAGTATTATACCATCCAGGAAGTTCTTCTGGAAGGTTAATAGGTATGGAGAGGAGCCACTAAGGATTGTCATAGAGATAGAAGTAAAAGCTCAGTGGCAGAAAATGCAAAAGAGAAAAATGCGTTGAATCAACACATCAGAGACTAACTATTGGATGTGTATCTGGAGACAGGGTGTCTGAGGATAATGAATCAATGCCAGGAAATTTTGAATGGAGGAGAATACTTCAATTTAAGATTTCATTATCCTTTCTTTCATTTAAGAAGTTACTAAAATTCAGAGATTTGCCTGTTTATTTTTCCTGTTGCTTTATTGTAAATAGTCTTAAAAACACAAAACTTACTTTTTAAAAGTTTTTTTTCCATTGTACCGGATATAATTATGTAAATGGAAAAAATGGACATTTTGTAAGCCAAGTTGGAATAAAAATAACCATCCTTTCATCTTGTAAAAGCTGTATTTCTTCTCTTTACTCATTAACAAATTTGTACAATTTAACTAGTCTTATAGCCAACTCCTGCAAAACTAGGTCTGCTTTTCTTCAATTGACTTATAGCTAATCAAAACAGCTAGTATCTTTACAATGTGGAAAATACTTGTGGAAAATACATCTTCACTTGAGATATGCACAACAGGATATGATAACATTTTGGTGGAAAAAAGGAACACAGCATCAACATATGAGGCATTGGTAAAACGGCCTTCAGATCTGCCACATTCTATGTAAACTATTCAGAGAGATTTTTCTGAACTTTTAACTCCATCTACAGAATTGATTTTTTGATAGTGGATAGAGGGCTAGCTTTGCAGCCAAGCTAGTTTACCCACTATAAAGTTTCCCCAACAAGTCCTAGCTGTTTGATCCTGGTAATGTTGATTAACCTCTCAGTGCCCCAGGCAGTACTTAAGACTATTAATTGCAGAGCAGTTATTAATCTATATTCAGTCAATCAATCCACAAGCATTTATTCACCATTTATTATATGTCAGGCATTCTGCTAAGCAACGCGGATATAAATAAAAGCAAAAAGAAAGACCCTGTGCTTAAGGAGTTTACACTCTAATAAAAGGGAACTGAAGAGTGTGGATGTGTGGTATGGGGCAATGTGGCAAAGAGCAGAAAAGAAAAACAGAAGCAGAGCTGGGAGAGGAACAAAGGATGGGTGGCCTAATACCCTTTCTCAAAATGAAGGTTTCAGGAGGAACTCATCAATTGGAGGAGATCCTAGGAGCAGAGAGATGTTCCCCTTCCCTAGTATGGAGTTATCAGGAGGGATTCACCAACGAGAAAAGGGGTCCCCATGGGAAGAGAGATGTTCTAGTGCTACAAGGCCATAGGTATTGAGGGAAATTTCAGGATAAGAAGGCAACATAGGCATGGTAATAAAATCTAGAGAGTCAGAGGGAGAAGGAAAGGTAGAGTTTCCTCACTGAGAAATCCCTAAACAGATGAATGTGAAAGGACTTCAGAGAAGATTCTGGAAGCAGCCATGGATGGGCAAAGCAGAAGTTTCCATCTTTCCTATGAGAAGAAAAGTAGTAGATTAATTATGGAGTGGGCTTGCCATATTAAGCTGACTCAGGATCAAGAATGACACAGCCCTTGGGACTCAAGATCATTCAATCGTGGATCATAGTGATGGCTGGTAGCAGAGAAATGGGAAAGAAAATTGGATCAAGAGCAAAGGATAAATCTAGGTCTGCGTCCCTCATCAGGAATGAGCTAGGAGGTATTGAAAAAATCACATTGGGAGGAGAAGACCCTCACGGTCGATGGCCAAAAGAGAAGCAGTTACTATTTACATTCACTCTGAGCCAGGAGGGCCCCAAAATAGACATTTAGTGGTACTTGGGCAGGGACCTATTTTCCAATCTATGAGCTCCAAAGTGAAATGGGTTTAAGGTTTGGTCTTTGAGAAAGAAATCTAGCCAGCAAACCCCAAGTTAATGAGGCAGCTTTCAGCCATCAAAATTTACCTTCCTTTGGAGAGGGGAAGGAGAGAGAGAGGGAGGAGGAGAGTAAGAGAGGGAAAGGAAAGAGAGAGTTACCCAACTGGCTGGATCACCATTCAGCAGCTCAGATTACTTATAGGTTGTGTTTGCCCTTCATTCTTCAATTTTTGATAAAAGGGGCCATCCCTTGACTCACTTCTTAAAGAGGCCTATTCACTGAATGGGCATTGCCTCACTCAAAGTGAGAACCTGAAAAGACCTTAATCTGAAAGGGCCAGGGTCCCATTGCATCCTGGGCCATCCTGGGCCATCAGTCATCCTGATGAATATCTGGCCACTGGACCGAATTGGCTCTGGAGGAGAAAGTGAGGCTGGTGACCTTGCGTAGCTCTCCCTCACTCAAAACAAAGTGAACTGCAAGTCATGTCATCATTTCCCTGATGTCATGGTCCTCTTTGAGAATGGACAAGCACACAAGGAGGTATAGATGATAATGAGCTGTGGAGTTGGTAAGTAACATCAGTCCAATTAACAACACTCTTTCACTCCTCCCTCATCACACCCGTCAAGGAAAAAAAAACACCCTCCTGTCCCATTTGCTAGTTAATCTTTTAACTTCCTTCTTTTTTCCTTATCCATCCTTGGCTACTAGACAAAGTAACTAGCATGGGGAAGCAGAGTGAGGGGGAGGGAAGAATAGAACTTGGTTCAAATCAAAGTCCAAACAAAAATTTCCGTCAAAAAGAAAAGAATATTGTCAAAAATCAAATCCCAGTGAGCAGCAAAATAATACATAATGGAGAAGTGGCCAAAGAAACCCCAGTTCTTATGAGAATGAGCAGCATATTGTGTTTGGTGGACCCCTTCACATCAACTTGTGGGAATGTGTAGGTGTTCTATGACTGTGTCCCATCTACTTACTCCTGATGAAGAAACGACTTTTTGTCTGACCACTGAGCCAGAACTTTACAGGCATTCTAAATGGCACTCATTAGACCAAAGCATCTCTCTTTCTTCCCTGGATGTGATAGAGTAAGGAAGAAGAACTGAAATAGGAATTTAACTGAGTTAGGTTCTCTCTCACTCAGGCCATGGTCATTTGAGTACCTGGTTCTGCTATTGTTTCTGTCTCTGTTGTGTGTATTTTTTACTACTCTTAGGTGGAATATCAGATACTGCTATGACCTCATAAGCTTCAATAGGTTGGAGGTTCACTCTAGAATTTACCAGTAGCCAAGTCTAATGAGGCACCAGTGACAATCATGAATAGGTTCGGAAACTAGAATCTACACCAGAATTGACCAGCAACCAAACCTGGTGAGGTGCCGGTGACTGACTTCATATGGCCCACAAATGGATGAACATGAAGACACCATGCTACTGCTGAAATTAGGGAGTGACCCACTCAGTACCTATGCTACCTCACTTTCCAGTGAAAATGTTTCAGACTTTTCTTTCCTTCCTCCAGCCTCCTACAACCTTTTTTCTACTCTCCATTCTCAACTGAACATTTCATTTTTTACTTTTTGAGTCCATTCGACTGTTATTTTTTTCTTCTCAAATCCCTTGATATTATCTCCCACTCTGTCCTCCTCTTCCTCAGTCTCTGAAAATAAAGTGGTCCCCTTCCTTCCAAAAGCTAACCCTTTTACCACTGATCTTGATTCCCATGATTTCCTGTCTTTTCCAAAAGTTTGCAAGTTCAATAATACTATTTTTCTTTTGAATCTTCAACTTTTCCCTCCTTTGCTTTTCCTCCTGTCCTTAAAAAAACCTTCACAACACTAATATGTTATTGGTGGAATTGTGAACTGATCCCATCACTTTGGAGAGAAATCTGGAAATATGCCCAGAGAGTTATTAAACTGTCTATACCCAGCAATACCACTACTAGCTCTATTTCTGAAGATATTAGGGAAAAAGGAAAAGAACCTATGTATTCTAAAGTGTTTATAGCAAATTTCTTTGTGGTGGCAAAAAACTGGAAATTGCAGGGATGCCCATCAATTGGGGAATGGCTGAACAAGTTGTGGTCTATGATTGTGAAGGAATATTACTATACTATAACAAATGATGAGGTCAGTGATCTTAGAAAAATATGGAAAGACTTGCATGAAATGACAAAGAGTGGAATGAGCAGAACCAAGAGAACATTGTGAACAGTAACAACAATATTGTTTTAAGAAAGATTTTGAGCGAATAAGGCATTTTGACTATTATAAATAACTATAAAGGCTATATGAGGAAAGATGCTATGTGCATCCAGAGAAAGAACTGATAAATAGAAGTATGTATAGAATAGTTTTACAGTTATATACCTATTTGTGTCTAATGGGAACCATCTTTAGGGTGTAGTGGGAGGGAAGAAAAAAAGGAAAAGGAAACTTACATGATAACTGTATTATATATTTACTAATAGCAACTTGTACATAATGGATTAGCAGTTTCATGTGCAATCATCTTTTTAAAATTATACTATGTTATAGAAATCCTTATTTTATTACAAAAAATAAAAATAAAATAAATTTTAAAAAAACCTTCAAAAGACCCTAATACTAATCCAAACCATCATTTAATAATGGGGCAGCTAGGTGGCTAGATGGTTAGAGTACTGGGGACTGGAATCAGGAAGATTCATCAGATACACAGATACACTCAGATACACACTAGCTATGTGACCCTGAGCAAGTAACTTAACTCTGTTTGCCTCAGTTTTCTCATCTGTAAAATGGCAAAACTACTCCAGGATCTTTGCCAAGAAAACCCCAAATTGGGTCATGAACCGTTGGACATGACTGAAACAAATGAACAACCAACAAAAATCATTTAATATTTCTCCTCTATTTTTCATCCAAATTCCTAGAAAAAGCTTTCTAAACTTACTACCTTCACTTCCTCTCCTTTCACTCATTTCTTAAACCTTTGTGTTCTGGCTTCTGACTCCATCATTCATTATCTCCATTCTATTATCTCCAAAGCCACTAGTGATCCTTTAATAACCAATATGATAGTCTTTCTTAGTCTTTATTCTTCTTGACCTATTTGGTTCATTTGGCACTATTGACTTCCCCTTACCTCCTTAATGCTCTGTCCTTTTTGGGCCTTCATGATCCTGCTGTCTCTTGGCTTATCTTTTATCTGTTTCATTTCTCCCCTGTTGACTTTGCAGGTTTTTCATCCAGATCAGTCCTCACTAATTTTAAATATTTCCCAGGATTCCATCTTAGTCCTTTGTCTCTTCTTCTCTCAATAATCTTATCATCTCCCATGGGATCATATTATTTTATTTATGCAAATGACACTCAGATTTATACATCTTTCCCTTGAGCTTTAGTCTTACCCAATAGCCATTTTGCAATAGATGTTACAGAGATATCTCAAACACAACTGAACTCATTGTCTTTTTCCCCAAAACCACCTTTCTTCTTTTTTTTTTTCTGGTGAGGACACCACTGTCCTTCCAGTTTTATAGTAAAATAGTCTAATAGGAATTCCTTTTTGGGTGTGGGATGGATTAGATGGGTCCTGTGATATCTTCCAACTTAAAATTCTGTGAGAATGCTAAAAGTATCTCCAAGTTTCTTCTCCTACTTTTCAAACTTCAGTACTGCAAAATGAGATTTGTAAAGTGCTTTGCAAACCTTAAAGTATTATATAAATCATAGCTATCATCATCATCATCATCATCATCATCATCATCATCATTTCTATTATAGATTTTATTCATGCCTCCATATTCTCCCTAGTTCTATATCTATCCAATCAGTTGTAAAATCTTGCTGTTTTTACCTTCACAGCTTTTCTCATACTTGATTCTGCTTTCAGAGCTACTGATTTAGTTCAAGCCATTAGTTCATCATTAATTTGAATACTACAATGGCCTCCCATTGCCTCAAGGCTCCTCTTCCTTCAGTCTATCCTCCATACTATACCAAATTGAATACAGAACTGACAATGTCATTCACTTACTCAATCAACTACAGTGGCTTCTCATTGCCTGAAGGATACACTGTAGATATATTTCTTTGTTTCCTTATTTTCAAAGGGTGGGGAGAGGTGTCAGGGGGACAAAAAGAATATTAAATAATTGAAAAGAATACAATAAAATTATCATAAGAAAGGGTGATTATGAAGAGTATGGTAAATGTGGGCCAGTTGCAACATATATATATATATATGCGCATATATATTTATGTGTATGTGTATGTGTGTGTGTATAAACAAAAAAAACTAAAGAATATCTAAAGTAAAACTGTCATAAATTCAGAGGAGTACAATGGAAAAAGTATGAGCTCTGTACCCATAAGACTAGGGCTTAAATTTGATTCTCGTGCTTACATCCTGTGTGATCTTAGATGAGTCACTAATCTATAAAATGAGATTATAGGACTATGGAGTTAGTCAAGAGAATGCCTAGAAGGAAACTTCTAACTATCATTCTAAATTTTCATAAGGAAATTGAATGATAGAAAAAGAACCTGGGCTAGTCATGTGTTGATGGCAAAGGATCATGAATGGGCAGCCTGTGTTTTTCTTGTATCAAAGTGACATCCGGAAGAAGTAAAGAAAGCTTCCAGTACTGACAAATTTGTAGGACAGAGAGGAGACATAAATAAGAATTGGATAGACAGGCCAGATGTAGGTATATTATTATCTAAAATACTGGAGAGAACATCCCAATATACAAGACAATGGATCCATTTCAGCATTTGAATATGTGAAAGGTCTGACTTTTTGACTCAAATGGAATTTACTCTAGTATATGGTTCAAGGTAGGAATACAAGTTAATTTTTCTCCATATGGATATCCAATTGTCTCAGTAGTTTCTTAGAATAATATAAAATAAGTTTGTACATTCTAGGTGCATGTGGTTTGGCAAGTAGAAGAAGAAACCTAGGGATACTCTTAGCAGTCTCACAGAATTTCAAGTTGAAAGAGATCTCAGGACTCATCTAATCCATCCCACACCCAAAAAGGAATTCCTACTAGACTTATTTCACCAGTGGTCATATAGCCTCTGTTGTAAGACTTCAAATTAAGGGTAACCCACTAGTCACTGAGGCAGCCCACTAGCTATGGTAAATCAGTTAATCTCCCTTGACATTATTTTCTGTGTCTGTAAAATAAAGAGCTAGGACTAGGTAATTTCTTCCAAATTCAGAAAATGTGACAAAGGAGAAACCAGTGGGTGTTTTAATAAAGAAAATTGCTTTTCCCACTTTTGCTGATTGGTATCTTCTGTCCCATGTAGACAGGAAAAGAACTTTAAAATCAATGTCTTAGAGATTTTCTTTTGTACTATACATACTCCACGGCATAAAATATAGTACTAAATATGTCACTGAATTGGGTTCTTTCCCTCTCCAGAGCTCCCAAATTCTCATTATTCTATGAGAACTAGACTGATGTCATCTTGACCTCAGCATATGGTTTTGGTTAATGGTGGAAATTTTATCCCTTGTTGTCATCAGGGGAGTTGGTCTAAGACCTAAGGGTGTAGGCAAAGCTCTTTTGGAAAATGAGCCGGATTCTACTGTCCTTGGAGGGAAAAACATTTAGAGATAGGAGAAAAAACAACAATAATACAAACAACAATCCCAAAGGCCCCAAATGAAGACAAAATTCCCAGTAAAAAGAGAAAATACATTCTCTCACTGAATTTCAAAATGCATCACTCTCTATCATCCAAGTCATTTTACCCAAGTATGAAGTTAACACTTACCACATCAGAAACCTGACTTCAAATTTAGAAACTGAAGAGGTGGCAATGTTTGTGTGCAAAATTTGTCAAGGTCTGAAGTTCCAGAGGTCAATAGCTCCAACACTTAAAGAATTCCTCATCCCCCTGAGATTATTGGGGTTTTTTATTTTCATTTTTTCTAAGAACTCTCATCCCTCTGAGATTATACTTGATTTTTCAGTATTCCAAATATCTTTCTTTTTAAGTATGGCTGCTAGTTGGGAAAAAATGAGATGTGTTAAAGGTTTGCTTTCCACAATGTAAACAAAGGTATTTTCCCCAGCATTTTAGAGTTTTATGCTCATATTTACTAATTATTAAGACTTCTTAATACTACTGGGAACAGACTACACTTACTCTTTCTTTATTGAAATGATTTCCCTAATGTCCCAGACATCAACATAGTCTCCAAACTTTCTAAGTATGCCAAAGCACAGCCAAGGTTTCTTAGTACTAATACTGGCAAAGAGATTGTCGATTCATAAATGTTTTATGGTTTACATTGTTTTCTAGGTGAAAGAACTTAGTGTACAGTACAAAGTGCAAAAATTTTCTTGAATTTGAAATGCTACTTTGAAAACAACTAGCATAGTTACAGTCTCTGTCAGAGATGGAAAAGATTAGTTAGGTCATCCTTGAAAACAGTTTCAAAATGCTGAGGGCTCTCGAATTCACTTTAGCCCATTATCCTGGAATTGATAAATCTTAGAATAATGACTGTAGATATCTGAGTATCTCTGTTTCAGTAAATTGAATTCAAAAGAGGATTTGCCAAATTAAGGAGAAATTCAAGGAAATTGACCACTTTATATCCTAACTTTAGTATCTCCTGGGAGAGATGACTTCTTTCAGTAGACCTACCACTGAACTGGAAATCAAGAGACTTGCTCTACCCCTAGCTAGCTGTATAACTTTGGACAAGTCACTGAACTTCCCTGGATTCCAATTTCTTTTTTTAATGGAAATTCTGTAAGACAATTTCTAAGTTCCCTTCTAGCTTAAAAGTTTTATTATTTTATAACATATTGGTACTAAACCAATGAATCCCAATCCATCTCTCCCTCATCCCCATGCAGAGGGAAATGGATGTTTTACATTAGAGTAGACTTCCCCTTGAAACTCTAAATGAACAATTTCAAATTAAGGAAAGGTTGAAAAAGGAGAAACTGGACATTCTTCTGGGAAACAGTTGACAGCTTCTATTCCATATACATTTTCCATTTTCATGGATGAAAGACATTATCAAAGACTTCATCTTGACTAATGAACTAGTTTATTTAAAGAAGGGGCAAACAAGTGTTAGTTGAGGAGTAAAATCTTAAGAGTAGCATCTTTATATACTCGAGAGGAAATGGTAGCAAATGCATTATGGCATCTAAGAAGACCAGTGTCAACATCTTATTCTCCTCAATAAAAATCATTCTTTCTCTGTCCTTATTCCTTAGATGCCAGTATTCATTTTTCATAATTGGAAGAGTGTAATGAATGACCAAACAGAATGAGTCAGAAACAGAAATTGGAAACAAATAGTAAATTTTTAATATTTGGGTCATAGCTTTCCAGTTTGTTGAAAGTACAAAGGTTTTCTTGAGTTTGGCATGCCCCTTGAACACAACGAGCACAACCACAGTCTCCATCGGAGATGGAAAAGATTAGTTAGGTCATCCTTGAAAATAGCTTCAAAAGGCCCTGGTCCCTCAGATTCACTTTAGCCTCTAATCCTAAAATTGATAAACCTTAGAGTAACGGCTCTATCTAGATCTCTGAGTATCTGTCATAGAGAGAGAAGGAATAAGCATTTATATAGTACCCACCATGTGCCAGGCACAGTGCTAAGTGCTTTTTACAAATATCACCTCATTTTATCCTCCCAACAATCCTCTAAGGTAGGTGCTATTATTATCCCCACATTGTAGTTGAGGAAACAAAGGCAAATAGAGGTTAAGGGACTCTACAGCTAGTAAAATGGCTGAGGCTATATTTGAACTCAAGTCTTCCTGCTTCTCAACCTAGTGCTCTGTCAACTGAGCCTCCAGCTCCTTCACTTTATGAAAGTAGAACCCTTCAACCACATTTTATTTCTCCTTATTCTACAAATCAGAAACCCATAATCTTATCTTTGAAGGTCTTCAATGATGTTCAACTTTATCTCATACTACTCTTCTTCAAGTATTCTGTAGTTAGAACAGAATGGATTATTTTCTTTATCTTACATTTATCCTGCCCTCTCTCATCCCAATGCCTTTGTTTATGTTATCCCAATGTACACTCAATACTTAAATAACTATGGCCTCAATGATGTGCGTGTTCCAGTAATTAAGAATTCAGTCCATCTATGAGTGCCCATCTTGCTTAACTCTTGCCCAGAGGCAGAAGTAACATGCTGCAGTGACTTTGAATTAGAGAGCCTTGCAAATCTGGGCTTTAATATTTACTTCCCATATGGACTTAGGCAAGTCCTTTAATATACATTAGATATAGTTTCCTTATCTGCAAAATGAAGGGGTTGCACTAAATAACCACCAAGGAGCCTTATAGGGCTGGATTTATCATCTCACCATTCTTAACCAGAATGGACATTTCTCCTCTTACTACTTTTCTAAGTTTTTTCCTTTATTCAGGGTTAAACACAGGTATGATTTTCTCCATGAAGAGTTCCCTGATCTTACTCTACCACCTGGTCACCCAAGTGACAGCAATCTCTCTCCTCAAATTTCTTAGAGAACACTGAGGTCTTTTCTTTGGACTTGTCTCATTCTCTTTCATATAATAACTTTTTGTGTCTAGTTCCCTCCCTTCCTCATGCCACCATTTAGGCAATAAGTTCCTTGAGAATGGTGTTGTTGTCATATCCCTTTTTATCTTCAGAATCTCAGTGCTGTGTTCAAAAGGACTACTTAACAAATGTTACATTTAATTGTAGTATGTCATGGTCATCATTATAAGTAACAGTTACAGCTTTACAAAAGAGTAGCCTAGAAGGCTTAGTAGATGAGACAGAACCTATCCTGACCTGATTTTTTAAAGGAATTCCCTATTAGATTGCTTATTTGTTTTCAGTCTCTTTATCGAAGAAAGGATAAGGATTGGATCTGGGGTCTCAGTGGTATAGGAAAATCCTAGACGTAAAAATTCCCTCTGCCAACGCAGGTTAGCACCTTTTCTGCAATTTATGGTCATGGAGCATTGTTAAGTTCCCTGGATTACTTAGGGACATGTTCAAAGGCAGTATGTGACAGAAGCAAAATTTGAACCCAGGTCCTTGTTAATTTCAAGGTTACCTCACTTATAGAGCATAGAAAGAAAATTCAAATTATATGAGTTTCCTGATATTTGAATACCTTTCATTCCCAGCATAACTAAAGAAGCCTCTGGCTACAGAGAAGTAAATATTGTGGCTCAGAAGAGATTGCTATCTCTATGGGATCCTGGCTAGAGCTTGTCCCTATGAGGACTAGACATTATGCACAGGAGTTTCATAGTTCAAAAAGTGCTTATATCTTTAAAGGTGATCTTTGTGTAGACTAAAGTCTATCTTGAGTGATGCACAATATTTCTCTAGATTGATAATCCAAAGGACTACAGTCATTTGAAAAAATAGCATTTATTAAATGCTTACTTATGTGCTAGGCACTGTGCTAAACCCTGAGAATAGAAGGAAATGTAAAAAAGAGTCTCTCCCCTCACATCCAAATGAGTAAGATAATATGTAAAGAACTAGGTAATACTAATACAAAATTTTTTCAATAGATCAGAGGTAAGGTGGAAGATAGCAGCATGTTGGGAGAAGTGGAGGTGAGAAAGGCCCCCTGAAGAAGGTGGGGCATGAGCTATGACTTAAAGGAAGCCAGGGAAACTAAGAAGGGAAGCTGAGGAAGAAGAGCATTGTTAGCACAAGGTCAGACAAGGCAAAATCACAGAGTAGAGAGATGGAGTGGTGTGTGTGTGTGTGTGCGCGTGTTAGAAAGAAGCTTAACGTGCCCAGATCAGAGTTCATGGAGGAATCAAATATTGGGGCAGCTAGGTGACACTAGGTAGATAGAGCACTGGGTTTGGAATCAGGAAGCTTCATCTTCACGAGTTAAAATCTGGCCTCAGACACTTAATAGCTATGTGACCCTGGGCAAGTCACTTAACCCTGTTTGCCTCAGTTCCTCATCTGTGAAATGAGATGGAAAAGGACATGGCAAACCACCCTGGGATCTTTGCCAAGAAAACCCCAGATGGGGTCATGAAGAGTTGGAAATGACTAAACAACAACAAAATATAAGAAGACCGGAAAGTTAGGAAGGGGCCAGGTTATAAAGTACTTTAAATGCTGAACAGATTTTGTGTTTAACCATGGAGGTAACAGAGAGCCTGGAAACTCATTCATAATCTTTGGTGATTACATAAAGAGCATGGTCATGAATATTCGGATAATTATTCCTAAATGATTTAACAAACATCTTACAGCTTCAAATTAACATAGAATAAATTGTTGCTCTAAAGCAAAAATGTCACTCATGTTTGGAGCCCACATTCACTTAAGCTGACATTGCAAGTTTCATATACATGCAAAAATTGTATACTCAATCCAGTTTGTAACCCTCATTAGTTCAGTCTATGTGTGCTTGGCAAAGAGAACATATGTGTACAGAAGATAGACCGACTTCATCCAAACGGTGATGACTCAGACCAATGAAAGGTATTAAGAAAAAAGTCCTATTTGGCATTAGGAAATGGAAAAACACCGAGGTCAAAATAAGTGGGAAACGTTATTTGAAGTCCATATAGACCGTAGAAATTCATAAAGAGAAGAAAGGAGACAAGCATTTGTTAAAGTCTTGCAAGGCACTGTGCTAAGTGCTTCACAAATATTATCTTATTTTATTCTCCCAACAACCCAGAGAGGTAGGCCCTATTCTCTTTTTATACTTGAGGAAGCTGAGTTTCAGTGACTTGCCTAGGGTTACCCAGTCAGTAAGTGTCTTATGCTGGATATGAATTTAGATCTTCCTGACACAGACCTGATCTTTTTCCGTTGTACCAGAGTGGTACAGTGTCTCTTGAGAAGAGATTTCATTGCTCTGGTGACATGATAATTTAATCAAAAGTGGTCTAGTCATAGAGTCAGAGAACCTCACTTCCCATGCTATCTCTGCTACTTACTAGTTGTGTGATCTTGGATCTCTGAGCCTCGGTATCCTCATATTTAAACCTTAGAGGTTCTTTTGAGCTATGATTCTATGATCCCAATGAAAATGACTATGTCTTTTTCTTCAGTGTTCTTTAGCCAAGAAAACATTTTTAAAGAGGTGAAATGCATATTTATGCCTCACAGGATCTCATTTATGGAATTGCTGGAAGGAAATTATTAATAGAAACAATGTAAATAGAGGCTATAGCTACATTAATCCTTGAGATTTCCATTCAGCTATTTGTTTTAAGGTCAAGATTTAGGCTGTGTGTATTCATGTGAAGTATTCAGAGAATGGAGAAAATCAAGTAGTTAGGTAAAAAATAATTCCATCTGAATCACTCAGGTCACTGGGGTGATTGTGTACTTTGATCTATTATGAAGATAAATGTTTGTGTTTTCCACTTTATTTTCCATGTTTCTGTAGTTTAAATGTTTACATAAATGCTTTCCCAAATGTAGGTCTTGGGCTCAGAAATATTTCCACTCAGCTTCGAGAGCTGAGAATATAAAGGCTTGAGTGAAAACCTTTTCTATGGAGAGAAACTGCTTTTAAAATGGACACAATATGAGGAAAGTAATTACACAGTGAAACTCCATAATTCCTCTACTATTTTTGTAAAATCCATAGTACTTTAAGGTTTGTAAAGCCCTTTGCATACATCTGAGCCTGAAAAAGTCCTGCAAGTAAAGTAGTGCAGGTATTATGATTCTCATTTTAAAGATCAGGAAATGGAGACTCAAAAAGGCTAAGTGATTAGTTTGTAGTCCTATGGATACTAAATGTGTCAGGGGTTGGATCTGAGACAAGTTCTTCCTGAATCCACATCTAGCATTCTTTTCGTTATAATGAATGCCTTTGACTTGGGAATCATGGGAAAATATCAACTATTCATCTGCAGAAGCTTGTAACTAAACCAAACACATTAGTTTCCCTTCAAAGGATACTACTGTCATCCTTCTTGAGAAGAGGATTTCTCTCTCATTTCCTCCATTTTATGCCTTTTAAGTATTCTAAATCTGAGTTTAAAGGGACCAAACTCTGTTGATTATGACAAGAAAATCCTCAAATATCTAAACTACTTAGTTGGTATCATGTAGGAAAAAAATAGATTTGATTTTTCAAGTAGTGCTATGGGAGTTGTAATGTACTAAGTGCAAGTATATAATAGTGTTCTATAGTTAGGACCTATCATACGCATAAAATCAAATAGGTAGGCAGGTATGTTGAGGAATTTGAAATAATGAAAAAGATATTCTTCATCTAGAACATTTCTCCCACTGACCAGTTATAGTGCCTGAGATGTCTCTGATTATTGGAATCCCTATGCACTTTTAATGTACATATTGGTGTCTGAATAGAGTGTAACATCCTTGATATGTCAGAGATTGATTTTCATTCTTATTCTCTCTCTCTTACTCTCCCTCTCTCTCTTTTTCTTTCTTTCTTTTTGTAAAACTGTAATGGTAATGGAAATTTGAAGCTCTTCCCATCCATTAATAGGCCCATGTGACCTGCTTATGTCACAGGAAGCCTAAGTCAAGTGTGGTGGGAAGAGATTGCTGAACGAGTGAAACAGGAAAGAGTGGAGCAGGAAGGAAGAACAGTCAGAGCAATTAGAGCTGAGGAAGAGAAAGGAAGTAAGCTAGCTGTACTGTGAGTTTTTGTTTGTGGGAAGGCCGCAGCAGGGGATGGTGGAGGGTGCGAAATGGCTTTAAGATGGAGTGACTCCCTGTTGTGATAATGTGTGCTAACTTCTTTGCTGCTATGAGGGATTGGACTTATTGGTTTTGGGATTTGGTTCTCTGGTGTCTGAATAAATGTTTTGCTTCTTCTGTCTTCTATACGGAGAGTCTGTTGTATTGTGCAATACAGAACCAAGTCAGCATATTCATAGCAATAGCAACTATTGTGAATGTTGCCTTGATGATACAAAAACTTAGCACAATGAATGAGAAATAGTCAAAGTGGCATAGTAGATAGGGAACTCAACTTAGACTCAAGAAAACCTGGATTCAAATCCCATCCCAAATATTTATTAGCTCTATTAGCAAATCACTTAACCTTTCAGGGTTTCAATTTTCTCAACTCTAAAATGAAAGGATTGGACTTCATGAGAGCCTCTATTTTTTCCACCTCTAAATCTATAATCTAATGAAAGTACAATTAACTGGTTTATTGACTAAAATAACAACAGATAATCAAGCCATTTCTCCTATCTGCATATTCTTAAAACATGTCTATTGAATCAAAGCAAGTCAAATCAGCACCTACTATGTGCCAGGCACTGTGCTGAGTGCTGAGAGTATAAAGAAAGCAAAAATAATCCCTGTCCTTAAGGAGTTCAAAATTTAAATGTAGGAGACAACATACCAATACCTTCGTACAAACAAGATGTGTGTGTGTGTGTGTGCATGTGTATCGGATAGATTTGAGATAACCAACAAAGGAAAGCACTAATATTAAATGTATTGGGCGAGGGAGGTAGAGCCAGGATGGTGGCATGAAAACAAGGATTCCCTTGAGCTCTCCCCCAAATCTCTCCAAACACCAGTAAAAAATGACTCAAAACAAATTCTAGAGCTACAGAACCCACTAAATGACAGAGTGAAACAAGTCTCCAGTCCAAGACAGCCTGGATTGTTGCTGGGAAGGGCCTTTTTCACCATGCTGGGAGCAGAGCAAGAGACCAGGCTGGAGTAGATGGGGAGGAGCAGGCCTCAGGGCACTGAATCACTGGCAGCTGTGGCAGTTTCCATACTTCTCAACCCACAAATGCCAAAGACAACTTAGCAGGTCAGTGGGAAGACTGTTGGATCTGGGTGAGAGAAGTGCATGGTCTGGCCCCAGCCTCAGGGGCAGTGGAGGTGGCTGCAGCAGCAGCAGCCCTGTGGGAGGAATCAAGTGACTGAACAGAGCGGGAGTGCAGGTATCTCTTTGCTGGGTCTTAAGCAGTGTTCTCTCACTTTGCCATGCTTGGATCTGGGTCATAGTTCTGCTTGACGATCTTTGGGAGAGGAGGAGTGCTGGTGTGGCAGAGTTTGTGGTGGCTGTGGAGGGAGAATCCTCCTGGTAGTTACATAGCCGAAAGGAGTGCTTGTACTCACAGACCATAACACAGGCCAGGAGAGGAATATCATAGCACCTTACAATAGAAGTAGCTCTGAAAACAGCAGTGCAAAACACCTGAAGCTTGTGACAAAGCACTCCCCACTGTGGAAGCAGTCATACCCTGACAAAAAGCTCAAAAGTCAAGTAATTGGCTGGGAAAATGAGCAGGCAGTCTAAAAGTACTCAGACTATAGAATCTCTCTTTGGTGGCAAAGACGATCGAAGTGTACAGCCAAAAGAAGTCAACAAATTCAAAGATCCTACATCAAAAACCCCCAAGAAAAATATGAATTAGTCTCAGGCCATTGAAGAGCTCAGAAAGGATATGGAAAATCAAGTAAGAGAAGTAGAGGAAAAATTGGGAAGGGAAATGAGAGTGATGCAAGAAAATCATGAAAAGTGAGTCAACAGCTTGGTAAAGGAGGCCCAAAAAATACTGAAGAAAATAACACCTTAAAAAATAGACTAACCCAAATGGCCAAAGAAGTCCAAAAAGCCAATGAGGAGAAGAATGCCTTAAAAGACAGAATTAGCCAAATGGAAAAGGAGGTCCAAAAGACCACTGAAGAAAATACTGCCTTAAAAATTAGAATGAAGCTAATGAAAGTTAGTGAGTTTATGAGAAATCAAGAAATTATAAAACAGAATCAAAAGGATGAAAAAATAGGACACAATGTGAAATATCTCCTTGGAAAAACCACAAATTATAGGGCTATCTGAAAGCCATTATCCAAAAAAGACCCTAGACATCATCTTTCAAGAAATTATCTAGGAAAACCTCCCAGATATTCTAGAACCAGAGGGTAAAATAGAATTTGAAAGAATCCACTGATCACCTCTTGAAAAGGATCCAAAAAAAAGAAAATTCCTAGGAATATTGTAGCCAAATTTCAGAGTTCCCAGGTCAAAGAGAAAATATTGTAAGCAGCCAGAAAGAAACAATTCCAGTATTGTGGAAACACAATCAGGATAACACAAGATCTAGCAGCTTCTACATTAAGGGATTGAAGGGCTGGGAATATGACATTCTGGAGGTCAAAGGAGCTAGTATTAAAACGAAGAATCACCTACCCAGCAAAACTGCATATAATACTTCAGGGCAAAATATGGATTTTCAATGAAATAGAGGATTTTCAAGCATTCTCAATGAAAAGACCAGAGCTGAATTGAAAATCTGACTTTCAAATACAAGAATCATGAGAATCATGAAAAGGTAAACAGGAAAGAGAAATCATAAGGGAATTACTAAAACTGAACTGTTTTGTTTACATTCCTACATGGAAAGATGATATTTGTAACTCATGAGACCTTTCTCAGTATTAGGATAGTTTAAGGGAATGTACATATATACAGACAGAGGGTACCCAGTGAGTTGAATAAGAAGGAATGATATCTAAAAAAATAAAATTAAGGGGTGAGAGAGGAATCTATTGTGAGAAGGAGAAAGGGAGAGAGATAATGGGGTAAATTATCTCACATAAAAGTGGCAAGAAAAAGCTGTTGTAATGGAAGGGAAGAGGGGGTAGGTGAAAGGGAATGAGTAAATCTTGCTCTCATT
Source organism: Phalanger gymnotis (assembly GCA_028646595.1). Lineage (NCBI taxonomy): Eukaryota > Metazoa > Chordata > Mammalia > Diprotodontia > Phalangeridae > Phalanger > Phalanger gymnotis. The sequence goes on from CM053622.1 coordinate 490,157,334, forward strand.
GGATTTGGCTTAAGGAGGGAATAACATACACACTAAATTTGGTATCTTACCCCACAGGAAAGTAGGGGGGAAGGGGATAAGAGGGGGATTGTTAGAAGAGAGGGCAGATTGAGGGAGGAGGTAGTCAAAAGCAAACACTTTTGAAAAGGGGCAGGGTCAAAGGAGAAAATTGAATAAAAGGGGACAGGATAGGATGGAGGGAAATATAGTTAGTCCTTCACAACATGACTATTATGGAAGTGTTTTGCATGATGATACATGTATAACCTATTTTGAATTTCTTGCCTTCTCAAGGAGGGTAGGTGGGGAGGGAAGAAGGGAGGGAATTTGGAACTCCAATTTCTAAAAACAAATGTTAAAAATGTTTTTTATATGCAACTGGGAATTAAGATATACAGGCAATGGGGTATAGAAATCTATCTTGCCCTACAAGGAAGTAAGGGGAAAGGGAAAAAGGGGAGTGGGGTGACAGAAGGGAGGGCAGACTGTGAAAAGAGGCAATCAGAAATACATGCCATCTTGGGGTGGGGGAGGGTAGAGATGGGGAGGAAATTTGTAACTCAGAATCTTGTGGAAATGAAAGTTGAAAACTAAAAATAAGTTTTAAAAAAATAAAGCTACTTTATCATGGAAAAAAAGTACTGGGCAAGATTTATCAAGTAAGGTGAGATTTTAAGTGAAATTTGAAGGACATCAGGAAAGCTAGTAGATGAAGGAAAGGAGTGAGAGAATCGCAGGCATGAAGGATGACTAGTGAAAATATATAGAGTGAAGAGATAGGATGTCACATAATAGGTAAAAAGGAGAAATGTGTCACTAGTTCAACTTAAGATTGAGAGACCAAATAGAAGACTATTGGAATAGTCCAGGCATGAAGTGGTAAGGGACTTGCATCAAGTTGTGACTTTGTGAGGGAAGTACCAGAAATGGTATTGTTACCACCATTTTAGAAAAAGTGAGGTACAGAGCGTTTAAGTAATTCACTCATGGCCACATAACTAATAAATGGGAAAACTGGATTTTATTCTCCACTCTTTCAGTTATACCACTCTGCCTTGGGCAGTTTTTTTATGTTCTAAAATTAAAGATTTATTGATGTGTTTTATTTACATATTATACACATTTACTATTTCCCCTACTCTATGAAAGTTCTCTTATGAGAAAGTAAAACAATTTAGTAAGGCTTATAATACCAGTGACCTCATCTGAAAGTTGATTCACTGGTCTGCATCTGTAGCCCTCCTATTTAAAAATAGTTAATTACTGTTTCCAGAAAGCTCCTATTAATATTTCCAAATATATGAGCAGGGGCAAACATGGGGCAGTATTATAGTTAACCTCCAGGATGCTGAACATTGGGAATTAGCAGCAGGAGAGGAACACTGAAAATGCAGCTTGGAGTTTGTCAGAAAAACGAAAAAGATGTTTAAAAAATTATGTGTTCGTGGGCCCTCTTCTTGTATAGCCCTAAATAAATGAATGAACTTCCAAGTAATTTCTTTTCATTGTAGTGAGATCTCTTTAAGAGAAACATTTGTTTTGAGATATACAAAAGAAAATCATGCTTGGCTTGGGAGATTTTTCTAGTTCAGAGTTACCGAGGCAGAAAATGAATCAGTTTTTCCTAGAGAGATTCTAAGGCAGGATAGATGCTCCTTTTTGAAGGATGGCTAAGAAGCCATTACACTGATAGCAAATGAACAAACCACATTAACCAAACCGGCAGAAGCCTCTTGCAACTTAATGATTCTTATATGCCATATTCCTGTCCTCACAATGGTTTACCATGTACTGAGTCACCCCATCCATGAAATAAAAAATACTATGCAGAATTAAATAGGGCAGAGTTAGAGCTGAGTAACACTTACGATGTGAAGATATGATCCAATTTATAGTTCAACAATGATAAGTCCATTTTTGGATGTTTTTTTGGCAAGGATATTGGGCTGTTAGCAAATTGTAATATTCTCTTCATTTTTGCAGATTTTTAAATCTTAATTCTGAAGATATGTTATTACAATAGGAAGAGGGGGAAAGTTATAAAAGGATATTTGGGGTCCTGCAAGCAATAACAAAAAATGTTACTTTTTCTGTGCCCCAAGTTTTCTTCCTGAGCACACACTCCAGTTATTTCTTTGATGTTTTGCAGCTTCCTGCACTTCTTGAAATGAGTACCTTTGTAGCTCAAACTAAACCTATGATTATGAATTATCTGAAGCCACAAAAAGGGTGTGTGGCTGTGTAGACAGACATTTTGATTTACTGGTAGAAACTAGATCCTATTTATGACAGATTCTGTGCTCTGTTGTTCCCGGTTAAATGGGCTATATATTTATGAAACATCTGTAGACCTTTCTAATTAAATGAGACATGCTTTGAACATCTGTAGATATATATCGTAAGTATAACAACTTATGCTATCACAAAATCATAGGTAGTTATCCTAACTACATAGTACTGTGCACTTGAATAAATCTAAGGACTCATATGTACATGCAGCTAGTACTTATGTGGAGACAAATATAATATGTAGCACATAATCAGTAATGTATATGAGAACATGCATATGTTTTACATAAAACACAAATCTTGTGCAATATGAAGCGCTGAATTTGGAGTCAGGTAACTGGGGGTCCAATTGACCATCAATCATGCAGTACTTTCTATATACCTGCCTCAGTGCTAAGCCACGGGGACACAAGGATGAAAATGAAATATTCTCTGCCCTTTATTAATTTATATCCTTCGGAGCTTAAATGGCTCTCAAGTTCTCCATTTGTGAAATGGAATTGTACTAGATCATTTCAAACATCCCTTCTAATCCTTCTTCTAGGATTCTGTGTGATAACAAAGTTGACCAAAGTAACCAAATACATAGATTACATAGTGAAATGTGTTACAAGCATGCATAGCAAAAAAAAGTATATCACATATCATTCTCTTTATCAATATCAAAGAAGAATGACAAACATAAAAGCAGAATGAATAGCGATCATATCAATTAGGTGTGACGTGATAGTATGCTACAGCTTCACACAAAGAACACATTGTATGTACTTCAACAATGGATGGTATTTGACTATATGAGTAACCTTTGCTTCTATTTCTCCTAAACTGTAATGAGTAGGTTTATTCAATAGTCTAAAATATCTAGAATTTCTATGTGAGCTTGTGGATGGCCCAAACTGACTATTAGCATGCATAAAACTATTGGTCTTTAATGGCAGAACTCAACCTATGAGTAACTCAGGCTCTCAGTAACTAGCACACTAGCCTGAATTTAAGAATCATGTGGGCGGACTATTGCTGATTACAGGCTCTAATGGCACCTTGTGCTCCTTAGATATTTGCACAATAGATCTTGTAGACACAAAATGGGGTGCCTCTGGCTTCAAAGCCATTTTCTTATTTAAAGGGAGATTCTCCTACATCCACTAAAACACATTTAGTTGAGTTGCTTGATCTGTTGGTAGATGCCAAAAGTTAGTTTCTGTCTCATCTGAGTCAATAAGTCAAGTTCACAAGCATTTGCTAAGCAGTTAGCTGTGTGCCAAGCATTGTGCTAAGCACTAGGAACACAAACAGAGATAGAAAGTCAGTTTCTACCCTCAAAGAGCTTACTTGATTTAAAAATATATTTTTAACATTTATTTTTGAAAATTTTGAATTCCAAATTATTTTACTCCCTCCAGTCACTCCCATGTCCATTGAAAAGACACACAGTATCATATCTATTATACATGTGAAGTCATGTAAAATGTGTTTTCATATTATGCATGTTGCCACAAAAAGCAGGA
>CM053622.1:490161630-490184251 GCA_028646595.1 Phalanger gymnotis
ACACCAGCATAGACTCAGCCATAGTGGAGCAGAGGTGGCCTGGCCCCAGCAAACTCAATCACCAATAGAAGTAGCTATCCCCAAACCTCTCAGTGCAGGACAGGGATCTCTTGGAACTGGTTGAGACATAAGAGCAGGTCCTGTGGCAATGGCAGCTGCTACTCTTGGGGATATAAGGCCACAGACAAATCACATACTTGAACTTCTGGGAGCCATGATGGCAGAGTAAAGTGAGTGCTCTTGTTACCCCCTTGTCAACCTTGAAAAACTTAGAGAATATTGCCCCAGGAAAAATCCTGGAATAGTGGATCCTAGGAATATAGCAATGTTTTAGCTCAGGAGGCCAAGGAGATTGAAGGGAAGTGTCCCTCCTGTGGTGGCTAAAGGGGTCCAGGGCAGGACCAGAGTCATTCCAGCAAGCTCCATCTCAGCAGACCAGCAGGAGATCCTGAGCCCCAGAGGGATGGAGCTGGCAAGCACCAACACCAGGACCCAAAGTGTGCCTCTGCATAGCCAGGGGAATTGGCAGGCACCAGCACAGACTAACAGCTGAGCCTATGCAGCCCTAGGGGATGAGGTGACTTCCAGTGGCCGGACTACTCCTCCCCTATACCTCATGTTGCCGAGCTTCAGTGTAATCTTGGGGAAATTTAGAAAGACCTGGGCTTGGCACAAACCACCTTCTTCCAGCTCAGTACCAGGTGAGCAGTAGCATTAGATATATAGCTTCTAGCTGACAGAATAAGAGGCTGCAGCACACAAAGAAATTGTAATGGGAGAAGACAAAAGGAGGAGGTATAAAAGGGTAAATTACCTCACATGAAAATGCACAAAAACATATTGTAGTAGAGGAAAAGAAGGGAGGGAGATGAGCATTGTTTCAGCTTTACTCATTGGATTTGATTCAAGGAGAGAATAACATACTCTGTTAAGTATAGAAATCTAATGTGTCCTACAGGAAGTAGGAGGGGAAAGGGGAAAGCAAAGGGAGGGTAGTGGTTAGAAGGGAGAGAAGAAGTATTAAGGGAAAAGGGTAAGATAAGGGAGGGGGGTGATAGGAAGGGAAAATTGAGGGAAGTGGTGGTCAAAAGCAAAACTCTTTTGGGGGGGAAGGGAGAAGGGAGAAATAAAAGCATAGATGGGGACAAGAAAGAGGATGGAGAGAAAGACACAGGTAGTAATCATAACTGTGAATGTGAATGGGATGAACTCTCCTATAAAATGGGGGTGTATAGCAGAATGGATTAAAAACTATAATCCTACAATATATTGTTTACAAGAAACACATTTGAAACAGGGGGATACACACAGGGTAAAGGTAAAAGGCTGGAGTAGAATATACTATTCTTCAGTTGAGGCAAAAAAAAAAACCATAAAAAACAAGGTTAGCAATCCTGATCTCCATCAAAGCAAAAGCAAAAATAGATCTAATTAAAAGAGTTAAGGAATGAAACAATATCCTGCTAAAAGGCACCATAGACAATGAAGCAACATCATTCCTAAACATGTATGAACCAACTGGTATAGCATCCAAATTCTTAGAGGAGAAGTTAAGGGAATTACAGGAAGAAATGGATAGCAGAACTATGCTAGTGGGGGCCTTCAACCTCCCTCTCTCTGAACTAGATAAATCTAACAATTGAATTTATAAAAAAAACCAAGAACTGATTTTATGAAAAAAACAATAAAATAGATAAATCTTTGGTTGATTTGATTTTAAAAAAGGAAGAAAAAAAAACAAATTACCAGTATCAAAAATGAAAAAGATGAATTTGCCACTAATAAAGTGCAAATTAAAATAATAATTAGGAACTATTTTGTCCAATTGTATGCCCATAAATTTGATAATCTTAGGAAAATGGATGAATATTTACAAAAATATATATAAATTGCCCAGATTAACAGAAGAGAAAGTAAAATACTTAAATAACCCCACCTCCAAAAAAAGAAATAAGACAAGCCATCAATAAATGCTGTAGGGAAAAAATCTCCAGGGCCATATGGATTTACAAGTGAATTCTATCAAACATTTAAAGAACAATTAATTCCAATACTATATAGACTATTTGGGAAAATAGGCAAAAGAGTACTACTAAATTCTTTTTATAATACAAATATGATACTGATACGTAAACCAGGAAGAGTCAAAACAAAGAAAGAAAATTATAGACCAATTTCTCTAATGACTATAGATGCAAAAATTTTAAAGAAAATATTACCATAAAGGTTATAGTAACTTATCATAAGAATAATACACTATGACCAGGTAGGATTTATTCTAGGAATGCAGGGCTGGTTCAATATTAGGAAAACTATCAGCATAAATGACCATTTCTACAACAAAAATAACATAAACCAAAAGATTATCTCAATAGATGCAGAAAAAGCTTTTGACAAAATCCAACACCCCTTCCAATTAAAAACATGAGAAAGCATAGGAATAAATGGATTCTTCCTTAAAAGCATAAGTAGCATCTACCTAAAACAATCAGCAAGCATTACATGTAATAAGAATGAGCTAGATGCATTTCCAATAAGATCGGGGTGAAACAAGGATGTCCATTATTGCCCCTGTTATTCAACATGGTCCTAGAAATGTTAGTTTTAACAATAAGAGAAGAAAAAGAAACTGAAGGAAGTAGAATAGGCAAAGGAGGAACTAAGCTATCATTCTTTGCAGATGATATGATGATATACTTAGAGAATCCTAGAGAATCAAATAAAAAACTAACTGAAATAATAAATAACTTTAGCAAAGTTGCAGAATATAAAATAAACCCACATAAATCCTCGGCATTTCTATATATTATTAATAAAGAGCAACAGCCACAGATAGAAAGACAAATTCCATTTAAAATTACTGTAGATATTATAAAATATTTGGGAGACTACTTACCTAAACAAACCCAGGAAACATAAGAACACAACTACAAAACACTTTTCAAACAAAATAAAGTCAGATCTAAATAATTGGAAAAACATCAGTTGCTCATGAGCAGGCTGAGCTAATATAATAAAATGACAATTTTGCCTAAATTAATTTACTTATTCAGTGCCATACCAATTAAACTACCAACAATTATTTTATAGAGCTAGAAAAAATATTGACAAAATTCATCTGGAAGAACAAAAGGTCCAGAATATCAAGGGAATTAATGAAAAGAAATGCTAGAAAAGGTAGCATAGCCATACCAGATCTTAAGTTGTAATATAAAGCAGCAATCATCAGAACCACTTGGTACTAGTTAAGAAATAGAGTGGTGGATCTGTGGAATAGATTAGGTACATAAGACACAGTAGTCAATGACTATAGTAATCTACTGTTTGATAAACCCAAAGATTACCAGCTTCTGGGATAATAACTCACTATTTGACAAAACCGCTGGGAAAACTGGAAAACAGGATGGCAGAAACTGGGCATAGACCAATATCTTACACCTGGGCTGTCCAAAACATGGGCTGTGAGGCCCCATGTGGCCTGCCTGTGTCCACCACAAGTATAGAAATTGACACAAATGCTTTAGTTAAAGCATTTGTGTCAATATCCACTCCTGCAGTGAACACAGGTAGGCTGCATAAAATCGCACTGTGGGCCACATGCAGCCTGCAGGACACACTTTGGACAGTCCTGTCTTACACCACATACCAAAATAAAGTCAAAATGGTTACATAATTTAGACATGAAGGAGGATACTATAAGCAAACCAGGAGAGCTAGGAATAGTCTACCTGCCAGATTTATGGAGAGCAGAAGAGTTTATGACCAAACAAGAGTTATAGAACATTATGAAATGCAAAATGGATCATTTTGATTACATTAAATTGAAACTTTTTTGTACAAACATAGCCAATGCAACCAAGATTAGGAAGGAAGCAGAAAATTGGGGAAGAATTTTTACAACCAGTGTCTCTGACAAGGGCCTCATTTCAAAATTATATAGAGAACTGAGTCAAACTTATAAAAATACATGTCATTCCCTAATTGATAAATCATCAAAGGATATGAACAGGCAGTTTAAAGAGGAGTAAATTAAAACTATCTATAGTCATATGAAAAAATGCTCTAAATCACTATTGATTAGAAAAATGTAAATCAAAACAACTCAGGCACCACATCACAGCTATCAGATTGGCTAACATGACAAAACAGGAAAATGATAAATGCTGGAGAAGATATGGGAAAATTGGAACACTTGTTGGTGGAGTTGTGAACTGATCCAACCATTTTGGAAAGCAATTTGGAACTATGCCCAAAGAGCTATGAAAATGTACATACCTTTTGACCCAGTGATACCACTTATAGGTCTGTATCCCAAAGAGTTCATACAAATGAGAAAAGGACCCATATGTTCAAAGATATTAATAGCAGCTCTCCTTGTGGTGGCAAAGAGCAAGGTTCTAAGACAACTCCAAAAGACTCATGATGGAAAATGCTATCTATATCCAGAGAAAGTATTACAGAGTATGAATGCAGATCAAAGCATACTCTTTGCTCTCATTCTTTTGTGTTTTGTTTTGTTTTGTTCCTTCTTTCTTGTAGTTCATTCTATTGGTTATAATTCTTCTTTACATGACTAACATGAAAATATATTTAATATGAATGTATATGTAGAGCCTATATCACATTGCACACTGTCTTGAGGAATGGGGATGGGAAGGAGGGGGAGAAAATTTTAAACTCAGAAGCTTTTGGAACTGAATATTGTAAACCAAAAATCAACCAATTAATTTTTTTAAAATGAGAAAAACAATTGTCTCTTTCACCCAGCCCTGGACTGCTTACTGCAGCAGGCAGGGATCCCACTCTGTGGCTGAAAAATTAAAAAATGTACAAAAACTTTTGTGAAGATAATTCCACTTACCATCAGTAGAAGTGTGCATACTTGTGGACAACACAAATCCAGCACACCTGAAAGATGAACAGCTCTTGTTGTGAGAGAACTCAGCAGGTATCACATCCAAACAGAAGCCTTGAGTCAAACAAGGCAAAGGAAGGCCAGCTTACCAAAGTTGGAGATGAATACACATTTTTTTTCTGGAGTTTTCACTGCGATGAGAAGCACTGTGAAGCTGCTGTAGGTTTCAGAATAAAAAGTAGTCTGGTCAACAAGCTTGTATTCCTACCAAAAGGAGTGAATGACAGGCTCATAACAATGCAATTGCTACTGGCAGAAAAGAGCCACTTTGTATGCTCCCAATATGATGAACTCTGAAGAAGTCAAAGAAAAATTTTATGAAGAGCTGAGGCAGATCATCAATGTGCTAAAAGGGGACAAACTTCTAATTTTGGGTGACTTTAAGACTACCAGGCATGGCAAGGAGTTCTTGAGAGGAATGGAGTTAGAAACAGTAACAGCAATGGTCATTTGTACTTCTCATGACCTTCTCATCACCAACACTGTCTTCCATTTACCTAAATGCAATGAAACTTCGTGGATACACCTTCACAGCAAACAGAGGCACTTAATAGACTTTGCCATTGTAAGAAGAGATGTACAAGATGTGGGGCTGACAAAGGCAATGTGTGGTTCAGTGGCCCTAAGGCAAAATGACTATGAGAAAACAAGGTCAACATAATAGAGTGCTTCTTTAAGCATGAATAATTTGTTTCTGACTGGGAGAAAAGCTGGGACAACACACAGTTGGCAACAGTAGAGCAGAAAAGGAGTAGGTGGCTTTCAGAGACTTTGTGTACAGCACTACACTTACTCATTTGGGTCAAAACACTAGCAGGTATCAAGACTGGTTTGACAAAAATGATAAGGAAATTTAGAAGCTGCTAAATGAAAGTGAGAACTCCACAGGGTTTAGCAGCAGGATACTTTGTCCATCTCTAAGAAGGCAGCATTTAACTACATCAAAAGTTAAGTTCGGGCAAAGCTTAGGGAGATATAAGATTCTTCCTTCAATAAGAAAGCAGATGAAATTCACTCTTATACTGATAATAACAATCCAAAGTGCTTTTATGATGTGCTGAAGTCTATTTATAAGCCAAAGACCTATGGTGCACCTCAACAATTCAGCATTGAGGGAGCCACATTGATTTGTCATAAGGACATGATCCTGGAGAGATGGACTGAACTTGTAGTTTCACATAGAATTTTGCCTAAGGAGAACTCCCACAGGGAAGATGCTCATGTGGTGGTCAGGAGAAATGATGCAAGGACATGCTCAAAGTCTTCCTGAACAACTTTGGAAATGACTGTGAAACATGGGAGACACTGGCACAGGACTGCCTAGCATAGCATGCCAGCATCAAAGAAGGTGCTGTGAGAAGAGCAGATTTACAGTAGTTCAAAAGAAATGTGAGATGTGCAAATTTAGAGACATCACCATTTTAAATGTTCATATGGATTATTTGTACCTGACCTATGGTAGAACCTTCCAAGCTTGCATGTCTTTCCTTTCAGCTAGTTGGATATGCTATATCTTGATCCTGACATAGTGATGTCATTTGGGCCTTCTTCATTGCAATCAAATTTTATTAACCAATATTTGCAAATGATTTTTGTGTTGTTCAGTTGTTTCAGTTGTGTCTGATTCTTTGTGACCCTATTTGTTGTTTTCTTGGGAAAGATACTGGAGTGGTTTGCAATTTCCTTTTCCAGCTCATTTTACAGATGAGGAATCTGAGGTAAGCATGGCTAAGTGTCTTGCCCAGGGTCACGTAGCAATGTCTAAGGCCAGATTTGAACTCATGAAGATGAGTCTTCCCAATTCCATACCTAGTGTTCTATCACACCATGTAGCTGCAATTTCACTCTAAAAATACACCATCAGCCTGAGTCTTAGAGGTCTCAGTAAGCAAACAGGTACTCACAAAAAAGTTCTCTCTGTGTCCATCTGAGGGTCATTTACTTCCCAGTACGTCTCTATCAATCAGCACTACCCTCAAATAAACATGAGAATACTAGAGTTGCAGGAGTGGGGAAAGCGGGAGCCTAAGTTGTGATCTATGAGCAGGTCGAAAGCTAAGGCTTCTGGTGGGTTTCTTATAGCTTTTAACTATTGGCGTTTCTAATTTGTTTTCCATATAATTTAATTGCTATCTTATTACTTAAGCTATTAATGAAGCTGTTTATAGTATTTTTCTAACGGTGGTCTGTCCTATTGTAGGGTCCGCTTATACTTACAATTTGAGAATATATATTGTTTACTACACTATGCCTCTCAAGTGCTTATCATATTTTTGAAAAACAACTTACTGGAAAATAATTCAATCACAAAATGGAGGCTTGAAAAAATGGAGTTACATATTTTAAGTTGACAAATTTATTCCTATTATCTTATTAAGGACACAAAACTAATTCTTACTACAGAGATCTAGAATAAAATTCAGGTCCACTAATCTTGGCTCCTATGCAATTTGCCCTAAATGATACTGCCTTCCTCAAGTAGCATACAATTTAAGTTTAAATTTTGTGTTTAATTTTTAGAAAACATTTAATTTTTCATATTGTATAAAAGGCATAAAAAAGTCTGATTTATTATGAGGGAAATATTAGTTGCCCTTTACTAATTTTGAAAGGAAAATGAAAGTTCTAAAAGCAGTTAATAGAAATATTGTAGTTCTATGGGCATGAAGTACTAAAATATCAGTTTTCTGTTTGTGGTGGGATGGGCATATATCCAAGAGCTTCTTATTTAGTGAGTTTGAATTTTTTCACATGCAGATCTCTTAAATAAAAAACAAAATTGCATTGGCCTTTTTTTATTACAATAGGAAATTTTATACTGTATAGTGTACATAATTTTGAGTTGATCAAATATTGTGATAATGGTCATTCCTTAAATAGTGGGACATTAGACCCTTAGTCAGGATCATAATCACCTTTTATAATGTAGTTTCTAATGGACAATTATTTTCAATTCATCTCATTTTGACATAGAGAATTTTTTTCAATGAATATCACACACCATAAATTCTGTGATTTTAGTAATGGATATTTAATGGCTTTTCCCCCCTTTCTATGTGAGTACTTTGTGGATGTAAAAAAAGTATGGAATTTTCTATAGAAAAGAATAGACAATAATTGTTGAAGGGTAAATTGAATAAATAGCAACATTTCTTAGCCAGATTAAGCAGAGAAATTATTTTTATCATGAGTAAGGAATTAAGTTCCAGGAAAGCTCACCCTTCTTTACAGCCACAATTATTCACATAAACAATTATTTCATTCTTGAAAATATTTTGGCTCCTCTATATAATGATTGCTGCATCATGTAATAGTTTAATTACAATCAGGATATGAAATAGATAGCCAGCTTCAAAAATGTGATCTAATTAATGGAATTAAAGATGAGTGTGTTGCAATCCATTAAAACTTATGCACTGATGTACTATGTCTCTAAATATGTAATATAATTTTATAGCATCTATGGAATCCACTTTCTTTTTTGTCTGTTGATGCAAGTTTTGAAAGCAAGGATATCAACCATTCTAATTAAATTTTATATTTTAGAAATTTCATGCAATTATTTTTTTCTTCCTCCCACCTTTCCTCTGACTTTAAAAAAAAGAAAGAAAAGAAAAAAAGAAAAAGAAAACCCTTATGAAAAACAAGCATAGTTAAGAACAACAAATTCCTTTACTGGCCATATCCAAAAATGCGTGTCTCATTTTGCATATTACCTTGCTGTCCTTAGGTGGGTAATTCTCTGGAACTACAGTTGATCACCGGGCTGATTAGAGTTTTTAAGTTTTTTTTAGAATTCTTTGTTTTTACAATACTGATGTTATAATAGAAATTGTTCCATTCATTCTGCACAGTTCACTCGGTATCAATTCATACAAGCATTCCTGAGTACCTCTAAAGCCATCTAATTTCCTATTGCACAATTGTGTTCCATTACATTCATATACCGTTATTTATTAATGGGCACTCCTTTAATTTCCAGTTCTTTGACACTACAAAAAGAGCTGCTATAAATATTTTTATACACATAGAGTATTTTATTATTACTTTTATCTCTTTAGGATGTAGTTCTTGTAGTAGTATCTCTAGGGTACTAAAAAGGTTATGCATAGTTGAATGGGTTTTTGGAGACAATTCCAAATTGCTTCCTGAAAAAGTTGTATCAATCCACAACTCCACCAAGAGTTCATCAATGTTCATGTTTTCCTGTAGTCCCTCCAACATTTGTCATTTTCCTTTTCTTTATTCATCAATTTCACCAATTTGATTGACACATGGTAGAACCAGAGAGTTGCTTTAATTTTCATTTTTCCAATAATTAGTGATTTGGGGAATTTTTTCATGACTAGATGCTTAGATTTCTTCCCTTAGACATACCTATTAATATAATTTGATCATTTTTCCCTTTTGATTCTTTTCTCAAGAATGATTTGATGTGTGTACAGATTATTATTTTTTTACCATATATTACCATATGTATAAATATATGATAGGTATAGATATATGTTGGTAGTTGTCAATGTTTTCTAGGGTAATTTTAGGTTGTAATAAAGTTTGAATCTCCCCCTCCCCCCCATACCTTTAGTATTTTCCCCTTATTCAAATCTCTTAAGAAACAATCTCTCAGTTCCCTCAAAATTGTGTTGCTTCTGGTATAGACCTCCTCTTGGTACATTTAGTCTAAATCCAGGAGCTTTTCTAAATTTTTTTCTCTTTAGAGACATTTAACCATTTCTATTAGAAGATACAAGCCTATGATATGAGTCCAAGTATGATGAAAATTCACCTCCTTGGAGATGAAAAGAGTTTGTTTTAAAAAATCTCTGTGGAGCTTTTCCGTCTTTTTAACTGTTTAATGCTCACCTTTCAATTTCATCTCTAAATGCCCTTGGGGTATCTTTGGTTAATTGAGCCTGTTGCCAAAGTTTCTTAAAACCGGTTTTAGATTCCCCACATTTTCTGTTTTATGAGGTGATGTTCATTATCTTTCATCATTATTTTAAGAATAATTTTTTTAAAGTATTATTGATGTGTTTGGTTTTTATATTACAAATATTTACAAATTATTTCTACTTCACAATAAATATGAGTCGAGTAAATACAGTGACCTCATCTGAAAATGCATACAACATTTCACACCTACAGCACTACCCCAACCTCTCTATAAAAAAGAAACAAATCTATTTTTTCTCTCTTCTTCCCCCTATTAAAAAACAAACGAAAACCCCCAAATTTCTTGTAACAAATATTCTTTGTCAAGCTAAAACAATTCCCCTAATAGCAGTTATAGATACATACAAACACATACATACATATATGTTATATAAACATGCAGTGGCTGTCCCCATTTATAGCCACTCCAACATTTCTCATTTTCTTTTTTGTCATCTTTGCCACTTTGATGGGCGTGAGGTAGACATAAGTCAATGGCTAAAATGACAAGACTAAAAAAGCCTAACAATTGCCATACTCTTGCTATCTATCTTCATTAGATTTTACAAACGTGTTTCTGTTCTAAACTGGTGCTGCCCTTGGCTGCCAATTAGTAAGTATATCAAGTGTTTGCTAAGTATGGAAATTGTAAGGCTTTTGGTAGTCTTCTTTTGGCAATTGATTTATATCAGTTACACTTCCGGGTAATGTTGTTTTAATCAGTGTCAATTTCTCGTCCTCTTTCTATGTCCAAATTTTCTCCATCAAACTACTGTTGCTCTTCTTCTGACTTCCTAGGCTTTGCCACCGTACTTCAGCTGTCATCTAACCATGGAACAGCACCCATAGACTCTTCGCACTGGAACATTTCTTTACTATGCTAACCCCTTTCTCCTACTGGCAAGCTCCTCCCAGGGCTTCCATTTTGGGGAAGGGAACAGGCCAGCCAAACTTCATTCTTCTCCTTTCTGTTATTTTTTAAATAATTCCTTCTCTTATCTTTGTATTAATTTTTTAATCTTTTCTCTAGCAAACAGATATATGATTCAGTTATAACTCCCATATAAGTAACGGATTGTTTCTTGTCTTCTAAAATATAATAAATTTCCTTGTTTGTGAAGTTGTCTTTGCTTACTGTGCCTTCTAATTGAAGTCTGTTCTCAAAGAAAATATTTATCATATATAGTTGTGAGGTTTCTGCATTATACATTTTTGTGCGCTATCTCTCTCTCTCTCACTCTCTCTCTCTCTCTCTCTCTCTCTCTCTCTCTCTCTCTCTCTGATGCACATTTTCCAGCATATTCTTCATTATCACTGCCTTTCACCAACTTTACTTTGAAGTCCCTGAGTATGAAAATATACCTGATTTGGAGGGTCTTTACTAAATTCTTCACAAAATGTTTACCTCTTTGCCCTTTTGAAGATATTGGTGCATAAGTTACAACTTCTTGTCTTCATGGTGGTCTTTTTTTTTAAATACATATGCACACTTCAATATAAGATGACCAAATATCCCACAAAATGAGCACATGATAGAACCAACTCTGTCAGCCTCTTCAAAGAGGACCAGTAAAACACCCTTTCATTCAGTGGCAAATTTATTCTGTCCTTGGTTTCATGTGTATCAAAAATAGCAATATTGATGTGATGCAAGGTCTCTGATTCAATGTCCACCTGCTTTTGAGCAAGGATTTTACATTTAAAGGACCAATATAAGGGATAGAGTTTATAAATGTCCAAAGGCTGTGATTCTTAGTATCATCTGCCTCCTTTTCTGTCACTTTTCCATCATTTCTGAATTACAGAAAGGGTGTTAACACAAGATTGAAGGCCATTTTATATTTGTCTTTGTTTCATAGGTTGCCATTAATTCACCAAAGAGTTGATGGCAAAGAATTTACTGCCAAATTGCCAACCTATAGGCAAAGAGTCTCAGTCTTTTAGCTAATCTGGTTCTCAGAAACCAAATACTATCTGTTGCCACAATAGGACTCAAAGTATTTACAATGTGGTACAACCTGGCAGAGACTGTATGTCCATTGGCATAGCTTTTGAAACCTATAATCAGTTCCACTCTATGATAAGACATTTGAATAGTGCTGGGCAGGGGATCTCAGTTCGAAGAAGTCCATATACAGGTACACAGGAAAGAAACACACACACACACACACACACACACACACACACACACACACACACAAATTCCAGACCCAGTGAAATTTCCTCGCTTCTTTAAGTAACTACACATTCAACATAAATATCATCATAATGGAAAAATGAGAGTGTATTATGATTAAAGTGTTGCATTTTTGTGCTTGCCTTCCATATTTTCTTCCTATGACAATTGAACTTTGGAATAAGTTTTACCTTCTAATAAAATATGACAAAATAAAATTTTCTTTTTGGGAACAAGAAACACATTAGGTAAATAATATCATTCTCTAGGCTTGTTTTTATGCTGGCATAATCAGAATAATCAGTCTTTCTTATTTTCCTAGAATAACTTGGTTCATGTAGTTGGTCATGCTTAATGCGTGCACAAGGAATCTGCTGGTTTTCAAGTGCTTGTAAATCTCTCCAAGATACTGTTTGTACTTAATATTTTTTTTTGCTATAGCAAGAAAAGTCTCTTTTCAAATATCAATAAATTCATAGTTAGGGAAACAGACACAAAAATATTATTGGATCATAATACTAAGGAATGATCATAATACCAAGTATGCCGGTTTCCTAGAAAATGCTTCCTTTTCACCTTGAATAATATTTTCAAAAGAATAAAATGAAAATTCATATAAAGATTCCTAATTTCTTGGAGGATTTTTTTAAAAATATAAGACCAAGAAAACTGAAACACATTTTCTCTTGCTATGCTCCTAAACCTGATATGGAACATACACTCAGACCATGAATATATAAACATTTGTTATTGAATTGAATATTCTTATATATGAACCCACCCTATATTCCAAAATACATATGTGATATTTATGTTATATACACATATATAACACATGTTTATATAATACATGTTTAATTTTATTCACATTCAAAATTTTATTCTAACAGAAATTTAAATCAAGTAATTCCCATTCATACCATACCTGTACGTAAGATCAGCAGCATGCTATGAATGCACACACACACGCACACACACACACACACACATTAGTATTCAATTAATATTTATTAAGGACCTGATATATACAAAGACTGTTCTATGTGTACATGAAGCAAAATGAAATACAAACTTGTCCTCATGGAGATTTTAATTTAGTAGAGGAGACAAAACATGAATGCGATTACTACAATATAAACTATAACATGGCAAAAGAATGGAATGTATGCTAGAGTTATATAGTTCTGATGAAGGAAGATACTTTCTGACAAGGGAATTTGGAAAGGTTTTTAGGAGGAGGCAACCTTTTAGCTGACCCTTAAAGGATAGGCCTGAATTCAAAAGGTAGTGATCCAGGCAGAGATAACTTGAACCAAGGCACAGAGCCAGAAAAGTCTTCTAATTACCATGGAAAAGTAAATAGTTCAGTATGAGTGGATTCTAGATTTTTTGGTGAGGAAAAATTGTCACAAAAGTAATGAGCTTGATTTAAGGGCTGCAATGGTGGGCTTAGGAGACAAGTTCAATATAGTATGATGTGTAGTCTTCTAGACTTGGAGTTAAGATGATCTGGGTTCATTCTTCGTCTCTGACACCTACTAGCCATAAGTTCATATGTGGGAAGAACAAGAAGGAAGAATAAAATTTAACAGCAAGATTGTATACCTAGGTAACTTAAGTGGTAGCAGAATTAGGTAAATAATATCATTCTCTGGGTTTATTCTTATGCTGGCACAATCAGAATCTTCTACCTAAAGGTAGCAGAAATTGAGATAGTCAGAAGAGTGTTCGGTTTGAGTGGAACTTTGATATAAGTGGTGCAGATAGATCTTAACTCACATAGGTTTGGAATCCTCTGCAAGTTTCTCTGTGCCACTTAAAAGAGAATAGAGAGTCTTATTCATTGTCCACTGTCTAGCACCTAGAGACAACCAAGAAGCACCTGCTATAGCCATGAGGTGATCTAGGATCACAGAAAGGGCATATTGGAAGAGGAAACTTTCCCAACAGTACCTACAAAGTTGCTGTGGGTGACTGAATCACAGTTAGTTTATAACTTCTCGAAGTGCTGATGTCTGGTTCAAAAAGGAAAAATCTGGAAACTTGCACAGTGTTGGGAGATGGTAGAGTAGGGGGAAGGCTGATCAATAATATTGGAGAAAAGCCCTGGAGTTTGGGGTGGTAGAATGTGACCTGTATTTCTACTCTCCTATTTGTTGGTTATGTACCCTCTTCAACAATCTTCTGGCCCCTTTGAATACCACTGGGTAACAAAGTAGAGATAAAGAGTCATGTGAAGCCAAGGAAAGTATCAAGAAGGATATGTTGTCAAATGCTATAGAGAATTCAAGAATAATGATATGGCCTGAGAACAAAGACTGGATTTTCCTATTAGGTCACTGGTGAAGAAAATATTACATAACAAGTTGTGGGAATAAAAGCCACATTGCAAGGGGATAATTAATGAGTTGGTGATAAGACAATAGAGGCACTGGTTTGGGGGTTTTATGCATTTGCTTATTTTTTTTTTAGCACAAGAGAGATCTGAGTATTAGAAAGAACCAGCAGAAAGGGAGAGATTGAAAATGTTAAATATTTATATAATATAGAGTTCAGCCCTAGAAGACATAAAAGTAGATTACAGACATGGGTCTCTACTGTAACTTGGCCGGGGTCCTCTACAATTAGGGAGTAAGAAGAGAAGATGGGTAAAGTCATGCTGAGGTCTTTAATTTGGAGGTGTATGTTGAGGGTGTTTTCATTAGAAGCTTCAATTTCAGTAAAGACTCAGAGCAGGGGCACTGAGGCAAATTTAGACTTCATATCAGGAAAATTAAGGTAAATTGTAAAGTAACGACTCAGTGAAGAACCTGTGTTATCTGCTGAGAATATGGGGAGCAAGCCCATGGTTAGGGACTTGAGAAGAAAAGGTTTGGCATAGTCACTAAGAAAGATGTGATAGGAAGTCAGCAAGAATTAAATAAAATTATTATAGAGAGGTAGTGAGAGGGCAACTAAAGTTTACCTAGCATGAATTTATAAACAACAAAATCATCTTTGGCCATGTAATGAGAAGGTGAGATTCATTGGAAAAGACTCTGATATTGGGGAAGATTGAAGGCAGACTACACATATTACTGACTTTTAAGTTCTAGGGACAGCAGTTTGTGATAAGCTGGGAAGAAGCATCCAGAGCAGGGCAACCAGAATGGTGAAAAACTTTGAGTCCATGTCAGATGAGGGTTAGTTGAAGTTACCATGAATGCTTAGTCCAAAGAAGGGAAGACTGTTGAAGAGGGAAGGGAGAGATGCTACAGATGCTTAATTACTTGAAAGAAATAAAATATTGGCAAACAAAGTACAGCAAAATATTTAAACAAACAAATCAAAAAAATCTATAACCAGGTTGATTTATACCAGGAAGTCAGAATTAGTCCAAAATTAGAAAAATTATAGACATGTTAGACTCCATTAATAACCAAAATAAAATCACCATTCTATCATAGATAGAAAAAAAGCTTTTGACAAAATACAAGGTCCATTTGTCTTTAAAAAAAATTAAAAAGCACAGGAATGAATTAACCTTTAGTTAACATGATAAATAGCATGTATCTAAATCCAAGAGCCAATCTTTTATGTAACGGAGAAATGTTAGAGGTATTTCTAATAAGATCAGGAATAACGCAATGAACATCATTATCTCCTATTATTTTACATAGTTTTTTGATATTTTTTGATATAGGAACAAGTGCTAGCCACAGTATTTGAAAATATATCATGTGGAAGAGAGATTAGGTTTGTTCTATGCCAGAGCAGGGGCAATGAGGCAAATTTAGACTTCATATCAGGAAAATTAAGGGAAATTGTAAATGCCCACTTTTTGAATCATGATTCTAGGCCAAAGATTATTTATAGAGATCTCATATGCCAGTCAACTTAAAGGAGAAAGTAAGAGCATTCTGATAAGATACTAAAACATTAGCTTTTAAACTGTGAAATTAGCTTTTAAATTGGTACAATGAGATTTATTGAAATGCTTAACTCCTTGGCAACAAATTATTTTCCAGGTTGTTAGGAAATGGTAAATATAACTTTGGGAGAAATCTAACTACTTTAGTCAATGAATTCTAAGTGTTGGACAATATTATAAAATTGTGTTCATCTACCAATTTTCACTGAATTAGGAAATGAGTTTTCAATAATGGGATATCATCATTATTCCTGAACACTAAATCCATAAAAGAAGGTTCATCTCAATGTGTTGACTGGTTTTGTAGATATTTTTCCAGTTTCCTGTTCAGTCGTTTATAGGTGCAACAACTAATACAAATAGTAGAAGAATCACAGAAGAATATAGTTATCTCTGAGAATAACTCAATACGAGATTGATTACTTCAATCATAACTCTGATTAACTTCCAAAAACATTTTAAAAAGAGTATTTGTGTGTGTGTTTATATACATACTATATATGCACATATGTATATATACACAAATATACATATACATGCACACACATATATATAAACATACCCCTCCCTCCCCACACACATATACAACTACCACTGTTGAGCATTTCACTTGGGTAAACATTTCAAAATGGTGAAAGGAAACCATGAAAAGATGGAAGTTTCCCAAGTCACTACCTAAAGGATCTCTGTTTTTCTCATTCTTTTGGCATTTAATCCTTTTGTGATATATTATGGGAACTTCAATAAGGCTCATTACACAAATAGCAAGGGACTATTTTTTCTTTGTTAACAGTTTCAAATTTTGAAACGACTGCCCTGACAATTCAGATTGTGAAAAATCTGTAGATGAGAGAAATTTTTCAGTTATTTTTCTTCTCTAGTTTCCCCTCTTTGCAACCCCATATTCAGTTTTAACTTTTTGGATGTGCCATCAGGAAGGAAAGGAAGGAAAAAAGGACTGAACTAAGCCAAAAGCTAACAGCAATAGCAGCAAACTATAAACATTCAAACTTGGCTGTTTGGAATCAACCCTGGAAGGCTTTTGCAATAAATGAATGCATATGAACTTAATCATATCCAGTTTTTGAATCTGTGTGTATGTGTATACATATTTAAATACATACATGTTCACATTTCCTTTAGAATAGTTTAAGTATGGCTTTTCAAAATATTTTGAAAATGGGATAAAACAAAGAGCATGTAAAGATCATAGTTTTTTTTTTCTTTTACCCTTCTCACCATGAAAGTGTATACTGTGGTTGGGATAAGAACTATCTTGAGGAACTAAGCTCTTCAGGTGTTATAATTTAAATGACATGTTATTACAAGTTTAATAGAATTGAATATTTCCTTCCGACAAGTAGCTGAATCTCAGTGGACCCAGACAGTCTGCTAATGTAGACTTAGAACTATACCTTCCATAAAATGAGTGCTGGGTGTTAAGGGAAAGATGAGTCCAGCACAGTTTTCCTTTCACCTTCAACCTAGCCTTAGGGATTTTAGGTCACACCCTGAGGAATCAGATCATTTTACTCCTCCTCTCACTGGCATGCCCCCTGAAAACCTTGATCACCAGTGGGAAAGTATGTCCTGACTTGCCTGATAAATGATGAGCTTAGCACAAGAAGGTGAAATTTTAAGTCTCTTCATCCCTCTGCAATTCTGAATAAAGGGACAACTGCCATGAGTTTAGGAGGACGTCTCCATTATCCTGATGTAAAAGGTGAGAGATTAGTAAGGAAAAAAAAATCGTCCTTTTCTGAGAATCTGAAAGTAACTTACCATGAAAGCTCTAGTCTCTAACCCTCTGAGGCATTTAAAAGACTATGTGACTAGCTGAAAGTCAGCTCACCAGGACTACTCCTGTGGCTGTGATTCCCAGAAATACTCAAGATTGGGTGCATATGACTCAGAGAATCACAGATTTACAGTCAAAAAGGACCTTGGAAAACATCTAGGCCAACCCATTTATTTTGCAGACACTCAAGCTGAGTCTCATTGTGCCAAAATGCTTTGGGCAAGGTCACACAGTGAGTTTGTGGCAGAGTCAAGATTAGAATCCATAGTCCTTGGTGCTGATCCTGGAGTACTTTCAAATCTAAAATGAATAAATTCATGGAGTTTGTAATAGTGTGTCTTAAGTTTCTCCTGTTTCTCAAGTTTGCAAGTTTCACTTACCTGCATCTGAAACCTCTCCTCTTTCAAGCTCAGGTAGCTATGCAAAGGCAATGTCATAACATGAAGACTGGTCCTCTTACCCAGAGCCAGGCTGTTACATTTGCAGCATCAAGCTTTCAAGGGATAATCCTGAGGGTTTATGCTGTCTTTTCGCTATTGCCAGAAGCTCAGGTGTTTTACCTATTGCTGGGGGGGTTGTGACTAGTCTCTCAGTTCCACTTAATCACTTAGCATCAATTAGGTTTTACAGAGGGATATTTACTTCAAAGATATAGTAAAAACAAACCTACAAGCATTTCCCCTTAAATCTGCTTGGCATAACCTCACCTATACTACCTCAGCCTGTGGGGGAGAAGGCTCAAAACAACTTAGTTCCTACACAGGGTGTCCCTAAAGTCTGGACATAGGCAAAAATGCATATTTTGAAATATTTCGAATATTAACAGAACTTAACCCCCTTGACTTCTTTTTCTGGTATGTGCTAAAGGAAAAGGTATACTCAACGAAAATCACAGAATCAACACACTTGATTGAATGCATAAAGAGTGAATGTGCTAAAATTGATGGCAATGTGGAGTTACTGCATCGAATTCACATGAATCTTGCAAAGCACATCAACCTTTGCATCACAAATGATGGAAATCATATTGAAGATGTTATTTGTTAACATTCCAATTAAATAAAATATTGTTGAAAATTTCATTCATTTCATTTCTTGAAAATATGCTTTTTTGCCTATGTGTTCAGACTTTAGGAACACTCTGTATAACATTGGTTCCACCAAGTATATGTCCACAGGTGGCATAACTCCAAGAGGAGTCCTTGTCTCACCTCCTGCAGAGTTTGGGTACAAAAGAAAGAGCCTTGAGTTATCAATGCTAGGATGGCTGCAAGAAAAAAGCAAACTCTGGAATTCTGGGATGCTGAAGCAATCTCTAAGACCTTTTAAACTCACAAGATTGAGAAGACTCCACTCTCTTCCCCTAGAAAGGAAAAGTACAAATGCAGAGGGCAAAGACTGAAGTCCATTCCTGTGCTTGTGATTCCCAGAAAGCCTCAGGACTGGACGCATATGGTTCAAAGAGAATCACAGCTTTACAGTCAAAAAGGACCTTGGAAAACATGTAGACCAACCCACTCATTTTGCAGATTCAGATGTGACCTCGGAGATGAGAAGTCCCCAGGTTTCTTCTTCTTCTTCTTCATGTTTCTTGCCAGACACTGAGAGAAAAAGTCACTGAGATTCCTCAAAAGGTAAAAGAAGATGTGGCTGATATGGACAGGCTTTTTTGAATGCTTCCGAAGCCATTCAATGAGTCTTATATTCACCATCTGGTTATCTAACTGGAACCAGTTGTAAAATGCATACTCATGTTCCAAAGTCTCTCCAACGTACTTCCTTTACACATCATCATTATTATCCCAGAAACAAGCTCCCTAGAGTCCTCTATGTGGATAGGTTGCATCAGCCAATGAAGCTGATGGGGTCTGCACATGTGCCCGATTGACCCCCATTGCACTTACAAAAGGATTCTTTGAGGACATCTTACTCGTCTTTTCCTACATGGTCCAATTTATCCATCAAACACACATTTAATAAGGATGTAGTATGTGTAGCGCTTCATGCTTGGCCAGCTGGGGAAAATAGAACATTTTGACAAAACAATGACTCTGCCATTCTGGAGTCTGGAGTCTAATAGGGGGACAAGATCCATGCAATTCTCTTCTTTTTGCTTTTCCTTTATTTCTGTTTCTTTTGAACCTTCTGTATGACTCTTTCTAGTGTTGAAGTTTTATTCACTAACCCTTCTCTGAGAGAGAACTAAGTATTGAGGAAGAAGGCAGAGTAATGGTGGAGGTCATTATGAAATGTTTTCTTGGGGGGCTTAAATTTCAAGCTAGGCCATTGCTTGCTAAAGAATATGAACTAGGTAGAGATGGGCAGCTAGATGATGCAGTGGATAGAGTGCTGGACCAAAAGATGAAGACTCATCTTGCTGAGTTCAAATCTGGCCTCAGACAATTATTAGCTGTGTGACCATGGGCAAGCCACTCAACCCTGTTTGCCTCAGTTTCCTCATCTGTAAAATGAGCTGGTGAAGGAAATAGCAAACCACTCCAGGATCTTTGCCAAACAAACAAACAAACAACAACAACAACAACAACAAAGCAGGGTCACAAAGAGTAGGACATGGCTGAAATGATTGAACACCAGTAAGAGCTGGGCAACAAAGGGGTGGGCAAAGAACATAAAAGATCCATTGTGCTCCTGGAATTTTGTAAGTGCTGATTGCTCCAGATGGCAAAAGGAGAAGATGAACTCACAGATTTTACTTTGCAACTTAGTGCTGATTCCTAGATCTTCTAGTCATCACAAGTCCCCTGGCAGCATGATACTTGATATTAGGCTGCCAATTAGCACTGCAGCATGACAGCAGTAGGGATTGCCAAAGTGTGCTAATGAGGAAAAATCTTGCTTAATGTTGGCCTGATAAAATGTGCATGCTATGTGCTTGCAGGCTCCATGCTGGCCATAGAGGAGAATGGAAATAGGGAAAAAAATACGTTGCATTGTCAGTTTTAATGTCTTTTTGTTTCCCTAAGAGCTTAAGGTAGTGATTTGGTAGTGATTAGTTTGTTATATAAACAAGGGTCCACTGGATAGCTTTTTGAAAGTGAGATAGAACTGACTTTAAATTGGGGTTAGAAGAGATCTCAAAGACTTTCTAAAATATTATTGCTTCCCAAAAGATATTGTTTCAGTGTTTTTCCTGGCAAAATAGAGGACAATGTGTTAGGCAGGCCACTCTAAGAGATGCCACTGCAACATAACCCATCAATACTAAATGTGTCTAATTAGCTCATTCATTTAGAACAGGGTCTGTTAACCTTTTAAGTGTCATAGACTCTTTTTCGAATCTTATCAAGTCTACGTACCACTTTTCAGAAAAAATGTTGTGGTTGTTTTTAATTCATAATTGAGAGAAATGATAAAATTCATTCAGAGGTTAGTGAAAATAAAAATGTATTCCTCCCTGCCCCCAAACCTCTCGTTCATAAACTTAGAGGTGGTTTGGGGGAAGGGGGATACATTTTTAAGAAACTCTTACTTTAGATGTTCTTGGCTTATGCATTTTAATTCCTGTCATGCAAAAAAAGTAAATTGCAAAGTTGAAAATGAATTGGAAATCATATTTTGAAAATACATATTAGTATTATAGTGAAGAGGTACACCAAAATGGTGAAGTAATTATTTTCTCCTCATTGGCACTGAAGTTTGCCATTAGCAAAAGAAACATACTGAGCCAATGACAACCAATGGAGTTATTTTAGTAATAATATGTTTCCACCAAAATGTCATTGCTCATCAGGGAATAATTTATATCATAGGATATTATATTATGAACAAAATGTCCTGTGGCTTGCTAAACTGCAGAGAGACTAAAAGGTCCAGGCTCATTCAAAGGAGTGAGAAAGGCCAGGGTTCAGGTAGAAATGTATTTACCTATTATAGTCATACATTATGGTGGGGCTATGATTGTACAGGTTTATACTCCCTTTGCTTGCCTCCCCAACTCAAGTAAAAGAGAAGATTAACAATTTAGTGTTTTATTTCTCTTTCTTAAGAGTTAGAAATCTAAGACAGCTTCAGTAATTTCTGGAGGCAATTTCTCCTTGTTTATCAGAAAGGTAGTTATCTTCTCACCTAAGATTTTAGCCAGAAGACAGTAGCTTCCAAAGTTCTTGGCCCTTAGGGTTATAGAGAGAATTTTCTATCCTAAAGGGAAACTCCCTCTTGGTTATGATGCCATGTTGCAGTGATTTAGCCAAGAAATATCTGCCAAAATGTTCCTTAAGGCAAGAGTGTTAGAGCAGGGCTAAATGTTTTCAGAAGGAAAAAAAACCCTCAAACCAGGTGGGTTTTGTGTTTCACTGTATATCTGAAGCAAGACTAAGTTCATAAGGGAATACACTGAGGTTTTAGGAACCCTGGGGTGTAGTAAGGCTGAATTCTTTTTCTTTCTGCCTTAATCTGAGAGTTGAAAAAAATGAGTCCTTAAATGTTAAGGATTGCCCAACCCTAAATTATACAAAGCAAACCTCAAGACATTAACATGAATGTGAACTTAAATCTCAAATAGTTTGGCGAGACCTGACAACTGGCAACATCTAGAATTGCTCTAGGTCTTGTCAATAAGCATAGAATCATTCATCTAGGTCTCAGACAATCTAGCTCAGCTTTCTCATTTTATTTATTTTTTTTTTAATTTATTTTTAATATGTTTAATTTTCAGCATTGATTTTCACATGCATTTGAATTACAGATTTTCTCCCCATTTCCACCCCCCCCACTCCAAGATGGCATACACTCTGGTTGCCCTGTTCCCCAGTCTGCCCTCCCCTCCGTCCCCTCATTCCCCTCCCATCCCCCTTTCCCTTACTTTCTTGTAGGGCAAGATAAACCTCTATGCCCCATTGCCTGTGCACCTTATTTTCTAGTTGCATAAAA
>CM053622.1:490184751-490215035 GCA_028646595.1 Phalanger gymnotis
ATAGGTTTTTGGAGGGACTTGGTGGGGAGCTCACGCCAGTTACTGCTTTCCAGTCGCCATATTGGCTCCGCCCCCAGCTTTCTCATTTTATGAATGAGGAAACTGAAGGAGGTAAAGTGACTTTTAAAAGGAGAGTCATCCAGATAGGCTTTAGAGGTGAAATCTGAATGAAGGTCCTCTGACTCAAGGGACCTTTCCAGTACATAACAATATGTCTTGAGCAATTGTTCAATTTTTAGCATAAAAATTTATACCTCAGAAATTGGCGAATGCTACAAGTCAGAGTTTTATTTAGTTTCATTTATGTTTTAGACTTAAAAACTGTTAATAATGCAGATTGAACTTAAAAGGTTTCATCTGTACATTTCCCCCCAGAGAGCTAGTTGTTAAACACTTCTGTACATTTCCCCCCTGGATAGCTAGTTGTTAAACATTTACATCCCTGAATAGGAGAAACTGTTATGATGGAGTATAAGTCAAACCTCGTGTGTAGATATACTAGGTGATCAGTTACATGCTAGGATTTACTAAAATAAGCCCCTTCCCTGAACCTCATCTGTTGGCCTTATGACTGAAATTAGAGAGAGATTGGGGGGGGGGTAAGAAATTGATCTCAGAGGATCAGCATTAAAATACGTAGCTCAAGACTACTTTTTTTTAAAATTATTCATTTATTTATTTTTTCTTTATTTTTGTATCTTTAACACCTTTGGCAGTCTGCTAAAGCCTAAGAACACCTTCTAAGAATAATGGGTTTATAAAAATTCATAACTGAATAAAATGTTGTTTTCATTAGAAGTTAGTGAAAATAAAGATTTATTTTTTTCCCATCCAAATTCACAGACCAACAGAACTCTGTTAATGAACCTTCGAGTGGTCCATGAGCCCTAGCTTAAGAACCTCTGGCATAAATTTCACCTTGTGAAGGAAAGAAGGCTTAATCTTTATAATAAATTAGTTCATCAAATTAATTATCAATATGGTGATAAAGAGCCTGAAAGAATAAGAAATTGGATAGGTTAGTTTTGATAGCAATTCCTTACTTTGGGTAGTGCGATATAATTTATGCAGATAAGAACAATAAAATGAGGGTCCTGGATACAAAGCAGGAGGTGGGAAGATAACTAAACAGAGGCACAAGGTAATACATGTAGGACACCTCTAATTATTCACACTTTTGTCCATGGCACCCTATTGCTCTAACATGAGGACAGCCTTTCTTAGTTACCAAAATAATAAAATCATCACCATCATCATCATCATCATCATCATCATCATCATCATCATCATCATCATCTTATTGTGGTCAGAGCTGCATGAAAATATAGAATTTATCTAGTCTTACCCCCTTATTATACAGAGAAAGATAGTGGAGACTAGAGACTAGAGAGGATAGGTGACTTGCCTAAGGTCTCACAGTCAGTCTGGAAAAGCCTGAATGAAAACTTAGACCTGACTCCCAGTCCAGTGCTCTACATTCTATCATGTTCCCTGACATCCTTGAAGGAATTCTAAAAGAGGTATAAAATTAATATGCTTCGAATTTTTATGCAACCAAAAGCTATCAGTAAGCTACTTGTCAGGAGTGATTTTATCCAAGGAGGAATTCCCACTCCAATACCACCATGGCAGAACTGAGTAAGAATGTCATGAGTTTTTCTTTTCTTTTTTTTCCTTGAAAAATGTTGCATTTCTTAGGGTGAAATGACCAATATCAGGACTGCATTAGAAATAATACTGTCACTCACATGTACAAAATTATTTACAGCAGCTCTTTTTGTGGTGGCAAAGAACTGGAAATTGAGGGAATGCCCATCAATTTGGGGAATGGCTGAAGAAGTTGTGGTATATGAATATAATGGAATACTATTGTGCTATAAGAAATGAGGAGCAAGCAGACTTTAGAAAAACCTGGAAAGACATATATGAACTGATACTGAGTGAGGGGAGCAGAACCAGGGGAACACTGTACACAGTTACAGCCACATTGTAGGATGACCAAGTTTAATCGACTTAGTTCTTCTCAGAAACACAAGATTCTAACATGACTAATGTGAAAATATGTTTATGTGAATGTATATGTAGAGCCTATATTAGATTGCATGCCCTCTTGGGGAGGGGGGAGGGGCAAGGAAAGGGAGGAGGAAAAAATTTGGAACTTAAAAGCTTGTGGAACTGAATGTTGTAAATAAAAAATAAATACATAAATTTAAAAAAAGAAATAATACTGTCCTTTTCATTAAAAGTATTGCTGATAGTGGCTGTAAAGAACCAAAGCATTATTTGTCATGCACAACAAAATAATAGCTCCCTTTTTATGAAATGTTTTGAGGCTCGCAAGAGGTTTTCATCACAAAAGTCCTGTGATACATGGGTAGTTCAAGTATTTTTACTTTTATTTGATAGATAGGGAAACTGAGCCTCAGGAAGATTAAGTGATGTCCCCATGGTCCCACTGGTAAGAAGCATTGTATCAGGACCCAAGCCCAAGTTTCTCAACACCAGTCCCCTTTCTACTACATCAGTTTGCTCTCCCAGTGTCAGCAATGTCAGATCTCTGAAAGACTTTGGGAAGGGCTAGGACAAAACAAATGTGGCAGGCCATATTTTCAAATGTTAAGGAACTGTTATTTTTTAAAGAGGTGAATTTCAAAAAGAAGACAATTATATTAATTCAAAAAAACACAGATGGTAGAAGAGTGTTTTTATTCAAAAAGTGCTAGTGATTTGCCAACATCTGGCAAGTCTGGGTCAAAACACCATACTACCAAAACGCCCATATTGTAGAAAACAACAGCTTTGGTCTGAGAGAAGCATAGTCATGAAGCAAAGGGAATTTTCTTTTCATAATATTAATGAGGATGTGATTTCAGCATTAAAACATAATTTTTATAAAGAAGCAAACTAATTCTAACATACATCTAGTGAATTAAGTATGACAAAAATAAAAGTAAAGGACTCTGTATCCTTTTGCCCATCCTACCCTATAATAAGGAAAAAAGGAATTATTTAAAATGAATATTGAATGACTTTTGTTGGAAACTTAAGCAGTGTTTATATCTAATGCCAATCAATCAGTACATTTACACAATGTCTCTCTATCTCTATCTATCTATCTATCTATCTATCTATCTATCTATCTATCTATCTGTCATCTATCTATCTATGTATCTATCATCTATCTATTGATCAATCCATCTATCCTATCTACCTATCCTATCTATTATCTATCTGTCTATCATCTATGTAGCTATCCATCTATTATCTATCTATCTATCCTATCCTATCTATCCTATCTATCCTATCTATCTATCTATCTATCTATCTATCTATCTATCTATCTATCTATCTATGTATCTATCTATCTATCTATGTATTTATGTATGTATCTATGTATCTATCTATCTACCTACGTATCTATCATCTATCGATCGATCGATCAAACTATCCTATCTATCTATCCTATCTATGTATCTATGTATATATCTACCTATCTATGTATCTATCATCTATCTATCGATCGATCAAACTATCCTATCTATCTATCCTATCTATGTATCTATGTATATATCTACCTATCTATGTATCTATCATCTATCTATCGATCGATCAAACTATCCTATGTATCCTATCTATCTATCTATCTATCTATCTATCTATCTATCTACCTATCTATTGATCAATTGCTCTATCCTATCCTATCTACCTATCCTATCTATTATCTATCTATCTATCATCTATGTAGATATCCATCTATTATCTATCTATCTATCCATATATGTATGTATGTATGTATGTATGTATCTATCTAGCTATCTATCTATCTATCTATCTATCTATCTATCTATCTGCCATCTATCTATGACAATTGTGACTAATAAATGATGAGCTAGATCCACAAAAGAAGAGTAAGAGGAGGAAAGATAGGTGGATCAAATCTGAGAAGCTTTAATGTATTCATTAATCCCAATTCACTCTCTGAAGCCCATAACTTTATATTAGTATTCTCCCTGTGCTGCTAGATTTCTGTGACTTAAAAAGCAGTATTGGAAGAGTAAAAATTACATGACTCAAAGGACAATGGAAAAACTTATGGCTAGTGAAAATGGGCTGCAACATATTACCTACCATGATCTGTATTTTGAAAAATGTAAAAGCCATCATCAGGTGAGAAAAAGAGCAAAAAGCAAAATGGGCAGGCTATGGAACAAAAACAAGAGATAATAGACAGCTTGAGTGCTGAAGTCTTCCAGAAATGGAGAGACCTTGAAGAACATTCCCAAATTTTGTTTGTTGAGTAGTTGAGTTGAGTAGTTGAACACGGTTATGGGCTTAATACAGACTAAGATCAGGAGGCCTTTCTATTTATCTTGGAGTGGAAGCATTACATGTGTATGTGTTATATGTACACACACACACACACACATACATACAAACACATATAATGATAGATTGGTGAGAGTATTTCAGACCTGGCACATTTTTGAGTGATACATTAGCCTTGTCTATATGTTAAAAAAAATAATGAAAGTCTATTCAGGCCCTTCCTCTTCTGCAGTATTGACAATAATGGAGGCAGAGTGTGCTAAGAATGATAGTTTTGTAGTCCTAATAGAGACACACATTAATTTCATGGATAATTCTCTAAATGTTCAATATTTAGCCAGTGGCCAATGTGTTCATATATGTGCCTGGAGGAGGTGAAACATATCCATATTGATATTTTCAGTATAAGTGAAACCAGAAGGCATAAAAGGCATACATTAAGGGGCAGGATGGCTCATGGATTCTCACTGGGGATGGCAAATAATGGAATTGGTGGAGATGGTTTTATCATGAGCTGAAAGACAATGAATAACACCAGGACACTTATTCATTTTTCTTTGCAGTGCTCTTATTGAGCACAACCAACTGGACCACCATGAAGATGATTGCAACTTATGAAAAAACATCTGCTACAGAGGATGATGAAGCAGAGTAATTATATCAAGAAGCTAAGAAAATCTTCCAGACCAACTATGGCTCAATACTTGGTAGAGAGAAAAGCAATGAAAAAAGTTGGAAAATATGGTTTAGAATCAAGAAATGAAAGAGACGAGGCATCTGCAAATCATGAATCCTTTCAACAAGAGAGTTTCAAGGTGGCCAATGTGGAGGCCTGAACAACATCACAGAAAATAAATTGACGGTGTCTCAGGAGAGTGATTACAGATTCAGAAATCTTTTCAGAATCAGCTTTCTCTTCCATTTAGCTCATTGACAGCTTAGAATAATTATAAAAATCAATGATAAATTAGAAAAAAGAAAGAATAGGTCATGCCATTAGAATAGCTCTAACCTTAGCCCTTTAAACAAACTAGCACTGAAAGTAGAAATACTATAGATACAAAAATAGTTACTGTGTTTGCACAACCTTTTAATTTCTGTGGGGAACAGAAAGCTAAGAGAATTTCCACTGAGAACAAAATGTAAGTCATGCCACTGAATGCGAGTATGTCCAGGTCCTCCCCAGGGGAGTAATAGGTAGAGCCACAGAAGCTGTGTTGTCTTAAATGTGCTCCTAGGCAGGAAGCCACAAATGAGAATATAGGGCCCACAATCTAGCCACTCTTGTATCCAGAGTTGGCTTCCTGGATTTATTTTCCTGTCATTGGAATCAAATCTCCTAGCTATTTTGAGAGTGACAGAGGCAGGTCACCAGTGACTGGAACCACTAGAGGATGCACAAAAGTCAGGGCCAGTCCTGCCATGGTACCACAGTGCCCAGAAGGTATTGCAACCAGAGGCTAGCAGTATAGAAAAAAAATCTGATAAATGATGGAGACCGTGAACTATGGTGAGAAAAGATCCAGACTTTCTAAGACTGAAAGGTATTGTGAATTTATCTGGGCTAGTGACCTGGGAGAAAATTCTTTCCTTCGCTATTAAAAAAATTCTTGCTTGAAGACCATGATCTTGATATGCAATGTGGATCCTGCTTCTCTCTTTCTTTTCCATTGGTGAGATATGTGTAGTCAGGAATTACCCTGGCCACACTTGAAGATCTAGGAGGCCAATGGGGAAGAGATTTAGGATGTAGGTACTTCTCAGTGTTCTGGTTGGTCCCTCTGCCATAACTCTTCCCAGTCTAGTACAGTACATCCTCTACTCAACTATCAAAGAAATCAAAGTACAGGTCTGACCATGTCATACCTCTACTCAATAAATTACAGTGGTTCCCTGTCACCTCTACGATCAAATATAAACTTCTCCATTTAGTTTTCCAAGCTTTTCATAACCTAGCTCCTTCTTATCTTTCTAATCTTCTTATACCTTACACTCCTTGACATCACATACTGCGTAATCTATTGCCACTAGCCCCCTTGCTGTCCTTGCACAAGACACTTATCTTCTGACTCTAGGCGTATTCACTGGCTGTCCCCTCTACCTGGAATATTCTCTCCCTCTTCATCTTTACGACATGACATTCCTGTGTTCCTTCAAGTGCTAGCTAAAATTTTACCTTCTTCAGGAAGTTTCTCCTCAATTGTATTTTTCCCTTTGTTGATTATTTACAATTTATCTTGTATATAGTTTGTTCAGAAGTGTTTGCATGTTGTTTCCCCCATTACAATTCCTTGAGAGCTGAGGTGATCTTTAGCCTCTCTCTGTATCACCTGTGCTTAACATAGTAGGTGCTTCCTTCATATTCAATTTAAAGCAATGCAAAAAAAGATTAAGCACCTACTATGTGCTGGTCATTATGCTAAGAATACAAATATGAAAAAGAAAGTCTCTGACCTCACAAAGCTTATAATCTAATGGGTGAAAACAATACACAAGAAAACTGAAAAGCAGAGGAGGTGTGTGAGTGGGGGAGTGGGGAGGGGTGCGGCTAGGGAATGGTAGGGGGTATCTGGTATTGGGGCATGATGTTTGTGGAGTAGAAATCGTGAAGAGTTGCTAATGGAAAATGGAGCTGAAATGAAAAATCCCAAGCCCTCTAGAAAGGAAGATATTGGGAGGAATTTATTACTTCACCCTTCAGACCTACAATCATAAGGAAGAGGCAATTGAGGGGGGTTGAGAAGGTGTTGAGTACCAAAAAACTGAGTCAATCTTCCAGTGATGAAATTTCAGGTGATCGGCTTACATTTGAAGAAGTATGAGGTTGCTGATGAAGTGGAGCCACTGATGGAAAATGGAGACTAATAAATATTTATTGACTCACTGACTGACATAGGTGCAATGGATAATTTTTTCCTTTTCATGTTATGTTAGGTACAATAAACTGTGTGATCATCTTATGATCATAACATTCCAATCTCTTTACCCTGTATGTGAACACAGGAGACTGTGGGCTGTAAAAGGAAAGCATAGATGGGGGGATGACATATCAAGTACAGACAACAGATTTCATATTTTAATATTCTGAGTAATATCCAATATAATCCCCAAGATTAATTTTGGATTTGACCAGTAGGGGTTAATCTAAATGGTTTAGTGCTGCCATAGAGCTTGGCTTCTATAGCTCGAGAAGCAATGCAAGCATCATTAGTCCACACATATAGTGGACGTAATGTGGTTCAAGTACAATGCCACCTAATATGAACTCAAATATTCCATCCTCTTTACTGGATAATTAATATCATGATATACTCTTTTCCTATAGGCTTAAGTAAAATGTCACTATAGCTTACATGATCTAAGGACTCCAGGTTCAAAGTGGGGCAAAGTGAAACATTGTCACACAGGAAAAATTTAACCAATACCCCAAAAAATTGTTATAATGAAGAGGCTTAAAAAGAATCCAGGAACCCCCTCAGTTAAGAAACACTTGTTTTTCATTCCAAACAAAGGGAGATAGATTAGCTAAAATAGACAGTGGTTTAGAATACATTTTAAAAATATCAAGGAGGAGAATGGAAGATTACAAATAATACATCATTTCACAAAATGGCAATGCCAACAGCAGCAGCAGCAACAACAACAAAATATTTGAGGAAAACGTAAGCCTCAAAGCACTTGATATATGGGGCCAAGCTAAGCTGTATTATCAATCTGCAGATAAAAGTTGGAGAAAAAACTGGAAGAGCAACAATGTTAAATGGAAGAGATCTCCCAACATTGTCATGTTATATCCTCAATATCCGTGAGATGCATTTGGATTTTCACATCCAATGTATACTTTGAATAAGATACATTAAAGAAAATAAAATGGGAAAGATTTTATGTCAAAGAACTGCAAGGGACATTAGAGGTCATCTAGTCTAACCTCCTCATTTTAAAGATGAGGAAATGAGACCTAGAGAAGTATTGTGGCTTACTCAAGGCAAGACTGCTGTTGTTGTTCATGTTCAGTTGTGTCTGACTCTGTAATCCCATTTGGGATTTTCTCGGCCAAGATACTGGAGCGGTTTACTATTTCCTTCTCCAGATCATTTTACAGATGAAGAACTGAGGCAAATAAGAATGAGTGACTTTTCCAGGGTCACACAGCTAGTAAATATCTGAGTCCAGATTTGATCTAAGAAAGATGAGTCTTCCTAACTTCAGGCCCAGCGCTTTATCCATTGAACCACCTAGCTGCCCAGGTATTAAGTAGCAACTGATGGAATTCTAATTCCCTTTCCAGTATGCTATGCTTTCTCAGACAAGCTGTACAAATTCATAAATCTTTTCTGGAAAGGGTATAATTTTAAAGATACTCAGGATGAGTTTTCAGGACTTTGCAAGGAGGGGAATATTATTAAATAATATCAAAGACAGTGCAACTACTCAAAAAACGATTAAGAAGATATGAGCTACTACATATGCATATATTTAGTTTCTATTTTCTATAAATTCCTCATAGGAATAATCTATGTACCAACTGATAATATCTTTATGAAAGCATAAGAACAGAGAAAGTGCTTGAAGTTGATTTTTCAGAAGACCACATCATGACAGTCACACAACAGGTTAAGAAATATAGAAAATATAAGCTACTACTACATCTATATTTTTATGTTTAATAGAAAAAATGTATCCTTAATGAAATTCCTTCAAAGAAGGTTGCATCTCTCTCTCTCTCTTTTCCTTTCTGTATGAATATACATATATATGTATATATACATATATATACACATATAAATTTTAAAGATCTCCTTTAAACAAGGCATCAATGCGACAAAAGTGATGACTTGTTAAGGTTGTCTTTAAAAATCTGCACAAAATCACCATGAAGTGAAAGATAAAGCATATAAACCCAGACTCACCAAAGGTATCTGAGAGTCAGGGTATATTACACAAAATCCAAATGGAAAAGTATTTCTCTTTTTGGGAGAAATTCTCCAAAGTTCCTGATTTCAGGTGATGTACTGAATTTACTGAACCCAAGAGCACTAAAGTTTTCTCAAGGCATTATATGACTACAAATCATGTACCACAATCTCAAAAGAATTAAATTATCAGTTTTCCAAAAAGCAATGGAAAAACACATGGTGGGTATAATGCATTATCTAGTGTAACTTGAGATGAAGAATTAAATACGGGAATAATGGGAAAGGGTGGTTGATGGGCCAGTCATGTCATGAGGGTAAGGAATATTATGTAGACAACCTAAATGCTCTATTGTTGTCCATAAAATAGTAGGAGAAGCAAAGGAAGGCCTTTGATACAGGGAGCAGTGGGTAGTCTCTATGGAAGGTTTATGGAAAGACATTTATAGATGACCAGATAATTTAGAGCTGAAAATTGTCAGAGCATTGTGGTCCACAATACTCCTAAATGGATCTGAATAAGAATAAAATGTAATTAGGAAATATTTAACAAAATAAATAAAAATACAACAGAACATAGATGTTAACATGTGGTTTTCTAAGTCAATATGAAGCAGACAGGAATCCTTATACATATTTTAGTGCTCCCCTTCTGCCCCCATGCCCATTTCTATTTGAGTTTGTTACTGTTCATATAGTCCAATCCTCTCATTTAACCAGTGATGATTCCGAAGCTCCAAGTGGTTAGGTTACTTGCCTAAAATAAATACCAGAAGTAGGATGCAAACTTAGATGTCTGACTCCACACCCAGAGTACTTTCCACATGAGCATCAAGCTTATGTGTAGTAGAGTCTCCACGTGAGCATCAAGCCCTTGACAAAAAAAATTGGACCAGATGAGAAGGCATGGATAGCTTGCAATCTGTAAAAATATAAGGAGTACTCACATTAGTAACATCTCACATACGTTGAAGTATTGAATATTGAGGCAGCTTGGTGGCTCAGTGGATAGACTGCCAGGCCTAGATTCAGGAAGACTCCTCTTCCTGAGTTCAAATCTGGCTTCAGACACTTACTAGTTATGTGACCTTGGGCAAGTCACTTAACCCTGTTTACCTGTAAAATGAGCTAGAAAAGGAAGTGGCGAACTACTTCAATATCTTCACCAAGAAAACCCCATTTGGGGTTATGAAGAGTGGACATGATTGAAAATAACTGAATAACTACGACATTGGATATTACTATTATTATTCCTGTTACATCTGTTTTTCTTAAAGAATTCAAATAATCAGGCCCAAATAAACTAGCTAGGCCCAAAACAAGCTATTTTTCAGAACAAGAGAAAGAAGCTAAAAGCTTAGAAATGAAGGGGGGTGGGGTCTAGCTTTATTATTTTGAGGTGTCATGGTGACTGATATCCTAAGGAATTAAAGTTGTTTTTTTTTTTGAAAGGAGGAAGGCAGGGCAATTGGGATTAAGTGACTTACCCAAGGTCACACAGCTAATAAGCATGTCAAGTGTCTGTGCTCAGATTTGAACTCAGGTCCTCCTGAATCCATGGCTGATGGTCTACTCACTGCTCCACCTATCTACCCCAGGAACTGAAGTTGGACAAATATATGCCCATTATTAAACAATCGTTCAATCCATAAACATTGATTAAGCTTCTACCATGGGCCAGGCACTGTGCTAAACACTGGGGACATAAAAAGAAGCAAAGGGCAGTTCTTTCCTTCAAGGAGCATGCAATTTAATGGGGGAGACAACATGCAAACAAATACACACAAAGCAAGCTATATACAGGATAAAGAAGGAATGATTCGAGGGAAGGCTCTGAAATTTGCTGGGGTTGGAAAAGGCTTCCTATACAAGGGTACATTCATATCAGACTAAGCTCATCTCCTTTCACGAGAGGACAACTAGGCTAATAGATCAGGGGAATCCAAAGGATAGACTATGTTGGAATTTCACCATATCATTTTTCGAAATCTCTCATAGTGGACAATATAATCAGACACAGACAGGATGATAATGCAATTGTATTTAGAACTGGTAGATTGACTTGGACCCATGGGTCAAATCAAATGGATAGAACATATTGGAATTTCACCATACCATTTTTCAAGATCAGGAAGAGAAGGGATGTAGGTCCTGAGTGCAATGCTGCAAAGCTCTGTTCTTGACTCAGTTCTGTTCATTTATGACTTAAATGAATGTATATGTAGGATATTTATCAAATTTGTAAATGGTGGAGGTCTAGATGTGAATTGCAATTGAACAAAATCTGTACAGGTTAAAGTGGTAGATTAAATTTAATAAGATAAACCTCAGTAGGGATAAATGTAAAGTTGTACATTTTGCTTAAGAGAGTTGACTTTATAAGTATAGAATGAGGTACATCTACCTAGAAAACGGTTCATGTTTAAAAGTATTATAGACTTAGAGGTTTTTGTGGGGTTGGATGTCATTGTTAGTAGTATGAAGGGGCTGATGAAAAAGCTAGTCTGAACTAAGGCTGTGTAAATAGGGATATAGTGTTCTGAGCAATATTTGCCACTCAGTGCATTACTGGTCCACATATGTAATTTATTGCCAGATCTGGACATTTCTATTTCTGTGACATTTCTCATATCTAACAGCTTCTCTCTACCCATGCTACTATCATTTTAGCTAAATGACTCATAATCTCTCTTCTAGATTATTGCAATGGCTTCCTCATAGGTGTTCCTGCCTCAAGACACTCCTCAGTCCTATCCATCTTCCAGGCTTCGAAAGCTGAAACCTACCTATATATCTTGGGATTTGCTGGTCAGATGTCATTCTTAAATATCATGACTTAACCTCAATTCACTCCGGCTCTCATTGGCTGGCCAACAATAGGTCACCTCCCCCAAACCACTTAATGATTATTGTTTGGGCCCTGAGGGCTCAGAATGAATGTAAAAAGTAATTGTTTCTCTTTTTTCCAGAAACTCTGAGAGTCTTTCCTTCCCAATTTGTTTTTTATTTTAATTAAAAAGGCCATTCCTTGGTTCACTTCTTAAACAGCCCTAATCACTGAATGGGCTTCCCTAAATCAAAGTAGGAATTCCTATCTAAAAAGGCCAAGGTCTCCCACTGCATCCCTGGCTATCTCCAGTTGTTCTGATCTATATTCTGCCACTGGACCCAAATGGCTCTGGAGAAGAAAGTGAAGCTGGCGACTTTGCAAAGCCCTTTCTCTCTTAAATCCAATTCCCTTGTGTGCCAGTAAGGCAAAATGGGCTTAGTTTAATGGGTGCCCTTGAGGAGTTTGTCTTTTGTTTATTTTGTTTACTTTGAGTGAAAGGCACTTCAGGAGTTTTGGCTTTTGTTTACCTTGAAAATACTTTCTGCTGTTAAGTGCTAAGCCCCAGGCCCAAAGGCCTATCAGGTGTGAAACCTGTGTGGGCATAGATTGATGACTTAAGAGGGGCCAACTTGGGAACCAATTGGTCTCTGGTCGTTGAGGCGGAGCTTGAAAACGCCAGAGGCTCGGCTGTGAGGAGAGGCCAGCTAAGAGACAGCTACAGCTGAAGCCAAAGCAGAGTCGACCTGTGTGTGGACCCAGGAGTTCGAGCGAGGACTTGAGGCCAGTGAATATAATTTATGCCATCTTATATTTCTGTGGCCTTCTGGTTACTCTTGTGAGACGGGCCTACTGGGCCTGGAGGCTTGTGATCACAATATTGGAATGGGGAGGCTGGTTCGTGAATCTGTCACTGTGGGCCCTAAATAAATGTTCTGATGCCCTCTACTTAGAGAATTCTATATACCTTGTGATTTTGAACCATTCAGATATACATATATATATGATCCTTTTTGAGATCATAAATTCGGCCTTCCTACTACACCTTGCAAGTCATGGCATCATCTTCCTGACATCATGGTGCTCTTCGAGATCGAAGGACAAACCATATAGCCACAACAAGCTGCTGCCAAAGTAATTTTCTTCACACCCAAATCTGACCAAGGCATGCTTCTACTCCATAAATGCAAATAATTCCTTATTACCTTTAATATCAAATATAAAATACTCTAACTTTTAAAGCCTTATACAAATTGAGTCCAAATTACTTTTCCAATTTTATTGACCATCACTTCCTATCCTAACTTCTGTGATCCAGCCAAACTGGCCTCCTTTCTGTTCCTCCCAGGTGACAACACTTCTATCTTCCATCTCTGTGCCTTAAACAGGCTGCCTCTCCTTCCCCTCATTCTTGCAATGAACTTACTCCTCAGCCTGTCCTCATAGAATCAAACTGCAGCTTCAAAATGCAGCTCAAGGACAACCTTCCAAATGAAGCCTTTTGTGATTATTTCTAGTAATAGTACTTCTTCTATTTTGTACTTGTTTGTATTTATTCTCTTTATATAGTTGGTATATGTTTATTTATGTACTTGAATTCCTTATTAGAATGTAGGCTTCTAGATGATAGTAACTGTTTCGTTTATTGTATTTGTGTTACTGTCATCTAGAGGAGTACCTGGCACACAGTAGGCACTTTAAAAACAATTGTTGATGGGTTAATAGTTCAACTGTGCTCTACTCCGTGAAAGCCAAACTGAAATACCATTTTCAGTGCTAGACACCAGATAATGGGAAGAACATTAAGAAACTTGAACATATTCAGGGGAAGTTGTATTGTTAATGTATTTTTGCTTAATTTAAAGATATTTCCCATCCATTAATAGGCCCATATGACCTGCTTAAGTCACATGGAAACCTAAGTCACATGCAGTTGGAGGACCTTGCTGAATGGGTAGAACAGGAAGGGTGGAGCAGGAGGCTGGTCAGAGCAGTTGGGCCTGAGGGAGAGAGAGGAAGCATGCAAGCTAGCTGTGCTGTGAGTTTCTGTTTGTGGGAAGGCCTGAGCAGGGGGAAGACTTTGGGATGGTGTTGCTCCCTTCTGTGATATTGTGTACTAACTTCTTTGTTGCTATGAAGGATTTGGCTTACTGGTGTTGTGATTTGGCTTTCTGGTGTGCGAATAAATGTTTTGGTTCTCTCTTCTATATAGAAAGTCTGTTATATTTTGTGATTCAGAAGTACACCAGCATATTAATAGTCACTGTCAGCGCTATGAATATTGTGTTAGCGATACATTAGGCATCACAAACAGGATCATGAAATATCAGATCTCTATTTGGAGGCAAGAAGGCTAAATGGATACCCCAGGATGGGAGGATTTACCTTATTCCTCCCTAACAAGGGAATGGGCTAAAAGCACCAGACCCTGTGAAAACTGAGAACTAAAATGTAGAGATTTGGAAAGATGTTTGCAAGGAATACCAATAAAACCAGGGAAAGAACTGGCAGGAGTGTGTAGAAGAGGCTAGGTTTTACTCACAAGTTACCATGTTATATACAAAAGCAGAGACCAACTGCTGAAGAGAAAACTCAGATGGAAAGAGAGTTGGCTGGTGTGTTACAGTGTTGGGGCTCTTCTTTAGAAGAGCAAGCTGGAGGGTCTCAGGTGGTAGAAGAACAAATTACTGTTCGAGAGTTGGCTAGTTTACATGAGAATCTTTCTGTTCATTTATCTAAGAGAAAAAAGTGGAAAGCTAACAAACTGAATGTGCATGCAGCAACTCTTGCACAAGCTGAGCCTAGCTGCCATGATGACTGCCAGGAGAGTGCATGGATGGAAAGTAAAACAGTGTTAGATGAGGCTCCTCAGGCAGAAGCTTGTCTAAAACTAAGAAGAAAGCAGGAGAACCAGAGAGGAAATGCAGCATTCAAGTATCTACTTGAGGATCTTACTCAGCAGGAGGTCACAGATATTTTGAGTCAGTTTACCCAAAGGATGGTAGAATCATTAATATCTTGGATGGTGAAAATCAGTGATGAAAGGTATTGGAAGTGTATTGATAGATAGTGCGGATTACTTGAAATTCATAGGCATTAGAATCTTTTTGTACAGAATGCTTTTAGGGATCACCGTATGCTAGGAGGTAATAATACAACCACTCTGTTAGCTTTAGCAGCAGAAGGATGAAACAGAGAGTATCCTACTGACTCTATGTGGATATAGATCCTGGTATTTACTTAGGGACATGTCTTTGGTTACTAATTTGTCAGTTTTTCGTGTAGATGCTCATGTGGCCCTCACCATGCCAGAATGTGAGTGCAATGTACATGCTTATCAACTAGCAAAGATTGCTACTGAACATACTGTCCCTATGCTGACACCAGCTGATGATTGATACTAGCAAAATGGGTCCATCAAATGATTGGCCATTTAGGGGTCCAGGCCATCCACCAGTGTGCACAAGATCAAGGTATTAGTATTTCTCATTCATTGTTAAAACAAGTAGCAGAGGAATGTTGTATATGCCAATTGGAAAAGGCATGAACTGTTCCT
Source organism: Phalanger gymnotis (assembly GCA_028646595.1). NCBI lineage: Eukaryota > Metazoa > Chordata > Mammalia > Diprotodontia > Phalangeridae > Phalanger > Phalanger gymnotis. Next base: position 490,200,374 of record CM053622.1, read on the forward strand.
CAGATAGTAACTGGAGAGATAGTAAGGGGAAAAGTTCAGGCCCAAATTTGGCAGATAGATTATATTGGACCCCTACAATAAGAAAAGGATGCAAATTTATATGTACTTGTGTTGATACCTAGTGGCTTGTCCTTATAAGAATGTGACTTAGAAAAACACCTATAAAACTCTAGATATCATAAATCTATATTATGGAACCCCAAGCCAGATTTAAAGTGACAATAGGTCACATTTCAAAGGTAATGAAATGAAGAAATATTGTACATTAAACAATGTAGAATGGATATATCATATTCCATATTATCTACAAGCATCTGGGTTAATTGAAAGAATCGATGGGTTATTGAAAGAACAATTAAAGAAGTTAAGTTCTAATAATTCATATCAACATTGGAAGGATAATTTGTTCACTGCTTTATGTGATTTGAATAATAGACCAATGGGAGAAAGTACACCTCTAGACCAAATGATAACCCCAAATCTGCAAATTAGAAAACAGCAAACACATAAGATCCCAAATATTGAGTATTGGACTGTGAGGCAAGATTTTCCAGTTCTGTATCCAGGAACACCTGGCTCAGCAGGATATGAGTTACATTGTTTAGAGGACTTTTGGTTGGATAGAAACGAAGTAAGAAAAATCTATACTGGAATATGAAGGAGAATCCCTAAGAATCATTTAGGATGGATATCACCTAAATCAGGATTAGCAGCTTGAGGAACACATGTATTGGCTGGAGTGATACAGTCTAATTAACAAGGAGAAATTATTGTGATATTCCAAAATTTAGGTGAAGAACCTATTCAGTTTTGTAAAAATGATAGAATAGTTCAAGTGATTATTGTTCCTTGTGAAACAATACCCCTTGTGAAAACTGACCCTCCTTCCAAAATAAGTATTACAGGAACTGAAGGGTTTGGTTCTACTGATAGAATAAAATTGGGAGCAAAATCTGGGTAAAACAGAAGCCAGATGATGTTCCAAAGGCTGCTGAAATTACAGCAAATCGGAAGGATAGTACTGTGACTGTTGTTTATATAGGATAAGATGATTACCAAACTGTACCCTTAACTCATATATTCTAATGTGAATGATGCTGGGATAGTTGGTTCATGGACTCCAGAAGCATGGTTGACCTTATATCTACCCTGCTTCTGGTTATTGTCTCCTTGTTTCTTTTTGGCTTTTTGCATGTTAAACTTGTTCGCTAGATTTGTTTCCTGCAGGCTTAGTACCCTCCACCTGTGGATGCCTGACTGCTTAAGGCAGATCTCGCCCTCTGTCCATGATTGTGATGTGTCACCCCTGGATCTGGCATCAACCAAGCTCTGGATGCCAGCTAAAAAACTGACATCTTGAATGGGACCTTGAATGTCAGAGAGACAGCTCTATGTCCAACTTTAGCAGGAAGTAGCCATGGAAGAAGAGAACTTTGTTCCTTACCTCAAGATTTTGAGCCCTATTTATTTGAGGAGGGAATGATGATATTGTTTATGTGGTAATTTTGTGTTATCTCCATTATATTGTTGTAAAGTCTTGTTGACACCAGTTGCAGTATTGACCTATGGAATGGATAAGAAATATCTTGGGGTCCAATGTATTGTCAACGTATTTTTGCTTAATTTAAAGATATTTCCCATCCATTAATAGGCTCATGTGTCCTGCTTAAGTCACATGGAAACCTAAGTAGCAAGTAGTGGGAGGAGCTTGCTGAATGGGTAGAACAGGAAGGGTGGAGCAGGAAGCTTGTCAGAGCAGTTAGACTTGAGGAGAGAGAGGAAGCAGGCAAGCTAGCTGTGCTGTGAGTTTCTGTTTGTGGGAAGGCCTGAGCAGGGGGAAGGCTTTGGGATGGTGTCGTTCCCTGCTATGATAATATGTATTAACTTCTTTGTTGCTATGATGGATTTGGTGTTGGGATTTAACTTTCTGGTGTCTGAACAAGTGTATTGGTTCTCTCTTCTATATAGAGAGTTTGTTATATTTTGTGATTTAGAACTATTCCAGCATATTTATAGCTGTTGTGAGTATTGCATTGGTGATACAGAAGTCATTGAGAATAGTAATGGGATTTAAAACCACATTTCGAAAGGAATGATTGAAGTTTCTAATCAGGCTCAAAACTACAAGAACATGAGATCTATCTTCAAATATTTGAAGGGTTTTCATACTATAGAAGGGTGACATACTAGAGAGCAGAACTAGGATCAGTGACAAAAATTACAGGGAAGCCGATTTTGATTCAATATGAGCAAAAACTTCTTAACATTTAGAGCTTTCCAAAGTGTTAGAAGACTTTTTGCTATTCTTGGTAAAAGCATAACTGCTAATTAATACCTTGCTATTTTCTAGCCAATTTAAGTGTGTGTGTGTGTGTGTGTGTGTGTGTGTGTGTGTGTTTAGGGGGTATTATTACTTCTCCACTCACTTCCAGACAGAATAATATTTCTCAGGAAAGCAAGTTCACACATGTCATGTGACTCAATGAAGAATATTTCTTCTTGTTAATAGACATATGCCTCCCTAATTAAAACTCACTTGTTTTATGGAAAGGGGCACCTCTACTACCTCCAAGCCTTGATATGGTTCTTATAACACGGAAGGTATAATATTTCTTCCAACATTATAAAGGTCTTTTACTCTCTTGAAGTAGAGCAGCAGCCAGTATCTCCGTTCCTATTTTCAATGAATCAATTAATTAAGCATCTACTATGTGCTACATAATAAGGATGTAAATACAAGAAAAAAAAATAAATGATTGCTACACACAAGTGGGATTGCTACACACAGGGGATTCAGGTACATATAAAAATATGCTGCATACATATAATATTATAATAATGTAATATTATATATATGTGTGTATATACATATATATGTATATATGTGTGTGTGTGTATAGACATACAGACACACACACACACACACATATATATATATATATGTATATATATATTGCAGTTTTGGTGGGATGGCATTAGCAGTTGAGGAGATCAGGAAAGGCTTAATTAAGTTCATATAGAACATGGCACTTAAGTTGTATTTTTAAGGAAGAGAAAGACTATATAAGGTAGAGTCAAGGAAGAAGTGTTTTTAGTGTTTATATGAGAGACCTAGCTGGTTTTGAGGTAAATATCAGTTGATAACTATTTCATTTTCCCTTCTGAACAAGCTGTCTTTTTGTTCAATGGAATTCATCCTTTTAATTATCTTATGATACATTAATGAAAGCTCCTAACTTGCAAGTTGGGAAGAATGGAGTTCAGAGGCATCCTCAAATTGTTTCTGGGAGTCTATATCCTTAGTAAATATGGTAGAGGATACAAAAAAGTGGCATGGACTCTCTTGAAAGATGGTTAAGTTCTCCGATGATGATGATGATGATGATGATGATGATGATGATGATGTTGACTAGCATTTGTATACCTTTTGAAACATACAAAGTGCCAAGGTTGTAAATGGGATTCATACTTTGGTTAAGAATTGGACAAGATGGTCACAACTGACATACTTTCCAGATCTGGAATTCTAAATGACATAGAATAGATATATAAGATCAGTACCATGATGGCAACTAGATGTACAGTGAATAGAGCACTATACTTGGAATCAGGAACACTCATCCTTAGGAGTTCAAATCTGGCCTCAGTCACATTCTAGCCATGTGACCTTGGCCAGTCACTTAACCCTGTTTACTTCAGTTCCTCATCTGTAAAATGAGCTGGAGAAGGATATGGTAAACCACTCCAGTATCTTTGCCAAGAAAACCCTAAAATGGGGTCATAGAGAGTCAGACACAACTGAAACGATTAAACAACAACACAGTTTCCTGAACAATAACAAAAAAGAATGAAAAGTATTAACTGAGATTATTTAAACCATAGATTCCCAGAATCAAAGGATCCTAGATTTAGAGAAAAGAACTCAAACATCTTCATTTAACAGATGAAGAAACTGAGACACAAAGAGGTTGTGAGTTGCCATAGGTTATATTTGAACCCATCGTCTTCTTTACTCAAAGCACTCTACCCGTTGCTGTATATTTCCTCTGCATTCACCTGTGTAAATAACCTCAGTGAAGCTGAGGAAAATGTTTTCAAAATTAATTGAACTGGTACAAAAGTGAAAAACATATAAACTGTTTGTTTCATTTGGCAGTTACTGAGCAATGTTTGCCTACTCCCTTGTAATTATACCAAGTGGGAAGGGTTGCATTCTTTGATTAAGTCAAAAATAAGTGTACATGTTTCAGTATGTCAGCACAGATTTAGATTCTGGCTTCTGAAGTAATAAAGGCATTTTGCCCAATGTTGCTATTAACCTTGAAGGGAATATTTATCCTAAACATGCTGTTACCTGTATTATAAACAACAATTTCCTACATTTCCTGGTATTGCTTACCAAAGGATAGATTATACAACACTCTGTAATCACAGTCTGAAATAAATAGCCTTGGTCAAAAGCTATCACTTTTCTAGGTAATTTCTAACCATAAAGCTTAGCATAAGAGGAACCATGTCTAAAATATAGTTTGTTTTAAGTTGATGTTTTACACATGAGATCTATAAGATTTCCAAATCGTTTCAACCCAAGTAAATTACAATGCCATTCACAGAAAATTTGGTAACATACAGATAGCATTGTTCTTTAGTTTTTCCTCCCAAGGCTTCCTATTGCAATGTTAAGTATTGACTCTGACTTTTTCTCTGCTTTCTCAACTCAATCACTAATTTCATTCTTTAGTGGGTTGTTTGTTTTGTGTTGTTTTTGTCCTGAAATCTGTCTCAGGAGAGAAGTAGACAATTGTGAAGCTAAGTCTAGTTAACTATAATTTTTGAGACTAGAAAACTTGACAAAATATTGACAATTTTCATCTGAATCAAGAAGCAGATATCACAGGACCCTTCTACAGTGACAGAATAAAATGATTTAATACAAATGATGAAGGCTGCGCCTCACTAACCAACCAGGTAGATAATTCAGTTTGTCATAGAAAAATAAAATATTTCTCTCTCTATGTGTATGTATTCACTCATTTGTGTGTGGATCTGTGTGTATATATGTTTGTGTGTGTGTGTGTGTGTGTGTGTTCATTCTTCCCTGACTGAAAACCAGGGATTTGAGAACAATAGCCAAAATTAGAAAGGAAGGTATGAAGCAGAGATCTGTTGATGTTATCATTATGTAATAGCACAAAGAAGCTCTGTATCCTGAGGGTATTGTTCTCATGATTTGAGATTTCTATCCAAATCTCTCAAAGGTCATATTGGAACTCTTACAGGCAAGCTATCCAATCACAGGCAAAATGCTGTAGCAAGAGAAACTTCTGATAAGATAGCACAGTGAAAAGTTCAAGCCGAAACAAGTTTTCTCATCCACCTTTATAATAACGGGTGAAATGGGCCCAATGAAGCAAATGATAATTAAAAGAGACTGAAAAAGAAGCCTGTAACTTATTCATGATAAAAAGGGGGAAAAATAGTAATGGCTACAATTTTTAGCTCTTCATTTTGCTTGTCTCACTAAGAGTTCTTGGCTCTCTACTTACTGTTTCTGTTACAAGTCTCGTGCTGGAGGGAATGGGGGAGGAAGGTTAAGGATTCTGCTGTTGGCTCCCCAATCATTATCCCTAATATAATCTCTACACAGAGTAGTCAGTTAGTCAGTCAGTACTATGTGCTAACTACTGTATTAAGCATTGAGGATACAAAGAAAGGTTTTGACAGTCCCTTCTTGAGGAGCTCACAGTCTAATGGGAAAGAACTATGTATAAACAAAGCACATAAAGGATAAATTGGAAACAACCATCAGACGGTGATAGCATTAAGATGAATCAGGAAAGGCTTGTTATAGAAGGAGGGATTTTAGCTGGGCCTTGAAGGAAATCAAGGAAGCCAGAAAGCAAAAATGAAGCAGGAAAGTATTTCAGGTGTAAGGAGGGGACAATACAAATGCCTGGGGTCTGGAAATGGACTGTCCTTTGTGAAAAACAGTAAGAAAGACAATGTCACAGGAATCCAGAATAAATGGGGGACTGAGAAAGTAGGAGGGGAGCAATATATAAAGGACTTTGAATGCCAAAGGATTTTCTATTTGATTCTGGAGGTGATAAGAAGCCACTGGAGTTTATGAAGGGTAGGAGCATAGACCTATTTTTTAAGGAAGGTTAATATGACATCTGAGTGGAGGATGGACTAGAGTAGGGAGAACCCTGTGGCAGGGAAACTGACTAGCAGCCTCTTGCAATAGTTCAGATATGGGGCCATAAGGGCCTGTATCTGGATGGTAGCAATATCAGAAGAGAGAAGGAGATGTATATCAGAGATGTTATCTTTACTAAAGTAAAATTGACAGACATTTGCAAGAGAGTGAATACAGGGACTGAGGGAGATTGCAGATGACATTTAGGTTGGATGCCTAGGTGACTGGGAGAATGGTGGGACCCTTGACAGTATCAGGGAAATTCGGAAGGTGTGGAAGTTTGTGGAGAAAGACAATGAGTTCAGTTTTGAATATATCCAGTCTAAGATGTCAAAAAGAACATCCATTTTCAGATGTCTAATAGGCAGCTGGATATGTGAGTCTAGAGGTTAATATCAGACAGTGTGCTAGGGGGTGGGAATACAGATATACACAAAAAGATAATCCTAACCCTGAAGGAGATCACATTCTAATGGGAGGAGACTACACATAAAAAGGAGCCAGAAAGCAGGATTGGGGAGTAAGGTACAAAAGCCGGGACAATCAAGAGAGCTAGCTCAGGCATTTCCTCAAATGGAGACCCCAGAGAAAAACTCCCCACTTGGAAGCTAAGGGAAGGAGTCACAGAGAGGTACTTTTGGGTAAGAAGGTTGCTAAGCTGGAAGACAAAATATTTGTAGTCGGGAGCGGAAAATATTAAACAATTTGTCCGGATTCATGTATTTAGTGTGTGTCAAAGGTGGAATCTGAATCTTGGTTCTCTTGCTTCAAAGACCAAACCTCCATTTATTATTCTCAGCAAAGAAGTACATGTAACAACAATGTTACTTGCAGCTGCTGCGGAGGTGGAAGGCCAATAGCACCAGCACACAGATGGGCTGCTAGCATAGGTTGTTTGATCTGCTTTTCTAAGGAAAGCAACTTCAAAGGGTTAACATTCTTACTTTAATTAAACGTACATATAACATTCACTTAGTTCAGGGTAAAAAGTCAGCACTCAACTTCAGAGCAAATACAAACAGAAATTATAAACAGAGAAAGTAACACAAATCAACAGACAGGCTTCTAACTGTCTGACCATAGCAATACATACATAGTTACCAGAGAGAGAAGCACCAGCATCAGGGTTTTCAAAGTTGGGGGGCTCCTTAATGACTACCCAGAGTCTTGTCTGGCCAAATCACATGAACACTCTTCCCATAAGTGAGTCCCGCCAAAGCAAAATGCTAACCTCAGAGTATATATACTGTTTCCAATCATCTACTCTTGATTCAATCAAAGACCCTTGATTCAAACACAGGCAAAACTCAGTCAAAGGTGCTTGATTACCTTAGTGCTGAGAAGCTCTCTAAAGGACAAAATAGCAAAGGGTCCCACTTTGCTTGCCATTACAGTACATTAACCAGTAAGTTTTTGCAACAGCCTAGCCATAAGGTGATGAAGGCCTACATCAGGGTGGTGGCAGTGTCAGAGGAGAAGAGATGTATTTGTGAAGGATATTATGAAAGCAGAAATGACAGGATTTACCGACTGATTGTTCAATCAGTTGGAGGTTGAAAGACAGTGAAGGACTGAGTATCACATCTAGACTGCCAACTTCCTCAGAACCCAGGACTTCTAGCTCTGAAGATAGCTACAGACTATACCAGTGGTATCAAACTCAAATAGAAATAGATCCTTGTCCACATATGACTGGGAGGGTGGTGGTAACCTTTACAATAATAGGGAGATAGGAAGAGGGGAAGATTTGGGCCAAAAGACAGTGAGTTATGTTCTAAACAAGTCAAGTTTAGGATATCTATATGATACCCAGTTTCAGATGTCCATTAGGCAATTGCGCAGGTAAGCCAGAAAGTCAAGAGAAAATTTAGGGTTAGACAAGTAGATCTGAATACCATTTACATAAAGATGATAATTGAATCAATGAAAGCTGATGAAATCATTAAGTGAAACAGTTTAGAGGAAGAAGAGAAGAGAGCCCAGAAGAGAATGTTGTTGTTTGCCCAAAATCATTTGGCATGGCCTGGGTGAAGATATAACAAAGAAGGTTGAGAAAGAGCAATTAGACAGATAGGAGGAAATCCAGAAGAAAGTAGTGCCATGAGAATCTAAAGAAAACAGTATCAAGAAGAGGGTGACCAAGGACTACAGAGAGGTCAAGAAGGAAGAGGATGGAGAAAAGGCCACTAGATTTGGCAGTTGAGAAATCATTGATAACTTTGGAAAGAGTAATTTCAACTGAGTGATGAGGTCAGAAGCCAGACTATAGAGATTTAAGAAGAGAGCGAGTGGAAAGGAAGTGGAGGCACTAATGTAAATGGCTTTCTAGAGGAGTTTAGCTATGAAAGGAAGGAGAGGTAGGATGATAGCTATCAGGGATGGTTGGATCAAGTGAATGTTTTTTGAAGGTGAGGGAAACATGAGTGTATGTGCTTAGGTGGTTGGGAAAGAGCCAGGAAGAGATTAATGATAAGTGAGAAGAGGGAGATGATAGAGGGGGCAACCAGATCTGCTGGAGAAGATAGGATGGAATGTAGAGGGATTTGCCTTGGCAAGAGGGACCACAATCTGAAAGGGAAGTCCTGGGTTCGAATACTGAATCTGCCACTTACTACTTGTGTGACCTCGAAAACTTTTGGATCTCAGCTTCTATAATCAAAAAAATAAAGGGCATTCATTGGCTTATGTTAGTCAATCATTCAATCAATAAACATTTTTAAGTACTTACCATGTGCTAAGTGCTGATCTCATTAAAGGAGACAACATGAAAATAAATATGTACAAATATGTACAAATAAGCAAAATACAGGATAAACAGGAAATAATTAGGGGAGGGAAAGACATTAGAATTGAGACAGTTTGTCAACAGACTTTCTGTAGAAGATGCAACCTTGGAAGTCATCTAATCCAAAGCTCTAATTTTAGTGATATGGAAGCTGAGGTCCAGAAGAAAATAAAGTTTACTTAGGAATGAGCTTGAGCCTCCATGCTGAAGAAAACATTGATCATGATGGCTATTTTACTTTGCAGTTATTCTCATTCAGCTCAAATTTCCTTATACTTTGTGACCACCCACATCCTGAAAAGGGGGCATCCTTCTTTCAAAATTGTGCCTAGTATAGCGCTAGCTGAGAGTAGAGACTGGAAAGCCACCAAGGCAGGAAAACTCTGAAAGCCTGAAAAGGCTTTGGTTTTGCCCTATTAAGTACAGCCGACGAGTTAATTTCTCCTCATGTTAGAGCTGTGGAGGGGGGAAGTGAATGCCCCTACTCTCTGCAGGTAAACAATTTCTAACTTGCTCTAAGCCCTGCATGGGAGGCACAAAATCTCTAAGGAAGCCCGCTCAAAGATTAGAGGAGTGGGATCATAGCAACGTAGCTTTAAAGTGACAACTTGGTTAATACTTGTAATATGCTATTGTATAATAATGAAAACCTTGGGATTTGTGGGGCACATTCCCTTCCTAATGCCTCTTATAGTTTGTATGTAGAGTGTGATTCAGTAAGAATGAAACAGGTTTTCGTGTGTGGCTTTTGAAAAGAAAGGCCGTGGGATCATAGAAGGAATTTGTGGTAACACATTTTAACTTGTAGTGAAAGCACTTTAAAGATCTTTTTTTTTAGCCACTGTGGTAAATAAAGATGCATGTTATTTCATGTCTTGTTTAAAAAGCATGACTGCTATGTTATCTATAACAACAAAAAAGTTTAGTTTCAAATGTTAGGTGAATAAAAGTAACTCCCATTTGTATTATGCTTTAAGGTGGACAACTTGCTTTTTCCTCAAGAATCCTGAGAGGTAGACAGTGTAATCAACCTTAACTCCATGAGATGAGGAAACAAGTTACTGGAAGCTGGATGACTTACCTTTCTATGTACAGTCATTCAGCTAGCCACTGTCAAGTCTCTAATCAAATTCTGGTCTTCTGACCCCAGTCCTGACACTACTACTGTTCCTTCTTACATTGGGTGAACTTGAACAAACCTACAACAGACAATGAATCTATTAGAAAAGTTTGCAGAGGAGAAGTTCTATTAAAAAAAAACCCATGAATTTCTGAGTGGCACAGAATGTCTAAAGACGATTTAGAAATGCCCATAATGACACATGAAACTGTTTAAAAAGGTAATCAGCCAGGTAACAGATTGTCAGAATGATGGTTGAATTATTAAACTGAGATTTTAAAAAAAAGATTCAATCTGAAAAAAATGATCTTGCAAGACAATAATTTCATTTCTTTTTCAAATTTCACAAAGCCTTGAATTGATCATTAATTTATGAAATTATAAAATGAGGGAAGACATACCTGGTTCTTTGAGTAGTCCCAGGGCAAAAGCATGATGGCAGTGGAAAACAGGGCTGTAACATACTTTAATAAGGCACACAGGATGTACGAGCAAACAAAACAGAAAGTACAGAGAAAAGCAGTGAAAGGTGGGAGCTTCAGAGTAGTTTCTCCAGAGAACTAATTAAGAAATTGATCCCCTGCAGAAGGTTGTAAGATACCCTCTGCCAGAATAGCAGCTCTCCAAGAGGAGTCTAGGAACTCCTGGGGATCTTACAATTAAATTCAATAAATATTTATTAATCACATACTGAATGCCAGGCTGAGGGCATAAAAAAAGGAAAAGACAGTCCCTGCCCTCAAAAAGCTTGCAATCTAATGGGAGAGACAACATGCAAACAAATAAATACAAGGCAAGCTATATACAGGATAAATAAGGAAAAATTAAGACTGGGAAAGCACTAGAAGTAAGAACATTGGGCAAGACTTCCTGTAGAAGGTGAGATTTTCATCCTCAGAATTTCTTTTGAGAGCTGCTATTCCTTCCTGGGCTAATTTCCCTGAAAATTTTAGAAGACCAGATCTTATCTAATTTTTCCCTAACTCGTTTGAAATACCTTCTCCTGAGGTCTACAAATAAATTCAGCTATTTGCCCCTTCTCTATTATGAATTCTAAGATAAAGTGATTATTTATCCCTAAATTTCCATAATTTCTATTGAAGCAAGCAGTAACTTAAGGCTTCTTCACGAGAATCAGTTTTCTTGTCACTCTTCTCTCTACACTTTGATGAATGAAATCATAAATTACACAAAAGATGAATTTGCCAGCTGCCCTGCTTTTGGCAGAAAGAAAAGTTCCAGTTGATGTTAAGAGTCATAGGACCTGGTTTTAATCTTGGCCTTGGCCAAGATATGCCCCCTCTTATATAATATGATTAATTTTGGGGGGTTATTTGTTTTCTTTGGTTATGATTAAGTCTAGCATTTTACTGGAATTTGCTATGATACAATGTGTGAAATATCTTAGAACCAATTCCAACATGGCACTGTGGAAAGAGGCTTCGGAGTCAGAGGCCCTGGGTAAAATTCTGCTTTGAATGGTTGTGACCTATTTTACATTGGGTAAGTCATTTAATTTCTTTGGGGATCAGATTCTTTATCTATAAAATTAAGAGATTTGGATGAAAAGATCTCTTTCAACTCTAAATATATGATCCTGTCCCATGATCCTAGATAGCTAAAATGCTCCATCATTATTATGTCATGTTTCTTTGCCAGGTTTGTGATGTTGCCCCAACTATTTGCTAAGTTCCTCATTCTTTGTACATACTCTGTAGTATGGTCCTAGGAGAATATAATGTTTCTTCCTCCTGCCCCTCTCCAGTATTTAGCCATATCCAAATCTCCATCATGTTTTATTTTTTCCCTAGAATTCTGGACTTCTTCATATAACTTATTTTCTTAATATGTAATGCTACTCTACTACTCTCTTTATATCATCTATAAGGTTTACTATTCTAGAGTCACATTTCAAACATGTATCTCTTATACTACCAAATTTTAGTGATACCTCATCAAAAATTCTTTATTTCAAGTTCCAATTCAGCAGTTAATATTAAACATCAATGAAGCCAATTAAACTGCTCTGCAACTCTTTATAATCAATCAATTTTGATGTCTTGTCATATTTTTTCAACATTTCTATGCCCCTATTATGCTTCTTCTGAAAAAATTCATTCTTTTTTTCTTTTATGTTGTAATAAATATGTATCTTGGTTGTGGTTTTTCATTTTGTGGGATATCATAAGCATTCTTCCTCTCCCAATGTAGCTCTCAGTATCTTCTCTGTGGCTTAGGGTGCTTGAGTTGCCTATAGCATTGAGAGGTTAGGTGACTTGTCCAGTCACACAACCATTACGTGTAAGAGGCTAGGCTGAGAACCCAGGACTTCTAGCTCTGAAGATAGCTACAGACTATACCAATGGTATCAAACTCAAATAGAAATAGATCCTTGTCCACATATAAAACCACGAATTAACATTATCTATTTTATATTATTTTTTAAATAGTTGGTCACACATTTCTCAGTTACATTTTAATAGTGCTCAGGCTGATTTGGAAGTTTGCAAGTTGTTTTGTCTAATGACTATTTGCCTTACCTGAGAAAACAGAAGCAAAATAATTTGAATAGTTCTGAATTTTCACTGCCATCCATATCATCATCTCATCCATTTGAAAAAGTGGTCTTAAATCTACTTTGATCTTCTTTTTGCATTGTGTCATTAAAAATTAAGTCTTGTCTCCATTAGTACTTGACATTCCCAACTCATTATGACCTTTATTGCTCCTGACACTACTTTTTTTCAAGTCTGTGTTATATATTTTTGTAACATGTAACATAAACATATATTTATACTTATACTTATTCTTCCATACCTGACCTTATTCCCATCATTTGTAAGCCTCTTTTAAAGATATATCTCAGTTAATGAGTTTCTATGGAATCACATCTCTTTGTTGTTACTACCAATTTGATGGGCTCAAGGGAATGCCTCAAACTTGTTTAAATTAGAATCTCTTGGGTCTTTTATTTTTTCTGAGATATTGTGAATTTTTAAAGTGATTTTTTTTAAAAAAAAGCAATTGCATTTCTCTCTTGTAAATTTTCTGTTTATACTTTGAACATTTATCTATTGGAGACTGGGAGTTTCATTTATAGATTTTAACACTTTTCTATACATTATAGGTGACAAATTTTCATCTGTCATATCTGCCAAAATTTTTTCCCAATTAATCACTTTTAATTTTCCTTTTGGTTACATTGTTTTTGTTGTACAGATTTTATGTTCATATAATCAAAAACATCTGTCTTATTCCTAATAATCCATTCGAAAGAGAAAAGTCATCTACCCTTTATAACTGAGTACTACATTATCCAGTTTCTCTTATTTTTCTACATAGACTCTTGTTTTGTTTTATCCTAGTTCATATATATATATGTTTATATATATGATACATGTATATGTATATTTGCTGTAATTCATATTGTAATATGTACTGTCTATTATATAAAATGTTAGTCAAGATCTGTTTCCAGCATGCTATGATGGAAAGAACATTCACTACATCTGGAGTCAGGGGCTGTGGGAGTGAAATCTAGCTTGGATTATTACTACCGGTGGTCGTTTAATTACCCCAGACCTCAGTTTCTTCATCCATAAAATATAGGAATGGGATAGCATCACAGGTCTCTTCCAGTCTTTACACCATAATGCTACCCTATTAATAACCAATTTTCTCAAGTAGATATTAAAATAATAGAACTTTCCCCAAATTTTATTTTCCAAAGAATTGCCACACACTGATCTTCACAAAAGTGGGATAGTATGGAATCAGCCTTGAAGGCAGGAAGACCTAAGTCTTAGCTCTGATAAATAATTCCCTATTTTTCCATGACAAAAATCAAAATTCTCTGCCTTTTAAACAATTTCAAACCCTGTTACTCCCTAACTTTTTGGAGTTCTTAAACCTTACTTGGCTACATATGCTCTGAGAACCAGGGACACTAGTATTTTTTCTGTTCCTTGAGCATTGCACTCCACCTTCCAACTCTGAGGATTTAAAAAATTTTTTTTGAACATCTGTTTTTAAAACTTTGAGTTCCAAATTCTCTCCTCTCCTCACTTCCCACCCACCCTCCATAAGAAGGCAAGCAATTCAACATGGGCCACATGTGTATCATTATGCATAACCCTTCCACAATACTAATGTTGTGAGAGACTAACTATATTTTGCTTCTTTCTAACCTATCCCTCTTTATTGAATTTTCTCCCTTGACCCTGTCCCTTTTTGAAAGTGATTGTTTTTGATTACCTCCACCCCCATCTGCCCTCCCTTCTATGATCTCCCTTTTTTTATCTTCTTCCTACTTCTTTCCTGTGGGGTAAGATACCCAATTGAGTACGAATGGTATTCCCTCCTCAGGTCAAATCTGATGATAGCAAGATTCACTCATTCCCCCTCACCTGCCTTCTCTTCTCTTCCTACAGAACTGCTTTTTCTTGCCACTTTTTTATAAGATAATTTACCCCATTCTATCTCTACCTATCTCCCTCTCTCAATATATTCCTCTCTCATCCCTTAATTTGATTTTATTTCTTTTAGATATCTTCCCTTC
>CM053622.1:490215535-490231736 GCA_028646595.1 Phalanger gymnotis
AAATAAGATGGCATAAATCATATTCACTGGCCTCAAGTCCTCTCTCAAACTCCTGGGTCAACAGGCAGGGTCGGCTCTGCTTTGGCTTCAGCTGTAGTTTCTCGCCTCTCCTCGCAGCCAAGCCTCTGGCATTCTCAAGCCCCGCCTCAACGACCAGAGACCATTGGTTCCTGAGTTGGCCCCTCTTAAGTCATTAATCTACGCCCACACAGGTTTTACACCTGACGGGGCTTTGGGCCTGGGGCTTAGCACTTAACAGGTGAAAGTACTTTCAAGGTAAACAAAAGCCAAAACTCCTGAAGTGCCTTTCACTCAAAGTAAACAAAATAAACAAAAGCCAAACTCCTCAAGGGCACCCGTTAAATTAAGCCCATTTTGCCTTACTGGCACATTCATCCACCTTTGGTGTCTATCTGCCACCCAACTTTCACCTGTGGCTCCAAGAAGTCATAGCACATACAGTGGCCACATCCTGGTAAACTGTCTTGGCAGTTGAGCTAAACCAGGTTGAAGGTGACCCGATGGGTAGATAAGAGCAATTTATTCCAATGGCCATGAAGGCAACTGAAGCAGGTACTGTGAAGTAGCTTGGTAAGATATTGAAGACACCAAGGTCACCCACTACATCCTGGGCCATTGCCAGTTGTCTTGACTTTTGTCTGGCCTCTGGATTTTGATGACTCTGGAAGAGAGAGTGAAGCTGACAACTTTATGCAACTCTGCTTCACTTAAATCCAATTCATGAGCAAGTCAAGATATCACTTCATGATGTCTTGGTCTTCTTTGAAAATTAAGAACACAAGAACAAGAGTTTAGTACAAGGGAAGGTCTTCTTGAACCCTATTTAAAGTGGGTCTAAGACTTCATTTTAAGGAGGCTTAATTAATATCGGAGAGAGGATGCCAGTATGAATTAGGTTCACAATTTTTGCTGAGTCAGGTTGGGATGCTAGCTGTGCTCAATATTTGAAAAGCCATCTCTTTCTTCTATTCCTTTTCATAAGGAGTGCTCCATGCCAGGAATGCACTCTCTCCTCTGCCTTTTAGAAGCCCTACCTCCCTCCCAATCACAGGTTGGGTATCAATTTCTCTAAGATACTTTTCCTAATTTCCCAGTTTTTATTACTCACCCTTTTGGAATGATTTTGCCTTAATTAGTTGAATATGTGTTGGGTGTCCCAAGAGGAATAAGAGGGTTTTTTTTTTTTGGTTTTTTGTTTTTTTAGAGAAAGGCCTGGTTTGTTTTTACCTTTATATCTCCAGCTTCAGGTGTAGCACCTTCCTTAATTACTTCACTTGCTTGATAAGTTATTTGCTGAGTTGAATTGAATTTGAAAAATAACTTTCTTAAGGTATATTCCTCCTTAAAATAGGTAGGTAGATAGATAGATAGATAGATAGATAGATAGATAGATAGATAGATAGATAGATAGATTGATAGACAGATAGATAGATAGATAGACAGAAGCAAAATAATTTATTCTAAAAGTAGAATAGAGATTTGCCTCTTCCTGCATTCTAACAAAGAAAAATATATTATAAAAGAGATAGCACAATTAATGTCATAGGATCACAGAACATATCTCAAACAGATTTTAGGTCATTTTATCCAGTTCTTTTTACACGAGGAAACTGAGGTCCAGAAAGGTTAAGTGACTTGCCTAACGTCAGTGGAAGAGATGGTATTTGACTTCACTCTTTGTGTGTAATATAATATACAATGGACATATGAAAGTATGTTTAGAAATGTTTCCCCATAATATTACACTCATTTATTCATTGATAAGGAAGCAATATTTTAAAATATGTACAATTCCTCCTTCTACCTCTGATTTCATTATGCATACACCAGACATACAAACATGCTGACATGTATGAGACAGCTAGGTGGCAGACTAGATAGAATACTGGGCCTGGAGTTGAGACAACCTGAGTTCAAATCCAACCTCAGACTTGTTATTTGTCCTTCTTTCTCCAAAAGGACCAATAACATCAGGAAGGTGATGTCTTCACTTGGAAGTGAATTGGATTTAAGTGAGGCAAGGCTGTGTAAAGTCACCAGCTTTACTCTCTCCTCCAGAGTCATCTGGGTCTAGTGGCAAAGCATGGATCAAGATGACTGGAGATGGCTCAGGATGCAATGGGAGACCTTGGCCTTTTTAAGCTAAGGTCTTTCCCGGATCTCAGTTTTTCTGAGGTAACACCCATTCAGTGATTAAGGCTAAGTATAAATGAGGCAAAAAAAAAAAAGGTCTCTTTTACCTACTTAAAAAAAAAAAACTATCTGGGAGGATAAGGCCCTCAGGGTTTCTGGCCAGAACAGAAACAATTGCTATTTACACTCACTCTGAGCCAAAAAAACCCAAAAAATGACCAATTGAAGCTTGGGTTGGGGCCCATTATTGGCCAATTAGTGAGACCCAGAGTTATTTGGGTTTAAATAGTCAAGTAGCTCCATTTGAATCTGAATGGTTTTCTCAATGACTGGTTTCCAGAACTCCATTTCAAGAAATTTATATTCCTTGAGAGGTCTTTCTCAGGTCTCAGTTTGTCTGAGGCAACACCCATTCATTGATATAAGGTTAGGTAAGAAATGAAAACAAAGATGACCTCCTTTGCCTATTCAAAAAAAAAAATCAATTTCAGAGGGGAAGACCCTCAGGGTTTCTGGGCAGAGCAGAAACAATTGCTATTTACACTCACTCTGAGCCATCAAAATACAAATGATGACCAGCAGAGGTTTGGGCTGGCACTTGTTATTGCCCAATCTTTATTCATCTCAGTTTTCTCATCTATAAAATAGGGATAACAAAAGCATATACTTCCCAAGTTTGTCGTGAGAACTAGATGTGATGATAATTATGAAACATTTAGCATAGTGCCTGGCACATAGTAAGCCCTATATAAATGTTAGCTATTGTATCAGATATGTCTTATGTGTATGTGTATATGTATTATATACATGCATATGTATATATGTGTTATATATGTATATATGTATTATAAGTATATATGTTTCTGTATATATAAGTATATATGTTTCTGTATATATGTATTATAAGTATATATGTTTCTGCATATATGTATTATAAGTATATATGTTTCTGTATGTATGTATATATGTATTATAAGTATATATGTTTCTGCATATATATAACATATATACAGAAGAAGACCAAAATAACATCACTATGTTGGAATCAAGGTACAGTGTGTCCAACTGTGGCTGATCAGACCAATATGAGCTCAGAAGGCTATGTGACAAGTTGGGCAAAAACAGTCCATATAAACCTTTGGAGTGGAGATGTCTCTAAATTTGCACACCTCATATTTCTTTTGAGCTTCTGCAATTCTGCTTTCTTATAGAGCAGAGAGCTTTCTTTGATACCCATGCTGGGTCATCCTTTGCCAGCATGTGTGTATATGTATATACGCATGTACATACATATATATGTATATATATGTGTATATATATAGTATACAATGCATATATATACACGTATATATATATATATGCATATATATAATTATCACCACTTAATTTTCTCTAGAATAATTTAGGCTCTTAGTAAATATAATTTTTGATCATGATGATCATGTAATATGGCACAGAATTTTAGACCTGGAGACCATCTACTAGTTCAGTGTAGTGGCTTAGATCACTAGCCTCAGAATCAGGAAGAGATAGATGCAAATTCTGCCTCACATGCTCATAAGTTTTCTGTCTATGGTCAAGCCATTTAGGCTCTCTGAGTTGTTTCCTTATCACAGAGTTATTGTAAAGATCAAATAAGATCATGTACATAAAGTATTTTGCAAACTTAAAAATGCTATATAAAATTAAGCCATGTATTTCTGGGTCATATAACCAAAAAGATATGGAACTAGATATTTTCTCATTATCCCAGGGTCTCATGACCGCTCAAAACTTCTCCAAAATAAGAATTGTGCACTAGAGATAAAGCAATTTCATCTGTCTCCACAATCTAGGTCACTAAGAACTCAAACAAGGTAAATACTTAATGAACTAACAGCAATGAAGGTTATTCATTCCTAACCCCAAACATTCTTATAATACCTATCCAATCACCCATCTTGCAATGAAGCAGGGCTTCAAAGGCTCACCAAATGTTCTTGCTATCAGAAAAAGCAAGAAATAAATATTCAAAACCTAAGAAAGAATAAATAATGAAACTACATTATGCTGAAAGGACACATAGAAAGCAAACCAATATCAGTACCAAAATTATATTATCTAAATGCCTCAGCATCTTAATCCATAAAGGAAATATTAATGGAAGTACCAGAATACATAGACAATTATACAATATTGACATAAGATTAAATATCCCTCTCTAAGCTATGGATAAGATTAACAGAAAATTATACCAAAGAGAAGATTTAATGTTGAACAAATAGCTAGAAAAAAAGCTAAAGCTAAAATACTTATGACATCTTCTAAATAGGAATTTAAAGGAATATACATATTCTTTTCACGCAAGGAACATTTACAAAAATTGGCCACATATTAGGGCATAGAAATTTTGTCCAAAAAGCATAAAAAGGAAGAAATAGTATATATGTCCCTTTTCATTACTGGGCTTATATGCTAAGACAATTAATAAGAAGATAGTAGGATAAGCACCAAAAAATTTATACCAGCATTTTTTGTGATAGCACAGAATTGGAGGGAGAGAAAAAAAAAAGGTGTCCATTGATTGGGGAATGGCTAAACAAATCGTGGTTCAAGAACACAATGGAATATTACTTTGCCCTAAGAAATGATGGACTTGATGAATACAGAGTAGCATGGAAAAATATATATGGACTGAAGAAAGAAAAGAATGACTACTGCAATGTAAATCAAAAAGTAATAAATACACATGCAATCAAAAGGGAATGTCAGAAAATTGTAGAGAATGAGCCATAGCTCAAAAGAAGAGACATAAGAAAGCACTCCCTTTACAGAGATGAAAAGTTCACAACTGTTGCATATTGCAAGTATTTTCAGACTTTTTCAGGGTATTGATTGGTTATACCTTTTTTGTCCTTTGAAAAAATATTGTTTATTATAATGGATGTCTCTGTAGGGAGAGGGAAGGAGGGTTACTAGGAGAAGCTATGGTGATGTAAAGCACAAAAGACATCAACAAAACTTATTTTTTTAAAAAAGTAAGCTATGAATATTATGTGTTCTCCCTCCCACTCCCTTTTTTAAAGATGACGAAATAAGCCTCGAGTTTTTATGTGATTTCCCCAAAGTCACATAGTTGGTGTCCAAGCTGAGACTGGAATTCAGACTCTTGCCTCTCATTCTACTATGCTCTACTATGCCTTCATCAGGACATCCTAATCATTTCTTTGAGCTCTTTGGTGGCTCCTACCTCTGTCTGTGGATTGCTTAACTGAAATGCTAGTTTTATATTTAGGACTAGCAAGAAGATACACATGTAAATAATTTAAATGATAAATATGAAATGAATATGCACATTCTTTCTGGGTCAGTTAGGCTGAGAAAAATGTGATCTTCTTTGCCACAGCAAATGGAGATAGTCAAACACATGTTTATTAAAATGTAACACATGAGTAAATCCATGAGGCAGCCCCCAAGTTACATTTGAAGAACAAAAAGGTTTATTTTTTAGGTGGGAGGTGTTTTGAGCCAGGATTAAACATCCACCCTTGAATTGCAGCACTAGTGAACAGAAGGGTCCCCAAACTCATCAGGCTCTTGGCAGAGTTAAACTATCCAAATGTCAAAACCATAATCTTTTTTTTTCTCTTCCAGAGAAAGCACCCACAATTATAATAAAATACAGGCCCTTCAAGCCTCACTGTTCATCTTGGGGCAGCAACAAGTAGCAGGGTTGGCCCAGTCCAAACAGGTGTAAGCAATTACAGAGCCCTGCCCACCCCAATTTCTGCTCAAAAGAAATCAGTTAGAAGAAAATAGTTTCCAGTGCATCTTTTGTACTCTTGGCAAAAACAAACTTGAAAAATAGAAAACACAATGTAAACACGAGCTTAGCTTAATAAGGGAGTTGGGTGGGGGAAGGAAATGAGTCCTAAACATTACAGCCCTTTGCAGTATTGTACTAGTCGCAACCTTTCCGCCCTGGCCAAAGTTTACTAAGTTGCTTTGAGAGTCTATAGCAGAAGCGCATGGAATGTTATAGGAATCCACTTGAGCAGATGAAATAAAAGTTAGGAGAAGAGTACCTAAAGCCAAAGGTGTCCCAGGGCTAACAAACAATAGTATTATGGGTTGAAAAGGTTTTGACATTTTGGAAACAATTTGCTAGAAGCCAAAAATGAGTGGTCATGAATATTGCCCCGTTTGGAAGAGAGGTCTTTGAGATATTCAGTTTTGTTTATTTTTCTGCATTCCCTTTGTACATAAAGTAAGGATCTCCCTCTGTATTCACCTACACATTATGAGCTCCTGTTATTCAGGGAATGGGAGTTCCTTTAGCAGGCATTCGTAAATTGCGGTCTGAACTACAGATAGATAGATAGATAGATAGATAGATAGATAGATAGATAGATAGATAGATAGATAGATAGATAGATAGATAGATAGACAGGTATAGACAAATAACTATTTCAATATGATTGTTTTCCTTTGTCATCCTATGTTGTTTATTTTTAAGTTTTCAGCAGTTTGAAGTATTCCTCAGTGAAGGTATTCATAGTCTTCACCAGACTGCCAAGGGGGTGAATAACATAAAAAAGTTAATAAAGTCTGCTATAATAAAATAGACATTCCCCCAAAGCACTGTGCTATGCAAAATTGTGTAATAAAACCCACAGAGCTTATGGGGAAAATGGAATGAAGGCCACAACACTCAAAAACTTTGTCAGTGACACATTAAAAAAAATAGAAACCTAATAAAAATGGTAGCATTTTATACATGTTAAATGATAAAGAAATACATCAAAACTACAATAAATAGCGACTGTGGTTCCCTTGCCTGCAAAACTGCTATGAGCCTTGTTCCCTGCCATGGCGTACACAAGCAAGTCAGGCAGAACTCAATTCTAGGCCTCATTAGAGGCCACGGGAAAAAAAGTGGTGGAGACCAGCCTTTCTCTGCTCACAGATCCTACTGCACAGGAAAATATGCAATAAATATGGTACTTTACCTTGACAAAGATCTGAAGTTTGCTTGTGAAAGTAAGAGTCAGTAGGACTGAAGTTTCGGAATTATTAGGAAGAGGTACAGTTTTTTAGTCCTGTTAGAACAAATTTGCTTTTTTGAAATATATTGTAGCTGAACAGACGATAATAGGCTCTGTGTTTATCTCATTTTCTTCTATCCTCCTCCTCCTCCTCCTCCTCCTCCTCCTTCTTTTTCTTCTCCTTCTTTTTCTTCTTCTTCTTCTTCTTCTTCTTCTTCTTTTCTCTCTCTCTCTCTCTCTCTCTCTCTCTCTCTCTCTCTCTCTCTCTCTCTCTCTCTTTCTCTCTCTTGCTTTAATTCTCTTCTCTTCATCTCCATCTCCCTCCTCTTAATGTGTGTGCGTGTGTTACATGTGTGTCTGTCTTTCTCACTCCTTTCCCCCTTCTCTCTTCCTTCTATCCCTCTCTCTCAGTGTCTACATCTCTATCTCCCTCCTCTGTGTGTGTGTGCATGCATGTATATGTGTCTTAATCTGTCTCCTTCCCCACCAGCTCCCTTCTATCCCTGTCTCTCACTGTCTTTCCATATCTGCCTCTCTATCCCCTCTCTATCCTCTCTCTCTGTTCTTTCTTTCTCTCTTTCATTTCTATCTCTCTCTCTATCTCTGATTTGAATTCAGTGAATGATGTTTTATAAATATGGTTTATATTTTGTCTACTATGTATATATGATAGATTGAGAAAGTCAAAATACAGAGAGATTATCCAGGACCCATTAAAGCATACAAAAATTCTCTAGACAATTTTTCAGGAACTGGAAACAATCATGACCAAAAACTTTTTTCTCTAAACGGACATGGAAGAATCTTCATAATAAGAGCAAGATTCCATTTTTTTTTCTCTTTGAAAACTTGCCTAAAGCATGATATCTAGCCAGGCACTAGGTTATGTCCCATTTAACTACCTACCAGGAAATCGGTGCTAACCATGTGACTATCTATTGCCCTATTGCTCCACTCACAATTTCTGTGAGTCTTCAGACCAAACCTCACTTCTCTCATTCTTATTCCCCTATATGTGTAATATTCTCTTATTTGGAAATAAGCTCCTAAAAAGACAGGAATCATCTCACTTTTGTATTTGTGTACCCAACACCTAGCACAGTACCTGGTATGCGTTGTTCATCAATTCACTCACTCATTCATCTCTCTCTATCCATTCATTTAACTAGTTTAAGCAGAGCTATAACACGTCTGGGTAGCTGAGTGGTACCTTAGA
The DNA here is from genome assembly GCA_028646595.1 of Phalanger gymnotis. Classification (NCBI taxonomy): domain Eukaryota; kingdom Metazoa; phylum Chordata; class Mammalia; order Diprotodontia; family Phalangeridae; genus Phalanger; species Phalanger gymnotis. The sequence continues at coordinate 490,223,930 of CM053622.1, forward strand.
GTCATCCTGGACACTGATACAAGTTTGGAGCATTTAACCACTCAGCTCTCAGCCTCAGATCCCTCATTTCTAAAGTGAGGAGTTACAAACTATATCGATGATTCTTAACCTTGGATCCATGAACTTTTAAGATATCTAGATATAGATGCACATACACACATGTGTTTGTGTGTGTATGTATGTTGGGAATATGAACAGATAAAGTGGGGTTTATGCAGAGGGGAGGAAAGGGGGTAAATGAAAGGTATCTTCTTATACGGGTAATGTCTTTCTTTCCTCCCAGTTGTGATGGAACACTGCTCTTCCCTCATTATAGAGAAATCATTTGTGTAGATCACAGCCTAATCAAGGTAGCACACATACATAATAAATACATATATATACACATATGCATATATATTATTGTATTTCAATATAATTCATTTCCTTTATAATCTTGTGTTGTTGTTGTTGTTGTTGTTGGTGGTGGTGGTGGTGGTGGTGTGTGTGTGTGTGTGTATGTACATTTTAAAACATTATTCTTTGAAAAGAGATCCATAGGCTTCACAAGACTGCTGGAAGGGGTCAGGATGCAAAAAAAAAAAGGCTAAGAATCCTTGAACTAGATAATCTCTGAGGCTCTTCTTGTTCTCAGTTTTGTGAGCTTGCATAAGACTATTTTATTCTTTCTCTTTATATTCAGACTATTGCTTAGATGCCCTTACAATAGCCTTTTGTACAAGTTTAGTAGTAATGTGTCCTGAATGAAACAGAAGTTGTATTTAATTTGCCATTAAAGTATCAACAAGTAAATAAGCCCAACAGTAATGAGTGACTTATATTGCATTGTGCTCTGAAATTAAAAAGCCACCTGACCACACACACACACACACACACACACACTGTTCCAATCCTTTTTAAGTCATTTTGAGGCTGAGAGATTGTCACATAAAGGTTAGAGTGACCCATGATGCTAAAAACAACAGGGAAAAATATGATGGGCAAATTTTAACTAATACACAGAAAAATATAAATACCCAAATGAGACACCAAATGTCAGGCAAGGGCAGTCAAAGATACTGGGGGTAGAAAGACAGGGGATTAAAGCAACCAAGGCTTTGTTAGAACATGGCAGAACCATGTTCTGCCTCTGGAACCTCGGGTATTAATGCTCATTAGACCAAGGCAGGGACTAGAAGAGATTCATCATCCCTAACTGCCCCCTGAACTTGGCACATCCTGATCACTCTCTTCAGGACATCATTCCTCCTAGTTTGTCCTTCACATAAGGAGAAGCTCTAGAAAAGGCTCCAAGAAGGATATGTGGCAAGAGGGGAAGCAAGAGTGGCAAGCAGTAGGTAAGGGCATGTCTAAAGCAGAAGGGATACAATTGTATATGAGTTGTATGAATCTCAAGGAGGTCCTCAAAAGGAAGGGTACACACACACCTATACATACACACACACACATACACACACATACACATATATATAAAACATAATATATTATCTGAGTTGATACCTACAATAACCCTGTAAACTACATAGTTCAAATATTTTTTATTCTGTCTTACAGATGAAGAAACGGTCTCAGAAAATTCAAATGACTTACCTAAGGTCACATACCTAGGAAATGGCAATACGCAGTTTTCTGGCATAGAGTCACTTTTATTTCTATTACACACCAGACCCTCATGGGAGACCCTTTGTAAGCTACTAGAATCGACTCATTTATCAATTTGCTCAACAATTATATTGAACACCTACTAAAGGTACAAAGTGGCGGTAGGACATATGAAGAATATAAAATCAGTAGAAAATTCATTGTTTCTCCCAAAAAAAGCTTACAAATCCATTTGTAAGGCTAAATATATACACAGAAAATTACAAATAACTAAGATTCAGAGACTCTTGGGAAGACTCATATGAATAAATGTCAACAGAACTAGGAGAACAATGTATATTATGACCACAACAATATAAGCAATAATTTTGAAACAAAATACAACTGAATTCTGGATCATTATAATGACCAACCTTGACCCTGAGGAAAAAAGAGAAAACATCCACCCTTTATTATTTGAAAAAGTGGGAGACAATAGTGTAGAAGGCTGCATGGTGGTCGGAGTTGAATGGTTTGTTAATTAGTTTTGCTAAAGTGCTTCCCCCACCCCCTACCCCATTCTTTCTGTTTTATTCTATGTTACAAGGTCTACTTCACTGGGAGTATTATATTAAAAAATAAAGGTGATATAAAAAGAAAATATCAATGAAACAATTTTAAAAATTTTTTATAGTTTAATTATTTAATGTGTGTAGGGTTACATGGGATGTTCAAGGAAGCCTACCATGGCTGGTGTGAGGACTCACCAAGCCCTTTTCAGGGCTGTTAATCTACCTGTAGTGTCCACCTGGCACTCAATTCTCACCTGTGGCTCCAAGAAGCTATAGCATGTGCAGTGGCCACATCATGGTAAAAAATATCTTGGCAGATGAGGTAAACCAGGTTGAGGGTAACCTCTTGGTGAGTTAGGTGATGTCTACCTCAAGCCGGTAAAAACTTCCTCCAGCAAAATGGGTGGATAAGAACAATTTGTTCCAACAGCTATGAAGTGGTTGAAGCTGGTGCTGAGGAACACTTAGAGCTTGGTCGGACATCAAAGACACCAAGGTCATGCACTGCATCCCAGGCCATCACTAGTCATCCTGACTTTTGTCTTGCCACTGGACTTCAATGACTCTGGAAGAGAGTGTGAGGCCGATGACTTTGTCCAGCTCTGCCTCACATAAAGCCAATTCATGCACAAGTCAAGACATCATCCTGCAACGTCATCAGTTCTCTCTGAAAACAAAAGACAAAGAATAACATAAATATAATGTGTATAAGGTGACTTCTTTTTAAATTAATTTTATTTATTTGTAATATCTTTTCTTTTGAGTTTTGAATTATCTGCTGCCTTTCCCTTACCCATTGACAAGGCAAGAAGTGTGATATCAATTATATATGTGAAATCATACAAAACATATTTCCATATTAGCCATGTTGCAAAGAAAAAAAAATAAGTGAAAAACACATACTGCAATCTGCACTCAGACTCCATCGGTTTTTTCTCTGGACATGGTTAGCATTTTTCATCATAAATTTTTTTTAAAAAAAGTCTTTGATCCAATGAAAGAAAAAGGTTGGGAGGATACAGTTTCAACGAGAGTTAGGTAAGGTTACTAGATAAGGTTTTATAATTGGCATAAGTAGGGAGGAAGACATTACAATTGGAGAATGAAGGTAGATAATTGGCATGAGTAGGGAGGAAGACATTACAATTGGAGAATGAGGGTAGATGGGAGAAGTAAAGATGAGAGATGAAGAAAGTCTTGGAGAGATGACTTAGAAAATCTTGGATTGAAATTAGTATTCTATAAACACTTTGAAGGAACTATGCCATTTTATACCTTTATGACTCTAGAGCCTAGTAGAATGCCTTGTGCCAAATAAGTGCCAAATCAGGAGTTCTTAACCTGGATTATGTAAGCTTGTTTTTTAAGAAATATTTTGGTAGTTGTATTTCAATATGATTGGTTTCCTTTGTAGACCTATGTATTTTAGTTTCTGCATTTTAAAACATTTCTCTACGAAGGGATCACAGGTTGACAAAGGAGTGTATACCACAAAAAATTATGAAATCTTATAATAAACTGAAATTGATTTGAATTGATAGAATGGATTAGATTGACTTGAATAGAATGGGGGAAGCCGTATTAAGCATAAAGTGAAGTTAAATCTTTTGTGCTTCTAAAATCTTTATAGGACCATGAAATAAATTGAAAAGCATAGTTTTCGGCTATAAGATGATGGTTCCTCAAGGACTGTGTTTACTCCTGAGAAATCCAATTTAAGAAGAAATTGATAAAATAGAGAATATTTAAAGGAGGGCTACCAGGAAGGTGAAGGACCTTGAATGCATGTGGTATGAAATCGATTGAAGGAACTGAGGACATATAGCTTGAAGAAGAGGTGAATCAACAGAGACATAATAGCTTTTCTCAAATATGTAAAGATCATTTAGACTTGTTCAATTTGACCCAGAGCAATGGACAGAATTGTAAAGAGACAAATTTAGGCTTGATGCCAGGAGAAAAACAAACTTGCAAAAGATTAAAAATATCCAGAATTGGAATTGCTTTGGAAGGTATTAGGAGGCAGTTAGGTATTGCAATGGATAGAGTACCAGTTAGGAACACTCATCTTTCAGATTTGAAATCTGGCCTCTGACACTAGCTCCGTGGTCCTGGGCATCACTTAACCCTGTTTGCCTCAGTTTCCTTTTCTGAAAAGAGGTCTGGAGAAGGAAATGGCAGACCATTCCAGCATCTTTGCCAAGAAAACTTCAAATGGGTCATGAAGAGTCGGCCTCAACTGAAAACTGAACAACAATGCTAACTTGGGAGGTGTTGAGTTCTTCCTAATATGAGACTAGTGACTCTTACAGCCAAGGTTTGGTGATAATTTGGATATGTTACGAAGGAGATAGCATGTAGGTATGAGCTGGACTGAGTGGCCCCTGAGGTCCCTTACACCTCTAGAATTCTGTGAGTCTATGAAACTGGTAAATTATCCATTAACCTTAAAGTTGAACTACTTTAGGCAATCAAGTAGGCATTTGTCTGAACACAGCTTTTGGGATCACCTGGCTTTTCTGTCCTGGAATGAAGAGGAAACTCTGTAGCCTTTCATTGCTAGAAATTCTGCCATAGCGTCTGGAATGAATTGGAATCTGTCTGGCCTGCTTTGCAGAGATTAGTATGTTTTGATTGTCCTCTATCTTTCAAAACCACTGTGGATGTAAACAAAGATGGCTTTTTTTCACAATGTGTACCTCTTCTTGCCTCTTGGTTAACCAAGGCTACCCTGGGGATGAACCCATACTCTGCTACATCTGTTTTAAATACTGAACAACCACACATTCCAACTAGGAACTTCAAAATCTAGACAATGTTACCTCTTTCAGATGGTCTTTATGCTGCCTCATCTAAATTTTTGTCATGCTCAGGATGGAGACCATTGCAGTACTTGGGAAGAATTACATACGGTCCTCTGTTTATTAGGGACTTCTTGTCTTAGGTCAAAGTTGGAGCTGACTCACATCAAGATCCTAAGATGGGAAATCAGATCCAGAACAAATCTTTAGTTTTGTTTATCCAATCGGTTCTCTGAAAGGCAGATGTGAAAAGGCTGAAATAAGAGGTCATGTCCAGAAAGTTCATTTAACAAATACAGGAGGCTTATAGATAACATTGTTTATTCTATCCACAAGTACACTGTCCCAGATGTCAGCTTGGGCTTACTCACTCTAAATTAAGGGTTATATTTTATGTTCTTTCAAGTGAACAACTTTAAGTACTTTCATCCTAGTCTGACTGGGTCAGCTAATTCACTAAATACATCTGTATTTATATGATCTATATTTATTACATACATACACCAATATCAAATAGAAGCCTCTGAGGGAGATAAGAGGTAGGTATTATTTTCTTTTCCAAATTTTACAGATGGATAAGCTCAGAGCCAGAGGGTTATTATATGTGTCTCCTGTTAATACATAGTATTACTTTTATAATGTCCATCTACAGAGATTTAAGAAAAATGAACGTAGATTGCATAAAGGTTAGTACATGACAAATTTTTCTTGTTGATTAATAACTAGTATGTGTGTATATAAATACATATGTGTATATATTATATTATATGTATGCATTATATGTTTACATGCACATGTATGTGTGTGTATGTGTGCTTCTTTAGTAATAGCTAGCAGCATTTGGTTGTCATTCATGTACTTCTGCCACACATTAAAAAACACTGTTCTTGGAAACAGGAAAATAATTCCTTGCCTGGGATTTAAGCATACACTCATCAGGTATTAGCACAAAAATATTCCTAGGATTCTACAAGGTTTATAATCCATAAGGGATGTTTCCATTTTCCTGTGTGCCTCGTGGACATACATCTGCACTTTGAGCTTTCCAAAAGATGATGTCACAGGTCTGAAAAGTACAGGCTAAGGCCTAATGTGATTTGGAACATGGCGTCAAAATGCAAAATTTGCATGCCATATAAATAGCTTGAGACCTCATCTTGTCTGTACTTTGCATCAATTTGATGGATTTATATGTATATCACCTTTCTTTCAAAAAGGTCTAGAGTAGAGAAAGCTCTTTGTTGGTGAAAAATTTCCAAGTACCATTTCCCACAAATAAACACATTCTCTCATTAAGGTGTTTTCTCTTTTTTTTGGATCATTAAAATGTTTTCTAAGATGTTTCTTTAACCTTGGACACACAACTCCATAAGGGAACCCTAATAACAAAGGTGCTAAAATTTAACTGAAGGAGAGGCCAAATCTATAGATTTATTCTGGAAAAAAAATCCAATTTGGCATGTTAAACATTAGTGTGGAGTGCTCCCCACCTAAAAAAATAGACGTAGCTTATCAAATTGAATAGTAATATAATCGTGATGGGACCATCGTTACATTATTTGCCTACTCAATATTGCTCAAAATGGTTTAAAGGATAATCTATAACTAATTGAAATTCACCTCAGATTTGACTTAAAAAGGATTGCCTTGAAAAGGATTTCAAAAAAATCCGTATTAATCTAAAGGGTCTCCACCCCACTATACATGTTGTTGTTTAGTCATTTCAGTCACGTCCAATTCTTTGTGACCCCCGTTTGAGGTTTTCTTGGCAAAATACTGGAGTGGTTTGTGTAATAACAATGTTGCTTGCCACTACTGTGGCTGTGCAAGGCCAATGATACCAGCACACAGGAAGGTTGCTAGCACAGCTTCTTTGATCTGCTGTTCTAAGAAAAGCAGCTTCAAAGGATTAACAATCTTACTTTAATTAAGCATACATCTATCATTCACTTAGTTCAGGGGAAAAAGCCTGAACTTCAGAGCAAATACAAACAGAAATTACAAACTTGCACCATATAAACAGAGCAAACACACACAGAAATCAACAGATAGGCCTCTATCTAACAGGGAATTACATCGTTACCAGAGAGAGAGACATCAACATCTGGGTTTTCAAAGCTGGGAGCTCCAACAGCTCCCCAGATCCCGTCTGGCCAAATCACCAACACTCTTCCAATGAGTGTGCCCTCAAAGGCAAAACACCAACCTCAAAGCTCTTATACCCTGTTCAGGGCCCTGGGGGCTCAGAGCCTACTTAGCACAAAGGTGTGGGGCCTGGGGCCACACATCTAGTTAATGAAAGGGTGTGGACCTGCTTCTAATCAGGCTGCCCTTTTTTGGACCCACCTGAGACCTATTCAAAGGGAGGGGAAAGATCTTTCACTTACAGATTGGCCTTATTCCAGTCCATTTTACAGATGAAGAAACCTAGGTAAACAAGATTATTTTTTTTAGAATCTTTGCATCTTTCCTTTATTTAAAAATATATCTTCTACACTAAGAGACCGAAGGGCTTGGAATTCGATATTCCGGAGGGCAATGGAGCTAGGATTAAAACCAAGAATCACCTACCCAGCAAAACTGAGTATCATGCTCCAAGGCAAAATTTGGATTTTCAATAAAATAGAAGACTTTCAAGCTTTCTCAGTGAAAAGACCAGAGCTGAATAGAAAATTTGACCTTCAAACACAAGAATCAAGAGCAGCATGAAAAGGTAATCAAGAAAAAGAACAAGAAAAAGAAATTGCAAGGGACTTACTAAAGTTGAACTGTTTTGTTTACATTCCTACATGGAAAGATGATGTGTATGATTCATGAGACCTCAATATTTGGGTAGCTAAAGGGAATATGCAT
>CM053622.1:490241245-490258753 GCA_028646595.1 Phalanger gymnotis
GCTTATCAACACAGTGGCTTAATTGTTCTCTTTATTCTGATGGCTAGGACCATGCCTATCTCTGTTATAAAAATAGCATTCCCAATTAAGTAACACATTTCAAACCTACATTTTTCTGACCCATTCATTTCAAGCTTGATTTCAATTTCACTACCCTCCTTTTCTTTGGGCCAGTTTGGAAATGGTATCACTTTAACAGAAGAAAAAATTTAGCATTATTGTTAGTTCACATTACTTAAAATCAGCTATTCTGTGCTTATTCCAGCAATGTACCTTGCATATTCAGTAATGATGTATTGTTTTGCAATTTACTATATTTTTATTATGCATTCTCTTTGCTCACCTCTCTGGCAGCTGTTGCTACTCAGTTTAGGATACCTCAGCAGCCATAAATGTTATAGGGCTTTGTTATTGTGTGGCTTAATTTTTTGGTCCATTCTTTTTTTTCTTTTGGTGGAGGTGAGGGGGGTGGGGTAGGGTGCATTTTTATTACAGGCTCAGAAACAAGCTAAGATTACATTTTTAAAATGTGTTATTCAACTAGAACCATAGTATCCGGAACTTAAAGGCAATTTAGGAATGCTGCCCCCCCCATATTATAGATTACAAAGAGGAGTGATTTTTTTAAGGTCATACTTATAGTAAACAACAAAGCCAAAATTTGAAACCAGTTCTTCTAAACCTAAATCCAGTTTTCCTTCCACTACCATCACAACTTTTTCCCTGCTCAGTTGTGTCTAATTCTTTGTGACAACATTTGGGGTTCTCTTGGCAGAGACAGTAGAGCAGTTTGCCATTTCCTTTTCTAGCTCATTTTACAGAAAAAGAAATTGAGCCAAACAAGGTTAAGTGACTTTCTCAGGGTCACACAGCTAGTAAATGTCTGAGGCCAGATTTGAACTCAGGAAGATGAGTCTTCCTGACTCCAGGCCCAGTACTCTACCACTGCACCAACTAGTTGCCACCACATCACAATTTCTTCCTACCATTCTTATGGGAAGTTGAGTAGGATATTACAAATATACATTCCCACAATTCACCCCTCATCTCTGTGCTTTTATAGGGAAGTCTCCTATGCCTCTGGGAAGAGGCACTATTTCATCTCTACCTCTTAGCTTCTTAAAAGCTCAACTCAAGTAACATCTCCTATAATGGATCTTGACATTCCCTGCAGCTCCCACGTACTAATCTCTCTCCCTCCTGCAAATTACCTTGTATTTACTTATATGTATCCCCCCAGATAGAACATAAACTTACTGAGTGTAGAGATCCTTCTGTTTTTCTATCCCCAGTGACCAAACCACAGTAAGTACTTAAATGTTTGATTATTGAGAAAAGATTAGGCAAAGTTAAATGAACTCACATATCCAGAAAATTCTGACCAAAAAAACCTTCCTTTTTCAGCATTATTTTAATTCTTAGGTTAAAATCAAGTTTTGCCATAAATATTTGAAGTTTATTTACCAGATGATCTTGTGCTGACTATATCATGTCCTACTGCAGTCTCATAAATCAGATACATGGTGTCTCAAAATAATTTGGCCAAACTATCCAAACAGGGAAACTAAGTCGATGAGGGATGCCTATTGTCCAGATTATGATATGCGGCTGGATGGGCAACCTTTGGAGACATGGCAAATGGACAGTAAGGTCATCTCAGACTTTAAAAGGAGATAAAAGAATTATATTGTCTTTCAGAAATTTCATAGTGCTTTTAATGACCCAAAATTTTTCATTCAAAGAATTCTCTTCAATATACATTATTCTTATTGGGATTGCTTTATTTCATATCATGGAATACCACAGTCTCTAAAATATTTAAGTTGTAAGTCACCCAAAGGTCAATGGAGAGGCAAATGAGTGTGAGTGGGCTTTAATATATTATCAACCAAGAGAATTAGTGGAACATATATTATTAGAGACATGTTTAATCAAAAAATAAAATTTGGCAAGGTTCATGTGTAACCTGATGGATAGCCATGTATTTGATTGGTAGCCATAACATGCCAAGAGAACTAGGGAAAGATGCCCAGTGCCATAGAGTGGGCTACTTTCAAATTGATTTATGAAAGGGCATTAACAAGATTCACAAAAGTTTAAAAGGGATGAATAAATGGCTTACAATATTATACAATGGAGGATGAAATAACAATGATGAGGTCATAGGTCTATGAAGTATCTAAATATCTCCTTTTTCCCTTTTTTTCTTTTTCATGGAAATCTGATCTCCCTTATTTCTACCTATGCTGTCTACCTTTAAGTTGTTAAAGCCCCCATTAGAATACCAAGTAGTATGTGATAGTTAAACTGAATTACTTAATTCATTATTGAAGATTAACTGACAATGCCTATGAGATCATAAGAAAACATAATGCTATAAGGTCTTAATACAACAAAGCCATTAAAATATGAACATAATTATATATTGCACCATCCTTCATTATTCAATAATGAAAAAATGAAGGGGAAAAACAATTTTTAGCAATACATTCCAGGCAACATTTTACTATTTTTGTATGATGTAATTCAATGCAAAAGTAGCATCTTACATTCAAAATTCTAACCAAAGGAATTGAAACTTCTTTAGAAAAAGAACTTTTTTGTTTAATGCCTTCTCTAAAATATGCTAAAGCAACAAGCATATAATTTAATTTTCTTGGTTAAAGTTAGAATAATTCGTTTTGGCTTTTTCCCCTATCCTGTATGAAAAAGATAACTTAATTAAATCATCCTTATATAGAGGGCTTTAATCTCCATTGTTTTTGATGTTCAATGGAACAATATTTGTCCTGCAGCTGAATAAATAAGCTCTACAGGCAGTCAATATGTCAAACGTATTTCAGACCCGGAATCCAAATGTAGCAAATGCACAAAGAGTTTGCAATATTCCATAAGCTGTCAACACAATCTCCCCTCCCTGTGTATTTATTCTTTGAAATATATCTCAGTTTAGAAAATGACAGCTACGCTCAATCAGCAAGAGATGTCTGCTGAAAGACAATCATTGGATTTTAGCACGGTTATTATTTTTATGTTAGAATGTGCGGTACACTTGGGGTTAGATGTTTGTCTAGATGTGAACAAAACTGGCCTTTGGCAAAACTGTGCCATAGTCAAAGTTCATCTTCATGTTCCCAGCTTCCCTTCTTTGATTTTTTTTTTCCTCTTCTCTATACGACTTGCAGGTGTCCGGTGTTATTCCTCCTTAGCCTCTAGCCCCAATATGAAAGAAAAAACAAACCACTTACTCTCAAGAAAGTAACATTTATATTTTAGTATAATTAAGTCGATGGGCTTATTATAGGGTTATTCACACTTTAAGAAATTATCTCTAATTGCTGGGGGAAGGGAGTGAATACTGAGGGTGGGGGTGATTTTACCCTGTTGAAGGAATTTGGGAAATAACAGCAACCACCACAACAAGACAGAATTGATACAGCACTTTAAGACTTGCAAAACATTTTACATATGTTATTACATTTGATCCTCCCAGAAGCTGATGAGGTAGATGCTATAATATCCCTCTATTAGAGGAAATCTGAGATTAAACAACTCTCCCAGGGTCACAAAGCCATTGAGTGGGGGTCTGAGACAGGGTTCCAACTCAGGTTTTCCTAACACCAAATCCAACCAATCTGTTGACTATCCTACTTTATCAGTGAGCAGGTAGGGGAGTTATTAATGCACCCAAAGGACCAATGTCCTCTGAACCCATAACAGAGATAAGAAAAATAATAATTATAATAATACTTGTAGACAGTATAGCAATTTATTATTACAGTAAGCCCGTGGGATTATTGTACTACAGATGTACTAACGCTATATAAGTACTACAATTATAATAATAATCTTATTTTACAAATAAGGAAACTGAGGCCAAAAGAGAGCAAGTCATTTGTCAAGTATTCGATATCTAGAAAAGCTTGAGAAGGAATTCAAACATTTTATTTACTATGGCATCCTTCCTGCCTCTCAAGGTAGTACATAGTCCGCAAAGTGGATAGTGTGGAATTGAGAAGGCCTGGGTTCAACTCTAGCACCAGAAACTTACTAGCCATGTGACCTTGGAAAAGTCACTTCACTTTTGTCTCTCAGTTTCCTCATATGTAAAATAGGTGTAAGAATATGACTGACCACCAAGGATTGTTATGAGGATGAAATTAGATAATATTTGTAAAACTCTTTGTAAATCTTATAGCATTATATAAATGCTAGATATTATTATTTATATTAATACCACTACTACTACCTCTTACTACTACTAGTACTACAAATACCACTACCACTATCACCACCACCATTACTACTACTTCTATTACTATTACTTGTGCTGAAAGATGGTCCACAAGGCAAACTTCTATTGGATAGAGTAATGTGGGAAAAACATTAACTTTTGTCAGGTCTTTAGACCACCATATAAAAAACTAAAACAATAAGTTGTAATTGTTATTGCTTAGAGAGTGTTTAATAAATATTATTTGATCATGAATAAGTTATGTAGATGTTCATGGCTATAAGATACCTGCAGAAAGTTTATTCCACAAATTGTCACTGAAAAGGTCACATAGCAAGGAAGCCAGACAATGAATAGAACATTGGCATTACAGATTTGGACCACAAATGCATTGGGGTGAACCAGTGGTATGCTTGTTTGGTCAAACGCGGAAAGGCAGAGCTTAATTCATCGAGTTAGTAGATCTGTACTTCGTAGTGTTGAGCAATGATAAATCCAAATGAAAGAATGGCCTTGATGATGATAACAAGGATCACCAGGATATAAAAATGACTTATTTAACGGCAACCAGATGTCCTGAATTGGTTGATATTAGACTGCAACATACCTCCTTCAATTTACTTCAACATTAAGCATTCAATTCAACAAACATTTGTTAAACCTTTAACTATTTGTAAGGCTGAGCAATGGGTGGTGGGTTGATCCAGATTCCATGCCAAATTAGGACTTTTTTTCTTGCCCTTTATTACAATATATGAAGCAGAAATGAAGGATAGAAAGTAAAATGTTTTGCAAATTTTAAAAAATAGTACATACATTGAGGTTTTCCCTCTCATTAAGAATGTGTTTTGACCTTAAGCTCCTTCAGTTTTAAGCCTTAGTCAATTTGTTGTGACATATGGTGCATTGAAAATATTTCCTCAAAATTGTCTAAGTAAATAAACCTGGCTCTGCTTAGAAGTCCTGTGGCACTGTCAGGGGAAAGACATGGAGTAGTTATGTGGTTTGGTAGCCAAAAAACTTCTATGATATAGACATATGGAAGAGATGGTCGGCAGTGGGAAGAGCAAAAGTTGTCAAAGAGTCATAGGCCGAGAGCTTTGTTACCGACCATAAAAGGGAATTGGTACTAGGTTTTCAATAGAGAGCAACACATTCATGCAGCATATCAATTAATAGTTCATACAGGACAAGTTTCAGAGTTAGAAACAGTCTGTAGCCTAGGACCAAAACAAGAGTCAGCAGACCCAGATACAGAGCAAATGAAATGAGATTGTCCTTATCTGAACTTGTGCATGGCTCTTACTGAAATGCCCAATGCTTAGGGAACTAGGAGAGTTTGGAGACAAGGGTAAGTTCTCTCTATTAGGGTTACCCACCGGCTATCCCTAATACAAGACTTCTCTAGGAGACTCCAGCTCACCTGAATGGGAGGTAGGTATGTTGATTTTTATCACTACCTCCATAGTTGAATCCCAATCTCTTTTCTATTTCATCTAAAGAATGGGAAAGGAGAAAATAGGACCAGGGTACAAATGAACAATTTCTCACTTACCCTACACAATCCTCCACAATTCAAAGATAACTCTCTCCTTACATCATTTAAAATAATATTTAAAACTCCACTTACCAAAAAAACCCTTCAGTTTATATAAGGATTTACTACTTTGAGTTTTGAATGTAAATGGTGTTTTTGAAATACAGCTGGATTACAGAAATTTGATTCATGTAGCTCAAGGCCTACTTCTGCTAACCTAGCATAATAATGAAACTGTGTTACCTTGAACAATAAAGATAAGTTGGTTCTGTTAGAAAAGATAAAATATGAGATGACTGGGGCAGCTAGGTGGCTCAGTGAGCACTGGCCCTGGAGTCGGGAGGCCTTGAGTTCAAATTCAGCCTCAGACACTTGACACACTAGCTGTGTGACCTTGGGCAAGTTACTTAACCCCAATTGCCCTGCCTTCCCCGCTCCAAAAAAAAAAAAAGAAAGATGAAAACAAGAGATGATTGAGCTGTGAGATAGGAAGTAGGTATCCAAATTGTTCAATTTCTATATATGTGTATATACATATATATATTCATAGTCAAACACATGTATACATATATATTCACACATATACACATATATGAATAAACAAAAGTTGGGTGATAATTATCACCCAATATATATCTATATAATATTGTATATATGAATATAAATGTATATGTATATGTAGATATACAGATACAAACATATATATATTACTAGTAATTGCAGCAGTAGTAGTATTGTGTTGCCTTTCATCTACCATATTTTATTTATTCTATTCCCGACATATTTTATAGTAAATAACGCTGTCAGTATCAACAAATGTGAGAATAGCAAGTCAAACAAATAAAAAAAAAGAAACTTTGAATAGATAAAAAAAATTAGCACACATGTTAGCACACATCTCAGGCAATACTGGAAGTTGCTCCTCTAAATGCCCATCAACTTTCTGGGTAATACATAATATATTACCAAATGGAGCTTAAATGTTTGATCTCTAATCAAATATAAAATGGTACCGAGAGAGGAGCACTTGAAGATAATATAAATCATTTACATTTCATTATGAATATAGTTCATATTTTGTCTTAGAGTAGGTTTTACTATAGAGGGACAGCAAGGAAGGAAACAAGCATTTATCAGGTACCTACTATGTGCCGGCATTGAGCTAAGTACTTTACAAATATTATCTCAACACTCACAAGCACCCGGAGAGGTAGACACTATTATTATTCTCATTGTAAACCTGAAGAAACTGGGTCAAATAGAAGCTAAGTGACTTGCCTGGGACCACACGGCTATTCAGTGTCCGAGGTTACATTTGAACTCAGGTTCAGCGCTCTCTCTTCTGTTCCACCTAGCTGCCTCTAGGCTAGGAAAAGAAGAGGAAGATGAGTTCAAGGTGCTGGAATCCTGAAGGAGATGGAACGGGTGATAATAACATTTGGTGAAGATTGTAGAACATGATGGGTGGTGGTATAATTTCAATTGCGTTGAATTCAACAAACATCTATTATTAAGCTTCTAACTCTGTGCTGAACACTGGACCAGGCGCTGGGGAGACAGTCCTTTCCCTCAAAAAGCTTTCTTCTGCTATCTACAAAGACAATCTTAACAACCAGGTAGGTTTAGGGTTTGCTCTCCAATGTGTCATGATACATTTCCTGAATTTTCATAGTAATTCTTGCTCTTCTTTTCATCATGATGGTAACAGAGAGGTAAATTCGATTTACGGTTTCTGAAAAACTTACTCAATTTGTTACTTTTGTAAGCTTCAGATATTCAATCTTAAGGCAAGGTGACACTTGAAATAAGACAACATTCAGGACCATCTCTTGTCACATGAAAATGACTCAATTTAGAAATTGACACATTTATAGATCATAGGTAACACAATACCCTGATACTGCTTCCAGTTTAGAGACAAATTTTATAAAATGTTATGGAAGAGATGATGAAAATCTTTGCTTCACAAAATGGAGAAAAGCAACAGAGGGGAAAATAAGTTTATGGAAAGGTTGGTCTGAGACATAGTTCAGCCACGTCATTCCATAAAGTTGGAAGGAGCATTATTCTTTTTAATGATCATAGTGGAACTACCAGAATTGAACCCTAT
This sequence comes from Phalanger gymnotis, assembly GCA_028646595.1. Classification (NCBI taxonomy): domain Eukaryota; kingdom Metazoa; phylum Chordata; class Mammalia; order Diprotodontia; family Phalangeridae; genus Phalanger; species Phalanger gymnotis. Next base: position 490,249,127 of record CM053622.1, read on the forward strand.
AGTTCATCTTCAGTAATATCTACTCTCATCAAAAATGATAATTTCATGAACTATAGGGTTCAATAGCCTAGTAGTCCTCACAGGAAAAAACAAAGTATATGTTTTCTTCCTGTTGGCAGTGAATTAAGTTAGTCTATCAGTTAATATTGTATGTCCACTCTAGATGGACAAGAAATTGGGCCCATACTTAGCAGGGTGAACCAAATTACATTTGGGATAAATACACAATAGTTTCATTGATCCCAAACTATCCATTCCCAGACATCAAAGCTAATCTGTTGAATATTTAATATTTTTTCTAGGATTGCAATGTGGCTGCAAATCATGGAACAATATGATCTCAGAAAGATCAAAACTGAGGGTGAAGCCAAAGGGCAATAGAAAGACACATGATGGTTGTGTCAATATGCTAAAACATACTTCCTATGATGACTTGCATGCGAGGAAATGTTCCATAAAAGGAAACATTAGGGGCATATTTGACAATAAAACAAAGTGGATTGGTTATGAGATGATTGATAACAGAAAGCCTAAGTGTTGCCCTGGGGTCTACAAAATAGTAAAAACAAAACAAAACAAAAATTCAATCAAGGATTTGGTTAAATTTGGTGTTACTAGTGCTGGGGTCAGTGGGCCCTTTCTCTCCAAAGATTGAACTTTTCTTTGATAGCCAGTGGAGTTATTCCAGAAGTAGGGCTAGTGGTCTAAGGTCTTCTATTATTTTTTTGTAGAGTGCTGAAACTTTGACATTTGCTAGTTTTGTCAACATGAGCCTGTCCTTTAGCCTTTCTGTCACACTCAGGATACTCTACTGCAAAATGGAAATGATACTTTTAGCACCTATCTCGTAGGGTTATTAAGATTGTATGACATATGGTGTATATATGATTGTTTAATTCAGAAAAGATATGTAAAGTGCTACTTGAGGTCTAATTAAGTAATGGTCATTACCAACTGAGGTAATTAGAGAAGACTTAATGGAGGAAGTAGGATTTGAGTAGGGTTTTGATCGAGGACTATAAATTCAAAGGTGAAGAGTAGGTTGGGAACATTTTAGGTGTAAAGAACAGTGTAAGCAAAGGTGTTGTGGTTGGAAAGAGTCATGTGTGTTGAGAAACAGTGGATAGTCCAGTTTGGCTAAGAGCCATATGTATATGGAAAAGAGCTGTATGAGATAAATCTCGAAAGGTATCAGATTATAGAATGACTTGAATCTGAGAGTAAAGCTAGGAAATTTGGAGTTTACTTAATAAGCCAGAAAGAGGCTGAAGATTTGGGGGCAGATTAGTGACATCATTAGATCTAAGCATAAAGAATTTAATCATTTAGCTATGTGAAGGATGGATTACATAAGGGAGAAAAGAGAATTGAAAAAATCTGTTAAGTGGCTTTATAATAATCCAGCCAAGCTCCGTAGTAAGGGCAGGTGTTGGGTGGAGGTGGGAAGACAAATGGGAGAGATTGAAGGGTAAGAGTCAACAGGGCTTTGCAACTGATTGGATAGGAGAAATAAAGGAGAAAGATCATATGGAAGAGTAAGTGATTTTAGTGCCATTTACAAAAATAGTTAAACCAGAAAGATAAGTAGCTCATGATGAAAATGCGATTTTAGTTTTGAATGTGCCATGTTTATGGGATAACGAATGTGGAGATTTCTGGTAGACAATAGGAAATAAGAGCTTATGGAATAGGAAAGAAGTCAGGATGTCTAGATTTAGAAATCAAATCTCAGTACTCACAGTTTTGAGTTTCTTGTTTTAATTTTTTTGTTTTGGTTTCTTTCTACCAAATTGTTTATATTTTGACATCTCTAAAGTTGGTTACTTTGGAGACAGCTGACTTTCCACAAAGACTTCTTCCTCATCAATTTTATAAGACCAAGTTCCTGTCATTTGGCAGTTTTCGATCTGTATTTATGATTAATTTCTTTTATTGGGTAGAGGTAGTATCATATAGTAGATAGAGAGCTGGCCTTAGAGTGAGAAAGGGATGGGTTCCAATCTTGCCTTTAATATACACCTGCTGTGTGACTCTGAGCAAGTCACTTAATGTTTCAATGCTCTGAGAAACTCCCTGAGAATATAACTTAAAGGGGATGTGGTGACTTGCATTGGCAAAGGATCTTTCCCTACTCAGCAGTTCCCTATGCCAATGAATCACAACTCTGGGCCATATCACTATCAGAGATGCATTCATGAAGAAGCTTTCCTGAGGGCTTTGTCTAAGATCAGAAACTTCGGCTTTTTTGATTCTTTGAATCTTTAGAAAACAGGACAGGGAGTAGACCTGGGATTTCACTGGTATAGCAAATTCCCTGATGAGGAAACTATCTACCAATGCAAAGGTCAGCAACATATAGTCTGGAGGGGGGGTGGATGCCTAGAGTACTTAGAGATTAAATGGTTGCCCAAAGGTATGTAGTCACTTTGTATTGGAAAGAGAATATGAACCCAGCTCTTCCTGGTTGGCAGGCTAGCTGTCTCCCTCCTGGGCCATGGGGCCTTTCAGTATAGAAGAACTGTCAGTCTAAAAACCTTTAAAAAACAAAAACAAAAAACAGCCACAAAATATATTGAGGAAGCAAGAATTCACAGCATACCTTTGTTTTACATAATTTTTTTTGATGACAGGAAAATAAATAGCAGGAAAAATAAATTAAATTATATTAATATACGGTATGTCATCAATGAGATTATGAGCATTGCTAAACGGCAATTAGCTTTGTTGAATTACCCCCCAAAAAACTACCAAAGTAATTGTAACTTGGAAACTTTGGCTAATTACGTCTCTAAATTAGGTCAATGGAATTTCTTTTGGCTCCATTTGATCAGATTTTGGGGATAAATTACTTGGCAGTGCTTTCACTTGGTCTGTGTTTCATCATTGTTCTCTTTCAAAATGATTTTTATTTAAAAGTTCTTCACAAATTTGAAAGAACTGTTAAAGTTCAGATGGGGTAAGGCACGTATATTGATTAAGGCTCTCACCTGAGAATTATGTCTTCCTGGGAAGAGTCTGGGGTTAAAAAGTTCTTCCTCAAGAGATTTGACTAGTGGTGCAAAGGAAAGAGGGCAGAACTTGAGTTCAAATCCTGTGTGCTCTTTCTCTTGCTCTAAATGTGCAACCTTGTACAAATTAGTTAACTTCTCTCAGCCTCATTTTCCTCATCAGGAAAAGGAAAGGGGGAAACAAGATTACCTCTAATGTCCCTCTTAGCACTATGTGATTCCATGATACAGTTTTACTCTAGAAGTAGTTCATTGCACCTTACTTTTAAGCAATGTGTCTACATTATCCGTTCTTATTTATTCAATCAATAAACATTTATTAAACACCTACTATCTGCCAGACACTGTGCTAAGAGCTGGGGATTCAAAAAGAAGTAAATGGCAGCCCCTGATCTCAAAGAGCTCATGATCTAATGAGGGAGACAACATGCAAACAAATATATACAAAGCAAGCTATGTGTAGGATAAATGGGAAATAATTAACAGAGTGAAGGCACTGGAATTTAGAGGGGTTGGCCAAGGCTTCCTGTAGAAGGTGGGATATTAGTTGTGGCTTAAATGAGGCCAGGAAAATCAGTAGAGCAGAGGAGAGAGCAGTGTTCCAAGCCTGGGGGAAAGCCAGAGAGAATGCCCAGAGCAGACAGATAGAGCATCTTGTTTGTGAAACAACCAGGGGGCCAGTGTCACTGGACTGAATAGCACATGTTAGAGAATAACATATAAGAAGACTGGAAAGGTAGCTCTATTGTTCATTTCTAGTAATGAGGAAGAGGACAACAAGATAATAGAAGTCTCCAGAAATCTTTCAAACTGAATATAATCAAAGTTCCATTTTTTTTATTCCTTTCCCTCACCCATACTATTTTTTTTTATATGAAGCTAGACCTGACAGTTAAATTTGCTACTTCAGGAGTTTCCACTATTAATTTTGAAGAGATCTTTATACATAGCACATCAATCTCTCCAGAAAAATATCCCAAAAAGGTAACCAAGAATTATTTATGTTTTGATTAGAGGCCACTTGGAATTCCATAAAATAATTGATACAACAAAGTTTAGCTACCTTGTGATATTATAAGGCATTACCAAAGCAAACAATAGAATCTTGGCTTCTAAAAATTATTTTCCAAGGATGTTCTCTTTTGGAGATTCAATTAAATTAACATTTATTAAGTGCTTTCTAAGTGCCAGGCATCAAGCTGGGGATATAAATAAGAAAAAGAAAGACCATGCTGGCCTTCAAGGAACTTACAATCTAATGGAGGAAGACAATACACAAATAGAAACTGGAAAGAGTATGTGGCAGGATGTATGGAGTGGGGAAAAGGGGAGACAAATAGGCAGAGTTTCAGATATGAAGTGGAGTGAGCTGGGTTACATTTTCTGCCCCCTATAAAGGAAGGTTTTGGGAGGAGTTCAGCAGTCTACCCTCTAGCCCTCTAATCAGAGGAGATAGTGGTGGTACCCAAGCCTGAGTTAGCAGCAAGATGCTGAGGTTAGAAGTGATGAGTTATCCTGTGTGGGGAATCTTGTTCTGTAGAGCTGAAGCCAGACAGGGCAGCAGTTGCAAAATGGAGTGAGATGGTTTAGATTCAATGATGCTTAGATAGATACATAATAAATAACATGATGACTGCTTCACCACTGTTCAGTTCAAAGAGTATTGGGTCTGGAAGTCAGATTCAAATTCTGTTCAAATCTGGGATCTGACACTTAGGAATTCTGTGACCCTGGTTAAATCACTTAACCTACCACTCCTTAATGAATGTCACCGTCTGTAAAATGAAGGGGTTGGACTAGGTTGTATTCGAAGACCCTTCTGATACCAAATCTATAATCTCAAGCCCCAAGCTCCTCTGTGCTTTATGATTCAATGAATTTGACGCTCTCTAAAAATATATACTTTGGACTGATGGCTTGTATGACATAAATTCTGCCACAAAAGAAGCTGCCAAAGTTACACGTAAATGTATCAGGGTCTCCAAATTTTCTCCAATATGTCATCTTTAGATTCTCTTGTCTTATTTGTAGCTGATTATTTTGAAGTGCTGTGTTCACTCTGAGAGGGAGCAGAATTAGGAAAATGCATAATGTACTCAAGCTACTGTCTGAATTGGTGAAATTTAAATCTAACTTAATATGTATAATTTATCCCAGACTTGTGCTAGAACAACCATGTCCTAGAGCTTCCCTAGGATGAGTAACTGCTGGAGAATCTGCTTTTGCTGGAATAGATTTTTGTGTTTTTTTAAAGTAAATCATGGATCCCAAAATTAAGCTTCCTTTGAAGAATTCAACCGTGTTTAGAGGAAATACAAATAACACTTAGAAGAACAGGGCAATCTGGGGATATTTATGACCACTCATCTCATATTTTGAATGGAATTGTTTTTTATTTTAATGCTACAACCATAAAATTTTAATAGTTTTCCAACTTGGAATTCTTTCAGCCTAACCTTCCACACGGATGCAGGAATCTCTTTTATACAACTGAAAATTAACCAATGTATTCTCAAATATTCCTGGTGGAGGGGGAGTTCATTACTTCAGTTTTAGAGAGAAATTTCTTAGAGATTAGCACTTTGAATAGAAAGTCCAATGGTTAGAGCCAGGGTAGGGAACCTGTGGCCTTGAGGCCACATGTGACCTTCTAGGTCCTTGGGTGCAGCCTTTCAACTGAGTCCAAGTTTTACAGAACATATCCTTTTATTAAGGGGATTTTTTTCTGTGAAGTTTGGATTCAGTCAAAAGGCCACACTTGAGGACCCACAAGGCCACATGAGGCAATAGATTCCCCACCCTTAACCCTTAGACCATCAGGATAGGAGTCAAGAAGATCTGGATTCAAGTTCTGCCTCTGACACCTATTAGTCCACTGTGTATCTTAAGTAAATGACTCAAACTCTCTTTGTCCCAGGCAATCCTTGAAGCATCTGAAGTACAGATGAATTGCCAGTCTGTATCAGTTATATGAATTTCCACACCAGGACTTCCCTATACTGATAAAATCACTACCCTTTTTTTTTTACACAGATAAGAAAACTAAACCCCAAAGTGCCTGTTATTTGCCCAAGGTCAAAAGAGTAGGAAACTGCCAAGCCAGAACAGAAATCTTCATCTTATGTTTCCAAGTTCAGGGTTTTTTGTTTTGTTTTTACCAATACCCCAATTACATATACAATAGCACAAATTATACAGAAATGGAAAAGTTTTGTTTTTAGTATTTATATACACTTTTGAAAAGTTAATTTGCTTTAAAAGAATCAGTAAAATGCGTATTCCTTGAAGGCTCTCATTTTTCATCCTCATTTTTCACTTTGTATACTCAGTGCCTAATGAAGCACTTGGCACAGAGCAAGTATCTAATAAATGCTTCTTTAATCACATCGATCACCTCCTTACCTGATTCCTGAAGTGTTGTTACTGTATATATATATGTATATGTTAATTTATATAATATATATATATATCTACATATGTGGTATACTTACAAACATTTATATCTATTTGCTTTTCATATAAGGAGGCTGTGTCCCCTTGATTCCTCTTCACAGATCTTCATTAGAAACTTTAAGATCGTTGATTCATGCTACATGTGTTATTTTATTAGAAAATATGCATTACAGAGATATTCAAGGCTCTCAAAGGTAGATGACTAACCTATGAGCACACTGAGCCTGTACATGAGAAAGGCAAAATTCAAACTCAGATCTTCCTGATTCCAAGTCCAATACACTATATACTGTCATTTTTTTCTCTCCACAGTGAATTATAAATGATCTATAGTAGTAGGTGAAAGTATTTCCTTTCTTAAAAGTATTTGTTTCACCAATTATAAAATATAAGTAAAAGAGATAATACGGTTGATAAACTATTAAGTCAGCAGTATCAGGACTTTCCTTAAATCCCTGAAATCATATTTTCTTTCTCTGCCAGGTCATTCTGTCTGGGTAGCTGTAAGTGTAAATAAAGTGGATTTTTGTTAGTATTTTTTGGAATTTGATTTTCCAGGATCCAGGGCCATAACAATCTCTTGTTCCCAGGTATTAGGTGTGAGTTCTATGAGTTCTCCACTACAACCCATGTAGATTGTAAGGGCCAGGTATTGCCTGTTCAGATTGTAAAGGTCAGGACCCTGGAGGGGTGGAGTGTAAGTATAAAGCAGGTAGGCACTGGTCAGCGAGTGAGGAACCTTTAAGGTTGAAATGCACAAGCTGGGATACTGTGTGTGCCTTGACCATCCCCTATCAAGCCTTGGGGGGAATCTGTGCTTGCCTAAACTGACCGCCATTGAGGTTCAAGGGGATTTAGGGGAATGCACAAGTTGTGCCTGTCTCAATTGATCCCATGGAGATCTAGGGGGAGTTGCCCTCCCCCCACCCACCAACTCCACCCCCACCAGCGAGAATAGGGATTAGGGAATGCTGTAGGAGTTGGTGCTCAGCAACCTTGTGAAAAGGTTAGATAGAATGAAGTCTGCACTGCTTAATTAAAGTAGGATTCTTAACCCCTATGAAGCTGTCTTTCCATTATAAAAGCAGATCAAAGAACAGCTGCTTCTGTGGCTAGGGTACTTGCTAATGCAGTAGCACAGTTATACACCTTTTGAAGGGACAATGGGTGGCAGTATTCTTCTTCTGGGAGCTGTATGTATATTCTGACCATGAGCTATGGCTTAGGTCTAAAAACAAAGGGTAACATGGGAGCAATGTTGAAATTAGGGATGGAGCTTAGAAGGATCCTAAAAGTACATAAAATTATGATATGTCATCGTAATTATATCATAGCAAGAAAATAGATCAAATTATTCTCTTTGGAGCCAAAAGGGAGAATGGAAGTATTGCAGAAAGTATAATTGGAATAAGGAAGGGTAAAAGAGTCTATTCAGAATGAAGTATGTACTCCATTTTCTCATTTCTTCATTCCTACAACTCTCCCTTTAGGCTCCAAAAGGAATATTCAACACATTTTCAAGCATAGTATAATTTTGGGCATCATTATTCCCGCTAACATACTGTCACTTTCACAATCTGCTAGATGCTCTCCGAGGTAGAACTGAAAAGTGAACAGAATACTGCAAATGATCAGTATTTAATAATATAGTTTAGTTTGTATCTAAATCTAACACAAAAAAGGAAAAATATTGTTTGATAATTGCTCTTTCACAAAGGAAGAAGTAGAAATACCTAAGGGTTTACCAGTTTGTTTGAAATCATGGAGCCAATCATTAAAATTCTTCTGACAGGCAAAGTATTTTCAGAAAATATTTGGTTGGTCTAATGTTCCTATTGTGCTAATTAGAAAATAGTGATTTAATTGTAATTTGACATCCATTGAGCCATTTGTAAAAGACATTCTTTCTTTGATACTTTGCATGCATAAAAGATTCCACATGACATGATTTATATGAAAATTAGCAAAGTAAAACCGAAGAACCCATGGGATATATTACTTTATCCCAGAAATGTCAAAATAGCACTAGTGTTGCAATGTTGCTGGCATTTCAAGATGAATCTTTTAATTTAGTTTTAAAATAAATATCATTGTTAACATTTTATAGGGGAAAATGTCATATTAATAAAAGACATTAGAGATCAGTGGGTCTATGAGTTCAGAAAAGAAGAATTTTAATTCAATCAAAGGTATAAAATGGATCCATTTCGATTCAGGTTCTCTAACTTCATTTAATTATTTAATAAAACAATGATAAAGGTGCCAGGTTTTGATATGAGTATTATGTAAGGAAAGTGACTAACGGCATGATGTCTAAGTAACATGCTAAAGGAAACCTGAAAAGTGAGTGAAAGCTTTGCCCAAATGAACAGATTTCATTACTGCTCTTAGCTTATGCATCTTTGACCACAAAACATCAGTTTGATGTATTGTTCTTGTTGTTCAGTTGTTTTTTCAGTCTTGTCCAACTTATTTGGGGTTTTCTTGACAGAGATACTGCAGTAGTTTGCCTTTCCTTCTCCAGCTCATTTTTCAGATGAGAAAACTGAGGCAAACAGGGTTAAGTGATTTGCTCAGGGTCTTACAACTAATAAGTATCTGAGGCCAGATTTGAATTCAGGAAGATGAGTCTTTCTCACTTTAAGCCTGGCACTCTATCTACTTGTATCCTAGAACATACATTGACCCATTATACATTGTGATCCAATGACACAAAAATTCCATAACAACAAAAACAATACAGCCAGGATAATACAAAATAAGTAGACAGAACAGTATCATTATTCATCCCCACTCGAAAGATTGGGGCTCAAAATCTTGGGGTAAAGGGGCGAGGGTCTCATTTTCCGTAACTTCTTCCTGCTGAAATTGGACGTAGAGCTGTCCCTGCCCCAAGAGTCCCATTTCAGAGGCCAGTTCTTTAGCCAGCTGGCAGGAATTCCAAGAATACTACATGCTTAGGCAGTCACTGGAGAGCGTAGGGTGCTTAAGCCTAAAGGAGACAGAACTAAGAACAAGTTAAACCAAGACAAAGAACAAAAAAGTAAGCAAGTATGGGCTTCAAATAAAATCACCTTCATTCTGGTTGAGACTCCAATTATTTAAGAATTTGATCCCATAGCCTAACTCAGGTAGGAAATGTTTCTTTTCCAAAAGGAACACAATG
>CM053622.1:490259253-490285407 GCA_028646595.1 Phalanger gymnotis
CAGCCAGCAATTTCTGAGCAAATACTATGGTTCAGAACAATGTACTTGGTAAAGGGTTTTTTTTTTTTTTTTGTGCTTAATAGTATTTTATTTTTTTCCAATTACATGTAAAGATAGTTTTCAACATTCATTTTCGTGAGATTTTGAGTTCCAGATTTTTCTCTCTCCCTTCCTTCCCTCCCCTCCCCTCCCCTCAAGACAGCAAGCAATCTGATAAAGGATATACATATACAATCATGTATAAGCAGATTTGAGAGACTTAGAATCTGCTAGCAGTCTAAGTGGGATAAATTTCCAAGCCAGGAGAGTCTGAAAGGTCGACGGGATGGATCTGTAGGCTGGGAGAGCTCTTGGAGTGCGGAGCTGCACCAGACAGCACCAAAGCAGAAGCAGCCATGGAAACCAACCAGAGACCAAGGCTGGGAGAAAGCTGGGCACCCAAAACTGGCGGAGATCCGCAGACCCACAACACAGGACAGGAGTCTGTCTAAGTGACAAGAGGCAGCAGGGCAACACCTCTGGCCCTGAGACATTAACTCCTGAGGCTTGCAGCCCAAAGGATTGAAACATGCCTTCTTGAACTTCTGAGAGACATAATGGTCAGGTAAAGAGCTCTAATCCCCGCCCCCCCCAACCCTCCACCCAGAGAATTCCCTGGGAACAATGCTGGAATAGAGACAGAAGTGGGGCTTCAGTGGCCGAGCAGTAGGAGTTCCTGTGTCCCAGAGGGGCAGAGCCAGCAGGGGTCAACACCAGGAACCAGACGTACCCTTGCACCCACAGGGGAAGCGGCAGACATGAGCACAAACAACAAACAGCTGAGACCATTGCTGAAGAGCAACAGTCCTGGAGAGCAGCCCCAGGAGAAAAGGAGAAATCAGGCAGCTGGACCCTCCCCCACACCTCAGGAAACAGAAGGCTATAATACACAAAGCCAATAAATAGACTCATAATCCCCAGAAGGAGAAACCTGGGACAGAGATCCCTGAGCCCCAAAAGCAGAAATCCACTGTAAAGCCAGGAAAAAGCTAACCAAAATGAAGGAGAACATGAAAAAATCGAGGACCATTGATTCATTTTATGGAGAAAGGGATGATCAAAATACCAATTTAGAAGAGGATAGTATTGACACTATACCTACATCTGATACCTCAAAAAGAAATGTGAACTGGTCTCAAGCCCAAAAAGCATTACTGGAAGAGCTAAAGGAGGATCTTAAAAACCAAATTAGGGAGGTAAAAGAAAAATGGAAAAATGGAAAAAAGAAAAAAGAAAAGAAATATTAAATACATCTCCTACTGACACAATGTAATTAAATTATATTCAATTTGAGGGCCATTAAAAATTAAATATTAAAATAAGACTTAAACTTAATTCTAATTAATTAAACTTAATTCCATTAATTAAATAAAAAATAATTAAATAATTAAATTAATAATTAAATATTAAAATGAGATTTAAACTTAATTCCAATTAATTAAACTTAATAATTGATGAACCAAAGAACAAATTATAGAAAGGATATATAATTTCCTTTAAGATAACGAAAATTTTAGGGATGTAGCCAAAGTAGTACCTAGGGGAAAATTTGTGACTCTAAATATTTTCACCAAGAAAAGAGAGAATGAATGGATCAATGAATTGAGCATATAATTTTAAGCCCTTAGCCTTGGGCAAGTCATTTAACCCCAATTGCCTTCCCTTCTCCCCTACAAAAAACAAACAAAGAAACAAACAAAAAATTTAAGCCCTAGAAAACCAACAAATTAAAAAACCCAGTTAGGCACCAAAATTTAAATCATGAAAATTAAAGCAGAGATTCAAATTTGCAGATTTGTGAAAACAAAATAGGTAAACAATTAGCTTATTTGGTTTTTAAGAAAAGAAATGAAAACCAAATTGTAGTACCTAACATAAAAGAATTCAGGATGTTATTAGACATTATTTTGCCCAACTAGATGTAAGTAAAAAAGACAACTAAAATGTATACATCCTCAAAAATATAAACTACATAACTTAACAAGAAATAGAAAGTTTGTACAACAATCTTAGAAAATAAAATTGAACAAAACATAAATAAACTCCCAAAGAAAAAATTCTGGACCAGAGAAATTTAGAAATGAATTATATCAAACATTTGAAGAATAATTTCAATATCACACAAATTATTTTCAAAACTACTAAAAGAAGGTATGCTACCAAATTCCTCCAATAATATAAATATGGTCTTGATACATAACCAAAGAAAGGCAAAAACAGAGAAAACAATGTACCCTAAGTGAATATTGATACAATAATTAAAATACTAGCAAAGGACAACAGCAACATATCACAAAAACTAAGCACTAGGTAAGCAGGTTGGATTTATACCAGACACAAAGGGATAGTTCAATACTAGAGAAACTAAATAGAATTGACCATTCTAATAATAAGAATAACAAAAAATGTATGATTATGTCAATAGATGAAGAAAAAGCTTTTGGACAAAATAAAAACAACTATTTCTATTTTTAAAAAACCCACTAGAAAACTTGGTCAAGTTTAACTAAAAGCCAGCACTATATGTAATGAGGAGAAATTTATCTTTTCTATAAAATCAATTAAAGGAAAGATGCCAATTGTCACCACTACTATTTGATACAGTGCTAGAAATGTTAGTTTCAGATACGATAAGAAAAAGAAACTGAGGGAATAAACAAGGGACATGACTCTACTATTTACTATTTCTATCAACGACTTGGAGAAAGGCATACTTATTAATCTTGAATGCCACACAAAGCTAGGCAATATACAAATCACAGATTAAGAGTTTAAAAAGATATTTCTAAGAAATAGCACTAGACTGAATATAATTAGATGGAATGCAGTAGGGTTAAATACAAAGTTTTACGTTTGAGGTAAAAAAAAATGCACTTTTGCAATTATAAGATGGAAAATCATTCGCCAAATAGAATAAAAGATACGGATTTATGTGACTGCAAAATCCATGTGAATCAGTAAATGTGTTGTGACAGAAAAAAAGATAAAGTGATCTTGGAGTTCTTTAAGAAAGACATAATCTCAAGGAATAAGGACACAATAGTGTTATGGTAATCAGACTTTCCCTAGGTTCTTCCCTTTTGGGATGCTAAGACCATCAAGTCTGCCCTTTGTTTGAATTGGTGGGAAACCTTTTGCTTGTCTTTGTCTTGGAATATTTCTCAGCTATTTCTCAGCATTAAGACAATCAGGAATCATTGACTTGTATATGATGTGATACTGAATGTGTCACACACCCAGCCTGGGTGAAGTCAGAGTCTTCAGGGCTCAGAACAGGATATAATTGAGGGGAGCTTGGCATTTGACTTGGGGCACACTCATGGAAGGAGTGTTGGGACTCTGGGCAAGCTGCAAATGCCTCCCAGCTTTGCAACCCAGATATTGGTATTTCTCTGGTAACCATGTATTGTGATTTGAATGAGACAAGGTCTGTCTTTTGATGTTTGTAATTTCTCTTTGTATTTACCTTGAAGTTCAGGGGGCTGATCTTTTCCCCCTGAACCAAGTAACTGATATTTGTATGTTGGATTAAAGTAAGATTGTTAACTCCTTAATATTGCTTTCCTTAGTAAAGCATATCAAAGAACCTGTGTTGGCCACTTTCTGTGTGCCGGTTGTTGGTGGATCTTACATCCCTACAGGAGCTGCTAGCAGATTGTTGCTACAAATAGTCCTTTTATAATTCTGATCTGTTCAGATCACATTTAGAGCATTAAGATCAGTTGTGGACACTAGAGGTTATGAAGCAAAGTGATTTGAGTAGGACAAACAGAATCTTGCCTTATGTTATAGGACCATCAGTTGAAGGATTGTAGGTACATTCCACCCAGAGAAGAGAAGACTAAAGGGAGTGAGAGGGAAGGGAAATGATAGCTATGTTCAGTTATTTGATGGCTGTCATGTGAAGAATGGTAAGACTTACTCTGTTTAGCTGCATATATGTTCACAAATATACACAATACAAAGTAGAGCAGAGCAGAGCAGAAAGCCAAACAGACTATCTAAAAGAATTAATTAAATCCTTATTATCTGCCAGGCTCTGTGGTAAGCATTTAGAATTTGAGTTCAGGCAGTTAAGCTATGATATAACATTTGAGTTCCTAAAAAGTACTGTACTATGCAAAACCAATCAATAAAACCCACAGAATTTATAGGGGAATGGGGTAAAGGATGGTTAAAAACTTCACTAATGACACATTAAAAATATAGAAATCTAAAAAAGTGGTAGCACAGTTTAATACATGTTAAATGGTTAAGAAATATAATTTTATTTCTTGTTTTTTTCCCTTCAAGTCTGTTCTTCTTTCACAACATGACTAACATAGTAATATGTTTTGCATGACTGAACATGTATAACCTATATCAAATTGCTTACTGTCTCAGGGAGGAGGGGACATGAGGGAGGGAGAGAGAAAATTTGGAACTCAAAATCTTTTAAAAAACAAAAAAAAATGTCCTTACATGTAACTGGGGAAAATAAAATATTATTTAGAAAGAAATATAAATACCTTGATAAATAAAGGCTCATTCTGCAGTCTTGGGCTACTCCTTGGCCCACCCTTCAGGCTACAAAAGAAAGTTGGGCAAACAAAAAAATCTGGATCTCCTGGCCGAGGACATGGGGGAAAGAAGTTGGATGGGGAAGGAGTAGTGCAGAGAAAAACCTTGTCCACACCTCCTACTGAGTCAGAAGATATACAATAAATATGGCAGTTTATGGGGACAAAGGTTCTAATGAAGAGGTAGAGAAAGAGGATATTGGAGCATAAACAAAATCAAGGAATAGAAAAAAAAGTTTTGGAGTGTTTTTAATCCAATTTATCTATAGCTAGGTCTTGGAGAAGGAAGCATGGTATGTAATACCACAGAGCTGTGAACATATTAGGTCAAGTTCTGTCTCTGACAGGTGCTGGTTATATCATAAAATGACAAGACATTTACCTTAATCAGTGTAAAGGAAAATCTGCCTTGGCAAAGGAGTTTTCTCACCAGGGTGTTCCCTATACCAAGGAAATCCCAGATTTAGAATCGCCCTCTCCTTCTTTTGCAAATACTAATTGATAGAGCATGTGAAGGAGAGTAATGGACAAAAATGCCTGAAAGTTATACTGGAGTTTGATTGTGGATGATCTTTGAATATAGTTAAGAAATGAATGGACTGGAAATTGAGGGTGCCCATCAACTGGGCAATGGTTAAATAAATTGTGGTATATGATTGTGATGGAATACTACTGTGCAATAAGAAATAGTGAGATGCTTCAATTTAGAAAAACATGGAAAGACTTGCAGGGAATAATGAGAAGTGAAACGAGCGGAACCAAGAGAATGTTATATATAGTAATAGCAATAATGTTCAAAGGATTGTGAGCAACCAAGTTAATTTGAGTACTATAAATGCTAAATTGACTATAAAGGATCTATGACGGAATATACTATTCATCTCCAGAGAAATAGCTGAATAGAAGCATGCATGGTTTACAAATATTTATAAATCTATGTCAATTGGTAGCCTTCTCTAGAGCAGAGTGGGAAGAGAGAAAGTTCAGAACTTAAAATGTGACAAAAAACAATTTTAAAAAGACAAAGAAATGAATGGAAACCTCTGAATGTTTTAAGGAATTTACCGAATGCAGTAATATAGTGGGCAGAATATACCATACCTGTTAAATCTGGTGGTATCTTCAATCACCAAAGCCAAAATGGTGTTTATATATTTGCTTCATCTCACCTGATAGTGTAGGGATACACTGAGTGTTTCTAATACTAACAAGCAATTGTTGGCAAAGACAGGTGCAGTAAGGCAGGGCAACAGAATTCTGGATCTGATTTCTCTGCAAACTACCTGATGAATTAAATGAATAGAGTGTTCTGACATGTTCACAAAGGGATATTAGCAGTGGAAAAGATCATTTTCCATTCTGACCTTAAAAAGAATGTGAACTTGGTTTGCCAGAGTTGAAATGGTATCATTCGATTTGGGGCATTAACTAAAAATGAGAAGTCAAAAAATGCAGCTGAATTAAGCATCTCCAACAACAATATTTCCCTTAATTTTTTTTTAATGTGAGAGGGAAAACACATTCAAAGTTAAATGAAATACAGACAACACAAGGATTTATGTAACCTGGCTGTCTTGAAAGGGAAGGCTTTGAATTAGTCAAAGTGGAGTTGGATGATTTCAGGTTTCTCTGCCAAAACAATCACACTTCTGAAAAAAACTGGGTGCAGTTAAGAAGCACCCGCCGACCCTAACACCAAACATCAGCACAGGAATGTCTGAGGTCACTGTCTGAAGGGGAATGTTTGATATACACTACAGTATCTATCTGTCTGCTCGCTGATCTAGCCCTTGGGGCCATTACCCAGAAGCCCAAATTCTCTAAGTGTAACTGATTTGTTAAAAACACAGCTATGCTTTGTTATGTGCCTTAATGTCTGTTCTCCTAGCTATCTCCTGCTGTTAACCAGTTTGAAGACTCTCAAAAGAGAAAGCATTGTAATCAGGAAATTGGCCTACATATATGTCAAAATACCTATGAAAATGCCATACCCACTTCATAACCCTGCTCTAGGAGGAGGAGGTAGAGAAATATTAGACAGAGATTTAGACACAGGCGGGGAGAGGATTTCATTTTTTTAACTGGAACAAATAGATTTTTTTTTTGAGGATTTAGGGACTAGTAACAGGATAGAGTCTCAAAAATGGAAACAACTGTCTGTCAGGAATGTTGAAACTTGCCCCCTCCTTCTCTCCCCTGACCATCTGCAGGAATTGTGTACAAATAGGGCCTCAGAAATAGATAGTAGACACAGAAAAAAAAAAGTATGTTCTCTTTTTTGATGGGGGTTAGCCAGCTGGGTCCCACATGTGCCCAAGAGCCCCACTGTGACTAGAATCCTAAAAACTGCATTTTCTGGAAATGAGTAAAGTTTATCATTGTTGTCTCCAGGAGCAAACACAAAATGCTCTCTTTGCCATTCAAAGCTCTTCCTAACCTACTTCCCTCCTATCTTTCCAGTCCTATTGTACCTTATTCCCCAACTCCCACTCTTCCATACAACAACATTGGCCTCCTGGTTAATCAAGGAACAAGACATTCCATCTGTCACATTCTCTCTGGCTCTCCCCCATTCCTCCTTTATTCTGACTACTGACCTCCCTGACTGCCTTTAAGTCCTGCCTATTACAGGAAGCTTTTGACCCCTCCTATTTGCAGTGACTTCCCTCTGTTAATTATTTCCTATTTATCCTGTATATAACTTTCTTTGTATATATTTGTTCACATGTTTTCTCCCTCATCAGATTAAACTCTTTGAGAAAAGGGCTGTCTTTTGCTTCTCTTTGAATCTCCAGAGTTTAGTACAATATCTGGCCCATAGTAGGTGCTTAATAAATGTTCATTGTCGATTGATTTATCTCACCTACCTTTCAGAGTCCTCTCCCCTTTGTGGCTCCACTTTCTTCAGGTTCTTGATGCCCTCCTGCTCCTCTGTTCTTGGGGACACCTAAAGCACCCTGTTTTACACCCACCTCCCTATAAAATTTGTAGTTAGGTAAGACTCTTGTAAGCTCATTAAAAACAAAGGGCTAATAACTGATAATAATACTTATTGATAAACTGACAGTGATAGCTAATAATAAGCTCAAAATAATTCATATTTTGTTACCCTTTCCTAGGATATTTGTATTTTAACAGGGGATTATGCTTGAATTTCTTCCACTATCAGGATGTTAAAAAAGGAAACCTCAATAATAGAAATTCAGACAATCAGAGACAGGACAAAGGGGGCTTTAAAAAGATCAGTGTACCTTTCAGGTATGCTTTCATTTATGCAGATGGTCACATATTCTACTTTTTCTATCATTGGTAAGGCTTCTTAATCTTTTCTTTTCCCAGACAGCTCTTAAAATAGCAAAGGGATTCTTTGTTTCTCCAATAAGCTCTGGAGTAGAGACAAACAGAAGTATTTTTTTTTTAATTTTGAGTTCCAATTCTCTCCCTCCCTCCCTCTACATTACATATTTTTTCATCTAATTTGCATTGCTAAAATTTTCTTTCACTTTCCTAAGTCTAGACAATCAACAAAACTATAAATCAAGCCCTGATTTGTAACGTTTGCCATTTTCCGAGATACAGAAGCTCACAATGGAAATTTAACAAATAGCTCTTGCTAACATCATACACAGTAATAGCCATATTGTGTTGATGATGAATTGTAGAAAAAATGTAGCTGCTCTGACCAACGCAATGATGCAAGATAACTCTGAAGGACCCATGATTAAAAATGTTATCCACCTCCAGAGAGAGAACTGATACATCAGAGTTCAAATTGAAACATATTCTTTTCACTTTCTTTTTCTTTTTTTTTTCTTTTTTTGCAATGTAGGTAATATGGAAATGTTTCTCATGATTTCATTTGTATAACTGATATGATATTGCTTAGTTTCTCCATAGGTATTGAAGGGGCTACAGGGATGGAGAGAATTTGGAACTCAAAATTTAAAAAAAAAAATGAAAAGCTTAACGGGACTTCCATTGCAAAGATGGTAGAGTGAGGAAGAAATTCTCTGAAGCCCTCCCAAATTCCCTTCCAAACAACTTGAAAGCCATCTCAGAATTGATCTAGGATTAGAGAAGCAGCTTACCAGCACAAGAGGAAACCTATGTCTCACTAGGGTGGGAAGTGGGGTGAAGTCCAAGAGCTTTGACAGCCAGCCTCATAGCAGGGGACCTGCAGCAGGGCTCCAAGCCTGGGGCAATCCACCAGCTAGGCTCCACCCTCCTGCAAACCAGCAGCCCCCTAGGCAAGCCAGCAGTGTCCGCAGCAGAAAAAGGCCCCATCCCAGTGTCTCACCTCCCAGTACGAGTGATTAGCTAGGCCTTTACCCTTTTCCTGACCAGTTCTGAGGCTTCACCCCAGGGCTAGCCAACAGCAAGACCCTTCCCCTGGGGCCCTCCTCAAGAGAGGCCTTGTTTCCATAGCAACCAAGTAGCTCACCACTGGGGCAGACTAGCAACAAGATCCCTACCCCAGGGACAACCAACAGAAAGACTGTTTCCATAATAACTCAGCAGTAAGACCCTGCCCCTTGGACAGCAGAGAAACTCTCCCTCCCCTGGGAAGGTCAACAGGGAGCCCCACCACCTAGTATAAGCCAGAAGAGAAGTATACCCTCTAGTGCAATCAAGCAGCTAGTTCTTGAGCCTCAGTGAAAGCCAGAAGCAAGACCCTGAGCCCCAACACAAAAAGCTTGAGACAGTGCAGGACCAGAGCCTAACTCTCACATAAAAACACCGAATCACTAAATATACAGAAAAATGAGCAACCTCCCTGCCACAAACAAAATAAAAAAAAAAAAGAACTTGAATATACAAAGTTATTATGGTGACAGGGAAGATCTAGGTACAAACTTAGTAGAGGACGATAGTGTCAAAATGTCTACATGTGAAGCCTTCAACAAAAAAAAAATGTAATTTGGTCTCAGGCCCAAAAAGAACTCCTGGAAGAGCTTATAAAGCAAATTAGAGAAGTAGGAGAAAATTTGGGAAAAGAAATAAGAGCACTGCAAGAGAATCATAAAAAAAAAAAAGTCAAGAGAATGGAGAAAAGGTATACAAAAATTCACTGAAGAAATAAAAAAGAGAATTGGCCAAATGGAAAAGGAAGTACAAAAGCTCGCTGAAGAAAATAATTCCTTAAAAATTAGAATTGAGCAAATGGAAGCTAATGATGCCATGAAACATCAAGATATGATACAACAAAATCAAAAGAGTAAAATAATTGAAGAAAAAATGGAATTTTTCATTGGAAAAACAACTGACCTACAAAATAGATCCAAGAGAGATAACTTAAGAATTATTGGACTACCTAAAAGCCATAAACAAAAGCCTGGGAATATCTTTCGAGAAATTTTCAAGGAAAACTGCATTGATATGCTATAACCAGAGGCAAAATAGAAATTGAAAGAATTCACCAACCACCATCTAAAAGAGATCCCAAAATGAAAACTCCCAAGAACATCATAACCAAATTTCAGAGGTTGCAGATCAAGGAGAAAGTGCTGCAAGCAGCCAAAAAGAAACATTTCAGGTGTCATGGAGATACTATCAGGATTACACAGGATTTGGCAGCAGCTGCATTAAAGAACTGCAGGGCTTAGAAAATGATATACCAGAAGGCAAAGGACTTAGGATTACAACCAAGAATCACCTACCCAGCAAAACTGAATATAATTTTGGGGAAAAAAATGACATTTAGTGAAATGGAGGACTTTCAAGCATTCTTTTAATTATTGGTCACCAAATACAAGACTCAAAGAAAGTACAAAAAAGTAAAAAAGAAACAAGAGAAAACCTAAGAAATTCAATATATGGCAAGATGATATTTTAACTCTTAAGAACTTTGTTAATGTAAAAGCAATTAGAAGGAATATACACAGATGGGGGTGTGGATATAAGACGACTTTGATACCTTAAAAAAAAAACACAAAATTAAAGAGTGAGAAAGAAAATTGCACTGGAAGAAGGAGGGGGAGATAGAATGAGGTAAATTATCCTGCATAAAAGAGGCTTCTAAGAGCTATTCTAATGCAGGGGAAGATAGGGGGTAGGGTGTGTGGGTAAAGCTTAAATCTTACTCTCATCAGAATTGGCTCAAATAGAGAATAACATATACACTCAGTTGGATGCAGAAATCTATCTCATCCTACAAGGAAGTAAAAAGTGGCAGGGATAATAGAAGGTGGGGGATAAAAGGGACGGCAGATTGGGAAAGGCAGTAATCAGAAGTAAAACTCTTGTGAGGATGGAAAGGGGGGGTAAGGGAGAGGGAAAAACAGCATGGAAGGAAATACACAGTTATCAAAACTATAAATGTGAATGAGATGAAATCACCTATAAAAGGGAAATGGATAATAGAACGGATCAAAAACCAGAATCCTGCAATATGTTGTTTACGAGAAACAAATTTGGAACAGAGATAGATACAGTATAGGTAAGGGACTAGAGCAGAAGCTAGTATGCTTCAGCTGAAACAAAGAAGGCAAGGTAGCAATCATGACCTCAGACAAAGCAAAAGTGAAAATAGATTTAATTAAAGGAGATAAGAAAGGACGCTACAGCTAGTTGAAAGGTATGGTAGACAATGAAGTCATATTAATACTAAACATGTATGCACCAAAAGGTACAGCATCTAAATTTTTGACTGAGAAATTGAATGAATTACAGGAGGAAATAGACAATAAAACTATACTAGTTGGGGACCCCAATTTTCCCCTCTCAGAACTAGATAAATCTAACAAAAATAAATAAGGAAGAAGTTAAGGAGGTGAATAAAATTCTGGAAAAGTTATATATGATTGATCTCTGAAGAAAAGTGAATGAGAATGGAAAGGAATATACTTTTTTCTCAGCAGTGCATAGCACTACACAAAAATTTACCATGTATTAGTACATTAAAAACCTTATAACTAAGTGCAGAAATACAGAAATAGTAAATACGTCCTTTTCATATCATGATTAAAAATTACATTAAATAATGGCCAATGGGAAGAGAGATAAAAAATGGAAATTAAATAATTGAAAAAACAAGTGGAACAAAGAAAAAAATTACAGAAACAACTGATAATTTCATTAAAGAAAATGACAACAATGAAACAATATACCAAAATTTATAGGATGCAGCCAAAATGGTATTTATGGGAAATTTTATATCTCTAATTATTTACATCAATAAAATAGAGAAAAAGAGATCAACAAACTGGGCATGCAACTAAAAAAGAACTAGAAAAAATAACTAATTAACATCCTCCTCCAATTAAATAGCAAATTGGAAATCCTAAAAATCAAAGGAGTTATTGGAAAAACAGATAAAGAAGGAATTCTACCAAATTCCTCTTGACACAAATATGGCACTGATACCTAAAATAGGGAGAGCTAAAACAGAGAAAGGAAAATTATAGATCAATTTTCCTAATCAATATTGATGAAAAAATTTAAATTAAAAAACTAGTAAAGAGATTACAGCAATATATCACAAACATCATACACTATGATGTAATGGTAATTTAAATTTGAACATCTTTCCCATCCATTAATATGCGATGTGACTTGCTTAAATCACAGGAAGCCTAAGTCACATATGACTTCATATGTGGAGCTTGCTGAGAGGAAAGGAAAGTATGCCACAGGAAATGATCAGAGAGCAAGTTAGAACTGAGGGAGACAGCAGATGCAGGTGAACTAGCTGTGCTGTGAGTGTTTGTGGGAAGACCCTAGCAGGGGGGTGGATGGCTTTGGGATGGAGTGGTTCTCTGCTGTGATATTGTGTATTGAATCCTTTGCTGCTGTGATAGATTGGGTTTATTGGTTTTGGGATCTGGTCCTCTGATGTCTGAACAAATGGTTTACTTCTTCTACCTTCTATATGGAGAGTCTCTTATATTTTGTGATACAGAACTACATAGGCATATTCATGATTGTTGTCAATTTTCTGTTTATTGCCTTGTTGATACATTTGGTGTCACAAACAGGACAAAGGTATAAGATCTCTATTTGGAGGCAGAAAGGCTTTAGAGGAAGAAATGGCTATCCCAGGATGGTATGATGTGCCTTATTCCTCCCTAGCAAGGGAATGGGCTAAAGGAACAGGGTTCTGTGGAGACTGGAAATAGAAGCAACAGAGAGAAGAACCTAGAGATTTGGAAAGATGTTAGCGAGAAATTAAAGTTAAGCCAGGGAGAGAATTGCCAACAGCACTCTCTAGGAGAGGTTGGATTTTACTTAGAGTTTTATATTATATATGAAAGCAGGAACAGACTGTTAAAAGAGAGAACTGAAATGGAAAGAGAATTGGCTAGCTCAAATGAGATTATTTCTATGCCACAGCAAGATGGGGATCTCAGGTGGCAGAAGTACAGATTGTTGTTCAGGAATCTACTAATTTTGCTCTTAATTTGGCTAGAAGAATGAGGCAGCCAAAGAGGTAGAAAATGCGTTTGAGTTCAGCCCAGTTTGACTCTAGCTCCAGTCTGGTTGCTATGTTGACAGGAAAGAGGGTCAGGAGAGAATGATACCATATTAGGAGCTGAAGCACAAAATGATACTTTGTGGCACAATGCTCCTAAGCCAGAGAATGACAGAATATCAGACCAGACTCCTCAGACAGAAGTGTGCCCCATACAGAAAAGAAGGCAAGAGACCCAAGAAAATAATACAGTATTTTGAGAAGCGTTGGAGGATTTTATACAGCAGGAAATCACAGATACCTTGAATAGGTTTACCCAAGGAATGAGAGAATTGTTAATTTCTTGGATTGTGAGAATCAGTGATGAAGGGGCCACAGGAGTAACTGTGGATAGTGTGGACTGTATGAAATTCATAAGTATTAGAATCCTTTTGTGCAGCAAGCTTTTAGGGATTATCATCTGCAAGTGGGGTAACAGGATGATTAACCTGTTAGCTTTAGCAGCAAAGGGATGTAACCTAGACTATCCCCCTGATTCTATATGGCTCAGTGCAGATAGGCCCTGGTATTCACTTAGGAACTGTATGAGAAAGATAAAGGAGGAGATAATGAAGACTGCTGTTACGATGGGAAACTTAGATGCATACTATGATACTCCCTTGGGAGTCTCTCATAGAAATTTGGTAGTTAAGACAGCTCTTCCTGCTTATGAACACCTAATTCTGACTCTGCTAATTGGGGAGGGAGGGCACCCTCTTTCAGAAGTGCTAGGTAAGATTTCACAGTTAAATGACTTAGGAGCCTGGGGAAAAGATAAAGTTCCTTGAGAGGGAAGAGTGAATAGCCAGCAGATACAAAGTCAGAATAAAGTGATGGGAAAAGAAATGTTTACTGCTCTATTGAGAGAAGGGGTAGATTTTGAAAGAATAGATGGTATTCCAACTTATAAATTATATAAAATGTACTGAGATAAGGGGCTTAATAGCAGACAGAATAGAGAAGTAAGAACGTCCCCTACAAATCCTACAGACCTTTGTATCCAAGTGAGTCATTCCTTCAGTGAGACTAGGAAATAGGCCGAGCCCCAGCTCAGATTAAAGGAACACACAGACAGAATTACAGACCCCGTATTAATCTGACTATGTATTGGAAAAATGGATCAAATATTTTAACTAGGGCATTGACTGACACAGGGGTGGAGGCCACCTTGATTTATGGAAATCCTGACAAGTGCAGGCATGGAACTTCTATTACCATTCAGAACTAAGAGGAGCTGAAATATCAGCCAAACAAGTCAAACTAATGATGAAAATTGGATAATTGCCTCAGAAAGAATATATCATGATCACTGCACCCATTCCTGAATATATCATTGGAATAGATATATTGAGAGGAATGACTCTGAATATAACTGAGGGGAGATATCAATTTGCAGTAAGGAAGACAGGAATTAATACAGTTTTAGTGGGAAATGTAAAAATGGACCCAATCACTTTACCTGAACTTTCTGAAGTAATTACTTTGAAGCAGTATCATGTGCCAGGTGGGCAAGATGAAATTACCAGTACTATAAAGGAATATGTTGAGGCAGGGGTGTTAGTCCCTACAACCACTCAATGGAATAATCCTGTGTGGCCAGTAGGAAAGTCAGATTGAGCATGGAGAATGACAGTGGATTATTGAATAAAGAGACTCCTCCCTTGTATGCTGCTGTTCCAGATACTGTTACCTTAATAGAAAGGATCCAAAAATATGATGGGACTTGGTCTACAGTTATTTATTTGGCCAATGCTTTTTTTATGATCCTAATAGATTCTAAACAATGGGACCAATTTGCTTTCATGTGGTAGGGCCGGCCCGACAATTTACTTTTACTGGATTGCCTCAAGGAACATCTTGCACTGTTGTAATAACAATTTAGATTTGAAGATCTTTCCCACCCACTAACAGGTCATGTGACCTGCTTGAATCACAAGAAGCCTAAGTCACATGTAGTGGGAGGAGCTTGCTGAGAGGAAAAGGAAAATATGCAACAGGAAATGCTCAGAGAGCAAGTTAGAACTAAGGGAGACAGCAGATGCAGGCTAGCTAGCTGTGCTGTGAGTGTGTTTGTGGGAAGGCCCCAGCAAGGGGGTGGATGGCTTTGGGATGAAGTGGTTCTCTGCTGTGATATTGTGTATTGAATTCTTTGCTGCTATGATGGATTGGGCTTATTGGTTTTGGGATCTGTTTCTCTGGTGTCTGAATAAATGGTTTACTTCTTCTACCTTCTGTATGGAGAGTCTCATATTTTCCAACACAGAACTACATAGGCATATTCACAATTATCTTCTATATTGTGATTATTGCCTTGCTAATACATATGACCAGGTGAGATTTATACCAGGAATACAGGGCTAGTTCAATATTAGGAATACTATCAGCATAATTGACCATATCAATGACAAAATGGACAGAAATGATATGGTTATCTCAATAAATTCAGAAAAAGCATTTGACAAAATACAACACCCATTCTTATTAAAAACACTAGAGAGAAAAGGAATAAATGGAACTTACCTTAAAATGATAAGTAATACTTATCTAAAATCATGAACAAACATTATTTGAAATGGGGATAAAGTACGAGCCTTCCCAATATAGTCAGAAGTGAAACAAGAATGCTCATTATCACCTCTGTTGCTCAACATAGTACTAGAAATGTTAGCTATAGCAATAGAGAAGAAAAAGAAATTTAAGGAATTAGAATAGGCAATGAGGGATGTTATACTTAGAGAATGAACTAAAAAACTAATTTAAATTATTAACAACTTTCATAAAATTGCAGGATAAAAAATAAATCCACATAAATCATCAGCATTTCTATATGTAATATATATAACAACAAAGTCCAGCAGCAAGAGAGAAAAAGAGAAATTCCATTTAAAATAACTATGGACAATATGAAATACTTGGGAGACTAACTACCAAGACAAATTCAGGAACTATATGAACACTACTACAAAATATTTTTCACACAAATAAAGTGAGATATAAACAACTGGAAAAATATTAATTGCTCATGGGTAGGCCAAGATGATATAATAAAAATGAAAATCCAATTAAATCTACCTACTTACTGGCATAACTATCAAAAAAACTTTTATAGAGCTAGACAAAAGAATAACAAAATTCATCTGGAAAAACAAAAGATTGAGCATATCAAGAAAATCAATGAAAAAAATGCGAAGGAAGGTGGTCTAGCCATATCAGATCCCAAACAGTATTACAAAGTGGTAATTATCAAAACAATCTGCTACTGGCTAAGAAACAGTGATGGATCAGTGGAATAGATTATAATTACATTATAGTAAATGACCAAGGTAATATGGTATATGACAAACCCAAAGATCCAACCTTTTGGAACAAAAACTTGTTATTTCATAAGAACTGCTGGGAAAACTGGAAAACAATATGGCAGAAACTACATCTAGACCAACATCTTACACTGTATACCAAGATAAGGTTAAAATGGGTACATGATTTACTCATAAAGGGTGATACCATAAACAATTTAGGAGAGCAAAGAATAGTTTATCTCTGAGATCTATGAATAAGGGAAGAATTTATGACCAAAGAAGAGAAAGAAAGCATTATAAAATGTAAAGTAGATCATTTTAAGTATGTAAAATTGAAAAGTTTTCACACAAACAAAATCAATATAACCAAAATTATAAGGAAAGCAGAAAACTGGGAAGAATTTGCAACAAGTATCTCTGATAATGGTTTCATGTCTCAAATATATAGTGAAGTGAGCCAAATTCATAAGAGTACAAGTCATTCCCCAACTGATAAATGGCCAAAAGATACAAACAGGCAATTTTCAAAGAAATCAACACAATCTATAGCTATAGGGAAAACCTGCTCTAAATCACTATTGATTAGAGAAATGCAAATTAAAAGAACTCTGAGGTACTGCCTCTCAGCTATCAGATTGACTAATATGACAAAAAAGGAAAATGATAAAGGTGACAATGTAGGGAATTTGGGACAATGATACATTGTTGGTGGAATGGTAAATTGATCCAACCATTCTGAAGAGCAATTTGGAACTATGTGCAAAGAGCTATAAAACTGTACATGCCCTTTGATCCAGCAATACCATTACTAGGTCTGTACACCAAAGAGATCATAGAAAAGGGAAAAGGACCTTCTCGTGCAAAAATATTTATAGCATATCTTTTGATGATGGTTAAGAATTAGAAATTGATAGTATGCCCATTGACTGGAGAATGACTAAACAAGCTGTGGTATATGATTGTAATGGAATATTATTATGCTATAAGAAATAACAAGCTGGATGATTTAAAAAAAAAAACTGGAAAGACTTACATGATTTTACGCAAAGTGAAGTGAACAGAGCCCAGAGAACATCAAATACAGTAACAGCAATCTTGTCTGATGAAGAATTGTGAATGACTTAGCTATTCTGATCAATGCAATGATCGAAGACAATCCCAAAGGTCTAATGATGAAGCATACTATCCACCTCCAGAGAAAGAACTGCTATCGTTTGAATACAGACTGAAACAGACTATTTTTCCTTTCTTCCTTTCATTCATTTTCTTTTATTGTAGTCTTTTTGTACAAAATAGCTAGTATGGAAATGTTTTACGTGATTGCAAATATATAAACTATATCTAATTGCTTACCATCTCGGGGGGGGGGAGGAAAAAGAGGGAGGGAGAGGTAAAATTTGGAACTTAAAACTTAAAAAAACCCAAATGTTAAAAATTGTTTTAACATGTAATTGAGGGAACATTTTTTTTAAAAAAATGCTTAAAAATAAATTAGAGAAAAATAAAAACAAATGGCTCTTGCTAAGTGATTTGAATTGGCTCCAGCACACCCTTGAACAAGCCCATCTTGTCCAACCCTCTCCCATATTTCTCTTTCTTTTCCCTGTCTTCCAGTCAAACTCGGTTCAATTCAACAAATATATTTTAAAGGCGTCTTATTTTCAAGCTACTGCCCTATTTTTTACAAAGACAAAAGAAAAAACAAAACACTTATTTTGTTCAAAAACAAACAAACAAACAATAACCAAATGCCTCTATCCTTAAAGTGTTTATTTTATAGCCAAAATGATGTCTCACTCTTCCTGTTTTCCTGAAGCACTTTGTCTGGATTTTTTCTTTTGCCTCACTTACATATCACTTTGAATTTGAGTACTTGTTCTGTTATCCTCATTTGATTGTAAGCCTCTTGAAAATAGGGTCTATGTTAATATGTTCATTGAGGAGCTCAAAAAAGTGTGGGGAAAAAGCAGGAATGATTGTGGCCTAGCATTCTCAGATGTCAAATAATCTTATAAAGAAATATTTATTAAAATAATTTGGCAATGTTTTAGAAAATAGCAGTGACAAGGCACAGTGAATAGAAGACCTGACTTGAGGTCAGAAAGACTTTCTTTTAAGTCTTTATTTTGATATATACTAGCTACATAAACAATGGGCTAGTTTTCTATCTAAATATTGTTTATATCTATTAATCTAGTTTTATATCATCCCAACACCTAGTACAAGGCCTTAAACATGGTGGTGTCTAATGCCTAAGAAGTATTTATTGAATTTAATTGAAATTTGTATTGGAGTTATTTCTGTATGTGCGTATTGCTTTACTAGATGGTGAGAGCCATGGGGACTTAACGATCCATATTTAATTAGCAGAAATATACTTGGGAAAAGATTGTTAAACCATAGGTTGTGATTTGCAACATAGTGGAAAGAACATTGGACTAGGCATCAAGAGACCTGGGCAAAAACATCCCGCTTTAAGTATTAACTAATTTTGTGACTACAGTGAAATCCTCTGTAATTATGTCTTTCTGAACTGTTTGCTTTAATACTTAGCATAGTAGATATGTAATAACTTTTTTGAATGAATGAATATAGAAATAAAATGAAATTACACTAAACTTATACTTTTCCCTTGCCATATAATAGATCAAAGTTAAAACACATTTTGATAGCAAAAATATGCCCACTTGGGTATTCTCACTTTGAAAGGTCCTACTTGTTTTTGTTGTTATTGTTATGATTTATCAAGCTGTATTTTTTAAAAATCATTTTCTTGATAATTCTCCAGGACCCAAACTTAGCAAACCAACCTTACCCATTGGCTTCAGTCCTTTCTCACTCTTTGCTGATTTTGATAGGGTTCTTATTTGGAGTCCAAGTCAACTTGGAAAGATGCTCCATGCATTTTCTTCTGTGGCAGTGGAATATTCCCATCCTGAGTCCATTCCCAACCATCTCCATCTGGAGTTGACTTTTTGTATCCTATATTACAGAAACCTTTCTGAAGGATGTTAAACTCAGTAAAACAAGAAGGCTCCGTTGTGGTCTCCCACATTTGCCGCCTAGTTGGCATGTCTAATGCATTTGTCCTAGGAAATTAGCCTAACCTAAGAACAGGTGTTGGTTCCACTGAGGACTTTTCTCCATCCCCTTTGAAAGCAAAAAAGTGTTGGGGGAAAATCTCCTCTGAATTTAAGCACTTAAAACAGCAGGCTTTGGCGTATGATTAGACTGAGGTCTTCTGATTTCTTTATCTTGCTTTGAATTTATATACCACAGCTAAAACTGTCCTCCTGAGGACTGGATTCTGGACTTTCTTAGCCAAACTACTCTTATTTTGTGCCGGATGTTTATAAAATTCTTGTGCAGCTTTCAGGTTTACAACTTGGGAAGTGCACATTTTAATGGGACCATGTTAAAACATGTTTACCCATAGACCTGCATTATTTGCAAGGTCTTGGAGTCAAATTTTTTGGTGGCAATTTTAGGATTAACTCAATGGTAACTGGAGAATAGTTTCAAGGGACTAAAAATCGGATAATAATATATTATTAGTGGCCCAAATGGCAGTTTTGTTGAATCACCATGCACTAAAAATATTATGAATTATGCTTTGATGTACTATTTTGTACACGCAGAGTTATTATAGTTTAGATTTTCATATTCCCCCACCCCAAGGGAGACATGGTTCATCCTAATGCACTAAAAAACAGTCTTGAAATCACTTGGAATTCAGCCTGTAGTCCTGAAAAGTGCTATTTAGAGAAAAAGAAGCAAAATTTTGTGGCTATAGGGTGTATTTCTGGCAGACCATAAGACATGATTTCCAAATAAATGGAAGATAGACATTTATGAAAGAAAGATGAACTTTCTTTTCTAATTTCATATTTGGTTCTTTAGTACTTCCATTCTTGATGATAAAGGCTTTCTATAGCCACTGAAGTCCTTCTCCCTCCTATTACAACCCTCATGGGAATAGAAAAACATGGAAAACAAGACAGCCCTATCTTCAGAATAGAGGAAGCAGAAAGCAGTGGGGTCTGAGCAGAGCCAGTAGAGGACAAAGGGTGAGACAAAGTTGGGTAAATGCAGACTTACTCTTTTTTAACCCTCCTTCATCAATCACACAGTTATTTCAGAATTTCCTTGTACGAAAAATGAGGATTATAATACTACCTCGATAGGACTGCAATAAAAAAGATTATTCTGAGCCATAAAGTTTTATGTAAATGTGAACTATTATTATTATTGTTATTAAGAAAAAAAGATAAAAACTGTAGAATCTGATAGTTGGAAGGGATATCAGAGATTATCTAGTCCAAACTCTCCCCTGAAGCTTCTACAACAACCTCAAAAAGTGCTTGCCCAGCTTCTGCCTGAAGATCTATAAACCAGATATTACATTTTTAAATAGCTCAAATTACTAAGTTGATCCCAAATCTATACTCCTGTAGTTGCTACCTATTGGTCCTATGATTCTTTCTAGTCCTAAGCAAAAGCTTAATAATTCTTCCATATGATAGCCCTTAGTCAGTTAACATGAGCTAATTAAGTGTTTATTATATGTCAGGCATTTTTGCTAAGCGAAGGGGATACAAAGAAAGGTCAGACTAAAAATTAAAAATGCCAATGCCTGCTCTCAAGATTCTTACAGTCTAGAAGCAAGAGCTTAGAATATTTAAAGACCACTGTCATCTCCCCCAATCTAAATAATTTCATCTCCAAGATAAACATTCTTCAACCTTGAGTTGATTTTATGGTATAATTTCTAGTCCCGCATGGTTCTGGTTGTTTTCTTCTGGAAAATCACTCTTAGGAAAGTAGTGCTTAATCTTACCCAATCTTAGCATTTTACCCAAAGGATTTCTCTCCTGTTGTACAGTTACCCATCTCAGCAACATTACAGGTCCTTGGGTAAGAGGGAGCTACACTAAAGTAGGGATCAGGATAGGGCCTGGATCTGTGATTTCCCTGGCACATGGAAGTTCCTGGTGAGGAAATTCCCACTACCAATGTAGGTTAGCACATTCCCCTTAGCAGCTTAGAGAGCTGCATAAGGCAATGGCTCCCACATATTCTGGTCTCAGGACCCCTTTATATTCTTACAAATTATTGAGGACTCCCTCCAAAAACATTTTTTTTGTGGGTTATGTCTGTCATTGGAGGCAGCTAGATGGAGCAGTGGACAGAATACTGGCCTGGATTCTGAAAGATCTGACTTGAAATACAGCCTCAGGCACTTACTAGCTGTGTGACTCTGGGCAAGTAACTTAACTCTGCTTTCCTCAGTTCTTAATCTGGAAAATGACCTGGAGAAGGAAATTGCAAGCCACTCCAGTATCTGTGTTGGAGTCCCAAGAGTTGGAAACAAATGAACAACAAATGTCTATCAATATTTAACATTTTAGTAATTAAATATCTTAATATTATTATGAAAATAGTTTTGACTTCATGGACTCCCTCAGAAGGACTCCAGAACCACGGGGATTCCTGGATCACATTTTGAGAACCATTGGCCTAGAGCATTGAGAAGTTCAGTGACTTGTCCAGATTTCATAGCCAGTATATATCTGAAGCTACATTGGAACCCAAATCTTTTTTTTCACTCTGATGACAACCTATTGACTATACCACCCTGCCTCTTACTACCCTGAAAACTAAACACAATATTCCAGATGTAACCTAATCAAAGTAAAAATCAGTAGGATTGTGATCCCTCTCATCTGGATAGGATAGTTCTATTATGTTAAGGTCGCATTCATCCTTTTGACAGTATACCATATTGTTGACTCATGGAATTCTATAATCTACTAAAACACTGTATAAAATAGGACAGGAATTCAAGGGAAATAAAAATAGATAGATTATTTAGATTTTCCCCTTTCACAATGAGAGTTCTAAAGATAGTAAAAGAGGAACACACAAAAATGAAAATTTTATTAGCACAATAAATCCTACAGTTCATACTTTTAAGAAACTACTCAAGGCACCCATTCTGCCACTAGTAACCTAGATAATTTCGGACAAGTCAGTTTAACCTCCATCTGCTTTGGCTTCCTTGTCTTTTAAGAGGTTGGACTAAATGACCTGAAAGGTCCTTTCTAGCTCTAGTGTTTTATGGCTCAATGTAGCAGTTCCCAAAACTTGAATTTCTGTTGGTTTCAGCTTTCCTACTTATCTCTCCCTGAAAGCATTTCAAACAATAATTATTGTCCTTTATATAATGCTTTTCAGCTTGCAAAACATTTTTACAGTTGTTGTTTCATTTGTTCCAGGGTTGTTGAGACAGCTCTGTGAAATAGACATTTTCAGTGCCATTTTACAGGTGAGGAATTTCAATCCAAAGTTCACACTCATAGGAAGTGGCAGATCCAGAAATGAAACCCAGGTCAGAAGATCTGGGGCTATGTCTATCACAGTATGCCACTCCTCTATTTTTAATATTTCAAGATTTTTGGAGAACACTTTTTTTCTAATTTGTATATCTAAATTTCTTGATACTTAGTTTCAAATGTCCTAGATATATTTAATCGGAATTTACATCCTCCTCCCAGTACCCAAACTTTAATCTACTTTAAGGAGAGCCTCTTCATTCTGTTTCATATTAAATATCCAAGTGGTCAAAAACTTAAAAAAAAATTCTCACATGCTAAAGTGAGACTGCTCTGCTAATTCACATTTTAATGGACATAGAATAGACCAAGTTAAAGCCTAAAACCACCATAGTTGGGGGAAGATTATGTTTATTTCATCTTGCTTTTAATTGATGTAATGAGTGGAAATATTTTAGAATTTCCAAGACATGGAAAATGTGTGTGTTTTTTTGTTTGCTTGAGCTAGGGAATTGAGTGTGGTTGTCTTTTTCATTCTGAAATATAGAGCAAATCTCACTAATTTAATTAGAAGAGCAACAGCTTTGGCCTGCATTAGAAATTGAAACAAAGGAGATAATTCTATAATCCCTGGCACTTTTTCAGTGACTTTTTTGAGTAAGGATGTGACTTTACCAGTTGCTTCTGATACAACAGACAATCTTTGCCCCCTGTTTCTACCAGAAGTATTCTGCTAAGACTGTTGTAGGTAGAAAACAATAAATTAAGCCAATTTACCCAGTCCTGTCAAAAAAATTTTAAATAAGGAATAAAATTTAAGCAAAAAAAGTTAGCTATTATTCCATGAAGACATGTTATTCCCACCATGAATACACGCTATCCCCACTCTTCTACCCCTCTAAACTAAAGATAAGAGCTTAGGAATAGTTGGTGTTCTTGTATACAGTTTTATTTTTAGTTTTTTCTTAGAGAGGCAGCATGGTGTGGACTTGACTGCTGGTCAAACAGAGAGGTTCAAAACCTACCCCTGAGCGAATTACTTAATATCTCTGAACTTCAGTTTCCTCATCTGTAAAATGGAGCTAATATTTTTTTGCATCCACTTTCTAGGGCTGCTGTGAGGCTTGCATTTGTGTGTGTGTGTGTGCGTGTGTGTGTGTGTGTGTGTGTGTGTGTGTGTTTCTTCCTGAATTCCAGTCTGGCCTAAGAAACTTACTAGCTGTGTGATCCTGGAGAGGTCACTTAACTTTGTCTGCCTCAGTTTCCTTATCTGTACAATGAGGTAGAGAAGGCAATGGAAAAATACACTCCAGTATCTTTGCCAAGGAAACTCCAAAATGGAGTCTCAAAGAGTCAGACACAACTGAAATTATTGAACAACATCAAAAACATACAATATATATATTGCTGTGAAAACAGAACTAAATCTTTTATCCTATGTGCAATATGAAATAATCAAGATAGCTTCTCTGATGCAGCTGAATTGAGCAATGATTCAAAAAAAATCAAATAACTATTAAGAACACTCTGTCATGCAGTGCTTGGCAAAGTCAAAGAATGAAATAATCACTATTCCTAGGAAGCTTTTAGTCTAATGGAGGAGACAGTGCATGTATAAGTTTACAAAGAATAATCATAAAGAGAATAAATAAAAATAAATAAGCAGTGTGAGTACTAGCAGTTAGAGAAATAGACTATCCTTGTGCCTCAGTTTCCTCATGTAAAATGGAGATAGTGATAGCATTTACCTTTCAAGGTTGCTGTAAGGAAAAACAGACCATATTTGTAAAGTGCTTTGCAAACTTTAAAGCAGTACACAATTTTTTTTGTTGTTGTTTAGTCATTTTTCAGTCATGTCCAGCTCTTCACCACCCTATTTCAGGTTTTCTTGGCAAGGATACTAGAGTGGTTTGCCATTTCCTTCTCCAGATCATTTTCCAGATAAGGAAAATGATGGTAAACAGGGTTAAGTGACTAGCCCAGGCTCACACAGCTAGTAAGTTTCTGAGGCTAGATTTGAACTGAGGAACTCCTGACTTCAGGATTGGCACTCTGTTCACTCTTTGCCACCTAGCTGCTCCACACAAATGCTAGCTGTTAGTATTGTTGTTTTTGTCTTTGTTATTATAGATGACAAACAGAAAGAAAGTCTGATTGGCTGGAATCAAAGGTTTGGGAGGTGGAATACTTAGTAATTTAAAATGATTCTAGAAGATAAGTTGTGACCAAGGTATAAAGAACTTTGAGAGGGAGGGAGGGAGGGAGGGAGGGAGGGAGGGAGTGAGGGAGAGAGAGAGAGAGAGAGAGAGAGAGAGAGAGAGAGAGAGAGAGAGAGAGAGAGAAGCTTGTATTTGATTCACTGGAATTTATTAAGTAGGGGAGTCTCATGGTCAGATTTGTACTTAAAGACAATTCTCTTGGCAGCTATGTGAAGGATGGACTAGATTGGAGAGAAATTTGAGGCACAGAGATCACATAGGAGAAGGATGCTAAAAGATGCTAGAGACTGTGCAATCCGACAAAGAAAATATCTAGTGATCCATTTAAAGTACAAATTTATCAAGAGCTATTTGAAGACACTCTTAACTGAGGGTGAATTCCTAACTATGGAGCTTGGATAAATTTAGATAACCACCTTCTGTATTAAAAAGCCATTCTTGATAATCGGTATATCTCTGACTTAAATACTCTAGGGACTAGGGGTGTTTACAGAGGGGAGTTTTGTCACGGTGTTTTTCAATAGTAATAGGAAATATCTCAGAGAATACATAAGATTGGCCCTTATAATAATCAGTCTTGTCCCGATTATTTGTGGTCCAAGAGCTAAAAAATATCCAATATCTAAGCAAAAGGAGATGGGTAGAAACCTTATTCTAAAGAAATGAAAACCTCAGGCCTGTACTTTTTCTTAGAAGTGAGAAGATCAAAGAGAAGTTTATCTAATCCAATTTCTTGCCAGTGCAGCTGTGCTCTGTTCTACATAGCTAATGCTATTTCCAATCCTTCATAAAAAGAACTGGGCCTTGGCTGATATGACTTATCAAACACAGGGAACAGACCTAAGAAATCTCCTTAAAGGTGGAAGCAGATGTGCAGGGGGGAAAAAAATCCTATAATCTTTTCAAAGTAAAAAATTATTTGGTTCAAAAGAATTACACATAATGAGCTGCAATTTTCTTTTGCCACTTGCAGACTTGTTAAGAATATAATAATCAATATTGCATTGGAATTAATAATAGCAGCTAGTATTTTTATAACACCTGCTATATGCCAAGCATTGTGCTAAGAACTTTGCAAATATTTTATTTTATCTTTACAAATGTTTTATTTTATCTTTTTTTAAAGTAATCTTTTTTTTTAATTTTTTTTATTTTTAGATTGCAACAAACAGTTCTACATAATTTTGGGTTCCAGATTTTCTTCCCTCCCTCCCAACCTCCCTCCCCAAGAAGGCATGGAGTCCCATATAACTTCCAGGT
>CM053622.1:490285907-490324731 GCA_028646595.1 Phalanger gymnotis
TATTTCCTTGAATGTCCATCTCCTTCCCTGAAAAATTATGCTTAAATTTGCTGGGTAGTTGATCCTTGGTTGTAGTCCCAGCTACTTTGCCCTTCGGAATATCATATTCCAGTTTCTCCTGTCTTTTAAAGTGGGAGCTGAAAGATCTGAAAGAACTTTGCAAATATTTTATTTTATCTTTACAAATATTTTATTTTATCTTAACAACAAACATGGGAAGTAGATGCTATTATAATGACCATTTTAGAGTTAAAGAAACTAAGGCAAATAGATTAAGTGACTTGTTTAGGGTCATATGGCTAGTTAGAGCCTGAGACTACACTCGGACTCATGTCTTCCTGACTCTAACTTCCGCGCTCTACCCATTACACTACCTAGCTTCCTCACAGTTGATTGAAAGCCAATCAGAGTTTTTTCTTTCTTTCTTTTTTGCCTTTTTTTATTTTTGTTTTTTTGGATAGGCACAAAGTTCAAACAGACTTCCTGAAGATCAAAAGTACATCTCCTTGAACTATTCTAGTAATTATAGTGATAGCACATATTTATACTTCTGAAATTTTGCAAAATATTTTCCATACAAGAACTCATTTGATATTTACAACAGACCTGTGAAGGATTCTACAGATATTATCTTCTTCATGTTACAGATCACTGAGACCCACAGTGGCTAAGAATCTTGCCCACGCTGACCTCTCTAGTGAGTTTCAGAGCTGGTTCCTGAAGCCAGGTTTTCCTGACCAGATCCAGCATTCTGTCTGTAGTGTTCTCTTTTATGTTCATCATTCTAAGAAAATCTTATAGCGGGCGCAGAAGCCAGACTGCAAGAGAGCAAGGAGGAAATGGGTGGTGTTAGGGTGGGAGAACTATGTATAGACCATATTTTCTTGAACTTCAGAAAGATAAAAGTAGAATGATACAAGGGAAACAACATTCGGGGAATTTTGCCATTGCTTCTGCTGATGTTGATTTTGGAGAGATCTGAGTATGTTTGTAGACAAATAAGAACAAGCCCTTTGAGAGGGAGGTATTGAACATGCCAACAAAATGGTAGTATTGAACAGCTCAGGCTCTTAGACAAATGGGGTTATGATCATTTCAGCTCACAGTTCTCTAGCAACCTAATATTTGGAGAGCACTTTTCTTTCATGAACCTCCTGAGAACAGTTATACAGGTACCACTGTCTAACTCTTTGACAAACAAGGAATCTGATGATTAGAGACTTTCTCCCAGTTCCATAGATAGAAAATATCCAAGTCAGGACTAAATGTAGGTTTTCCAAAGTCGAGTCCAACATGCTTTCAACCAATAAGACTAGGGATACCTTTGTCTCATAGAAGGAAAGAAAAGGATGGGTTAAAGTACTCTGCCCAGAACTAACATTTTAAGTACCTTTCCTCTACTTTTTGGGAGAGAGAATATTGTTAAAAGGTTCTCATTCAAGAAATCATGATTAGAAATATCTACATTAAGGAGAGCCTCTTCATTCTGTTTCACATTAAATATCCAAGTGGTCAAAAACTTTAAAAAAAATTCTCACTTCCTGGATTTCATGGAATGCCTGACAAACCTGCACTAATGAGGGAAATATTCAGGTCTCTTGCTTTCTTCCAAATTATCCATGTACATCTGGAGCATGACATTGAACAAGAGAAGTCTTTTCCATAGTGACTACAACTCAACCGAAAAGGATCGGTGCCATCACACCTCATTTTTCATGTGAGACAAAAGCTGGAAACATTTAGACTTTTAAGCTCAGAATGGCCTTGGCTAGGCAGCCCTGGGCTGACTTTGCATCTTGTGCCAGAGATCTGTGGGAATACAAACATTCTCCTTAGTTTCCTGAACACCTACACTCAAGCAGGTTTTGGAAGCTATGTCCCTGAATTAATGAATCATTACAAAATGGATGCCCCTCCAAAGGGTTTCATGCCTATTAGTTGACTTTTCCCGCTGCATTTTAATCACATATATCATGTTTGCTGGGCTCCTTTCCATTTCCTCAAGCAGTGACACACAGATGCCTGCCAAATGTAGCCCTGTGTAACATAGACACCTCATCACCTTAGCAAGCAAAGCTTTTCAGGAGCTGTGAACTCCAGTGCAGGGCTCTAACTCTTCTACATGAGCTGGCATGACAGGGAGTAAATGGCACATGCGGTGTAGTGTGACTGGGGATGCAAAATCAGAACGCCTGGGTTTGAAACCTGACCAGTCACTTATTACCTGCCTGACTTTAGACAATAATAACTCATAACAGCAATTCACATTTATGCAGCTCTATAAAGTCTGCAAAGTGTTTTCTTCACAAAAGTTACATGAAAAATATATTGTATTATTGCCTCTATTTTACAGATGAGCAAATGGAGGCAATCAGAAGTTAAGTGCCTTAATCAAGGTTATATGACTGTTCAGTGATAGAGCTAGAATTCAAATACAAGTTTCTCCTCTAATGTCAAGGAACCTTTCTACTATACTAGATTACCACAAATCTGGACCTGTGAGTTATCCTCTGTAAAATGAGACACTTTGAGTAAACAAGGGCTCTTAAACATTGTATGTGGGTGTGTGTATGTGTATCATGAAATCCTTCAGTGAAATCTATGGACCCCTTTCTCAGAAGAACGTGTTTTAAATGTATAAAATCAAATACTAAGGACTTACAAAGGAAACTAATTATATTGAAATACTGTTAAGAAAACATCCTAGGGCAGCTAGGTGGTGCAGTGGGTAGAGCACTGGCCCTGGAGCCAGGAGGACCTGAGTTCAAATCACTTGACACACTTACTAACTATGTGACCTTGGGCAAATCACTTAACCCCAGTTGCCCTGCCTTCCCCCCACAAAACAAAACAAAAAAAAACATTATTTAAAAAATTTTACAGACATATGTTAAGAACCCCTGCTCTAGACAGTAGTGAGCTACTGAAAATTTTTGAGGAGAGTGGCAGATAGTCTTCAGAGTTACATTCCAGTATTCTTTGCTAATACAGAAGTAGCTGTTTAGTGAACTGAAAATCATAGGGTTATAAAAGAAAAAAAAAGAACAAAGTACAAAACCAGTCATTCAGCTTCCAGTTTGCGCTCAACCAGAGGTTCTTAACTTGAAGTGTGTGAGCTTAAAATTTTTTTACAACAATATTTCAGTGTAATTGGTTTCCTTTGTAATCTCTTAAAAAACCAACACTCATCTAATATGATTCCAAGAAGCGATTCACAGGCTTCATCAGACTTCCAAAAGGGTCCATGGCTCAAAGAAGACTTAGAAACCCCTGCCCTGGGCCAAGTGCTGCTCCCCTTCTCCAACTACATATATTCAACATCTAATAGAAATCCTTGGGAAAATGGGCTTCAATAAAGAATTTAACTTTAAAAAATTTGTTGAGAGTAAATGAGTTTTTCGTATCAAATGATAATTATTCTTCACTTTAGTTAGATTCAATTCTGTTATGTTTGCCTTAACCCTGATTTAAAAAAAGTAGTTAAAGAAGTTTGGTGTGATCAATGAGAGGCCTTCTTTTTCCTCTCCTTAAATTTTGTCTCATTTTTGCTGTAAATAAATGCAAAAAAACCACATGTATTCATGTATGTTACTTGTTTTATGTAGGAAATTTTCAAAAAGCCTTGAAGTGTCATTTAGAGAACTGTTACATTCTGATAATTCTGACACATTTAAAATATTATTATAGCTATGAATTGTAACTTTAACTGTAACTATAACAAAATCAATAAATACAAGCATTCCCCAAGACTCTGCCCTTGTCTCTCTTTTATTTTTATATGCTCTCTTCTTTGGGAATATTACTCCACTGCTTCAACTATCATTCCTGCAAAATGATTTTAAAATCTATGTTCTCCAGCCATGATCAGAGTATCAGACTCATATTCCTAACTTCAGGATGATTATGTATGCACTATGTGGACCTCAAACTAAAAATGTCTAAAACAACACTCATAAGCTTTGTCTTTAAATATATTCCTCTTTGTGACGTTGGCATTCATATCAAGGACACTCTCATTTATCCAGTTCCCCATCTTCAGGATTATGGTGTTACCACTGGCTCTTCCCTCTCCCTCACTCCTTATTTGCAATCTAACAGTACATACAGTTAGTTCTATTTGCAACCTTTCACATGCTTTTTCTCTTTTTAATTTATATTCCCATTGCTTTCATCCTTGTATAAATCCTCATTATCACTTGCATGGACTGCTGCAATAGCACCTTACCATGTCTTTCTCTGTCTCCACTCCAAACCACCCTTCATAATATTTTCAGACATTTTTCAAACATAGATCTGGTTGCACCATAATTTTTTTTCAAAACTTCTAAAAACAACCAAAATTTTTGCAAAAGAATTTTTTTGCTTCCTATTACTTCTAAGTAGAATTCAAACACTTTTGCTTGAAAACAAAGCCTTTCACAGTCTCATGCCACCTTACCTTTATATGCTTATTTCATGTAACTATCTTCTAATTGGTTATCACCTGTATAAAATCTGCATTTTCCTACTTCTACGACTTTAATAATACTTTCCCTTGCTTGGAATACCCCACTACTGTCCCATTCTGTTACCTTTGACCTTTCCTACTTATCCTTAAGCTCAAATAAAATTCACTTCTTAAGCAAATCTTCCTTGATTCTCCTCTCTTTTTTAGTAATAATGATACTAATAGGAAGCATTTATATATTGTTATCATTCAGTCATTTAGTTGTGTCTGATTCTTCGTGAAGTCATACAGGGTTTTCTTGGCAAAGATGCTGGCACAGTTTGCCATTTCCTTATCTCATAGAATAAAGTAAACAAAGGTTTAGCGATTTGTCCGTGGTCACAGAGGTAGTGAGTGTCTGAGACTAGATTTGATCTCAGATCTTCCTGACTCTGAGTCTAATTCTCTATCCACTGAGCCACCTAGATGCCTCAGCATTTATATAAACTAGCACATACATATATATAAGCACACACACATATATATTAATGTTTGAAAAGCAAGTTACAAATATTATCATCTCTCATACTTGCAAAAACTCTGGGAAGTGGATATGATTTTTATTCCTATTTTTCAGATAAGGAATCAGAAGCAGATAGAATTAATCCTATAGCTAGTAAGATTCTGAAGCTGTATTTGAACTCTGATATTCCTAATTCCAGGTCCAGCGCATGCTACGATTCCCCCACCTTCACCAGCTATCACCATTAGCGTGTGTCTTGTTGCAACAATATAGTTTCTGGATTTCCTAGGATCGTATTCTGCATAAAGCTGGCTTCTGATAAATGCTTGAGTTAAATTGGATTAGATTAAAGAAGATTCCAAATTCAAAAATAACGTTCGAATATGATGTAATCTTTGTGATGCCCAATGACCAAATATAAATATGGGGGGCAGGCTGGGAGAAGAAGGCAGAACCAGCACCGTCACATCTTCTTTAATAATAGTGTTCCCTGGAGCCAAATCTTTATTCCTAGCTGACCATTAAGATCTACAGAATTATATACCCCAATGGGATACTGTGTTCACAAAGCATTTAATAAATTTGGTTGGATGATGATGATGGTTAATGCTTACCTACCACCACTAATTTTACAGTTCTAAGTATCTAGTGAAAATTCCTCCATGTGGCAACACCATTGCAAAGTTTGCTATGGTACCTCATTTTCTTCTTTAAATGCCTATCTGAAACAATAGAGAAAACAATTCTAACTAATAAAAAATACTTTCTTCATTTGGCCTGGAATCCACTACTCTAACTCTCATCTATGGAAAATTCTATAACTAAAATGAAAAGAACATCAATGAAAATGTGAAGTGGACTAGCTTATTTCAATCTATTGAGCTAAAGTGGCCTTCTAGACCATGGAGTGAAATTTTCTGACAGTTAAATATTTATCTTTGCTGCGTTTTGATAACGGTACTTTGGTTGTGATGTGAGAGACCCAGAGCAGGCTATGTCGATTGAAGAATAACAGTTTCTATTGAAACTGACCTTTATTTTTCACTGTTGAAGGAGAATCTTAATCTGATACTTGGTGAATAGTGTTTTGTCATTGAACATAGTATAGATTTCAAGGCTGACTAATTTAGGAACTCGTTGACATTAAACATACCCACTTGCCTGGTATAGTCCCTTGCACAGTGAGGGCTCATAATGAAAAAATATAGCATATATATACACACAGGTGTTATGGTAATTAGTGTGGGACTTTTTTTAATGTTTTCTCCTTTGGAATGCAGAGGTAATCAAGTACTTTTGATGAGTTTTGCTTTTCAAATGTAATGGCCAGCAAAGTGGACTTTTGTTGTCTTTATTTTGGCATGCTTCTCAGCACTAAGGAATCTTTGATGACCTGCTTATGTCAAGGGAAGGCCTAGTTCTTCCCTCTGACCCTGAGCAAGCATTTAGGTCACAAGAAGACCTAAATAATGTGGGTTTGAGTCGCATGGTTGTGTTGCCCTTTGACCCCACAGAAATGTATACAAACACAGAGGTTAGCGTTTTGCCTTTGGGGGCACAGTCATTCAAAGAGCGTTGGTGATGAGACTCTGTGTAGCTATTGAAGCAGCCACCAGGCTGTTAGTGTTAGTGTTCCTGTGGTAAATATGTATTGAGATGTTGGACAGATAGCTAGAAGCCTGTCTGCTGATTTGTGTTTATTTGCTCTGCTTAAATTTTCTGTTTGTAATTTCTGTTTGTATTTGCTCTGAAGTTCAGGGTGGGCTCTTCCCCCTGAACTAAGTGAATGATATGTGTATGTTTAATTAAAGTAAGATCATTAACCCCTTAAAGTTGCTTTCCTTAGAAAAGCAGGTCAAAGAATTTGTGCTGGCAGCCTTTCTGTGTGCTGGTGTTGTTGGTCTTTCACCTCCATGGCAAGCTGCTAGCAACATTATTATTACAAAAGGTATGTATACACAGATGTGTATCTATCTATCTATCTATCTATCTATCTATCTATCTATCTATCTATACACACAGACATAAGATATAAACTATATTGAGTGTTTTATATATGTGATTTTTTCCCCCCTTAGAACAACCATGTCCTGGAAGTGCCACTGCTATTACTAATCCCATTTTATAGATGAAGAAACTGGGGCTGCAAAAGGTTAAATGACTTCTAGGCTTAAAAAATATGAAATTCTTAAAACTGAAAGTAGTCATTAATCACTAAGCTCAAGAAACCCTGGATTCTTAGAAAGGACCTTAAAGCTGTGCTATGCTGCATCATCTAATCCAACTGCATTCTTTTATTGAAAAATTATGCACAAAATAAATGTTATTTATTAGTGCAAATGATTAGGAATACATCAAAATAGTCTTTTAAAATATGAATATTTTATTGATCTTGATTTTTATGTCACCTTCATTTTCTGGTAACAGCAACTTAGCTAATTGAATTTGTTCTCTCTTAGACCAAAGAAGCAAAACAAGCCAACACCCTGGTCATGCCTTACAACATATGTACCACATTATGTACATTCTTCATCATCAGTCCGCCTAAGCCCATTAGATATTGCATTAATCAAAGTTCTGAAATCTTTCTTTTTTTTCCAAGTTTTTTCAATTTTTTTTTCAAAAAATATTATTATAGTTCCCCCAGCATCCCTTCCCTTCCTTTCCCTCTTCTTTCTTAGAGAACCATTCTATACAACAGTTTTTTTTATGACAAGAAGTGAAAAAAGAAGAAAAAAAAGTATAATTGACAAATACGATGAAAAAGTCTGAAAATAAATTCAATGTGTAATACTTGTGGACCTTCCACCTCTGCAAACAGGTAGGATGGGAATATCTCCTCATATCTCTTCTTTCAGGCCATGCTTGTTCTTCATAATTTTTACCTTTGATTTGTGATTTTTTCCATTTGCATTGTTGTAGTCATTGTATACATTATTTTCTTGGCCTTGCTTACTTCCGTTCATATCAGTTCATGTAGATTTGTCCATTTTTTTTTGTATTTATTACCAATTATTTGTTATCACAAAAAATACTGTTATAAATATTTTTCTTCTTTTCAATTGGCCTATTTGGGGCAAAATCCTAGTAATGGAATCTCTGGGTCAAAAGATATCAACATTTAATCACTTTGTTTTCATAATTCCAAATTGTTTTCGAAGATGTTTCTGCTGAATCTCAGCTCTACCAACAATGCACTAGTGTGAATTGCTTTTGGTTTTATATAGATGCTACCAAATAATGGGATACGATATTTTGTAGTTCTCTTATTTTATCAGTTTAGGTGTTACCTCTACCAATTCAGAATTGAAACTCCTCCTTTTGTTGATAGATGTTCTTCAAAAGTGACTGTGCCTGGGGAAACAAAACCATCATTCTGTGGCAAAAAGAAATGCCATAAGATACTCCAAACTTTGACTGATTCTTGGAGAAAGGTCTGCTATTAAACTCATACTTTATCTTTTTCAAAGTTGGCAGAGCTTACACTCTACCAACATAGCCTTCAAAGGCTCAGGATCACCTTCATACCATCATGAGACATTGGAAAAGAATTTAGGAAGATAAAGCAAATTCAAAAAATGTCATGAGTGTTTCCATGTGCCAATAACACAACCAGAAGTAAAAATGAAAAAGCATATGAAAATCTTGGTTGTTAAGCTACCAAAACACTTGCAACACTTTTA
Organism: Phalanger gymnotis; assembly: GCA_028646595.1. Taxonomy (NCBI): domain Eukaryota; kingdom Metazoa; phylum Chordata; class Mammalia; order Diprotodontia; family Phalangeridae; genus Phalanger; species Phalanger gymnotis. Next base: position 490,294,540 of record CM053622.1, read on the forward strand.
GAGAAACCAACAATTAAGTCAATGTAGTTTCCAATAACACCAAATTAATCTTTATTCTTACGTAATACAAATCAAAATACCAATTGTAATAGATAAAATCGCAAGAAAATGTATATGGAAGAAGTCCAATAGTCAGAATATCAAGAAAAAAAACTTAAAAAAAGAAAAAGAAGAGAATTTGCTGTGCTAGATTTCAAATTATACTATGAAGTAATAATTATCAAAATTTTGTTAATTATCAAAAACTGGACAGTAAATCAATAAGGATTTATTAAGTGCCTACTTGGTACCCAGCATAGTGATGGAGACTGATATGATAATGCAAAGAAAATGAATCTTTACTCTCAAAGAACTTATATTCTATTGAGGAGATAATACATACATGTATGAGTATATATGTAGGATAAATACAGGCTTAAAGAGGATTCCATCAGCTGGGGGTTCAGGTGCTGTCCTTGACATATGCTCATACATATCAGCTTAAATTTATCATGGGCAAGCCATTTAATTTTTCAATGTCCCCAAGCAATTACAAAACCTAGAAATCACAAAATAGTTACTGAGTGCTTCCTAAGTGTCAGATACTGTGTGTTCAGGATAGAAAGGGGAAAAAAATAACAAAAACAAAAAATAAAACACTGTCTCTAATCTCAAGGAGCCTACATTTTAATGGGGGAGATAACATATAAATATCTAGGTTATGTACAAAATACATACAAAACCTATGAAAGGAATCTTAAAGGAGAAAGTATGAACAACTGTGGGAACCAGGAAAGACCTTGTACAGAAGATGTGTTTTGAGACACATTTTGAATGAAATCAGGAAAACTAAGGGGTAGTGGGAGGGTAGAACATTTTAGGTCCAGATACTAGCTGCAGAAAAGCCATATATGAGAGATGGCATGAAAGGTTCAAGAAATTGCAAGTAGTCCTGTGTGGTTGGACCAAGATGTGCATAAAAGGGAGTCAGATGTAAGAAGCATGGAACGATAGGAAGGGGTCAGGTCATGAAGAGCTTTAAATAAAAAAAAAAAAAGAATTACATCTTATAGAGGTAATATATGTGCGCTATACCCTCAACCTGGTCTAGCTTACATGCTGAAATGGTTTTACCAGGGAGTGGCTGCTGTGCCTTCTACAGCTTCTTGGAGGCACTAGTGAGAATTGGGTAAAAGGTGCTCACCAAAAGTAGGTAGTTTGGCAAGCCCTTACACCAGAGGTGTTAGTCCTCCCTGAACACTCCTGGTGGAATTTTAATGGAGACTTGAAGATTAGAGAAGTCAGGAAAAAATAAATGTATATCTAAAAAATGGTCAGTCTTTTGGACATGGTAATTTGAACTGAAATTCTTTAAGTCAACAGATCGTCCAAAGCACTGTGAGAAAGTTAAGAGAATTACAAATTTAGTTGAACCAGTCTCTGTGCTCATGAAACTTAGTCTAGTGAAGAAATAAGGAAATAAGAAATAATTATATTCTACAAGATTGCATAGCAAGTTTATTAGAGTAGCATTGAAAAAAGTCTTATTAAAGTTTAAGGTTGAGTCATTAAAGACCAGTGGAATGAAGGAAATATTCAAGTGGAAGGGAGGGTGAGAGTGTTCCATTTGAGTGTCTACTTGAAAAAAAAAGCCTATGTTTCTGAAGGCAAATAACAGAGTTTATATACCCTATATTTTAAAACCCAGTTCTTATTTTTTTTTACTTGACTTTTTTCTGTAGTATGTCTGGTTTTCACATGTTATTTAATAATAACTTTATGATCACAGTTTGCAAGGCTAGTTCAGCTTATGCCAAGATAAGAACTACTTTGCTCTAGATGGAAATATATGTTTTGTTTTAAAGAAATTTTGTTAGTTTTCTAGAATTATAATCTTTAATTTTTCCTAGTCCTGCAACTACTTCCTAAAGGAAACTGGATAGTCCTTTGCCATGTGTGACTAGTCACGAAGATTACTCTTAGTGAATTAAAATTCAGCCTCAAGACACATATTAGTTGTGAACTTGGGTAAGTCACTTAACCCTTTTTGCCTCAGTTTCCTCATCTGTAAAATGGGCTGGAAAAGGAAATGGCAAGCCACTCCAGTATCTTTGCCAAAAAAAAAACCAACCCAAATCCAAATGGGGTCACAAAGAGTTGGAATGACTGAAATGACTGAATAACAGCAATGAAAATTAAGTGATTATTCCAGTATGATTCCTATGGAATTATTATTTGGTTTTTATTATCTTTGTGGGAGAGTTTCTGAAAAGCTTTTCATTTACAAAAAAATCTAGATATTTAAGTGATACTGAAAGGCACACCCCCAATAGGTCTTTCCCTGCCCCACCCCAAGCTATCATTTTGGTTTTTGAATGACTAATATTTAAAGATTCTTCTTTACAAAAGTGACCTTTGAAATCTGTTATTAAAATAATTATATAGCATTTACCATACTTCATGTCTCCTAAGCCTTATAACAACCATAAACAATAAGACTTCTTGTTGTGCTTCATGGCTAGAATGGGAGAAGATATTCTGTGAGTATCTTTATCAATTTGAAATCAGAGCTGCATCAGACTTGCCACACGATGACCTCAAAAATCAGATGACCCCAATCTATATCAAAATGGGAAGGCTTTAACGTTAGAGAATGCTATCAATTAAGAAAAATGTTTGCAGTCTCCTCCCTGGAATATTCACTGAAGAAACTCAATTCTAAGTACTACTTGACAACATTTGGTAATGGAATAAAAGTTATGATGAAGTCTAATCTTCTGATGATTATGTATGGGCTTAGTTTCAGGAGTAATTTATCTTTTGTGTTTGGCAGTTGTTTTAGGAGATTGGAGTTATTGTTTACATGTTTTATGGCATGTATGTCATTGTATAACCACAAGATTTTGGATGGAAATATTTTAATCTGGTTTCTGCTTACTGTAACAATAGGGACACAGAACCCTGGGGCTGGAACTATTTTAAGAGGTCATCTAAATTCTTTAACTTTTTTGTTGATGAAAACTTTTGGCAAATAATGATTTCAGGGAGCATGTTTTAACTTTTAGATCCATGGTTCTCTTTGCTTAGGTATGAGAGAATAAAATATTTCCACGTTTTTGAAACATTTCCAGGTTTCCTACTCACTCCCCCATTTTCCATCTTTCTCCAATACATAATGCCCGGAGCTTCCTTGTTTCTCTGTATCTTTCTTTGACTACCTCCAAAATTCCAAAATCCCTTGTACTTTTAGTTTCACTTATAGAGTAAAAGCTACTTTATGTCAACATTCAAACCAAGAGGATTCAACTCAAAGTAGCTATTGCCCTCACCTCTCATTAGGTTTCTCAAAAGACTGGCATGTATTTTTGATTATATTATCATTCTAAAATATTAGATTTATAGAAACTTAATGCTATTACAAGTGAGTGTCAATCCATTATTCCATGTACCTTTAATTCACTATCCAACAATGTAAAAAGATAACATCATTTTCTGCATTAATTACAATAACTCCTTTCCAAAAACTGTCCAGCAACTATTAATTATATTAATCAAAATATTGAAGCATTATTTCAGAAAATACAAAATTAGGTATAATTCACCTAGATCTTTTCTTCTACCTGGTTCCAATAAAGAAACCAGTGACAGCAGCAAAGGCCCCAGAGGTAGTATTTCAGGAGAATATATGTGGTAGAGCTAGTTAATTCAGATATTTTCCTAACATTTAGGTTACTTCTTGCCTAGCTCCTTGTCTTATAGCTGAAATAGCATTACTAGAAAAGACAAAAAAAAAAAACCAAAAAAACAAAATTTGATTGACTTTTTTGTTAAATTGCAGAAATAAATGTTGACTGCCAAGTACTTATTAGCAAATATCATTGTCAGTTCTAGTGCCTCTAAACCATAACTTGATTGTTCTTAATCTCTTATAGATCAGAGAGAGATTTGGAAGAATTCTGGGGAAAATCATTATTAAATCTGCTCCCTTCCATCACTTCTATGCCATTCACTGAAATTCTGCTTCATGGGAAAATTTAGAAAATGGGTTGAGAAATAGCCCTTCAGAAAGCAAGGATAAATTATAATGTATGAATAGTCAGTCCTTAATGGATTGTGCTTAACAGTGCCTGGCACATAGTAGGTGCTTAATAAATGTTTATTGATTGATGATCTCTGTGTAAGTACCAAAAAACACAGAAATTCAGGCATGAAGTGGAGGATCAATGTGAATATTCACATAATAAAAAAAATATTTTTTTTAACAATTTGGGTAAAGGGGAAAACAATCTAATATATTCAACTAGTTCAAATCAACTCACATTGAGAAAAGATTCAGGGCTAGGGAAACTCTAGTGGGAAATAAAATTTTGACTATAGCATGAATACAATGACAATTAATAGTGCTGATGTCTACCAACCCTCAAAAAATACTTAATAGTTTTGTTAAATAGTGAGGAACTCAATGTTTAGAATTGCAGATTTGTCTTTAGTGGAAAATATGCAAAATAAAAAAAAAACAGCTTTGACTATTACTGAGAGCTCATATAGACTAAATAATTAAATTCAAATTAATTTTGTGCAGTCCAACATCTATATACATATATGTGTATATATACTATGTATAAGTCACTGATATGGAAATTGAATAGTAATGTATCAGTAATGTGCTACTTTCATGGCAATAAAGAATTGCATCCAACTTATAAGAATATAACAGATACAGGGGAGAAACTAGTTCATTAACTCTAAAACTACCATATAAAAAGAAATGACTCAATTCTGTGATTTTTTTTCTCCCAAAATTTTATTTGAAATATTTTTCTCCTAGCAGGAATCTTATATGCCAAATCTCAATATTTCAGCACACATGAAGTATTGTTAATTAAATTCTAAAAATTATGTCTTTTCCATAATACAAAGAGGGAGAAAGCTTCATTCGGTTATTTATTTTCTATAAAAATAATTTATGAGGACAAAATTTCAGTGATCTTAATTAGGTTTTTATTGTTAGAAATTGTATTTAGAGTTTGGAAAAATGTCTTTTTTAAAGTTGCCTCACACAAGCTGGTTCCAAATGGTTTGAGGCCTACTATGACAGAGTAATAAAGCATTTCAGTTATGTTTGAAATGCTCTAGAATTAAGCTTAATCCTTTCTCTCGTACATATTACAGAGCCAAAGCGAATAGCTTAATGATATATCCAGATCAATGTGGTATTGGAATCTGCCATAAGAAGGGTTGCTTTTTTTTTCCTTTTTTTTACTGAGAAAAGAACATTTTTCATTTTAGTTCTTTTTTTGGTTTCAATCCTAGTTTGAATGATGTTGCTTAGATCCCCTTGGGATCATTAAGCCATTTGCTTATATCTAATACATTATTTGCCAAAAATCTGATTATCTCACAAACTGAAAGTAATATTTGTTTCAAATCTAATATGCTTGGCATTTCTGTAACAATGGCACCAGGTGTTTCATGAAACCAAATGAAAAGAAATCCTAATGTTCCTTCAGGTCCTGGCAACAGGGTTGCTAACTGTCTTGTTTCTATGACCCATGCAAGGTTATTTAAAGCCAAATGATCCAGATTCAGCTGAGCCAATAAAGCAGATACTTAGTACTTCTGAGAAAGCTACTTTGCCATTTCTAAATTAAATTGGAGCTGAACCAACTTTTTATTTCTCATGAAAACCTTAAAAAGTAGTTTTTAAAGAGATGAAAGTAAGTGAAAATAAAACATTTTAATACACCTTGTAGAGTCAAACACAGTTGATAATCGATGAGACCGAATATTACGGACAGAGCAGGTCTGAAATGGTTTTAATGCCTTGAGTATGTGTGTATATGTATGTATGTATAATTTCATATATATATATGTATACACATATATATGCACACATCCACATATCCATGAACATAAACTATATACTATAGTGATAAAATACTATAGTGAATTTTTAATTAGGGGAAGAATAATAAAAAAAACTTTAAAATAGTATGAAAAAACATTTTAAAATTGCATCTTTCCTAAAGATACACTTTTTAGTGTAAAATACAAAAACAATCACCCAATTTTATAGGTTAAAGCAGGGATTTTCCCCTAATTTACCTGGATAACTGTCTCAGCTCTACATCCCATTTTGTGGAAGGATCTGCTCTGTCTTATACATTCACACAATCAAGGTCGATGGTCTGGGACAAGTGCTGTAAATAGAATTCTGGATTAACTCCAGAACTAAGTAGGAAGAGGCAATAAGCTTGGATTATGTTATAGAAAAGAATGTTCAACAACTTCATTTTTCCTAAGGTGGCAAAATCTGAGTGATGATCATGATACCATCTACCTCATGGAGTTATTGTGAGGACCAAATGAGATAACATTTGTCAAACACAGTCAATATATGTCAGAGGCAACACTTGAATCTAGGTCTTTCTGACTCCAGTAATAGCTCTCTATGCAACACGGCATACAGCTCATCCCAAAGATAGAATATTTCCTTTCAATTTATCAGGCTACAAATTGTAGAACATTACAACACTCAAGAGAATTAAATTCCGAATAACCCAAAGCCAACAGAAAGACACATGGTGGATGTAAGTGCTGTTGTTCATCTTTTGTTTTGAAGAGGACCAAGGAAATCATGGGGTGATGTCTTGACTCGTGCATGAATTGCATTTAAGTGAGGCAGAGCTGCACAAAGTTGTCAGCCTCACTCTTTGTTCCGGTCATCAAAGTTCAGTGACAAGACAAAAATCAGGATGACTGGCAATGGCCCAGTTTGCCATCTTGGTGTCTTTGACGTCTGACTGAGCTCTAAGTGCTCCACGGTGCCTGCTTCAGCTGCTTTCGTGGACTTTAGAATAAATTATTCTCATCTGCCCATTCCACCAGGGTAATGTTTGTGGTAAACATCCCCCTACCCCACTGATGGGTTTGAGGCCTGTCAGTTACCCTTAACCTGGTTTAGCCCCTCTGTGGAGACAGTTTTACTGAGGTTTGGCTGCTGCACAAGCTATGTGTATGGGATGTTCAGGGAAGACTAGCACCTCTGGTGTGAGGGCTTGGTGAGACCTTCTTAGGGCTGCTTATTAACCTTTGGTGTCCACCTTTTACTCAACTCTCAACTGGGGCTCCAAGAAGCTGTGGGGGCCATCTCCAGTCATCCTGATCTACATCTTGGCACTGGACTCAGATGGCTCTGGAGGAGAAAGTGAGGCTGGTGACTTTGCACAGCCCTGCCTCACTTAAATCCAATTCGTTTGCAAATCATGACATCACCTTCCTGATATCATGGTCCTCTTCCAGAATGAAGGACAAACAAGAAGAAGAAGCTGTAGCTTGTGCAGCAGCCATACCTTGGTCCTAAGTAGGCCACAGCATGCTACCAAAGCTGATGTGTGAATGAAGCTGCATAAAAGACATCACTGAGGCTGTGCATGACTGGAAGTGGAAATAATCATGATAATGATGATGATGGTGATGTAGCAGCAAAGCAATTTCAATGTACTGTCTTATATGACTTGCTGTGAGACAAGAATAGACATTTCTAGAATCTCCTCCCCTCTTTCTTATCCAAGGGAGACTGATTGCTGCCAGGAGGGGAAGCAGGAAGTTGGGGCCTCTCCGTTTCTCAGAGAAATAAAAGATACTGGAGCAGAATTATACCTCTCTGCTTTCTGAAATATTGTTAGTCTTAGGAATGTGCTTTTAAGGTTCAAGCTTAACTCCTGATTGCCATTTCTTAACAGGGAAGGAGGGCTCCAAATTTTATATCTAATGCTTGACTCCTTTGCCACCAAATACTAAATCCACAGGGAACACACATCACAAATATCAAAGAAGCCCATTTATTTAAGTTGATAGTGAACAGAAATTGGAGAAAATATCCATATGAGTATATGTACTGGACATTATGAGCTCTCCCTCTGGGAACAAGATATCCCAGACTGATAAAGAGAGAGAGAAAGAGAGAGACACAGACAGAGAGAAAGAGACAGACAGAGACAGAGACAGAGAAAGATGCAGAAAAAGACAGAGAAACAGAGACACACAGAGAATCCCAGATCTCATCCAAAGGGAATTCTCTGAAGTCTCTAGTGCAGCAAGCTTAGGGATAGGGACATGATAGAAACTGCCAGCTCCTCTACTTGTCCATATCTGTCTCTTTCCAGAGTCTATCTCTCCTCATGGTCCTGAAGAGAAATTGGAATCCCCAGTGTCCTATCTCTGGACACTGGAGGCTAGAAAAAGCTGAAAGACTGAAGAGAGTAGTCCTCTCTTCTCTCCCAATCTCACTGACTCCACCTAGCCCATCACACAGGTGTTGGGCATTGATCACTAATGAGAAGAGAATCCCAAACCAATGGACTTCAGGACTCTGGTGATACTACCAGTATCTGTAATGAGAATAATGACATAGCTAGCATTTATATGGTGCTTTAAGGTTTGCAAAATACTTTGAAAATCTGATTGCATTTGATTCATGCAACAGCCCTGGGAAGTAGGTGCTATTATTACCCCATTTTACAGATGAAGAATCTGAGGAACACAGAAGTTAAGTGACTTGCCCAGAGTCACACAGCCAGTAAACATGCGAGGCTGGATTTGAATTATTTTTTTCCTTTCTCCAGGTCCAGCACTCTATTTGCTGCATCACTTAACTGCTTCATGAGTCAGCCATTTAATGACAATGAAAGACAACAGATGTCTAATCTGAGTCATATACTGTTATTTCAAGTTATAAAAAATAACAAGAAAAAGAACATGAATGAACTATATAGTTCTTATATGGAGATTCATGGCAAATATAAAGCATCTTGTCATTAAGAGAACTCTATTCACCAGTGGTGATTACAACCTTTCTGGTTTAATACAAAGGTAGAAGAAATCCTAGAGAGTGGTCCCAGAATGAGTCCATTCTGTCCTTGGGGTGCCCCTCATTAGAAGCAAACTATTACAGGAAGCCTACCTGAACTATGACCATGTAAAAAATTCCCTACTGTCAAAATGTGCAGGCTTCTCTTAGTTCATTCGAAGTTCTCTCCTTCAGGTCCTCCACTCCTACCTACCTACATTAAGAGAGGCATCCAGAAACCCTGTGGTTTACTGCATCCACAGCAGAACAACTGATTTCTTCAAGAACTACCACACAAGTTTTCCAGAAATCCTCCTCCCTCCTCTACTTTCTTGGTGCCTATGACAGGCAAGCTCATTACATCTGCTTTTGCTCATACTGCTCCTCCAACTTCCTCATTGAGCTGAACTCAATTAAAACCTGTAATCATAAAAAAAAATAAACAGTTGTACCTGTCTTATGCCTCTGTGACTAGAAGTAAGTTCTAAGTTGAAGACACCCTTTATAATTCCCAGGGAGTTGCTTGAGAGACGTGAAAGTTCAGTGACTTGCCCAGAATCACTTTGACACTACGTATCTGAGATGTTTTGCATTTTCCTCCCCAAGAAGCCATAATATTGAGAAAAACAATGCCAATCTCAAATCAGGTTGCATTTAATCTCTTCTGAAACACTGAAAAAGAAATACCCTTGTTTCCAGATTGATGCATCATTAATTCCACAATACCAATTATAATCTTACTTTGGTACTTTGGGGCTTTGACAGCCTTTGCCTTCCATACATTTACTTTGAAATATGATGAATTCTATGTCCTTAACTTCCACAACTGTTTCACTGACCCCTTCCTCTTTGATTTCTTCTTGTACATTTGGAGTTTGTGTATTCTCCTGTGTGTTTGATATTGCTCTACCTTAAACTTTGAACCCTCAGAACCCTTATTTACCTACTAAGAGGAATCTGCAACATTGGCTCCCCCAAAAGATTTTCCTAGATTTACAGATGGTGACTCTGGCAATCTCTTTTACCTATTCACATCCCAGTTTGTCCTTAGCCTTTCTTTCTTTCTTTTCACTCCAACTTGGTTTTGCTTTCCTGACTGCTTCTCCATTGATCTCAGCTGCTCCTGCCACTGCCAGCTGGGACTTAGATTCAGTTGCCTAGGTAGAGTCCTGTTTCTCAAGCTCTGGTACTGATTTATCATTGGCAGATTCTGTTCCAGACTTCATCTCAGCCTTGGGCAGTGGAAAGACTTACTCTGTGGCTGGACAGTTTCACCAGATATTTCGAGAAAGGAATCCCATGTGGAAGATAGTTACAGAAATATATTCGTAGCGAGCATGACCCACCCCTCTGGACTTGAAATAATGTCTTTTCTATACAATGAATTTTTAATTATACTGCTATATCAAATCAAATATTAAGTGAGATAATATTTTAAAGTGTTTAGCACAGTGCTGGAATATAGTACGTGATTAATCAATGTTTGTTCCCTTTCCCTCATTGCAATATATAGTGATATTATGAATTATTTTGTTAATAGCCATATTAATAGTAATTTCAGTTTACTTACAAAGGTGTACTAATAATTTTAAACAACCATAAGAATTTATCACCAAAATTTTACCTGGCCATCAAATGTATCTTGGTTATATAAAGAATGAATGCCATCGTGTCCATTTATACTGGTCTTAGAGTCAGAAGGAACTGAGTTCCAATTCTGCCTTGGTCACATACTAGATTTGTTACCATAGACAAGTCACTTAACTCTCCTTTTATTTCTTAAAAAAATATTTAAACTAAAAAAAATAACCCTAACAATATGTCTTCAGTAAAGTAGAACATAAAAAGGGACTAATTATATGTGAAATTATAAATCTCTATTCCATATTGCTTGCTTAAAAAAGTATGTAATAAATCCAAAGCTGTGCTCCTTGTCTGTGCTTCCCTCTAAAATTCCTTCTTTTTTCTTTTTCTTTATTTTTTCAAAATTCTTATTACTATGCCTTTCTCCCCTCCTCATCCAACCCATCAATGACAAACAGAATTAAAAAAAAAACAACTAGTAGTAAATATGCTTTATCAATAAAAACAAATCCATACAATGCACAAAATCATTTTTTTTGTTGTCGAAAAGTGTCTTTTTTCTCGAGTCCCTTGCTTATTGCTATAGAAATAGGCAATATATTTTATAAGTCCTCTGGAGACAAGGCTGATTTTTACTTTGATCAAAGTTTCAAAAGTTTTTTGAAATTGTTTTTCTCATGGCTTTCTGCTCATTTCCCGCTGTGGTAAGTTCATACTTCCTAGGATTCTCTGAAATGGTGTCTTTTGTCATTTCTTATGGTACAATAATATTCATGACACTTATATACTACATTTTGTTCAGATGTTGCCTGATTGATTAGGTAACCCCTTAGTTTCTAGGTGGTTTTTTCTATTATTTTTAATCCTTTACTCCTCTTTATGATAAGAAAGCTTATTTTGCTTGTGACTATTCCTTCTTCTGTATTATGCTTCCTCTTAATGCCCCCCATTCCTATTGCTGCCTGATTTCCAGCTGTGTTCCATGTATTTTTACACTAAGTTTTGTTTGTGTGTTCAATCCTTTCCCTTTCCCTTTCCTCTATGTTTGTATACTCTTCTGGTCACACACCTCAATTATGAGAAATATAACTTTCTACCACCTTCCTCCTTTATACATGTGTATTGTTTTCATTTCTTTTCTTCCACTCTCAGAGTAGAACCAATCAGTTCCCAGGTCTTTAGGTCTTCTACTTTCCTTATTTTACTCCTTCACTGCTGTTTGAAAAGATAAAATTTCTGAAGCAACCCATCAGTTGCAGCCTTCCTGTTAGTGTATATCATAGGTATGCACCACCAAGACTGGTGCTCTCTCTTTCTATTATAAATCCTCATAGAATCTTTTCCAGATGTTATCTTTCTCAGTTTATTCATCTCTCAAGCTTTAGTTCCTGAATTTGGACTTTGAGCCAAGACCAGGCTCTGTCTCCTACTACCATTTTGAGTAGGGTGATCAGCTCTGTTTGAGTTTGACGGTTCACCCAGGTTCTTGCACTGATCTCCACCCTTCCCAGGTTAGAACCAACCAGATTTTTGAGTTTCAAAGCACTGCATCATCGGGCTGTCTATGGTATTTGAAGACAGATAGCTAGGACGTTAGAACCCTTAGTGTTAGGCCCATCCTGTTGTAAGTGTTGCCACAACCATGCTAAGTACTCATTCTAGGTTGCTTCCAAGATTCAGCTACAGGTTTATAATCTCACCCAAGGTTCCAAATCCGGAGATGTATTAGTGAAACCTTCTCTTGCTGCCTCTGTATACAAAACCTAAAGGTGTACATGTTTCTCTGAGATCACTTAACTGTCAGAATCTCAGGTAACTAAGGCTCTAATTACAAAGTAGTCTTCAGTTTCTCTGGGTAAAGGATAGTTAAGTACTTGGAGTTCCAGACCTCCTTCCCATTCTTACCAAATACACGTTTACTATTGCTACTTTCCTAGTCCTATCATAATTTGCCAGTTTTACTCATAAGGTAGCAGCTGTGATGAATGAAAAGTCCAAGAGACATAGCTTCTGTATAATTAATCATCAATTTATTAATTATGACTAGTAAATTATTAATAAATTGAGGTCAGCGGTCCTCTCAGAAACCAAAGACAAGTAGGCTGCTGAGTGGTTAAATGTCTTTGGAAAAGAGATTGTCCCTGAGGAACCAAAATCAACTCTGGTTAACAATTAATGACGGGGTGACCATATTAATGAGGAAGTGGGCCAAAAAAACATCTTCAGCTTTTCCAACTGAGGACATGGCTTGAAGATTCAGCTACCTCCAGCTGTCTGGACAAAGGAATCTATCTCCACCAAGACCGCTTAGGTAAGTTGAACAATGGGCTGGAATTCATCTAGTTTGGGTTTTCTTTTTCCTTTAATCAAAACTAAACCCTTCCAGTTGGGTGAGGTCCTGCCCAAGATAGAGGGGGCGTGTCTCACTGTCAGCCCTTCACAAGGAAGTAAAAAAAAAAAACCTCTCTGGGTCCTATATATAAAAATGGTTATTGATATAAAAAGAAAATAACCATTTTCTCAGAACTTTTAAAAAGTTGGCTCTTTTTCTTTTAGAATGTTAAAAGGAAGGGCAATATATTTTACAGTTCCTTAAGGAGGAGAAAGTGAATCTCAGGGCACTGAATTTCTCCTAGGTACCAATTTATGTGACAATTGATAGAGAGGAGCTACACATATCATTAAAATTGCCTGATATGCCATGTATAACATGAATGTCATGGCTTATTGACCAAGAATTAGAGTTTTTCCTCTCTGTAAAGCTCACCTTCAAATCACGCAGGTGACTTGAAGGAAAATTTGCCATGAAAATGCTTCAGATTGCTCCATGCTAGCCCAGTCCAATAGGCCATAGGTCACTACATCCTAATGACCAGGTACAGGGTCTGGGAACCACCTCGAACTCTCCTTGAATGTTCCCACTTGATCTGGCATACACCTAAGGCTATAAGCCTTTAATTATCCCTTTGCCCAATTATCTGTTACCCTTAACCTAGCCTAGCCCTCCATTGTCAGTTATTTCCAGAGAGCCTTCAGCTACTTCCCACCCTTAATCCTATTCTCTTGGATCCTGGTGTGGGACCTGTAGCCACCCCAGTCTACTGGCCACTCCCATCAAGATCCTCCCTAGGACTCCTTTAGTCACCCCACACTACTCTGCCACCCCTAGAGACCTCTCTCAGTCTTTCTATATATAAGATCTATCTTGTTTCATGAAAGTGCTCGCGCCTGCTTATGTTAGCATTACAAATGTTCTAATTCCTTAAGAGTCTGACCAATATGGCAGATTTCTATCTTTGGCTGAAAGAAGGCTTGAGTCGAATTCATTCAGGCAGAACCTGCGTGTCACTATTTCAGGATCCCAGCACCCCTAAACCTCAACACTCCCACTATCTAGGTTATTATTCCTCAGGATTACATTATGTTACCAGTGAAAAGCATAGCATCTGAAGTTACTGCCAAGAAATTTGGAAATTTATTTCAGAATTCCGAGAAGCCAAAAGTTTCTGGGTAACGTATGAATCACAGGGAATAAAATCCATAATTTTTAGGGCTTCCATCTGGCTCCTTTTGATGGTGTAATAAGGTAAACATGTAATCTTCATGACCTTACCCTAAAGAGACCCCTTTTGATGGTGGAACAAAGTACCTATCACTTCAACAACTGGCTAGAAAGGAGTAACTCTGTGCTTCCTGTTAAAGCTTGTAAAAGCTATGACTTTTATCTTCTTTTTTTTCTGTCTGGCCCTGAAAAATATCCAACAACGCTTCTAGGGCACCTGCTTAACTGCTGTTCTCTACACATGCCACAAGAAGATCTCTATGGGCGCGCTTATATAATAGTCTTCATATCAAAGTGTCATTACAAGACCATGGAAGGTGTAGGCACTGAACAACTGGCATTCTCCTAGTGCTTTCTATGGCTAGCAAAGACCTCTTCTACTTTCTCCTCATGCTTCTCATTCACATCATCCACTTGTTCAGGCACAAACCCCTTTTCCCTGTTACTATTCTCCCTATGTTAGGGTTTTAGGGATGCTAGGGACCCCAAAATATCAACATGGTGGGTCCTGCCAGAATGAATTCGACCCAAGCCTTCTTTCAGCCAAAGTAAAACAAAGTTTATTAAATATTTATCATATTGGGTAGATTCTTAAGAGATTAGGACACTTGTATTGACGAGTAGGCCAGAACAAGCTTAGACAGACTGAGTCTGAGCTAGATTGAATCTGAGCACCTTCATGGAGGTGACATGGATCTTATATACAGTTGTGGGAGGGATCTAGGGGTGGTCAAGTAGTCTGGGGTGATGGGAGAAGGGGTTTAGGGAGGATCTTGATGGGGTAACTGGGGGCAATGGGGTAAGGTCAGACTCCAGGAATGGGATTAAGGGTGGGAAATAGCTGAAGGCTCCCTAGACAATAGTGGGCTAGGCTAATTTAAGGGTAACAGATTTGGGTAGGGATATCTTGATGGGATCAAGGGCGGAAAGTGGGAAATCCGGAGCAGACAATGGGAGGTAACAGACTTGGTCATGAAAAGCTTATAGGCTCAAGTGAATGCCAGATCCAAGTGGAAAGATTCAAGGTGGGGTTCAAGGGGTTTTCCAGAGACTATACCCCATCACTTACAATCCTTACTCTTCTCCAGTGTCCTGCCCTTTCACTGTCACTGCTGGAAACTTCCTCTCTTTTATCTTTAACACATGGTGCTTCATTGCAGTTAGCTTCTCTTCCCATTTTTTCCATCTTCTTGCATTTGCAATAACCAGGTTTTTTTTGGAAGAGATTCTCCAATGCTGATTCTTCCTTCCCTCTGGTCTCTTGCTCCAGTAGACAAGGGATCAACATAGTTTGGGCCATGATTGACTCAGAGCGAATATAAATAGGAGTTGTTTCTGTTTTGGCTAGAAACCCTGAGGGTCTTCCCTTCCCATCTTGATTTTTTTTTTCTGGACTAGGTTAAAGAGGCTATTCTTTGATTCAATTTTTTTTTTAATCTGTCCTTAATCACTGAATGGGCATTGCCTCAGTCAAATTGAGACCTGCTAAAGACATAAGCTTTAAAAAGCCAAAGTCTTCCACCTCATCTGAGGCCATCTCCTGTTGGCCACTGGAGCCAGATGGAGGAAGAGAAAGTGAGGTTGGTGACTTTGCACTGCCCTCCCCCACTTAAATCTAATTTACTCAAACCTTCATGATGTTATAGTCCTTTTCAAGAACAAAAGACAAACAACAACCTCTTCCATGATCTAACATGGAAAACTTTTGTCTAATTCCATAACTATACAACCTGTCCTCTTTTGAGGTTCATTTCACCTATGTCTAGCAAAGAATTTTGTTGTCATTTAGATGACTTTGCCTCATATCTCAAACAATTAAATACTTGGCTCAGTCATCCCTTTTCTTCTATACCTACTCTCACCCTTGGGGACTTTAATACTAATATTGCTTTCAATTCTCTAGGTCCCCAAATTCTGAATCTCAATCTTTAAAGTTTCATTCCACTTTAGTCACAGGGGAGGTCAGACCCCAAAATCTTACCATCACACAAAAATTTTTCACCCCTGCGATCTTGAATTTTGAGATTCCAATCTCTAATTATAATAATAACTAATATTTATGTAGCACTTACTAATGAGCCAGACACAGTGCAAGTACTTTACAATTATTTTCTTATTTGATCCTCACAACAGCTCTAGGAGGTAGGTGTTATTATTATCCCCATTTTGCAGATGAGGAAACTGAGGCATAAGGAAGTTAAGTGATTTGCCTAGGGTCACATAACTGGTAAGTGTTGGAGGCTAGATAATGAACTCAGGTCTTCCTGGTCTCAGGCTCAGTGCTCTATCCACAGTGTACCACCTACCTGCCTCTAATTCCCCATCCTTCTGGCTTCTTCTCTTTCTTATAACTTCTAAACCCATTCCTACTCCTCATTTTAACCTAAATTCCCTCATGATTTCATTGATTCACAGTTGGAAGGGAACATAGATGTTACCTGATCCAATATCCTAATTTTACAGATGAAAAAATTGAGGCCAAAATAATTAAGTGATGAGATCTGAGACAAAGTTCCCTGATTCCAGTATAGAGTTCTTTTTGCTACACTCACTCTCTCAAACCAGTCCTTTTCTCCCAGGCTTTAAGTTTTATTCTGACCTCACTTTTCCTCTTGACTTGGTGAACTTAACTAGTTCAATTTCTACTCTCCTCCATCCCAAACTGCCTTGTCTCCTAGTCTATCAATCATACCCAGACACTCCTCAAATATGGAAAACCCCAAGCATCTGCCTTCTCTGCCTGTGACACTTAAAAAATTTTAGAGACATAGTTTCTGGGCAATTAATCATTTTATTAATAATGCCAGTGTGTGGGAAACAAACTTGTGAAGCCCCTCAGTGGCCTTGGGAAAATGGGCCTTGGGCTCATTGGAACATACTCCCTTACAAAACAGCACCTGTATCTAGCTGACCTTGTGAAAACATACTTTTCAGCGGTACTGAAGCAGCAGCCCCCCCCCCCCGTTCTGCGTTTTCAAGCACGTGGCAGAAAAGACTTCCTCGTTCTTTGTATCTGGCCAAGACTCTGTAATTTTCCACTACCCTGCCTTTTCTTGTGGGAGAAGGTGCCCACCAACACTGTGTGCTCTAAGGCCCAGCAATGGGAAAAGGAGACAGGGGTTAGGGAGGAGATATGTTGCCTTAAGGACAAAAGGTAGGGGCATGGCTCCCAAGTTATACTCTCCCTGCCCAGGACTGCTCTGAGCAATGAGGGGCTGTACCCTTTCTTGCGAGAGAGTAATAAACCCTTTTCTGCTTTAAAGGTATCCAAGTCTTTGTCTTGATTAATTTGAGTAGTGGTCTTTTGTCCCACACACCAGCATTTTATTAATAAAGGAGCTCAGTGGTCTCGAATGCCAAAGACCCCTCATGACCCTGGGCTTACTGTTTATATGCCCTTAGAAGAGTGAGTGTTCCCAAGGATGGCAATCAATTCTCATGGTTAACAGTTAATGAGAGGTGGCCTTTACAAAGAGAAGTGAACTCACTCCAAATAGTGGGCTAACTCCAATGAAGCTGGGAGAGTAATGTCACTCTTAGACAAAGAGAATATCTCTACACCCAGAGGACCCCCAAGCTTTGAACAGTCTAGACAAAGGATCCACCCCCACCCAAACATGCTTGAGTGGAACACAATGAACAGGAATTCACCTTAGATTAGATTCCTTGTAAGACTGGGTGGGAGTCTGACCATGATGGAGGAGAAATTTGTTAAACCTTCAGAGACTGAGCTTTGAAATGAGGACTTTAGAAAAAGGGGGAACTCTGGATCTCCCCAAGTCACTGGTTATTAATAATCATTTCCCTCACTTCCTCTACTCGTATGTTGCTGAACACCATTGGAGGAAATTTCATGACCATACACACTAAGTTCAAATTCATGTTAATTGATTTTAATTGGACCCTTATTGCTGCTCAGCAATGCATTTATTCTTCCTTGATTGACCTTCTATCTTATTCTCCACAATGGATATTCCAAACCTCTTTCCTTCAGCCTACAATGCCATTAAAATCAATCAACTAGCATTTATTAAGCTCCTATCATGTTTCAGTGCTAATCACTGAGTATATAAATAAAATAAATTTTAAAATACATACTCAGAAAGAATTTATCTTCTAGTAATCACACACTTTCAGGAAATGACATTTTCAACCATTTGACTGAAGTGAATTACACATTGCTCATGAATTCAGTATTCCACCTCCTACCTCTTTGCATTCTGCCAGGACATTACACATCCTTGAGAATGCACAGTGTCCTCATCTCCATCTCTCTGAATCCTTATCTTCCTTCAAAACTCAGTTCAGTTTCTATCTTGTCCAAGAAACTTTCCTGATCTTCCTTTCAGCTTTTAGCACATATCAAATTGTCTAATATATGCTTGTCTTGCACATGTCATAAAACCCTGTACTTTAAACAAAAACTCCTTGATGGCAATTAATATCTTACTTTCTTTTCTTTACATTTCTAGCACTTAATGAAATACCTAACACAAAAATGTTTGAAGGCTGGTTGTTGAATTGACATAAAAAAGTGTTTCTTTAAGATCCAATAGTGCCTGCTTATGATTTTATTCAAGACTTCCAGTGCCAAGATGATGTGATGTGAGTGATCAAGGAACCCTCCGAAGCCCTTCCAAGTTCCCCTCCAAACAGCTAGAAAACTGCCTCCGAATTGATCTAGGAAGAGGGAAACTAGCACAGCAGGAAAAGGTTTTCTTACTGGGGTGGGAGGGTATCAAGGTCCAGGAGCAGCAAGAGCAGCTGGCCTCACAGCAGGGGCCCTTTAGTAGGGCTCCAAACCTCCACCAGCAAGACTTTGCCCTCCTATAAGCCAGTGACTCAATGGGCAGGTGAGCAGTCTGTGCAGCACAGTAAGGCTCCACCCCAGCAAACCCACCCTCATCACAAGCCACCAGAATAGCCTTTACCACATTGTTGACCAATGGTAAAGTTCCTGAGGCTGGCCATTAGCCACATCCAGCTCCTGGGGCCCACCAGCAGAGAGACCCTGTTTCTATAGCAACCCAGTATCAAGTCCCCTCCCCTCAGGCAGGTCAGCAACAAAATTACTCCTCCAGGGCCAAGCTTCTCAATACAATCAGGAGTGAAGCAAGGATGTCCATTATCACCTCTACTACTTAATATTGTACTAGAAATGCTAGCTATATCAATAAGAGAAGAAAAAGAAATTAAAGGAATTAGGCAATGAGGAAACAAAACTTTCGCTCTTTGCAGATGATATGATCTTAATATTTAGAAAATCATAGAAAATCAACTAAAAACTACTTGAAATTGTTAACAACTTTAACAAAGTTACAGGATATAAAATAAACCCATATAAATCACCAGCATTTCTATATATTACCAAGAAAGTCCGGCAGCAAGAGACAGAAAGAGAAATTCCATTTAAAATAGCTATAGACAATCAACACAACAATAAACACTTTTCATGCAAATAAAGTCAGATCTAAACAATTGGAAAAATATTAATTGCTTGTGGGTAGGTTGAGTCAATATAATTAAAATGACAACTCTACTTAAACTAATCTATTTATTCAGTGCCATATCAATCAAACTATCAACGAGTTATTTTTTTAAAGCTAGAAAAAATAATAACAAAATTCATTTGAAAGAACAAAAACTCAAGGATATTAAGAGAATCAATGAAAAAAAAAATGTGAAACAAGGTAGTCTAGCCATACCATATCTCAGAGTGTATTGTAAAGTGATAATCATAACAACAATCTGCTACCAGCTAAGAAATAGAGTGGTAGATCAGTGAAATAGATTAGGCACAAATTACATTATGATAAATGACCAAAGTAATCTGGTATATTATAAACCCAAAGATCCAAACTTTTGGAACAAAAACTCATTATTTCACAAGACCTACTGGGAAAATAGGAGCACAGTATGGCAGAAACTAGTTTTAGACCGACATCTCACACTGTATACCAAGATAAGGTGAAAATGAATGCATGATTTACACATAAAGAGTGTTACCATAAACAATTAAGAGATCAGGGAATAGTTTATCTCTCAGATTTATGGATAAGGACCAAAGGAGATATAGAAAGCTTTACAAAATCTAAAATAGAAGAATTTTGATTATATAGAATTAGAGAGTTTTTGCACAAACAAAACCAATGCAACCAATATTATAAGGAAAGCAGAAGATTGAGACAAATTTTTTGTCACAAGTATCTCTGATAAAAACCTCATTTTTTAAACGTATAGAGAATTGAGTCAAATTTATAAAAATACAAGTCATTCCCCAATTGATAATTGGTCAAAGGATATGAACAAGCAGTTTTCAGACAATAAATCAGAGTCATTTGAAAAAAATACTCTAAATCCAATTCCAAAGACTCATGATAGAAAATACTATCCACAACCAGACAAGTAATTATGGAGTCTGAATGCAGATCAAAACATACTATTTTCTCTTTTTTTTCTTTTTCATGGCTTTTCCCTTTTGTTCTGATTTTTCTTTCACAACATGACTAAAGTGGAAATAAATTTAACATGATTGTACATGTTTAGCCTATATCAGATTGCACACTGTCTTGGGAAGGAGGGTGAGGAGGGAGGGGGAACATTTAGAACTCAGAATCTTATGAAAGTGAATGTTGAAAACTAAAACTAAATAAATAAATTTAAAAAGTAAAAATACTCTAAATCACTATTGATCAGAAAAATGCAGATTAAAACAACACTGAGGTGCTACCTCATACCTAACAGAGTGGCTAATGTGACAAAAAAGGAAAATGTTGGATGTCAGAGGGGATGTGGGAAAACTGGGACACTTACATTATTGGTTGAGTTGTGATTCAACCATTCTGAAGAGCAATTTGGAACTATGCCCAAAGGGCTATAAAACTGTGCATACTCTTTGATCCAGCAATACCATTGCTAGGTCTATATCTCAGAGACATTAAAAAAAGGGGGAGGGCAGCTAGGTGGCACAGTGAGTAGAGCACCAGCTCTGGAGTCAGGAGGACCTGAGTTCAAATCTGGCCTCAGACACTTGACACACTTATTAGCTGTGTGATGTTGGGCAAGTCACTTAATCCCAATTGCCCTGCCTTTTCCCCTCCAAAAAAAAAAAGGAAAAGGACCTATTTGTACAAAAATATTATAGCAGCTCTTTTTGTGGTGGCTAAGAATTTGAAATCAAAGTGATGTCTATCAATTGGGGAATGGCGAGACAATTTGGATATGATTGTGTTGGAATATTAGTGTGCTATAAGAAATGGCAAGCAGGATGATTTCGGAAAAACTTGGAAAGACTTACATGAACCATTGCATAGTAAAGTGAACAGAACTAGTTGGAGAACATTATACACAGTAACGGTAATATTTTTTGATAAAGAACTGCAAATGACTTAGCCATTCTCAGTAATACAGTGATCCAAGAAAATCCCAAAGGACTAATGATGAGGCATACTATCAGTGTAAGAACTGATGTTGATTGAATACAGACTGAAAACAGGCTATTTTCCCCTTTTTTTCTTTAATTCTGGCCTTCTTATAAAAAATGACTAATATGGAAATGTTTTACATAATAGCACATATCAGATTGCTTGCCATCTCAGGGAGGGGGGAAGGAAAGAAGGGAGGGATAGAATCTGGAACTCAAAATTTTAAATAAAAATGTTAAAAAGTTGAGAAAAAAATAATTTCATTCAACATTCTACTAGCATTGATCCTGGGTTATGTTTAGCCAGCCTTGTGCTATTTAGGCTGTGATGTTCTCTTTTCACTACAACTACTATATTCTCACTGTAGGTCTATTTATATTTTGAAAAACTAGCTTCCAGACCTATCAATCTCAAATGCTTAGTGGCCTGTTTTTCTAATTCTACCTAAACTCTTCTCTTCTTTTAATCAATGTAATTGATTAATTAATTAAATTAATTAAATTTATGTAATTTAATTGAAGGTCTCAGCTCTGAAAGTGAGGGAAGGAGGAGAAGATGGGAAGGGTATGCATGTGCTGGCAGGGCACACAGAAGCATGGCTGGAACCTGCTTGAAGTAGTGGTCCAGATGTGCCACAGATTATCCACAATAAGAGTAATATAATTTTGAAGCAAAATTTAATGGGTCCATTACTTTGCAGCCAAAAAATTCAATGGAAATCCCCAATCAAATTTCAAACACACAACCCCCTGCCCCCCACCTTAAACACTAGCATTCTGGAGATTTTTTTTAAATTTCTACATCACTTTTGTTATTTTTCTAATTGCCAGCATTGCAAATCATAGTTATACTATTCATTCTAAAAATGTGATTTTAACCTATATACTGGGCTAAACAAGATTTTCTGACTAATATCGTAACTTATTTATAACATGTCTAGGGAATTTTTTTTTGCATGCTTAGAAGCAAGCTTACAAATGAACTATGAGATAACATAACTGACTCATCACCTAGAATGATGAGTATTTATAAAATATTAGCTTTATAAGATAAAATTGTTCCTCAGAACAATATTTATTGTGCCATTAAAAATAATCCTCAATAATGTCCATCTATCACTGTCACTCTCTGTCACCATGTGCCACTCTGAATAGATTTGTATTATGAAAATTCCATGTGGCCATTTATTCCTTGTCCAGATTGTTTTAGTCATTCATCATTAGACTAGCATAAATCTGAAAATAGAATGATGCCACATGCCTGAGCATAATGGTCGTAAGTTTTATTTGATGATACCCATGGTTATGGAAAAGTTCAGGTCACTTCATAATTACAGAAAAAAAACCCAACAACCTAGTATTGCACAAAGTAGGACCAATAAATAAGTGAATTGTATCCTCTAGAAGTTGATTTTATGAATTTATTTGTTCAGCCATGATCTCATAGGTGGGAGTACTTCTATCACAGCTTCAGGTAAACATTCTTCTATGTCATCTTACCCTATGCAATTCTTGCCCATGCCTTTCCATAGTTCCTCCCTAGGGGAGACATTTCTAGTACTCTAGTGATCTTCCTTTGACTTAATATTTCAGGAGTGCTAGTGCAGTCCTTAGGCTGTCCATCTCTTACATATCTTTTGGAATATTACTTCCTTTTTTTTTAACATACACTTCTCAGATAATGTCTTTTAAGTTGTAGCTTCTCCACTTGTTGAAATCCCTCTCTTCCTTTAGGGTCTGACTCAGGTGACATCCCTTAACAAAAAGTCTTCTCCTGCAAAAAGTGATCTTTCTCTTAAAAATATTTCATATTTTGAACTTTTTTTTACTCTTAAAACAGTTAATTTTATAGCACATATACATACATATGTACATACAAGTGTATATATATATACATATATATTTCTCTCACCAATAAAATGTAAGAACCTTGAAAACAGGGTCTATGTCTAATTTTACTTCATTTCATCAAGAAGCAAGATCATTTTCTCCTATTTAATTGAATCGATTACACATAGAATCCTGGATTGTGAAGTTAAATTAACTCAAGGTCTTAAAGTCCAGTTTCCTATGAACTGTCATAGGAGCTTATGTTATAAACTATACCCTGAATATGATCATCTGAGCTAGTCTGGAGAGACTCCAATGAGGGATATTTTTCAATACATGAAGATATTTATACAACTATGTTGGTTAAAGGCAATTTCCAAAGATTTAAACTGTATCTCCATTGTTATGGTTTAAAATCATTACTTACTTTACTTTCTTTGACAGCCTCAACAGTATTCTCTTATTCCCTAAAATAGTCTTTATATCTAGCTTTATAATATATTATTTTATAATGTATAACACTTTATATTATATTTCTTCTTAGGATGATGAAGGCTAATTCTTCCACATAACCATAAATGTCGTATTTTCTAGATTTCTTAGAATTTTATTTTTGTAGGAATTCTCTATTCTAAAAAATATCCACATTGAACTTGAACTGTTTTACCCCAAAGCAGACCAAGAAGTCTAATTTGATAAATAGTAAATAAATTACCTCATATTTTTATCCTTCTTATTTTCAGAGCCACTCATGACATCCTTATCACTGTACCCAACAATTTATTCCATTTCTTGACCTCTCTAGCACATTTTACACTATTATCTGTTCCTTCCTTGATATTTTCCTTTGTCTCCTCCAATGGTGTGCTTTTATTGCTCTCTCCCAAACTCCTTGAATGTCGGTTGCTACATTTCTTTGTCTTTTTGGTTGGTTCCCCATTCTCTTCCCATCCTAGATATTTGTTGAACTGAATTGAGATTATACTAGAACAGAAATTACCTTGGTAATGACAAAATATTCAACAACCACATAATTCCACCAATAAATTGTATTATCCTGTGAAACACTCTCTTAAGAAATCATTCTGGTTTTAGATCTTCCAGTAACCGGTAGTATATGTTCAGTTATAATAGGCCATCACATTGTTCCAACTCAGTCCACTCTGTTCGCATGGGCATTTTTAGCTGGATAATAATATTCCTCATCTATGAAATGAAGTGGCTGGGCTAAATGATTCCTGAGCCAGGAAATAAAATGGTACTAACCATAGAAAAGTAGCAGAAATTACTGAAAATGGTCGAAAGTAACCAGAAATGACTATTCTCACCATCCCCCCTTGGTAATTAAAGTTATTAGTCTTACAAATAGATCATTGTTGTTGTTTTTCAGTCATGTCTGACTCTTTGGGATCCACATTTGGGGTTTTCTTGGCAAAGACACTGGTGTGGTTTCCTTTCTTTTCTCCAGTTCATTTTACAGATGAGGAAACTGAGGCAAACAGGGTTAAGTGACTTGCACAGGGTCACACAGCTAGGAAGTTTCTGAGGCCAGATTTGAACTCACAAATATAAGTTTTCCTGACTCCAGACTTGGCACTCAATCCACTGTGCCACCTAGCTATCCTACAAATAAATACTTGAGAGTATAAGAAAATTTAACATTAAATTAAAATATATGTATATACATATATACATATATCAGAGGTGGGGCTACTAAAGTTTGAGTGTAGTTTGCTTTCTTGTTGAACTTTTTTGATATTTGGAAAGCCATTAATAAGTATTCAGACATAAGATCATAGATTTAGGGCTAGAAAGGCTCTCCTGTTACTTCAACTTTTTCATTTACAAATTATAATATTGAAGCCCATAAAAATTATATAACATTTCAAAAATCTCACAAGTAGTAGGTAGCCAAGTGAGATTCAAACCTCTGTTCTCTGACTCTAAATCTACCAGTTTTTAGAGAGGTAATATACATAATGGCTAAAGTACTGGATGTGGAGTGAGGCAGCACTAGATTCCAATTCTATTCCATGTACTAATATATCTATATAGTCATGAGAAAGTCTTTTAACTTCTCTGAGACCCAGGTTACTAATCCATAAAAATTAAAAACTAATGCCTGCAGTTCCTGTCTGAGTTATTTTGAGGCTATATACCATAATACCTATAATACAGTAATATCTATAAAGTGCCTTGCAAAATGTAAAAAGTCTCTCTAAATGTTGGCTGTCATTATTTTTACCTTACCATGCTGTCTTAGAGGGCCTAGGTGCAAACGCTTTCAAGCTCCTGGGCAAGTCACTCAACCACTCTAGGTCTCAGTTTCCTTGTTTATAGTAATCAGAGTGAGAAGGCAGATCACTAAGGCCTCTGAATCTTTTGATCTATGTTCTAATTCATTGTTATGGGGTAGAGCTGACTCTAAAGCTATGTAAGAGGGGATCAAGCTTTGCTAGAGCTAGGAGCATGGTCCTGGTGACAGACTCTATGTGTCTGAGGACTAACCTAGCTTAGAGACAACACACTTATCATCACTTATCACCACTAGGTGATCTGTTTTTTAACTTTTGCCACTCATGCAACAGATGAACACTGGAGAGTGGTAAATTCCCAAAGTTCTTCATCTAAATTACTTAGCAATTTCAGGCACTCCCCAAAACAACAGAAAACTAAAGAAATATAAGACCATTGCTCTTACCAACTCAGTCCATTCTATTCTCATGGACTGTCGTAACATCAGCCATTTCATAATGTCTGAAATCATCATATGAAAATCATCCAGCCATTTATGAAACCTAGTGAAGTGTACAATGAGCCTGCCACACCTTGGGCACAGATGGTAGCACTGATGGAGAGAAAGAGAAATTCATCAAGACATAAGTAACCACAATATGATCATATGGAAGAAAAAAATCACTCTGGGAGGGATCATGCTGCTCTAATTTTTTGTATTCAATCTGGCAGGAATGAGGCACACACATTACTTCAACGAATTAATGAAGTGTGCTCCTGCTGCACTGCTGAATTCCTAAGCTATGTAAACAAAGTTAGCTGAAGAATTCAGACAGCTCACACCTTGGAATAGACAGCAGTATGATGGCCTTCTCTCTGCTCCCAGAAGCCAGCTGGAACTGTTCTAGAAGGTATGCAGGTCACATATGAATGTCCCATGACAAGCCCCACTACTTGAGGATTCCTTTTAGATGGTGTTGACCTTCAAAGTTTGGAAAAGAGGCTTGGGAAGGAGTTTAGAAAAGAACAAGTCTCCTAATTTATATGGGGTCATAGATTTAGAGATCCAAGAGAAGCTTGGAGGTTTACCACCCCTCTCATTTTTGAAGAGATAGAGTTCAAGAGATAGGGTTAAGAGATTAGCCTGTGATCACACAGATGGCAAGTGGCAGAACTACAAGTTGAACTCAAATTCTTTGACTCTCTATTAAGTCTTCTTTCCATTGAACCATAGGAGAATAGTTTTCCAGATATAGAGTAAAAGTTGTTTTGGGGTAGCAATTAGCTCTGAAATGTGTTTTTTAATTTCTATTGAAAGAGAGAGAAAGCTGAATGGAAAACTCTAGAATTTATTTTTCAATCACATATAATAACAGCAGCCAAAGGAAATGGATTAAAAAAAAAA
The DNA here is from genome assembly GCA_028646595.1 of Phalanger gymnotis. Lineage (NCBI taxonomy): Eukaryota > Metazoa > Chordata > Mammalia > Diprotodontia > Phalangeridae > Phalanger > Phalanger gymnotis. The sequence continues at coordinate 490,321,409 of CM053622.1, forward strand.
CAACAAAACATATTCATGAGGAAACTCCTGGCCACACGTGAATGAAAGGCTATAGATAAAGACATAAGTATAAATAGATAATTAGATATGTGGATAGACAAATGATTAGATAGATAATTAGGTGCTAGATAAGTAGATACATGATTGAAAGAGTTTATTTTATCCATGGTTTTACTGATAGAAATATTGAACATTTTGGGGCCATTACATTTTTTTCATAAGAAAAGTAAGAAAACAAATCTTTTAGAAATTCATCTTAGATCCTAATAAGAAGTTATTTTAAGGACAATGATCTCACTCTTATTAATGCTCCTTTTCTAATCTGAAACCTGATTGAATGACATGGAAACTCTCATCTTATCTGAGATTTAGAATCTTCTTTTAATAAATTCCATTTCTTTTTGCCTCTCAGTTAACAGAGAAGTCACAGTTAATTAGGCTATTATGCAGCATCCAATGCATGAGAAAAACCATGCCCACTTGAGAAAAGCTTTGCTTTGAGGCATTCCACTAAGAGATATGACTACTTAATAACCTCTCCCTTAATTTGACTATTTTCCTTAGGGGGTAGGGCAGACTTGTAATTTTATCAGTACAGCAAGCTCCCAGTGGGGAGATTCCTCCTTATCAATGAACATCAGTGATCAGTCTAATTTCTGAACCTAGAGTTGCCTAGGGCACTAAGAGGGCTTAAGAGGCAAGGTTGTTGGTTGTGCTGACTTGAGGGTGGGTCTCTAACCATCGTATCACAGGACTTCTTTAAATTGATAGTATTGGTCTAATATGTTATTGTTTCTACAGAATGCTGGTGAATCAGTCTTTGAATTGATGGCCTGATTAAATCAATCAACAATTATTTGTTAACCATCTACTATATTGCAGGTATTGTACTAGGCAAGGAGGATGCAAATATAAGCAATAAAACTTACATTGTACTCTAACAGGGGACATCGCAAAGATCTTTCTATCTATCAACTATCTACCTATGTACACACACACACACACATATATGTATATATATGCATGATGTAAATGTAGCTAGGCACATAGTGGCCCAAAATCTTTGTACAGTTTTACATTATCTTAATTTAAGACAGCTTAAATTATCTTAGTTAGATAATTTAATTAAGATAATAAGATAATTGAATAAGATAATCTAAGGTAGCTTAAAACTGCATGAAGACTTTTGGGCTACCGTCCTGTTGAATAATTATAAATGGGATAAATATAAATGAATGCAATGTAGTTAAATATAAGTTCATTTGAGAGGAAAGGCACAAACAATTGACAGGCTAAAAAAAAGAGCTTTATGTAGAAGGTGGTGTTTAAGAAACATCTTGAAGTAAGAAGGAGATTTTATGAAGCAAGGGTGAAGAGGCAGAGAATCCCAGGAATGGGTTACAGCCAATGCAAAATCATGGAGATGGGAGATGGAATGCTATGTGGGAGGAACAAAGAGGTCAGTTTGGCTGGATTGCAGAGTGTTGGCAAGTGTGATGAGGGTCTGAACTCAGGTGGTAGCTTTGTGAACAAAGAGAAGCGTTCAGAGGTAAGAGATGCTGTAGATGTCATGATCAAGCAATTGGGATGGTTAGTTTCCTGAAGTACTGACTACCTCCTTGTCCCCACTTGAAATTAAAGGTACCTTGACTAGAGATATCACTTACTTTGGTACCATCATAGGTAAAGAATCACCTTTCTTCAAATAACATTGCCTTGATTTATAAATAACCAAAAAAATAATTTTGGTGCATGAGAGATGTATAGAACTGTGATTTTATTAGGTTAGGGAACTCCCAGTGAAGTCATTCAATCAGTATAGATCAGGGGGTGGAGTCAAGATGGCAGAGTAAAAGCAGGGAGTTGCTTGAGCTCTCCCCCAAACTCCTCCAAATACCAGTAAAAATGACTCTAAGTAAATTCTAGAGCAGCAGAACCCACAAAATGACAGAATGAAACAAATTTCAAGCCCAAGACAACCTGGAAAGTGGACAGGAAAGGTCTGTTGCACCAGTTTGAGAGAAGAGCGCAGTCTAGCATGGGCTGTGCCAGCATGGACAGGCAGAAGCAGGCCTCAGGGGACTGAATCATTGGCAGCTATAGCGATTTACAGACTTCTTGACCCCAATCAGTATAGATTGGTAACTGTTTACCAACTTATAGTTGCATTTAGGTAGCATAGGGGATATAACACTGGTCCTGGAGTTGCGAAGGCCTGTGTTCAGTTGTGACCTCAGACACTAGCTGCGTCATCCTGGCTAAGTCATTTAACCTCTACTTCCCTCAGTTTCTTCCTCTGGAGAAAGGGGATAATAATAGCACTTACTCCACCCCATTCAAGGTTGTTGTAAAGATTAAATATAATAACAGTGGTAAAATATTTGGTACACCTGGAACATAGTAAGGACTATATAAATGTTAGTCCTTAGATAGTTGCTGGGCATACTGAGAAATTAGATGACTTGTTTAAGGTCATACACGCAGTATAGTGAGAGATTTGAATTGAACCCAAGTCTTCTTAATTCCAAAGTCAGCTTTCTAGCCACTACACCACACTTTGTTTTTAGTTAACAATTTTTAAATAGTTGCTATTATAAGGATATATTTTTGATAATATCTTGTGCCTCATTTGCCAGAACAGTTAGGACATGAGTTCTCAAAGGCTCATTCTAGGCAAGCTCTGACTGATATGGTCGAGCTGGCAAAACTTTTAAAGAAAATCCAGTGATGATGGACTGTATGTGTGCGTGGATACACACACACATACGTACATATGTGTTTGTACATATATATAAAACACAAACACACACATTCACACATGGATATATATGTGTACATATATACATATATGCACACACACATATAAATACATGTCTGTTATCTAAAGAATAGCTAAGTTAGAGGGCCTGTCTCTCATCAGCAGAATGGGCACAAGCTGATTTAACTTTATACCACAGCAGCTCTCAAAGACCATCTACCAAGCCACAGAAGAGTTGTAATCTACATTGGCAACAGAAGTAGCCACACTAACAAGATTATATATACTTGAAAAAAATTAAGTAAGATAAAGTCTATTCACAATCTTCTCATTAATTTTTGCTGAAGGATGCTATATGGATTGATATGCAAATATTTATAAAGAGAATGGCCAAATCAAAGCATTTTAATTAAAGAACACGGATGGATCTCGAGGGGGCGGAGCCAAGATGGCGACTGGAAAGCAGTAACTGGCGCGAGCTCCCCTCCAAGTCCCTCCAAAAACCTATGAAAAAATGGCTCTGAACCAATTCTAGAACTACAGAACCCACAAAGGGGCAGAGGGA
>CM053622.1:490325231-490365469 GCA_028646595.1 Phalanger gymnotis
AAAAAAAAAGAACACGGATGGCTATCTTGCCAATCATCCTGCTGCAAAAGCATTTATTATCAAATATTATCAGAATTTATTAAGAGCTCTCCAAAGCCATTTGGCACTGAAAGGGTCAGATGGGTAAATGGTACAACCAGTCTATCAACATTCTTTGACCTGGTAGCTGTGTGAGAGACCCTGAAATCTTTGCAGTTTTCCTCATTGTCTGTGGGTGGCATATAATTAGCCACATGGGGGCTGTTTCCAGCACTTAGAACAGATGCATACCCAGCAATTTCATAGACATTAAGTGTGACATGCTGTTATTTCTCAGACTATCATGGAAAACAAACATATTGATTGCTTTCCCAGGAACTGCAGAGCAAAATCTAGCTGTTTAATGAGGGGGAACAATGTAAATACTGACCCTCTTATTCCCTGCTGTGATTTGTAAAGGACCTAAAATGAGACATCATTTCAACTGCTGCAAGAACTCCTAACCTCTTCTGGAAATTACTTTGTATGCCTTAGTTTAGTTTATCATAAATTTATCTTATCACATATATGTATGTATATATCTCTGTCTCTATCTATCATGTATCACCTATATATCAACACATCTCATGTATATATGTATGTGTGTATATATACTTGTGTATATATGTATACATAAAATGTGTGTATATATGTGTATACACACACACACACACACACACACAAGTATATGCTTTAAATATTTAGGACATGGAATTTATCCCGACTTCTAGATACCTAGATATCTAGATGATGTACATGTGAAATAGTTGAATCTTTAAGATTACCCTTATTATCACAACAACACATAGAAGAAAAAAAAGAGCAGTAGGAAAAATTTTGTTTTTCATATTTCTATCTTTTTAAATACCAATAAATTATGGCTAAATCTTTTTTTGGAAACTTTATATAATATAGAACAATTTTTGAATTTTCAAAGAAATATATAATACAGATTATTACTACTAAATTGACCCTTCATCTTTCAGATAAGATGCCTCTAGGGTTGGTTACTTCGTGTATGTCTGGAAAGACCAGTGTAAGAGGGACAACTATTTCTGAGCTGCACACATTCACACACACACACACACACACACACACACACACACACACACACACACACACAATGTCTGGAGACTTGCTGCCAATAACTTCTGTTTTTAGAACTGATGTTCTTTGGGACTCTCCCTAAATTCTTTAATCTTAAAAACAAACTGACAGCAACAAAACTTTAAAAAGAACTTTGATTTCTTCAAATGCCATGTGAAAGGTTGGTTTTTCCATGTCTAGTACTTCCTAGCTTGTCACATTCTTAGAAATATTGCTATGGAGAAAATCTTTGAAACCTGCTTTCCACCCTTACTGCTTATGGCTACTCCACTTCAGTTCACCAATAGAAGCTCTTCAAATTTTCCTCTGTTGTTCATTCTTCTCATTGGTCCAACCCAAGAGTTTTGTTACGCTATTCATCCTTGTGATGACAAGTGGGTTGCTCTTTTCTAGTGTCTTATTATTGGAATTCTATTTTGCCAATTAACTTTAAATAGGGCTTGTGGGTGATTCTGATAAATCAGTTAAAGAAATCAGATGAAATTTTAAAGTAATTCTCATGGACATATATGAAGTAGAAGAGTATTATAACTTCACATACTTTATTCTCAGCCAGGCCTAGCTCAGGCCAGTCCATTGATCCAGGCTCAGAATTAAAATGCCACAAGACACTCATGGACCATGAAATTCAATACAAAGTGTTTTATTTGTAACAAGGTAAAATCTCACCTCAGCCATTTACTAGCTGTATGGCTCAGGATAAATCATTTAATCTCTCTGGGCCTCAATTTATTTTCCTTTAAAATGACCTCTAAGGTCTCTTTCAACCTGAATCAGTGATGCTATGAAAGAATTACAAGAATGAAACTGCTAAAACAAACAAACAAATGTTCCCCGTCTCTGCCTGAACATTTATTGGGACAGCAACACTGGATAAAAATATGCCCAATAAGGCTGTGGGAACTCTGCTAAACCTTAGGTATACCAACTCCCATAGACCGTGGTCTTTATAAGCCTAGTTCTTTGGATTACTAAAACATGTAACAGCTTCGTTGCCTACTTAAAGGGGAATCATTCCAGCCTAGGTAAAATAACACATAACACTAACAAATAACTAACTATTGTTTGATACCACATTTATTGTATGTTCTTATCAACTATTTTCCTGAGATATATGCCAATTATCTTGAATAGGTTTTTCACTTCTTTGTTGGTCACATTCTCAAATAACATGTTTTCCAAGCATCTTCCACTCTGCATTTATAATGACAATCTTTTCCAAGGCTTTTCACCAGAGCTTCCTTGGACAGTTTGGTATCTAATTTCAGTCTTCTCTGGGTGTACCATTAGGCTATCTTGCTACACTACATCTGCAAAATTGCCCATACTAATTTGCACACATACATGTAAATGCTCTTCCAAAGCAGAGTTCTCAGCATGTATAAAGTGCTCACTGATTTTGATGGCATTCACAGGTTTAGAATCACAGAATTTTGGAACTGAACAAAACTTCACTAGCCATCTTGTCTAACATACCTGAGAAGGAATCTCCACCACAGCTTACCTATTTGATCATTGGTCATCAGCCTTTGCTTAAAGATTTTCACAATCTCTCCAGGCAACCCATTCCAATTTTGAATGTCTCTGTTGTTGAATGTCTCTTTTCTCTTGTTGCTGTTTTTCCTGTTATTAAAATGAAACCTCTGTCTTTGAAACGGCCACCCGTTGCTCCCAGTTCTGCTCTGTCGAAAGAAACCAAATAGAAGGAGACCTAGTTCTGCCCTGTGGAAGGAGACCAAATAGAATCTTTCTTCCACATTATAGTCCTTCAAACACATGAACACAGATATGAACCATTCTGTTTTCTCTTTTCCAGGCTAACCACTTTCAATTCCTTCAAATAATCTTCCCTTTCTTACTCACAAGGCCCTGCTTCTCTCTGGTTTGTTGTCTTTGAAGACTCTCTAGTTTATAACTGTCTTTCTGAAACTTTGGTATGTCCAACTCTTTATGACCCCACTTAGGTTTTTTTTGCCAAAAGATACTGGAGTAATTTGCCATTTCATTCTCTAGATCATTTTACAGAAGAGGAAATGGAGGCAAATAGGGTTAAGTGACTTGCCTAGGGTCACATAATTAATAGGTGTCTGAGACCAGATTTGAGGAGTCTTTGGCCCAGAACTCTATCCATTGAGCCATCTAACTGCCCCAGGGGGTATTGACAACAAAACAATTCTCTGATGTGGTCTAAAGAGGGATGAGTACATAAAGACTATCACTTTCTTATTCTTAGAAACTATTCTCTTAAAATAGCTCAAGATTACATTAGCTTTTTTGGTGCCACATCACAATGCTGACTGGTTTTGATCTTTTTATCTGGTAAAATCCCTACTTTTTTTTTCAGGCAAACTGCTAATTCCATCTTACTTGAGCTGATGTATAACACAGTTCATTTCTATAGCCCAGTAGTCAGCACACTATGTATATGAAATTATGTAGTATGTGAAATTATAGTAGTCTCCTACTTCATATATATCCATGAGAATTACTTTAAAATTTCATCTGATTTCTTTAACTGATTCATCAGAATCACCCATGAGCCCTATTCAAAGTTAATTGATAAAATAGAATTCCAATAACAAGTTACTGGAAAACATATCACCTTCCTGTTTTTGTAAGGTCCTCAAAGCTAATAATGTTTTTTTTAAATATTTTTAAAAATGCAACAAATCTTTATTTTAAAATGTCAAAAACATTCTTAGTTCAAGGGCTGTACAAAAACAGGTGGCAGACAGGAAGTGGCCCAGTTGCCCATCTCTATATCTAGTCTGTCAAAAATATTTTGGATCCTGACTATCCATCCAATGTGTTAGCTATCCTTCCCAGCTTTTATTTTCAGTGAATTTGCTAAGTAGGCCCTCAATTTCTTTATCAAGGTTACTGATCAACATGTTTAATAGCACAGAGGCAAATATACACACATACATGTATGTATGTACACGTGTGTGTGTGTGTATTTCATTGGAGAATTCCTTTTCTATCATTACAGACATATACCTTTCTTTCCTTAGGAGTATTTTTTGAATAGTAGCTTTTTATTTACTTTTTTAAAGTGAGATCCTCTTCACTTCTCTCCACTGCTCTTGTTTACCATCTTATGACCTCTCAACCTTGCTGATGTACTGAAGAAATTTCTATCTCTTCTAACCTCACGTAAAGGATATGGATATGGCCATTAGCTTGTCTCATTCTCATCTCCTTTCTCTCCTCGAGCATTTCTTACTGAAATGAGAATCTCACAGCATTTCTTATCCATTTTATATCATTGTGTTAGATGATTTAATCCATTTACATTGAAAACTATGATGGCTACATTTGCATTTTTTCCATTATTTTTGAATTGTTGTTTACCCCTTTCTCTTTTCAGTCAGCACTCTGTTCATGAGATTAATTTGTCTCACTCTGATTTGATGCTAGCCTACTATCACAAACTTTCCTCTCAATTTTTTACCAGGGCTATTCTTAGTTACTTCAAGTTATTTAAATCATTAATTTATCTTTTTTTCCTTCCTTCCTTTCTTTCCTTCTTGCTTTCTCTAACTCACTTTTTCTCTTTTTGTTTTTCCCCCCTCTAATACAAGTACTTCCATCAAAATAGCTTCAAATGTATAAAATATCTGGAATTAATTTACCAAAGCACTCACGAGATTTTATATAAATACAACTTACAACATACTTTTTACAGAAATAAAGGAAGGTTTATATAGGAGAAATACTGAGTACTCATTGGGTCACATCAATAAAATAAAGCTAAAATTAATTTAGTGGCTTACCAGTAAAATTACCAAGGGAATACTTAATAGAACTAGACAAAATAATAACAATTTTATTTGGAGGGGGGAAAGGGCCAGATCTAATAGGAAATAATGGAATAAAGTAGAATTAAAGAGGAATAAGAAATTTCAGATTTTAAATTATATTATGAAACAGTAAACCTAGGTTTAGTACTGATGAACAAAAAGAAAAGTAGGATAGTGAAATAGATTGCTGTAAGAAAGAATCAGAAGGAAATGATAGCAAGAATCCACTGTTTTAATAGCCTTTGGGACATTAATTATTGGGAAACTGCTAGGAAAACTGGAAAGTAATTTGGCAGAAATTAAGCTTAGTCCAGCATCAGTAAACTCCAAATGGGTATGTGAATTGAATTTAAGAGTTCATGCCACTGGAAAAAAGTGGTAGAGGCAAATAGAAATGATATTATTTTCACAACTATGATTAAACAGAGAATTCCTGACCTACCAAAAAAGACACAGTTGATAAAAGAAAAAATAGACAATTCTGATTACACAATTTATAAAAATACAGAAATAAAAATTATTTAGATAGAATGAGAGAATCTGTAAAGTGGGGGAATATTTGCATTAAAGAATAAAAGCCTGATTTTCAAATATATAGGAAAATGGCACAAATATGTTTGTCCAAGAATCATTCTTGAATAAATAAGTAGTTAAATAATATGAACAGTTTTAAAAAGAAAAGTTACATCCTTTAAATGACCATATGAAAGAATGTTCTAAATCACAAACAATAATTCAAATTCACATTAAAACAAGCATGCCCCTTCATTTCTTACACTGTGACTTGGGAAAAACAATGGCCAATGATAAGGGGGCTGTGGGAAGACTGACTGAGTTTTGCACTTTTGGCAGAGCCAAAATTTGGGCAAATTAGCCCAACTACTCTGGGAAAACAAATGAAATTGTATAAGAAAAAGTCAATAAGATGTTAATAACCTTTCATCTAGAAAGTCTACTATGAGGAAAATTCCCTGAGGAAATCAAAGACAAAAATAAAGATACAATATTCCAATATATACTAAAATAATGTATAGAGTATATCATTTGATTGGGAAATAGCTATACAAACATGTGCATGTAATGAAAATTTGCTATGCAGTAAGAAATGTCAAATATGAGAAATTCAGATAATGACAAGAATTGTACACATAGATGTACAATGAAATAAGCAGGATCAGAATAATAATATGCTTTTCATTAACCTTTTTTTTCTTTTTTTTCTTTTTTGTTAGAGGGGAGGGCAGGGCAATTGGGGTTAAGTGACTTGCCCAAGGTCACACAGCTAGTAAGTGTGTCAAGTGTCTGAGGTCACATTTGAACTCAGGTCCTCCTGACTCCAAGGCCATTTCTCTACTCACTCTACCACCTAGCTGCCCCATTTTTTGTTAATCTAATCTGAGTAATAAATAAACCAGTAACGGTAATAGGAGCATACATGATAGGAATCATAGTTTCAGAGCTAAAAGAGATCTTACAAGCCATCAAACCCAACCCTCTCATTTTTCAGATTAGAAAACTGAGACCCATTTAACTGAAATTAAATGATTTGTTCAAGATCATGCCACTATTAAGCATCTGAGGCAAGATTCAAACTCAAGTCTTCCTTATGCCATGTTGAAATCTCTATCTACTGTGGCATTTAGTGAACAGAAAATGAAACCTCTCTCATTCCTTTCAATAGAGAAACCGTATGCTATTCAGGAAGAATATTACATACATTGCTATATAATTATTCCATCAGTAATTATTTCTTATGTTTTTCTTTGTCACAAGGCATGGCTCACCTCTATGACAGGTTTTATATCTGGAAATGACTTGCTGTAAAAATAAAAGGCACTAATAGAATTTATTTAAAGAAGAAATATCATAGTAAAAAGCACAAGGACCACAGGATTAGAGAAAAGAAAATGGCCTGGTTTTTCAAAAGAGAGAAAAGAATGTAATCTTATAAACTACAGGCTAGTGTGCTTAAGTTTGATTTCGGTCAAAATCCTAGAATGTGTCATTAGAAGGCATACCTAGTGAACACATAGGAAAAAGAAACAAGGATGATGGCTTCATCAAAAACACAATGTAGGAGACTGACATAATTTCATTTTGGACCCAACTATTAATCTGATAGATCAAGAGAATGGTTTAGGAGACTTAGATTTTAGGAAAGGATTTGACAAAGTCCTTCCTGTTATTCTTTTGGAAAATATGGAGAGATGTGGTCTAGAACTATCTGTGGGATATAGAAATAGTTAAATGGCCTGTATTGGTAATGGCTCACAAACATTTCACTCAAACCCATGTAAACTAGGCTTTCCCTTGAGGCAAGGAGGTCATCAAGGACGCTTAAGGAAACAAGGGCCAAACTCTTCAAGGGCGCTTGATTGAATAAGTGCTAAAAGCCCACCTTAATTACCAATACAGGGACAAACTCAAAAGATCAGTTATGATAATCTGAGGTCAACTTGGAAGGAGCTCTCCAATGCAATGCTCCAAGGATCTATGCTTATTTTTGCATTCTTTTTTTGCATAAAGGCAAAAATAGTAAGCTTATCAGGTTTACAAGTGACACAAAGCTGGGATAGATGACTAAAATACCCTGGATAACAGAGTCAGAAGTTTTTAAAAAGTTCTCTCAAAAGCCTGGAACATCGAGTCAAACCTAAGAAAATGAAAATGCATAAGGTTAAATCTGAAGTCTTTTGATTAGGTTCAAAGAACTAAATTCACAAATTCAAGAAAATAGTATACGTGAAAAAAAGATATAGAGGTTTTAATGGACATCAAGATCAATAGTTCTTCATTCCATTTCTAACCTCAATGCTTTGCACAGGGTTTGTTCCATGCCTTTCTATTTTTATTTTCTCACCTTTGCCTCATATGATCCTTACATAATAAATCCTTTTATGTGAAGATTTTTAAGGGTTTTATTCAATTTGATGTGGTGATTCTAATGCTATCCTGCTTGTCTGTATCCCCCTTTGACTTACCTTCTGCCCTTTTCTGTGTATTTTTAGTCTGTTCATGTACTTTCCTTTCTTTTTCTTTTTTTATTACCATCACTAACCTTTTCTCACTCTATAACTCTTCCTACCAAAAAAAATTAAAAACCTTCTCTTTTAATAAATCATTATACTCCTCCCCAAAATTCCACACATTGACTATCTCTTAAAATATATGTTTCATTTTATAGCTCTAGTTTAACACTTCTCTGACAAGAGGTGAGAACCATTTGTTCTGATTATTCTTAAGTGTGTCATAGTTGTTTTTCTTTACAATGTTATTTCCATTATATTTGTGGTTTTCTTGGTTCCACTCACTTCCCTTTTCATCAGCTCATACAAGTCTTCCTATATTTCCTGAAATTGTTTCATTTTGTTGTTTTCTATGACACCTTAGCTTCTTTCAAAAATCAGCTCAAAGGGAGCGTGGAGGAGGCTTTCTTATTTCCCAAGTTGTTAATGTCTGCCTCCAAAAATTTTGCAGTTATTTTTTGTATATTCTGTATTTACTGATTTCTACACATAAGGTTTCCCAAGTTAGAATGTAAACTGCTTGAGAGCCATGGCTGATTTTTGTTTGTCTGTTTGCTTAATCTTCAGGGACTAGTACAGTGGCTTGTATATAGATGCTTGTTGAATTGAAATGAATTAATTGCACCAAAATAAGTTGCTGCCAGTAAAGAAGTTTGTGATCATCAAAGGTACTGAGTAATTTCACAGATGCAATCTGGTCTGCTCTTTTTCCCCCATTTACTTCTGGATCCAGGTCATTTGCTTTCTGCACTGGCTGCCTTGTACACATACCTTTAAATACACACATATCTCACATTGTATTGTTACAGATACATACCATGTATGTTTACATATGTATACATATAGTATGCCTACATGTATGTCTAAATATATACATACATATATACAATACCAAAGGACTCATGATGAAAAATGCTATCTGCCTCCAAAGAAGGAACTGATGGTGTCTGAACACAGACCAAAGCATACTATTCTTCACTTTCCTTTTTTTTTAGTTTGAGTATTCTTTCACAATATGACTAATATGGAAATGTTTTGCATGATTGAACATGTATAACCTATATCAGATTGCTTACCATCTCAGGAGGATGGGAGCGGAGGGAGGGAAGGATAGAATTTGGAACTCGAAAATGTAACAAAAAGAATGTTAAAGACTGTTTTACATGTAATTGGGGAAAACATAAAATATTATTTAAGAAAAACTACAGTGCTAGGGTTCTCTTGGGACAGTCTCTTAAAGGTACTGTCTCTCAAGCAGCTGAGTTGTCTAATAAAAACTATGAGCAATGAGTTTACTTATATACATCAATTTGTAAGCCTTAAAACACTATATAAATGCTAGCTATTATAACAATGATGGTGAAATGAATTAGTTTATGAAGCATTTTTAAAATTTTAAGGTACTATACAAACATAGGCTATTAGCATCATTAATATGAAAAATGAGTTGGTAAAATTTCACAAATACACACATAAATATATCTTCCTCTAGCAATCCAATGTTAAAAGAACAGATCCTTCCTAGCTTGTTTTTAGAAGCGTCTCTCAGATGCTGTCAGCTATTGGCAAAAAGTATTACTGGAAAAATATAATTTAGTAAAGTAACCAGAGGGCAATGCTGGGTAAAAGTATTTCTTTATTTCAAATTAACTATTAAAAATAGGGGCAAGAAATGTGGTTCTAGTTAATCAACTGCCTCTTTCCCTGACAGGCATCTCAAACCAAAGCACTGGCAGCTTGAAAGAACAGATCAAAACATGCTTCATACCTGGAGGTCATGAAAATGAGGAAAGCAGGAATCAGGATGAATAACTTCTGTTGGACAAGAAACACCTAGAAGTGACTAGGATAAGGGTTTCAATATTTTGAAATGGAGCAGAAAATAAATAGTAGGACATCATTAAACTTCACTTGTCTCTTTAGGAGAAAAATGGCACCTTTTCCCACATTTGTGGATCATCTATATTGTTTGTTCCCTCATTCTTTTAGAACCTTTGTAAGGTAGCCAGGATTAAAACCCCAAAGTGGCACTTTGTCTTGGTTAAATTTAACTCTTCCTAAAATCAGGTTCCCTTTTTTATTAACTCATTAACTGGCTTCCTATCTGTCATATTTTCCTGACTTCACTAAGCACATTAACAAATCATTTCAAAGTTGGCCCCTTACAATGCCTATGAAGTATATGTAGACCTTATACGACATTAGTCTAATAGCAGCTGCCAGAATAGAAAGTAAATGTTTGTTTCATAATGTTTCTGTTAGCTTCATGTTTGAGTCCAATTCAGGCAGAAAGTTTGTATTGTATTTCACTGACTACACCACAATATACATTCCATTTACCTCCAAAAATGATAGGGAGAGGCCCAGTAGCACTACCACCTAGTATCGCTATTCCAAAATCAATATCTTTAGTCAAATTACATGGTCAATTGCCAAGTGGCAGTTTTTTTTAAAAAAACAAATCTAAAAATCACCAATTCCATTAATAGGAAAAATGCCTTTTATGAAAACATATGCTCACAATTTCATGAAAGAAATATAATATGTTCCAGAAGAATTCAACAGAGTTTGTGAAGCCCAGATGATCCTTTCAGCCAGTCAACCTTCATATGGGAAGTGGGGTTGTTCCTGTAGTATGTGTATTCTATTTCATAAACAACTAGGTACTACAGTTTCCATTCTCCTATTGGATTGAAAGAAGTGCATCTGTCAGCAATTCTCAGCACATCAGCTGAGCTGGGAAAGTGATTTCCATTCCTTGTTTGCCAAGGAGGTGGAACAATTTGCAAGGCCCTATTTTTCCCAGATGCACTAGTTCTCTCCTGTGTGTGGTGAGTGTGCAGATAAAAAGGGGCAGAGAGAAGGCCAATTTTATGAAAAAAAAGCTACTTGCAAAGGGAAAATTTGCAAAAATATAGGTTACCTTAGGTGACCAAATGCTTCATAAAGTTTGGCTTCTGGTCTTGGTGGCCTAGAGGTCCTAAGAAAGATCTCAGATGGTATCTTGACTCCTACCAGAAGGAAAACAATTTCTGCAAGAAGTCCCATTCCCACACAGAAGATTAAACAGGGAAGGAATAAAGATGGCCTGGGGATTGATGGAGAAAGGAGCGTCACTAGACTTGAATCCAAGATCAACCTACAGGAAAAATTTTGCGAAGGAGGAAAAGTTGGATTTGGGCACCTTCCTGTCTCCTTTTTCAACATTTCTCTTGACTCAGAGCCATTGGCACACTCCCTTCCTTTTTCATCCTCCCTCTGCTATCTGTTTTGTTCATAGCTAAATGTCAAATAGTCTCTGTTAAGATTTCAGCTGAATAGGCTTTATATTCTAATAGGGAAGTTTTGAAGACTGAAAAGCTTTCCATACTCAGTGATAGAATGTAGGGCTTTGACTGAAGTGAGGGAGATATTTTGGGGCAGGTGAACTTTTCTGAGACTATTTCAATAATATGAAAGTAGACATCTACTATTAAAGCACCCACTACATTTTTAATGACTGTGTCTTAACTCTTAATATTTGGCTCAATATATTTTTATCAAAGATGTGAAGCTAAGTTAGAACTAGCTAATGCATTGCATGACAGAATCAAAATGTAAAGATTTTAGTAGACTAAAATGATGGAGTGATATTAGTAAGATTACATTTAATGTAGAGAATAACAACTAACATTTGTATCACACATTCAGATTTGAAAATCATTTTTTATTTATTGGTTTGATTCGATCCTTAAAATGACCCTCTGAGGCAGATGTTAGCATCATTTGAGACATGGGGGAATTGAAGTTAAATGATGTTGAATGATTTATCCAGGGCCACACAGCTGGTATGTGGATGAGGCAGGATTCAAATCAAGTGTTCCTTACTCCAGACTTTATCCACATTGGTGATGTAAATAAATATAAATTTAATAAAAGAGCTAAAAAATATATAGTCCCTAAATACAAGATGGAGGAAGCACACAGCTATGGCACTACTTCTACAATAATACAAAATGGAGGAGTCATACAACCGTGGCACTACTTCTTCACTGGAATTCTCAATCTAGGGACCCAGAAGCCTTAGCAGGAAGAAAAAAAGACTTAGAGAGGACATCACAGATTTTTTTTCCTCTCAAAATATATAAAGTGTTCTTCTGTAGAATGGTTGCTGTCTTTCGTTCTTGAAGAGGACCAAAATGACATCACTGTGTTGGGGTTGAGGTACATACAGTATGTCTATGGCTAACCAGGCTAATATGAGCTAGTCAGGCACAAATAGTTCATATAAACATTTGAGTGGAGATGACTCTAAATTCGTGCATCTCATTTCTTTTCTTTTTGAACTATTGCAATTCTGCTTTGCTCATAGAGTACAGCACCTTCTTTAATGCGAGCATGCAATGTTGGGTGACATTATGCAAGTTGTTTCCCATGTCTCATAATTGATTCACAAGTTCTTCATAAACACTCTGAGAGTATTCTTTTATCTCTTCTTCTGACCTCCATGTGAGCGCTTGCATTGTGTAAGTTCTCCATAAAACAGTCTTAGGCAAATGTCCTTTGGCATTCAAATGAAGTAACTAGCCCATAGGAGTTTCACTCTCTGCAATAGAGTAGAATATTTAAAAAAATATATTTAATTACATTTGTGTGTGTGTGTGTGTGTGTGTGTGTGTGTGTGTGTGTAGTCTTGGACTAGAAATTTAAAAGAGCAGAAATTGATTTGTCACTAGGAAACCCTAGCTAACAATTAGAGCTGTCTCAAAGTGGACAGGATCGCCTTGGGAATTCTCCCTCACTAGAAGTCTTCAAACAAAATCTAGATGACAGAGTATTATAGAGGAAATTTCAGTTTAGATTAGAAGACCTCTGAAATAGTTCTGGATTTTTTTTTAGATTAAGGTTATGTTTTGGGAGATGCTTAAAGCTGTATTTTTCCCACAGAATCCTTCATTGTTAAAAATATCACAGTGAATATATACTCAAAGTATGTCTCCCCATTCTCCTTTTGAGGATCTACAACTTTAATTCTGAGGCTTTGATTCCGTTGCTACACAGCAGCTAGGTGGCACAGTGGATAGAGTGCCTGTCCTGTAGACAGGAAGACTCCTCTTTTTGAGCTCAGTTCTGACCTCAGACACTTACTAGCAGTGTGATCCCGTGCAAGTCACTTAACCCTGTTTGCCTCAGTTTCCTCATCTGTAAAATGAGCTAAAGAAGGAAATGGCAAACTTCTCCAGTATCTTTACAAAGAAACTCCCAAAATGGGGTCACAAAGAGTTCGACATGACTGAAAATGCCTGAACAACAACAAAAAGTCAGTGGAAAAATGATCATATCCCTATTTTCATTGGTATTGGCAACTCCGTCTACCAGCATAGATCAACACCTTGCCATATCATTTACAGACTTATACTCAGTAGTCTAGCCTAGACTCTGGGGCATTAAAAGGTTAAATGACTTATCTAGACTCTTACAGTCGATGTATGTCTGTAGAAGGACTTGAACTCAGGTCTTTCTGACTCCTTGTTCTAGACTTAATCTATTCTACCTTATTGCTTCTTTCTACAAGACTACATTGCAAAGGCAGGCCTTTGGTTAGTGGAGAAACTTGTAGTTCTTAAAACATTGTATAATTTCCCAAATACCATCCAGCCTGTTATCTTCTTCCTGTTATAATTCGAGGCCTAGTTCATCATTCAGCTACACTGTCTGTACAAGTAAAGCTCTGTAGAGTTCCAACCAACTGCATGTTATAGTCTAGAAAACAGGCGTTCTTCATCCACTTGGTTTTTCATGAAGTCTTTGGAGATGCTTATAAATCTTATTTAAGAGGCTCTTCAATATTCTGGTACTTTTGTAAATCCAGAAACAATAAGGATACGCTATCCTTAAAACATATGGTGTACTTTTTTTTTGTCTCTGAGTTTTTATTGCAATCACTTAAAATGTTATCGCTTTTCAGTTGAAATTCTACAGTATACATATCTAAAATATCTATGCTTTTAAGGTTTATATCACAATCATGTCTTGATATAGACTTTTTTCTTACCTTGAAACAAAAAAAAAATAGCTGCATATCTGAGAATGTATGCAACATTCTTTATCTCTTAGCTATTCTTTAAATCCCCATTCAAATGCTATCTTCTCCAGGGACCTTTCCCTGATTTCCCCAGTTTGTAAGACCCTTTCTTCCCTGTAGACCCCAAATAGTACTTTTCACACATATTTTGTATGCATGTAACAAATACTGTAATTTTTTTTCACATATGCCATATTTCCCTACTCAATTTTTAAATACTGTGAAGGCATGGAGGCTATCTTACCTAAACCTTATATCTTCCTTGTTAGGTAACCCAGTACCTCTAAACAAAGTAAGCACTTTTCTAATGTTTGTTTAATTGACTAGAAATCATTCATTTTGTTTTACTCATTCAATAAACAGGCATGAATAGATACTCAATATAATTACTATCCTTAAAGTGACTCTTGTCCATTCATGCTGTAACTATTTGTGAATGACCATAATATTTAAGGATGTGAGCTAAGAACACTGGGGAGATGCAAAATAAAAGTATATGAGCTCAGAATTTAGTAATCTTAATTTATACATAAACTGAAATAACTATATTAGGAAGCAGTACTATTTGAGTTCAGTCATTGATTTAAAGAGCTGTCAGTGACCTTAGACAATAGTCCAGCCTTATAATTCTACAAATGAGGAAAGTGGGTTTTTTTATTTTTTTTTCCTTTTTTTGACATTAATACATATTTATGGAATAAAACAAGCATTTCCATAACAGTACAATAAAAATACGATTGTACACAAAACTGCAAATCTTCTAAGTACAACTTGCTCTTCCTTTCAAATATAAAACAAAATTATTATGTAAATTTCTTTTTTTCTTCTTTTTTCTACCCTTCCCCTACCCTGTACTAGAGATGGCTATTGTTAGACACATATACATATCTATATATGTATATCTATATTATACACACATATATACATATTGGTACATAGATACACAGCCACCCACATATATATAAAATTATTCTATACATCTATTTATCAGTTCTTTCTCTGGATGCATAGAGTATCTTTTTCATATGCCCTTTATAGCTAATTTGGGTATTTATAATAGTCAAAATAACATTCACTCGAAGTTGTTCTTAAAACAATATTGCTGTTATTGTTTTTTTTTTTGTAAGTGTGTTTTAAAGAAGCTCAAGGTTACAAAGTTAATGGCTGAATCAATACTAGAGGCCAGGTTTGCTGATTCCCATTCCAATGATTTTCTTACTGTACTAATTTGTCTTACATCACTTTGCTTTAATTTTGTTTGGGGAGATAAAAGGATGAGAAAACAGTATTTTTCTATTGTTTCTGTCCTTTCTTCCCACAATACAACAAAATTTTATGTATATATGAGTGTGTGTGTGTGTGTGTGTTTTCAGGATCTATGTTTTTTCATTGTTTTGAACCTTCCCTTTTGAAATTTTATAATAACAATAATAATAGTAAACACAAGAACACTAGAGATACATAGAGAGGTTGCAAGATTGGGCACAGATGTAGCTTGATGTGTCAGCTTCTACAAGATCTGTTCTGATCTTGGTAACTACTAGCATTTGCAATATCCAAAATGCCATGTAATCAGTAGATACAAGCAGAGAATTTATGTTGTCTGAATAGCTAGTGAAGTTATGGATATTAAATATGGGCTATTTTACAAATGACCTGATAGAAGATTAAATGTGAAGTGTCAGGAAAATAAATCTGTCTGAATAAAAATATTGGGAAGAATCCATCTCTCAAATTATTTTGTACATCTAAATTCCTGGGGTTCCTTTCAGCATCAAACATGAGGTATTAGCATTGAATCACAAATTTAAAGTTGGAGAAAAGTGTAATCCAGAAATGTTAAATGAGCTAGGATTTAGACCCAAGTGCCCAGGTCCTTTTAATTCCAAATGCAGTGTCCTTGCCACTGAATCAAACTTAAAAGCTTAATATATGGAATATGGAAGTATTTAATATTTTTTTTTCAGTGATTGCCTTATCCTCCTTCAGCCTAGACCTACACCACCCCCAACACATCTCCTCACCATGCTATCTCCCCATGATTTTATCCTCATCTCCCTCTGATCCAGAATTCTGTTCCAGATGCTAGGCCCTCTGACTTGGATAGATCAGCTTTTGCCTTATCTTGCCAGAACTGAGATTACCACATGTGTATTGCATGTATCCTCACCATGCACCCACTCTCCCTATTTCAGTAGCCCTCTAGGTTTTGTACACCCTCACTAGATTATGAGCTCCGTGAGGACTAGAAATGTCTTGTTAGCTTTACCTGCATCTAGCTTCTATTTGTATGCCCTGTGCTTGGCACATAGTAAGCATTTAATTAATGCTTTATACATCTCTCTCTCTCTCTCTCTCTCTCTCTCTCTCTCTCTCTCTCTCTTTCTCTCTCTCTCTCTCTCACCTATCTTCTATATCACCTCAACAGATGAATAGACAGATGAATAAATAATGTTTATAGATATGGAAAAGATAGATACAGATAACTACATAGAGTAAATGAATTTGAGTTTGTCATAAATGCTGGAAAGGATCCAGGGAAATTATATCTATATCTATATCTATATCTATATCTATATCTATATCTATATCTATATCTATATCTATATCTATATCTATATCTATATCTATATCTATATCTATATCTATATCTATATCTATAACTATATCTATATCTATATCTATATCTATATCTACATACATATATGACGTATAAATTTAAAATATGCACACAGAGATGCACACTACACATAGAATATCATATATGCTATTTTATGTTATGCAATGTTGTGTAATATTATATAAAAATAAAGATATGATATGACTGAAATGATCATTTTAATTTTTTTTGTAACAGTTTCATATTCTTGTTCTATTTCAGGGTCTTTCTAACATCACTAAACTACTGTTTCCCCACAATATGGTTTGTCTCTTACTTAGGAAGGAGAAATACCCATTGAGGTGTTTTTCGTGGTGTTTCTATGAAACTTTACCTAAGTTCAGGGACTATTTCATGCTACTGCTTCCCTACTATCCATCAATGTACAGTGTACAAAATTTAGAAATTTATGAACTGAATTGAGATGATATGTAAGTCTCTCAAATTTCCCCTTTCTCTTTCTTGTATTAAAGATGATTTTTCCCCACTGAGACTAATGATGTTATGCAGAAGGAAACTTGGGAAAGACATTGATATCATAAAGGAAATATATTTGTTGTATTCTCACATATGAAGACCAGCGTCCTTGGAGGTTGATTATCTGTTGCTGGCTTCCCTATTTCTGTCTCAGTCCTTAAGAATCAAAACTTCAACATTATCTTTGACTCTTTGCTTTTCATTGCCCAGATTTGTAACAGTCACAAAGTCCTGACAGTTTTATCTCTTCTGCTTCTTCTAAATCCACTTTACAAAGTGATAGAGATCCTCCTCCAGTGATTCTGGAATTACTGCTATAGTCGTTGTTATCTATTTATCCCCATTCTCTCCCTGCCACGATCCATTCCACTTAACATTGCCCAGTTAATATGAAGTATGATTATGATTACATCATTTTCCACTCATAAACTTTCAATGGTCATTGCCTGATGAACAATTCATCAAGTAAAATTAGTCTATTGACAGTTTCCTGAATGTTCCATGCTGATTCCTAGCATTTTCCCACTTTTTGCTATTTTCAAAATGTGAGTACAGAGACATTGTAAACTCTGGAGAGTGTATATGTGTTTGTTTGCACTCATGCATATGCATGCATATGTGTGTGTGATGGTGGTGGGTGGGTATGTTTAGGTTAGGGGACATATGAGTAGTTCATTGCAGAGTGAAAGAAGACAGTGATCCTGAGATTCTGATGGTGCAAAAGAGTAAACAAGGTCCCATAGGAGGTAAGAGTAGATAGGCTCAAACAACCAAGGTGGATGTGCTTTGCCTTACAAAAGAGAGAGTTTTTCTTCTGTTAAGGGAGAGAGAAGGAAGAACATAGCATATCTAAAGATATTAGAGGAGTTGTTAAATGGGGAAGTGAGTAGTTGAGGGATCTCACACCAAATGGCCTTTATCTCAGTATAATAAGATATAAATTCAACTGATGTGGGGGTGAGGATGAAAGCAGGAATTTAGAAGACTGAAAAAAGTTAGGAAGAGGATTTTTTTGTTGTTGAAAATGCAATAGAAAATAGATAAGAGATGAACAAGAATATTACTAATTTAAAGGAATGTCTGCTGTTGTTCAGTTGTTTTAATCATGTCTGACTTTTTATGACCCCATTTGGAGTTTTCTTGGCAAAGATACTGGAATAGTTTGCCATTTCCTTCTCCAGCTCATTTTACAGATAAGGAAATTGAGGCAAACAGGTTTAAGTGACTCACCTAGGGTCACACAGAGAGCAGTGTCTGAGGCCAGATTTGAACTCGGGGAGATGACTCTTCCTGACTCCAGATTTGGCACTCAATCCGCTGCACTACCTAGCTGTCCCCTCCCATTTCGCCCTGCAAAGGAATGTCCAATAGAGGTTAGATGGCATGCATTTGCAATGAACTTCTCCCTCTTATGACCATGGCACATTCACTATTTTAATCACTCATCTAACTAACTATAATTGTATACTCCCTTATAGGGCTCCAGAAAAAAAGTGAGGCTGGTGACTTTGCATAGCCCTCCCTCACTTAAATCCAATTCACTTGCACGTCATGGCATCACCTCCCTGATGTCATTGTCCTTTTCGAGAATGATGGACAAACAACAACTCCCTTATAATATCCATTGTCTTGTTAACATTTTTTGGCCAATCAGTGAACTTGCATTTATTAAGTGCCAACTATGTTCCAAGCACTGTACTAAGCTGCGGGGATACAAAGAAATTCTTTGCTTTTTATAATTTTTTATGTGTATATGTCTTAAATCTCCATAAGATTGTTAGCCCCTTGAGGACACATTTATGCTTCTTTGAATTCTCTTGATGCTATGCACATCTTAGTCATCTAGGAAATGTATGTAGAATGAATGAGTGGCCAGATAAATTTGTTTATCGCAACATACTATAACTAAAACACCAAATATAGATATCCTCGTGGTAATTCAATAGTGGCACAGTGGACAGAACAAAGATTAAGGACCAAGGCAACTAGGTTTTAATCTGTCCTTTATCTCTTGCCATCTGTGTCACTTTGGTCAACTCATTGAAGTCTCTGGGCCTCAGATTCCTCCTGTCAAATGAGCAAGTTAGACTAGAAGTACTCTGAGGTCTTTTTAGCTCTAAATTGGATTGCTAAGGATTTTGCTTCTTAAAAATATATGGAAAAGAAACAACTTTCAGACATCATTAAGAATAATATCACCACCACACATGGAATTCTAGGATTTTCTTGTATTCAAAATCTAGAAAATGTCTCTACCTCAATCATTTATTACAGGTTTCATAGCTTATGGTATGGCTATCTTTTAAAGCATAGCTCAAATGACTACAGAATTAAAGAGCTGGAATTGGAAGAGACCTTAGATATCATCTAATCCCACTCCTTCATTCAGAGATGAGGAAACTGAGGCCCAAAATCCCAGAGACAGTAAATGACATAGCTGAAATTTGAACTCAGCTCTTTTTCCTCCAACTTAATAGTATTTTTTCCCAAGACATGTAAAAATAGTTTTCAACATTCACTTTTATAAGATTTTGAGTTCCAATATTTTTTCTCCCTCCCTCTTCTCCACCCTCTCCAAGGCTACAAACAGTCTGACAGAAGCTATATATATATGAGCATACTAAACATGTTTCCACGTTAGTCATGTTGTGAAAAAAGAATCAGAACAAAAAGAAAAAAAAAACATGAGAAAGAAAAAAAAAACAGAAACAAAAGAGAAAATAGTATGCTTCAATCTGCATTCAGACTCCATAGGTCTTTCTCTGGATGTGGATAGCATTTTCCATCACGAGTCTTTTGGAATTCTCTTAGATCATTGTATTGCTGAGAAGAGCTAAGTCTATCAAAGTTCATTATCACACAATTGCCGTTATTGTGTACAATGTGTACAATGTTCTCCTGGTCCTGCTCACTTCACTCAGCATCACTTCATGTCAGTCTTTCCAAGGTTTTTTTCTGAAAACTCCTGCTTATCATTTCTTATAGAACAAGAGTATTTCATTACATTCATATATCACAACTTGTTTGGCCATTCCCCAGTTAATATGTATCTCCTCAATTTCCAGTTCTTGGCTATCACAAAAGAGCTGCTACAAATATTTTTGTACATGTGGGTTCTTTTCCCTTTTTTATAATCTCTTTGTGATATAGACCTATTAATGGTATTGCTGGATCAAAGGGCATACACATTTTTATAGCCCTTTGGGCATAGTTCCAAATTTCTCTCCAGAATGGTTAGATCAGTTCACAACTCCACCAACAATGCAGTAGTGTTCCAATTTTCCCACATCTTCTCCAATGTATATAATTTTCTTTTTTTTGTCATATTATCCAATCTGATGGATGTGAGGTGGTACCTCAGAGTTGCTTTAATTTGCATTTCTCTAATCAATACGGATTTTGAGCATTTTTTCATATGGCTAGAGATAGCTTTGTTTGTTTTTTTTTTTTGTCTGTAAACTGCCAGTTCATATCCTTTGACCTTTAAGCTTGGATCCTTTAACAATTGTGGAAAGACTTTTCAATTTGACTTGGTTCTATATGTATTTGAGAAATGAGGTTTTTATCATAGACACTGATTGTAAAAAATTGTTTCCCAGTTTTCTGCTTTCCTTCTAATCTTGGTTGCATTGATTTTGTGCAAAACCTTTTTACTTTAATGTAATCAAAATTATCCATTTTGCATTTCATAATGTTCTCTATCCCTTGTTGGGTCATGAATCCTTCCCTTCTCCACAGATATGACAGGTAAGCTATTCCTTGATCTCTTAGCATGTTTCTGGTATCACCCTTTATGTCTAAATCATGTACCCATTTTGACCTTTTCAGGGTATATGGTTTTAAGATGTTGGTCTATGCCTATCTTTTGCCATATTATTTTCTAGTTTTTCTCAACAGTTTTTGTCAAATAGTGAGTTTTTATCCCAAAATCTGGAGTCTTTGGGTTTATCAAACAGTAGATTACTGTAGTCATTTACTTCTGTGTCTTGTGTACCTAACCTATTCCAATAATCCACCACTCTATTTCTTAGCCAGTACCAAATAGTTTTGATGATTACTATTTTGTAATATAGGTTTATGTTTGGTGCAGTGAGGTCACTTTTTTTTAAATTTTTTTCATTAATCCCCTTGATGTTCTTGACCTTTTGTTCTCCCAGATGAATTTTGTTACTCTTTCTTTTTCATCTCTATAAAATATTTTTTGGTAGTTGGACTGATATGGCACTGAATAGATTAATTTAGGTATAATTTTCATCTTTATTATATTAATTTGGCCTAACCATGAGCAACTGATATTTTTTCAATTATTTAGATCTGACTTTATCTGTGTAAAGTGTTTTGTAATTGTGCTCATATAGTTCCTGGGTTTGTCTTGGTAGGTAGACTCCCCCACATTTTATATTGTCTAGAGTTATTTTAAATGGAATTTCTCTTTCTATGTGTTGCTGCTAAGCTTTGTTGGTAATAAATAGAAATGTTGATGATTTATGTGGCTTTATTTTATATCCTGCAACTTTGCTAAAGTTGTTAATCATTTCAAGTAATTTTTTAGTTGATCTCTAGAATTGTCTAAGAATATCATCATATCATCTGGAAAGATCTATAGCTTTGCTTCCTCTTTGCCTCTTCTAATTCTTTAATTTCTTTTTCTTTTCTTATCGCTAAAGCTAACATTACTAGTACAATATTGAATAACAGTGGCCATAACGGACATCCTTGTTTCACTCCTGATCTTTTTTTTGGGGGGGGGGAAGGCAGGGCAATTGGGGTTAAATGACTTGCTCAATGTCACACAGTTAGTAAGTGTGTCAAATGTCTGAGGCCAGATTTGAACTCAGGTCCTCCTGACTCCAGGGCCAGTGCTCTACTCACTGCACCACCTAACTGCCCCTACCCCTGATCTTATTGGAAAAGTTTCTAGCTTATCCTCATTATATATAATGCTTGCTGATGGTATTAGATAGATGTTACTTCTCATTTTAAGAAAAACTCCACTTATTCCTATGCTCTCCAGTGTTTTTTTTTTTTAAACAGGAATGGGTGCTGTATTTTTTCAAAAGCTTTTTCTGCATTTATTGAGATAATCATATGATTTGTGTCAATTTTGTTATCGATATGGTCAATTATGTTGATAGTTTTCCTAATATTGAACCAATCCTGCATTCCTGTTATAAGTCTCACCTGGTCACAGTGTATTATCTTAGTAATAAATTGCTATAATCTCTTTGCTAATATTTTATTTAAATTTTTTGCATCAATATTCATTATGGAAATTGGGCTATAATTTTCTTTCTCTGTTTTGGCTCTTCCTGGTTTAGATATCAGCACCAAATTTGTATCATAAAAAGAATTTGGTAGGAATCTGCCTATTTTTCCCAATAGTTTATATAGTATTGGAATTAATTGTTTCTTTGGTAGAGTTCACTTGTAAATCCATCTGGCCCTGGATATAAAAATGTTTTGATCTTCCCTGTCCCCACAGTAATTTTCTATGGTCAAGGTTCTCTTTTGATTCTTGCTCATTTTTTTGCCTATTTCATGGCTTTAAAGTTGAAATCTTATCCTGGGGCACAGGAGGCACTGTGCCAAGCTTCTTGTGCTAGGCACCAGGGGTCTGTTCACTGGGGACTCAGATATTGGAGGCTTGCTTACTGCACTGGGGTGGCCCAGAGTGGTTGCACCTGTTGTTGCCTGATTTCTTAAGCTGGCAACTTGCCTTCCCCTCTTGGGTTGGAGGCCTCACAGCTGCCCTGTTCTGCCACTGGCCTGCTAAGCCAGGTCTGAAGGGCCTCAGTTGCTGATCTATGCTTTGTTTAAGAGCCTCCCACTGGCTTGCCTGGACACTGTCTGAGCTGGGGCTTCACTCCCCTTTTACCCAAGTGAGACAGACCTTTCTTGCAGTTCTTGCATATTTTCTTAAGCTGGAAAATTGTTTCACTCCATCTTTTTGTAGATTCTGTTGCTCCACAATCCTTTTAGAGGCTTGATTTAATGTTGTTTCTGAGGGAAAGTGGGGAGAATTCAGGCAACTTCCGGGCTTCTCTCTGACATTTTGGCTCCCTACTTGAACTCACCTCTTTCTAATGACAAGTCCAATACTTTTCCCTACATAAAAACAAAGAAAGGAAACTTCATGCCCTGAAGGAACTCAACAAGCCCCCAAATGGATTATCATATCACTCATAACTTGTCACTTCATTTTTTTTTAAAGAACCCAACTTTCTTTATATTTTGGAGCTCTCATTGAGGAATAGTCTCATATTCCTTAACTATGGTTACTTTTAGGAAGTAAGTGGTTATCCTACATTATTTCAGATATTCAGAAACTAAAAAGAAAATGGATTGCTTCTGAAATTGATATTCATTTAGGATGAATAAATGAAGTGGTCTGTCCAGCTCCTCCAGGCTAACAAAGACATTAGATACCAAAGCTCAGAGTTAATTTTGTTGAATAATGAAATGAATGACTTCCTTAGCTACATATTAAGAATAATTAACTTTTTTTTGCTTTTCTATTGACACCTTTCACACATTAGAACATATAATTCTCCCATCATTATTCATTTACATTGTACTGCTCTCTGAGATCATTCCTGGCAAAGATAGTCGTTAATAACAAATCATTATCTCCAAGGCTTTTGGTTTCTTATAATATTTGCCTGTCTGGTGTACTTCACAATGCCCCAGAGATATTTTTGTCTCATGATGACTACACCCAGTTCTGCCTACATACCATCAATTATCCTAATGATTCAGCATCTGGTTTGGAAATAAAGTGTCTGGAATAATAAGCAAATGAAGGAAGAACTGATTTACTACTTTATAAAGGAAAAGGTAAAAAGCTTCAATGAGTTCATCTCTCTCTTTCTCTGATTTTATCTGAGCCCATAGTTGAAGAAATAAGTAAAGCTCACTAAACAAAAATAATGAAGGTTTTTCTTGCTATAAATATTTTCAAATATCTACCAAGTCCGACAGGGGTTGTGATCTGTGTCAATGGAGAAAGAACCCACAATGTTGAAATCATACATCTTCAAAATATTTTAATATTGAAGTAATGTCAAGCCACAAACCAGTCATCCTAAAGAAGTCATAGCATCTTCCATTTGGAAGGGACCTTATAGGTCATCTAGGACAACCATCGCTTACTGCAGTAATCCTTACAATTTCTTTGACATATCAGCCGCATGTACCTAGCCATTGGGAACCCCATACTTTGAAAAATAGCTCATTCACTTGATCAATAGATCAAATCACAGTGGAGTCATACAATATAGAGGAACAAAATCTATCTCCTTGTTACTTCTATGAATTGATGTAAGTTTTATCCTCTGGAGTGAGAGTGCATGGTAGTCCAAGTATTCTAAAACATTCAAAACTGCCACAACACTTTTAGAAATCATATTATTGATTTATATTGATCTTATGGTCAACTACAAATCTTTTTCATTTAAAATGCTATTAATCCAAGTGTAACAACAATGTTGCTAGCAGCTGCTGTGGGGGCATGAGACCAAGACAAGACCAACAACAAGAGGGTTGCTATCGTGGGTTTTTTGATCTGCTTTTCTAAGGAAAGCAATTTTAAGGGGTTGACAATCTCTCTTTAACTGAACATACATATATCATTCACTTAGTTCAGGGGGAAAAGCCAGCATCCTGAACTTCAGAGATAATACAAACAGAAATTACAAACATATATTATATAAACAGAGAAAATAAACACAAATCAGTCTGACCATAGCAATACAGAGTTGCCAGAGAAGCACCAACTTCTGGATTATCAAAGCTGGGGGGGCTCCAGCAGCTACCCAGAGTCTCATATGGTCAAATCACAGAACAGTCTTCCAGTGAGTGAGAGGCCCAAACAAACCGCTAAACTCTGAGTTTATATACCCTGTTCAGGGTCAACGGTCACAACCATGCCACTCAAAACCACGTGAAGCTTCTTCAGGCATCACAACCATGCCACTCAAATCTATGTGAACTAGGTTTTCCCTTGATGTAAGCAGGTCATCAAAGACTCCCCATTTAATTAAAGAAACAAAGGTCAGACTCATCAAAGGCACTCGATTACAACAATGCTCCAAAAGAGAAACCGCTAAAAATGTCCCACCTTAATTACCATTACACCAAGTCTCCCCTGTCTTGTATTTTGACAACTGATTTATTTGAACATAAATACAAATCACTTTATTAATCATTTCTATAAGTACATTTAAGTAGCTGTCTAATGTAATTAATTTCAACTCATTGATAAAATTGTTAAATAGGATAGACAAGTATAGGACGCTGTGGTACACTACTAGAGACCTCTCATCAGGTTAGCATCAATCAACAGAGTTTTTTTTTAAAAATGTTTTATTAGACATATGATTATGTGCTGTCTTTTTCAGGTTATTTCCTGAGGGGAGAGATGAGATCTATATAAGAACAATACTCTTAGATAATATCTTCTTAAGCCTAATCTGAGACAATTTCTCATCAATATCCATTGTGTAGAGGCACACCTGGGTGGTACAGTGATTTGGAGCATAGAACCTGGAGTCAGCTAGATCTGAGTTCATATTCAGCCTCTGATACTTACTAGCTATATGACCTTTGGCAAGTCACTTACCTCTGTCTGCCTAAATTTCCTTATCTGTAAAATGCAGATAATAATAGCACATGCCTCCTACGATTGCTGTTATGATCAAATGAGCTATTTATAAAGTTCTTTGCAAATCTTAAATTATTAATTACTATTACTAACCATCATCCCAAGTAATTTGTAGAACACTGTCTAGATCCCCAGTTTACCTCACTACCCAAAGATTGATATGGTCTAGTAGGTTTTCTTACTCAGAAATGTTTACTTTCTTGTGAACACAGATGTGGGGTTTGTTTCATTTGTATAAATCTAAAAACAACTGACCTAGAAGGAAAGAGAAACATGTAAACTCACATCAGAGTTGGAACAGAAACCCCAAACACTGCAGGAGAATTTCTGGGTGCTGATTAATGTATTCATACGTGATCATCCCAGCTAAGAAATCATAAGGAGCTAATTATTCAAATAAATTCTTACCAAGGTTGAGAAAGATGATTTTAGCAGACCAGATCACTAGTGTCTAAGTTATCCTTAATCATGTTTCTTATAATCCCACTTAGATGGTACTTATTCTGTTTACAACATGATATGGAGAGCAATTTTGGGTCAAAATTAATTAGCTTTTCTAAGTCATGATAAGGATCTTTCAAAAACAAAGGGATAATGGAATGCTGTGGTAGACTGAATCTCACTTGGTAAGTAAACAGCTTTGCTCACAAGGCAGACAGAAGATATTTAGCAAGTACTTGCAAACACAGGAAAATGTCTAACTTGATACAAACATGCAGCCCCTGTAAATTCAGAGGAGCCTTATTTCAAATCTCAATCTCATAAATGAGATTTGTATCTTGAGCAAGTCCACCTCCTCCTCTCAGGGTTAGGAGTGTACTATAAAGGGTCAGGGAATAATTCCTTAATGAAATCAACTCACACATCTCTGACAATGTGCTTCCCCTTAAGATTATCTTTTGGAAATCAAGTTTCTCTGCCAGCCTCTAGGAGATTTTAGAAAAGAATATTTACTAGGATGGTTGTATTTTGTGGGGTATGTGAGGATCTCACTTCCTCCATTGCTTTCATTCCAACTTCCTCTATCAAACTCTCCCATGATTTTCTCCAAATCCATATCTGTTTACTTCTTGTTGCTTGATTTATCAAGAGATATTCCACGTGTTTTATTATTGATAATTCAGTCTATATTAAAAATTAATTTTGATATTAATTAAATTTTATATTAATTTAATATTAATTGATTAAGTTAATATTAATATTAACTAGGCACTAGGGATACGAAAATTAACTGGAATTCAGGAAAGAATTGTAAGGTGGGGCATGTGCCAATCACACAAAATCAACTGCCCATCTTTCTAATATAAGGTAACTATTGTAGGAAAGTTTACATTGCTCAACAATGAAAGCATTCATTTATTGTTTTTTCCTTTTCACCTAAGATCTCAGAATTTTACAATCAGAAGTTTACAATCAGTGACAGCACCATTATGAAACAGGTATCTTTTGCTGCGGTCAGTGTTCTTATATTTTTGTCTCCTTTCTGTTAGCAAAATTTCCACTGGCTTGGAATGATGGTCTGATGCAAATGAGAAATTACTTGGAGACTTTTATAGTTGACTAAAAAAAAAAAAAGGAATAACTCATCAAAATAGGACCAGATGTTAGAGTCTGATTTTGTCTGGCCCCTTAAAGCACCCAAAAGAATAGCTATGAAAACTACTTACACCTTCCTTCTAATGCTACTTTGCAAGAAGTTAGTCAGTCAGTAGGCATTTATTAAGAGCCTAATATGTAGTAGGGTAGTCCCAGTATAAATTACTTCTATTGCTATTTGGGTATTTTTGACCCATTCCTTCTGCTTCCTGCTTGACTCTGACAAAAGGACCAATACTCATTCATCAGATTTTAGCTTTTGTCTATGGCATCTTAGACTTTTCTCTTCTTTTGGTTTGACCTTTGGTACTTACAGAAAGAGCCTTAACTCACATCAACAGCAGAATCCTGAATACTGAAAAGATGGAAATTATTGATGAAGATCCAGCTATCACCCATTGTTTTCCCATCTTTAACAAATATGCTGCCTGACCCCAGTGTCCAATTTAATCTCTTAAATTCTTTAACTTGTTGGCATGGAAAATGTTGGAGCAAACTTAAGTACACTGTTGGCTGATTCAACCTTGAAATAAGATGAGGAACTTCCAGTGCTAAGCACTCCCAAGAAGTTTTCTTTGCCATAACACAGCAAGTCTATATAAGAAGTAATATCTTCTCTGGACATGAGTCCCTCTTCTCCACCATACCATTTCCATATAGAAAAATATCTGGTAAGCAGGGCAGGGTATGTTTACTTGAGTGGTTTTCAGACATCTACCAGGTCCGAGGGATCCCAACTCCACATGGGAATTTGTATTAGGAAATTGCATCAAAGCAGGTAGGAGCCAATCAAATCCCCAGGGCAACTTTGTTGCCCTTTATGGAACATTAAACCTAAGTGTAGGGAAATGGGGGAACCAGGGTCCTATTGTAGACTATAAATAAGAATTTTAATAATCTAGACAATACGTAGTCGAGTCAAGATTCAAATGGATTGAAAAAAAAACTTCTCTTTTAAATTTTGATCTTGTTCTCTTAAAGTATATGCCAATGTCCTCCAAAGCCCTTTATTTACAGTGGAACTTTAATATTTATGTAAAAATTGTATATCTCATGATCTTTTAAAGCCACTGTAAAAGTTAGAGTCTTTGCTCTGCAAAAATATTAGACTTTGGAAAGACTTTCCCACCTCTCTACCTAGTAACAACAGGGCAGCATACGTAGTTGTTTGAACTCTACAGTCTTCAACTTTAGGAACTACGTTAACTCTGAGAGACAAGTTTATCCTTCCCAGCCCCACTTTAAGGAGAATAAAAACTGTTTGCATTGGATCCTGTGTGATATTCCCCTGGTAAGGCCCCAAATAGCCACTGTGTTCTAACATACCTTGAGAAATTCCATTTAAAAAACCTGATCATTGTGGCTATTAAAAATATATTTAATAGTGAGAGAAACTTTCAGACTTCCAATTGAGCAATTCTGTGAGGGAGAACAGGCCAACAGTAGGGAACTTGGATGGTGTCACCCCTCTGGAAAGAATATCCGAGCCAGAAAGGCTTCACTCCATCAGGCATAGGGCCCAATGGAACATTAGCAACAATGCTTCTCTTGTCACCACTTGACTGTCTTTCTTCTTCAATTCCTCTAACTATAGAGTGTGGTTCCTTGTTTTTTAATTCCTTTGCCTTCCCCCAAATTTCATTGACCCTGATTCCTTCTATATTTAGCAAGTATCCTAACCTCAAACAAAAAAGAATTCAACCCTTCCTCCTCGTGGATTTTCTCTGTCCTTGAGTGATCTACTCTAGTCTCTCTCTTTTTTAGGGGGTGGGAGAAGGGCGTACTTTTAGCATACTAGCTTATATAGAAGTGAAGTGGGATCAGAAGTTTTAGCTCTGCTACTAGCTCACTGCTCTAAACCTCAATTTTTTCATCTCAAAAAAAGGAAAAATAATGTTGTGCTGTCAAAAATAATGTTGACTGATGTCAAGATCAAATTAGCACAAAGGACTTTGTCAACCTAAAGAAGTTATTTAGATGCCAACAATTATAATTATTCAGGGTGAAAACTTCTAAATGATGAAGTTGAACAATATGGAACTTCCATGTGGAAGAAAGCTTTCCTTTATATGAACTATGCAATTCGTATCACTCCCTGTATTTTTATTCATATCATACCTATTAGATCATAAGCTCTATGATGCCAGGGATCATTTCTTATTATGACTTATTGATCTGGTGCACTGGGAAAGCATTGGATTTAAAGTCAGAAGGTCTGAAATCAAGTCCTATCTCTGTGCTACAATAGTTGTGTGACTGGGGACAGAGCCAAGATGGCAGAGTGAAAGCAGGGACTTCCTTGAGTTCTCTCCCAAACTCCTCTAAACATGGGTAAAAAATAATTCTAAACAAATTCTAGGATAGCAAAACCCACAAAATGACAGAGTGAAACAAATTTCCAGCCCAAGACAACTCGGAAGGTTAAAAGGAAAGTTCTGTTTCAGCAGGCTAAAAGAGGAGTATAGTCCAGCATGAGCTGAGCCCACATAGACTGGGCCCCAGCAAACCTGGAGTAAGTCTCGGGGCGCTGAATCACTGGCAGCTGTGGTGATTTCCAGACTTAACCCACAAATGCCAAAGACAACTTAGAAGGTCAGTAGGAAAGGTCTGTTGGGACCCGGGTAATAAAGGAGCATAGTCTAGCCCCAGCCCCATCTCCAGGGCAGTGGCAACAGTAGCAGTGGCAGCAGCAGTGGCTATTGCCAGAGCTCTTGAACCACAGACAGTGGGATCAAGCAGCTGATCAGATGGGAATTGCATGGATCTCTTTGCTGGCACTGAGACAGGATTCTCTTGCTTTGATGGTGCTTGGATCTGGTTCACAGTCCTGGGTGGAGGGTCTGGGGAAAGGAGGAGCACTGGCATGCCTGAGCTTGTGGCTGCAGTGGAGAGGGAATCCTCCTCACAGTTTCAAGGCAGAAAAGAGTGCTTGTGGTCACTCATACACCAGAGCACAGTCCAGGAGAAGAGTAAACACCTCTCCTTTGATCATTCAACTTTGGAAAAACTGAAAATTTACAGGACCCTAGAAATGTCTCTGAAAACAGCTGTGCAAAACCCCTGAAGCTTGGGACAGTGGACTCTCCACTCTGGAAGCAGAGTTCTCCCTTAACAAAGCAGCTAAAAAGTCAAATAATTGACTGGGAAAATGAGCACACAGTGGAAAAAAATCAGACTATAGAATTTTACTTTGGTGACAAAAAAGATCAAGACATCCAACCAGAAGAAGATACAAAGTCAAAACTCCTACACCAAAAGCCTCTAAGAAAAATATGAATTGGTTTCAGTCCATGGAAGAGCTCAAAAAGGATTTGGAAAAGCAAGTAAGAGAAGTAGAGGAAAATTGGGTAGAGAAAATAGAGTGATGCAAGGAAATGATGAAAAATGAGTCAACAGCTTGCTAAAGGAGACCCTCAAAATGCTGGAGAAAATTACACCTTAAAAATAGACTAACCCAAGTTGCAAAAGTGGCCCAAAATGCCAATGAGGAGAAGAATGACTTAAAAAGCAGAATTGGCCAAATGGAAAAGGAGTTCCAAAAGGCCACTGAAGAAAATGATTCTTAAAAATTAGAATGAAGCAAATGGAAGCTAATGGCTCTGTGAGAAATCAAGAAAGTACAAAACAAAACCAAAATGATAAAAAAAAAATAGAAGACAATGTGAAATATCTCATTGGAAAAAAAAAAAACAACTGACTTGGAAAATAGATCCAGGAGAGATAATCTAAAAATTATTGGACTACATGAAAGCCATGATTAAAAAAAGATCCTAGACATCATCTTTCAAGATATTATCAAGGAAACCTGTCATGATATTCTAGAACCAGAGGGTAAAATAGAAATGGAAAGAATCCACAATCACCTCCTGAAAGAGATTCCAAAAATGAAACTCCTAGGAATATTGTAGCCAAATTCCAGAGTTCTTAGGTCAAGGAGAAAATATTGCAAGCAGCCAGAAAGAAACAATTTTAGTATTGTGGAAACTCAATCAGGATTACACAAGATTTAGCAGCTTCTACATTAAGGGATTGAATGGCTTGGAACAGGATATTCCAGAGGTCAGTGGAACTAGGATTAAAACCAAGAATCACCTACCCAGCAAAACTGAGTACTACAAGGGAACAAAATGGACATTCAAGCAAATAGAGGACTTTCAAATATTCTTGATGAAAAGACCAGAGCTGAATAGAAAATTTGACTTTCAAATACAAGATTCAAGAGAAGCATGAAAAAGTAAACAGGAAAGAGAAATCATAAGGGACTTATTAAAGTTGAGCTGTTCACTTTCCTACATGAGAAGATGATATTTGTAACTCGTGAGACCTTTCTCAGTATTAGGGTGAGTTGAATATGAAGGGATGATATCTAAAAAATAAAATTAAGAGGTGAGAGAGGAATGTACTGGGAGAAGGAGAAAGGGAGAGGTAAAATGGAGTAAATTATCTCACATAAAAGAGGCAAGAAAATGCTTTTACAATGGAGGGGAAGAAGGAGGAGGTGAGAGGGAATGAGTGAACCTTACTCCCATTAGATTTGACTTAAGGAGGGAATAACATACACACTCAATTGGGTATGGAAATTTATCTTACTCTATAGAAAAGTATAGGGGAAGGGAATGAGGGGGGTAATGATAAAAACAGGGCAAATGGGGGGGAAGGGATAATCAGAAGCAAACACTTTTGAAGTGGGACAGGGTCAAAGGAGAGAATAAAATAAATGGGGAGGGAGCAAGACAGGATGGAGGGAAATATACTTAGTTTCTCACAACATGTCTATTATGGAAGTTTTTGCATGACTACACATGTATAACCTATGTCAAATTTCTTGCCTTCTCAATGAGGTTGGATAGATGGAAGAAAGGGAGAGAATGTGGAACTCAAAGTTTTTAAAATGAATATTAAAAATTATTTTTACATGCAACTGCAAAATAAGATATACAGGCAATGGGGTATAGAAATCTATCTTGCCCTGCAGGAAAAATAGAAGGGAAGGGGATAAGAGAAGGGAGAGGTGATAGAAGGGAAGGCAGAAGGGGGAAAGGGTGGAGGGAGAGGAGAGATGGGAAGAAAATTTGGAACTCAAAATCTTGTGGAAGCAAATGTTGAAATTAAATAAATAAATTAAAAAAAATAGTTGTGTGACCTTGAGAGTGCCTCTTAAGTTCTCTGAATCTCAGTTTGTTCTAGAAGGAGGATAATATTACTTCCACTACTCACATTGGAGGATTGTAGAAAGGGAAATCCTTTGTGCACTGCAAAGCAGAATATGGTACCTGAGGGAGCATCTCCGGCCTGCAGAGTGGTCTCCTACATGAAGCTATCCTGAGTCCAAGGTAGTCTGCAGTTCTATATCCAATCAAAATCAAAGTTACTGAGCCCCTACCATTGTGTTTGCATGGACTATTCAACAAAAAAAAAACCACAATTTATTCAAAAACACTTAATAGTAAGAAATAATAGGAAGAAAAGCAGCAAAAAAAAAAAATTTCTCCATAAAATTGGGACATACTCTCTAACAAATAGGCATATAATCAGTAGCAAGAACAATATGCATTAAAAACACATGTAGCCAGTACATATTCACATGGAGTAGCCAATGTCTTTTGGTTTTATTATTGTGCTATTCCTGCTAGAACTGCTCCTTGTCGGTCTCTTGTGGCATGCAGTCTCTTCCAGACTTGCAGTCTCTAATGGACATTGTGAATCCTATGGCCGGTACTCAAAATCATCTGGCTGGTTCCATGTTTGCTACTAGTCACTCTTCCCCTAGACACTTTGAAGATATATAGCTTCTGGATTCAGCTGGAGTCTATAGCTAAGGTGTACTTGCTTCTTTTAGAAGAAATGGACTCTGTTATCCTATTATTTATATCCCAGAGACTTTTGTTTTGCTATAACTTGTTTAAAATGGAAAATCCCTAATACAACTAGTCATCAATCTAGAGGGGAAAAAAATCCTCCTTTGCTTTTATTGTACTAGGATGCAATCTGTCTGTTTCTCTGAGTCTTCACTGGAATGTGTACTTCATACAATGCCTTTGGGATATATCATCCTTCTTTTAATACTTGACTTTTGTAGCATAATCAGAGAGTTGATATTCCAGGAATTTTTTAGGGTTTCGCCAGTTTTCCCAAGAGTTTTTCTTAATCCTTCAATATTCAAATCATTATCTCTTGAAGAATTTATTAACTATTAGGAAAAGACTGACTAACAAAAGCATTAACTGAAGTGGGTGGAGATGACCATGGGTAGTCACTCTTGTTAACCATAGAAGAATGTTTAATTTTAAAAGTGATCAATTTCTTACTGAATGTTTTCACATTTTGGCAATCTTTGCTTCTCTATATGATCTCATAGGGAGATAGCCTGGTGTATTGGTTAGAGAGTCAAGCTAAGAGACAGGAAGGAAGACCTGGATTCAAGTCTCTCCTCTTTTACATACTGACTGTGTTACCCCTTGGCAATTTGCAACTTCTCAGTGTCCCAGGTAACTCTATAAGAGTCTAAGTTACTGAATTCTGATTTCGAAGAAATGCGAGGGCCAGTTCCATGATTATTCACTCGTCTCCCAACTCCACTTTTGATTCTTGGGACTTCTCAGATTCCCATATTTTGGCTCCTTTTTTATTTGTTGTCTTCCCTCTTTAGAATGTAAGCACTTGGATAGCAGGACCCATCTTTGTTTTTGCTTGTAGTTATATTTTTAGTGCAGTACAGATCCTGCCTCAAGTGCTTAAAAAATGTGTTGACGACTCAATTGCTTTGATAGAGGGAATTTCCTCACTGGAAGTTCTCTCAAGTAATAAAGTCACAGATATAGAAAACAAAACAAACCACAAACTTGTAACTTTAGGGACTCAGGTTTAAAAAATGCTCAGACAGTGACTATCTCTTATATATGGCTGAGATATTATTGAGAGGGAAGATCCTAAGCACATGACTTGCAGTTTAGCAGACCTGGGTTTGAATCCCTGCTCTAACATTAATTAGATATTTTACTAAGCCTCTTCACTGCTCTGAGTTTCAGTTTCCTTCCTTATAAATAAATACTGCTGGACTAAAAGATTTCTTATGCCCCCTTGAGCTCTATGATTAATATTTAGTTTGATAAGATTACAGATAATTTGTCATGTAAGTAAAATCATAAAGATTACTACATTATTGAAGAACAATAGTTGCCGTCTAGATTGACTTAAAATTTACCAAGTATCCCTTCTCTGGCATCTCCAATAAGTGATTATCCAGCTTTTGCTTGACCCCTCGTGTGAGAAGGAATTTTACTATTTTCTACTTCCTGACAGCTCTAGGCATAGGAATGCAAGTGACACTTATGATTTCGCTGGTACAAAGAATTCTTGGGGCAGCTAAAGAATACAGTGGATAGAGTGCCATGCCTGGAGTCAGGAAGATCTGAGTTCAAATCTACCCTCTGACACTAACTGTGTGGGCAAGCCACTCAACCTCTATTTGTCTCACTTTCCTCTCCTATAAAATGAAGATGTAACAGCACTTATCTCCCAGTTTTGTTGTGGGAATTAAATGAAATAGTTGTTAAGCACTTGTTGTAGTCTCTGCAACATAGTAGATAAGTAAATATAAATATAAAATATAAGTATAAATGTTTATTTTCTTCTCTTCTACTCTGCTTCCTGGATTAGAAAACTTCCTCTATCAGGGATGGTAGCTATATTCTTTGCAATTATAGTCTTTGAGAGCTTTGTAGAGCATTAGAAGGCAGAGCACACAGCCAATTTGTGTCAGTGGTAGGACCTGAATCCAGATGTCTCTTGTTCTCTATTCACTTTGAAAATTGTTAGGAACTGGGTTCTTATAGCAAGATCAAATATGTCTCTGCACCTTTTACCCATTGTTTCTTGTACTTCTCTCTGGAGTCAAGGGTCATAGATATAATTGCTCTCCTACTTGACAATCCTTCAAGTTCTTGAAGATTGTTATCATATCTCCCTTAAATCTTCTCTTTTTCAGGCTAAGCCCCCCAAGTCATTCAATTAATCTCATTTTCTAAGACTCACATCATCCTCTACTAAACACATTCTACTTTGCATATGTATCTTCTCAGAAGTGAAACCTGAAACTGCACACAGTATTGAAGCTGTTGCCTGAGATTAGGGCAGAACTATTTGTTCCTATTTTCTTAATGTAGCCTAGTATACCATTTAGTTTTTCCTTCCTTCCTTCCTCACAACAATCTGTGAAGCAGGCATGATAGCCAATAATATCTCTATTTTATAGATAAGGAGATAAGAATCACAAAGATTAAATGATTCTTCCACCAAAGAGCTAATAATGCTCTGAGACAGGATTCGAACCCAATTTTTGTGACACAGCAAACTTGCACTTATTTTTTAAAGCAGACAATGTTTCTTGATTCTATAAAAGTGAATGTTCAAATTCCAGCAGCCATTCAAATGTATAAATTATATACAGATCTTCTGAAGATATCCTTATTTTATTAAGAGTGATTAGTTTTATAACTATCAGTTTACATAAGATATGAAATTAAAAACAAGGATCTAAAAGCAGTAACCACAAACTATTCTCAATTATATTAATTAAACATATTTAAGAAAGAATCCTTAGCAGTTTCTACTTCTAATTTACATTAGTTCAGAAGTGTATCAAGCTAAAGTGCACTCTCTATCTTCAGGGCACTGTATGGCATTGAGAAATGAAATGACAAATTGACACAATTCCATGATGACAAACATTTGGATAAAAAAAGCAAACTGGGAGCAAAGAAATGAACATGGAGGTAGTGATGAGGTGTGTGTGTGTGTGAGAGAGAGAGAGAGAGAGAGACAGAGACAGAGACAGAGACAGAGACAGAGAGACAGAGACAGAGAGAAAGAGACAGAGACAAAGAGAGACAGAGTCAGACAGGAGAGAGACAAACAGAGATAGAAAGAGAGAGAGAGAGGGAGAGAGAGAGAGAGAGAAAGAGAGAGAGAGAGAGAGAGAGGGAGGGAGGGAGAGAGAGAAAGAGAAAGAGAGAGAGAGAGAGAGAGAGAGAGAGAGAGAGAGAGAGAGAGAGAGAGAGAGAGAATATGAATTTTCTTCAGCTTAGGATTTCAAAGAAGTTAAAATATTGGCTTACTCTTCATATTTGTCTTCCAAGATGTGGAACAATTCCATGGACGGCTACTTGCCATGTGCTATAATCAATTTAAAATTTCTCTGATCATGTTATTTTCCTGTCTACTTCTTTTCTTTGTTTTGTGCTACCTGATTAGTGACAGTTAAAATGTGCATTTATTCTAAATGGCTGTGGTTTTCAAGGACTTTGCCAGGATCACATAAGCATTTTCAGTTATTATTCTTTCTTCATATATTCAAAAATTTTCCTTTATGCATATCTGCCTTATGTAGTTTTGAAGGATATGTGCACAAAATACTCAAATGTATCATACCATTAAGGATACTCTATTAAAAAAAAAAGTTGATCTCTATTTTGGCCAGTTGGTCTCCTGTGAAACATTCATACTTTCACAGTTCATTCAAATGCCTATACAGGAATTTTGTACAACTGAGGCCCCAGAAATAGTTATGGGATTCACAAAAATATAAATAACTGGGAAGGAGAGTACTTTTTATCTAGAACATAGGTGTTCTTAAATGGGAAAATGCCTTGCAAATGCTACAGTGTAGTTATATCCTTGTTGAATATGACATATTTATTATTAATTTTAAGCTCTCTTTTAGAAATATACTTAAACATTTTACATATGTTGCCATTCTCTGAAAGAATAAATCAAACACAAAAGTTTGAGGAAGCATTACTTCCCCTAACCTTGGATATATTAGTAATAAAGAGCTAACATGTTTAAATACCATCAGAGAATAATTCTGATGAGTCAGTAAGATAGATATATTTCTTTTAAACTATGTTTATTTATCAAGTGTTACAGGTGTTATAATTTATAAATCTTAAAATTTGCTAATGTAACACCTATTAAAAAAGCTCCTTACAAAACCATAGCTGTGGTTGCTCTAATTATATTTTAATATAATTTTATTTATTGCATTAAGTATTTCCCAATAACATGTAAATATTTTAACATTCTTTTTAAAAAATGTTCAGTTCCAAATTCTCTCCCTCCCTCCTTGAGAAGGCCAAGCAATTTCATATTGATTACACATGTGAAGTCTCACAAAACATATTTCCATTTTATCCATGTTGCAAAAAAAAATACAAACGAGAAAAATAAAGTAAAAAAAGAAGTTTGCTTCAATCTGCAGAGTTCATTAGTTCTCTCTCTGGAAGTGGATAGCATTTTTTATCATGGGTCTTTTGAATTGTATTGAATCATTGTCTGAGCCAGAGTAGCTAAGTCTTTCAGAGTTGCCCATCCTTACAATATTGCTATTACTATGTACAACATTCTCTTGGTTTTGCTCACTTCAATTTGCATCAGTTCATGTAAACCTTCCCAGGTTTTTCTGACAT
This sequence comes from Phalanger gymnotis, assembly GCA_028646595.1. Lineage (NCBI taxonomy): Eukaryota > Metazoa > Chordata > Mammalia > Diprotodontia > Phalangeridae > Phalanger > Phalanger gymnotis. The sequence continues at coordinate 490,363,104 of CM053622.1, forward strand.
CATCTTGCTCATCATTTCTTATAACACAAGAGTATTCTGTCATAATCATATACCACAATTTGTTTAGCCATATCCCAATTAATGGGCATTCCCTCAATTTCAAATTCTTTAACACAACAAAAAGATAAACATTTTTGTACAAATGGGTCCTCTTCCTCTTCCCTTTTCTTTGATCTCTTTGGGATACAGATCTAGTGTTGGTACTGCTAGGTGAAAAGATATGCACAGTTTTATAGCCCTTTGGGTATAGTTCCAAATTACTCTTCGGGATGGTTGGATCAGTTCACATCTCCAACAACAGTTCATTAGTGTCCCAATTTTTCCACATCCCCTCCAGCATTTGTCATTTTCCTTTTTAGTCACATTAGCCAATTTGATAGGTGTGAAGTGGTATGCATTTCTCTACTCACTAGTGATTTCGAGAAATTTTTCACATGACTATTGATAGTTTGAGTTCTTCTGAAAGCTACCTAGATCATTTATCAACTGGGGAATAGATATTATTTTTACAAATGTGGCTTAATTCCTTAAATATTTGAGAAAGGAAGTGTTTATCACAGAAGTTTGCTGTAATTTTACCCCAGTTTCCTGTTTTCCTTTTAATTTTTACTGCATTGGTTTTGTTTTTGAAAAAGTTTTTTAATTGTATATATTAAAATTTATTTATTTTACTTCCCATGATCCCCTACATCTCTTGCTTGATCATAAATTATCCCCTTATCATAGATCTGAGAGGTATATTTTCCAAACTCCCGTAATTTACTTGTGAATTTGCCCTTTATGTCTCATTTATCCATTTTTTACCTTATCTTGGCATACAGTATGAGTTGTTGGTCTATGCCTAGTTTCTGCCAAATTGCATTTAGTTTCCTCAGCAAGTTTTGGTAATTTCTTGCCCCCAAAGCTTAGATTTCAGAGTTTATCAAACACTAGATTACTATGGTTACTTACTACTGAGTATTGTATACCTAATCTATTTTATTGATCCACCTCTTTATTTCTTAGCCAGTACCATATTGTTTTGAGGATTACTACTTTGTAATACAGGTTTGAAATATGGAACTGCTAGGCCATTTTACTTTATTCCCCCCTCCCCCCATCGATTCCTTTGATATTCTTGACCTTCGCTTTTCCAGATGAATTTTGTTATTTTCTTTTCTAGATCTATAAAATGATTCTCTGACAGTTTATTTATATGACATTACCTAATCAACTTAGGTAAAATTGTCATTTTGATAATATTGGCTTGTCCTACACATGAACAATTGATATTTCTCCATTTATTTAGATACATCTTTATTTGTGGGAAATTGTTTTGTAATTGTGTTATGAAGTTCCTGGGTTTGTCGTGGCAGGTAGACTCCAAAGTATTTTATATTGTCTGCAGTTATTTTAAATAGATTTTCTATTTCTATCTCTTCCTGCTAGATTTTGTTGGTAATGTATAGAAATTCTGACGATTTATGTGAGTTAATTTTGTATCCTTCCACTTTCCACAAGTGTGTTCATTGTTTCAACTAGTTTTTTGGTTGATTCTCTAGGATTCCATCTCATGCATTGCCCGCGAGATCAGGCCTTTGCTGGACAAAGGCCTGGGAGTATGGGGTAAGAGAATTCCCCAACATTTGGCGCTCAAACGTGGGGCAGGGCACGGAGCCAAATGCGCAGCCCACACGATCCCCAAGGTGCCTCCTTCGGGTCCAAACGTGGGACACCACGTGGAGCCACACGTGCACCCCCCATGATCCCCAAGGTGCCTCCTTCGGGAGAGGAAGAAGATGAGCAGAAGGGAAGATTGCGCAGTGCACAGCCTTGGGAAGAATCCAAATTTCTCAGCGGGATGCACCATCCTGTCTCCGTGGGCAATCCAGCTTAAGCTGGTGAGGTAAGGAGACACCTGGCCTCTGTTACATCAGAGGGCCAAGCACTTTGTGTATAGGATTCACAAAATCCTGTTTTTTGTCGTTTATGTTGGAAAAGAGAAGTATCAGGTCAGAATTAGAAATAAGATATGTGCAGTTTTAAAGGGGCTTTAATCAAAGTTCACCAGAAAGGAAAATTTGTACAAACTGTGAATAGAGGTTTTGAGAGTAAAAAGTTTGCTATTGGAAAAAATGCTCTTTCTTTCTCCTTCCATTCCAGATCTGGCCAATTAGGAATGTGAAGAGAGATAAGAAAGAAAGCGGGAACTTTTCCCTTAAATTTATGTGATATGTGTTCTAATTTGACTTCTGATAAGTCAGAATTTATTATGGTATTTGGCACTAAGGCAAATTGGGAAATTGCATTGATCTGAAAAAGAGACACTTTGAGCTTCTCAATATAAGGAGAAGGGACATGGTACCACTGGATATTTTTTTTTCCAG
>CM053622.1:490365969-490383857 GCA_028646595.1 Phalanger gymnotis
GTGATAAGAAAAGTAAATGTTGTATACTAATGTTAAATAGGTGATCATAGTATTTTAAAGCTGAAGAGACCTTACACACAACACCACTGAGCTTCTTCATTTTATAGAAAAGGAAACTAAAGGAACAAGCATCATGTTCAAAGTCATGTTAAGTAGCATGTTTTAATTAACAAAGAAAAACAGGATTCGAATCCAGATCACAACTCCTAATTTACTCTCTCTCTCTTTTTTTTTTGTTCAACATTTCCTGTAACAGAGACATATTTCCAGTGTTCATGAAATTATGTTTGCTTATTGGAGTCAATAGCTTCCTCCCTCAGAATTTTTGTGATTCTTCAGTCCGTTCTATCTGGGAGGGAAGCCTATTTGAAGAAATCTTCAGGAACATCTGTACTTCCTCTGGGGTTATAGAAATTCAGGGAAGGCATTTACTGGAATACCAATGCTCAGAACAATTCTTGGAAACTATCAAAGAACTTTTGAAAAGATATATTGAGAACTGTGATCATTGGAATATGCCAAAGATACAAATATGTCATAACTAGAAGATTATAATCAAGCTTTTCTCAAATACATTTTCACATAATTCAACAATTCTAATGGGTGAGGACTTGCACAAGGAAAGCTTCTATTTAGTGAGAATACTATTGTCTCTCATAGGGCATCTTAGTAATAATATTGTTTCATGTAGTACCTTTGTGTTTTCGAAAGCACTTTGCTTTTATTACCCCATTCGAATTTCGTGAGTAGTCTATGGTATAGGCAAGGCTTATATTATTTTCATTTTACACACGAAGCTATTGAGGCAAGGTCATACAACAAATGAGTGACGTAGTCTTGAAACCCAGTTTTTCTGACTCATGTTCAATGCTTTTTCTACTTCAAGACTAATGGTTTCATAATAATATATTCTCTAACTCCTTCCAATCAATTAATATACAAGTATTTATCTAGTATCTATTTTGTGTCTGTAATAACAAGGCTGTTGAAGCTGCTGTGAAGATGTGAGGCTGATAACACCAGCACACAGGAAGGCTGCCAGCATAGGTTATTTGGTCTATTCCTTTCTTGGAGTGGGGAAAGCAGGGCAATTGGGGTTAAGTGACTTGGCCAAGGTCACACAACTATTAAGTGTGGCAAGTGTCTGAAGTCACATTTGAACTCAGGTCCTCCTGACTCCAGGGCAGGTGCTCTGCTCACTGTACCACCTAGCTGCCCCGATCTGTTCTTTTCCAAGGAAAGCAACTTTAAGGGGTTTACAATCTCACTTTATTAAACATACACATATCATTCACTTAGTTCAGGGGAAAAAGTCAGCACCCTAAACTTCAGAGAAAGGACAAACGGAAATTACATGCAGAAATTATAGAAACAGAGCAAATAACACAAATAAGCAAACAGGGCTTCTGTCTGTCCATAGCAATATATACGTAGTTACCAGAGAGAGAAGCACCAACATCTGGGTTTTCAAAGCCAGAGAGCTCCTTAACAGCTACCCAGAGTCTTGTCTGGCCAAATCATATGAACATTCTTCCAATGAAGGAGCTCCAAAGTAAAATGCTAACCTCAAAGTATATATACACTTCTTCAGGGTCAGAGGGTGTCACAACCATGTGACTCAGACTCTTGTGACTTAGGCTTTTTGACTCAATCAAAGGAGCTTGATTGCCTTAGTGCTGAGAAGCACTCCAAAAGAAAAAAAACTGCAGAAAGTCCCATCCTGCTTACCATTACAGTGTCAAGCAATTCCAAGCAATGTGCCAAATGCTGGACATAAGAAAAAAAATTTAAATTGGCTCTGACCTCAAGGAACTTACATTCTATAGAGAGAAACAACAGGAACATATAAAAGTATAAACATGCACATACATACACACACATAAGCATATGTATATGTATAAACATACATCAAAATATATGTATACATATATATGTATATATATATATATATTCTGTGTCTACTTTTATGTGTGCCTATTGTATCCTTTTGTGTGTATAGTTTGTTGTTGTTGTTGTTTTAATTGTGTCTGATGCCTTGTGACTTCATTTAAGGTTTTCTTGGCAGAGATACTGGAGTTGTTTGCCATTTCCTCCTGCAGCTCATTTTGCAGAAGAGGAAACTGAAGCAAACAGGGTTAAGTAACTTGCCCAGTCACACAACTGGTAAGTATATGAGGCCAGATTTGAACTCAAGTCTTCTTGACTTTGGGCCTGGTGTTTTAATTACACACACACACACACACACACACACTTGTCATTTCAGAGAGAGGCATTAGCAGTTGGGGAAATCAGGGAAGACCTCATGTAGAAAGGAATGTTTAAGCTAATCTTTCAAGGAAACTAGGGAATTTAAGAGGCAAAGGGGAACCTTTAAGGCTCAGCTTATGTGTCACTTCCCATTGGAGGTCTTTTTTGATTCCCCTGCACCTCTGTTAGTACTTCTTCCCTCATTGTCTCCCCAGAATTTACTTTGCATAAATATTATATTTACTTATATGAATTTGTGCTGTTTTCCTCTAGAAGAACATAAATATCTTTGAACTCCTTTATCTTTATCTTTATGTCCTTAGAACCCCACAGTGCCTGAAATACAGTTGGTACTTAGTAAATGGTTCTTATGTTGTACTGAAAAAGAAAAATGAAATATATGTATATATATATATATATATATATATATATATATATATGAAATACACACACACACCTCCTGGGCAATATTAGCTTATGTGAGAAGTAATTATTGAGAATACTTTTGAAAAACCTAAAATTAGGAAATACTTATTCTCTGTTTCCAACAGTTATATAATAGATGAATGGTATGTGTCACTTAAGGACAGAGAACATTTTGCTGAGTAAACAACATTGATCTTCCCAAACCTTTGCATGTCTTGATTTGTTTTGTGGGAAGTAGTTGGCAGTAAATTTTGAAAGTATTTGTATTCAAAATTCAATCCTCTTTTTCCTGTATACTATGATAAACTAAATAAAAATACTGCTTAATTTTATACAGAAAGTTATGTAATTTTATGTACAACCATTAACAGAAAGGTTTTTTTAATAAATACTTTAAAAAACCAAACTGCTATTTTAAAAGAATAAACAGATACTAAATTAAGTATCAAAGGAAATAGCATAGTAAAATGAAAAGGTCACTGTATTTGAAATCAGAAGGTTTTTTTATATCAAGAATGTATCCAGGATTCACATTCTGGGTCTACTATTTATTACTTATATGACCTTGAACAAATCATTTTTTCCCCTTTGGGTTTTAGTTCTGTCATTAGTAAAGTAAGCGAGCTGAATTTGGCTCCCTTGTAGCTCTGTATATGATTCTTTGATTTTAATTGTACAACATCAATTAAGGAAAAAACCGATAAGAAGTAATTATTTTGTGAAGTATCAATTGTTGTGTAGAACTTAGATTATATTTGGTCTTTTTTAAACCTTCTTAATTTATGGTTTATACATACATACACAAAGGAGTTCTGATTTATTTGAGCTTTATCAGATCTCAATCCATCTATGACACGGTCGGTAGGTCCTAGGACATTACTGTGGACATATAAAAATAATAACTCCACTTATATGGTACTTATTATATGCTAGGCATTATGCTAAGCACTTTATTACAATTATTATCTCACCTGATTCTTAAAACATCTTGGGAGGTAAGTGCTATTATTATCCACATTTTTACATTTGAAGAAACTGAGGCAGAGGTTAAGTGATTTGCTCAGGATCATACAGCTAGTAAGTGTCTAAGGCCAGATTTAGATTCAGGTCTTCCTGATTCCAGGGCTGAGCACTCTGTCTACTATTCCCTCTAGCTGCTCCACATAAAGGTTAAGTGACTTGCTCAGAAAACACAGGTATTTTCAGGGGTAGGCTATGAACTCGTCTCTCTTCCTACAAGATCAATATTTTAACCACTATACCACATTGAATCAAGACAGTGCTTTATATCTTTGCAATGAGTTATTATTTTTTTTAATATCAAACAGTAGTTGTATCATAGGACAGCTAGGTGGTGCAGTAGATAGAGGACTGGGCCTGGAGTCAGGAAGACCTGAGTTCAAATTTGACCTCAGACACTTAGTGGCTAAGTGACCCTGGAGAAGTCACTTAACCCTCTTTGCTTCAGTTTCCTCATCTGTAAAATGAGCTGGGGATGGAAATGGCAAACCACACCAATAGATTTTCCAAGAAAACACCAAATGGGGTCGCTAAGAGTCAAACACAACTGAAATGAGTGAACAAACACAAAAATTACTTTGGCTTCCAAAATATATTTTTTTAAAAAAACGCCATGTTTTCCCCTATTGTCTAAAGCCTGGAAAGTAATATAAAGACTCCCCCAAGTTCCTCCAGTTTCCCCCCAGAGAGCTAATAAATTGTATTCTTCACCTCCTGACCAATGCCAAGCACATTGTCCAAATAGCATTCAGGAATCTGTGTAGAAACAATATTATCACAGAATCCATTTTAATGGACCTGTTTATACTATTACTACCTATTTATAAATCAATTCTACCTTCAGGAAAAATCAGCTTGCTTAGCTTGCGTGTGGGCACTTGGTTCTTAGCATTGAAATTGCAGTATTGTGAATTTTGTTTGTTTTTTGACAAAATTACTTTTGCAATGTACAGTTACTTAAGAGAGTTACTTAGCTAATCTGACTGCAGGCTATAGAGATAAGGTCAACATAATAGTGCAGATGAGTGACAAACTTCTCAGTTGTGGGGTATGTGAAATCTACCTTTGCTGGGAGGTATTGCTAATACTTCTTATATCAATCAATCAGTGTGCTTTTCTTAAGTGATACTTTTGATGATTACAAAAAGGTGGAAGGAGAGGCCCAAGATAGGAATATTTCCACACAGTGACTAATTCTGAAGGATCTAAGGGAAGACATAGCACCAACATGAATAAATTGCTTTTAATTCTTTTTTAGGTTTAGATTGTAACAAACCAAATGCTCAATCTAAATGAAATTTATTTCCTCATTGTCCTTCCTATTTGACCTCCACAGAAATATTATTACATTGTTTTAATAATTCAGCAATTCAAGTGATATTCAGTCTCACTGATATGGGTACTTCTATCAATTTCCTCCAAGTCAATACACTATGTGTTCAAGGTCCATGCTAAGCTACATTGCTGGTTCAAAGATAAAAATGAATAATAGATCGATAATAGTCCTTGATAGTCCTTCTTTCCAAAGAACTTGTTATCTTGGATGGAAGGAGGGAGAGAAAGAGGAAGGTGAGAGGTGGAGAGAAGCATAGAATATGTCAACAGATAAGCAAGTACATGATTATTTGAGGAGAGAGAGAAATAACTAATAACAATTAAGGGAATCAGGAAAGGTTCCCCACAAGATGTGGCACTTGATCTCTGCCCTAATGGAAGTCAGTGATTCTGACAAGAGGGAGTGCATTCTAGGTATGAGTGACAGCCTGTGCAAAGTCATGCAGGTGGGAGTTGGAATGTTAAGTTCGGGAAATAGCAAGGAGGCCCATGGAATTTGAAGGCATAGGAGATAGACTGTGCAGAATCATTGCGGTGGGAGGTGGAATGCCTACTAGGGGAAGAGCAACAAATCACTCAATTTTCTTGAAATGAAAAATGCTGAAGTTACAGATGTGAAAGCTATTTTCATAAAAGAAGTAGTGTAGTGAGAAATATGCCTGAAAATGTAGGATTGAGCCAGGTTATGAAAAGGTTTTAAATGGCAAGCTGGGGAATTTGTATTTTATCTCAGAGGAAACAGGAAGTCATTGAAAGTTTCTGAGGAGGGGAGAAAAGGCATTAACTAAGTAAGTACATTTTTGTTTAATGAATGAAAATTAAATACCATCTTTTAAATAAAACATATGAACTAAAATAAACTGAATAAATATTACTCTTACTAAGTGGTTCCAGGATGATGGGTTAGCATTTCATTTTATACACACAAAGACACACACATACATATAAGATAAGTTACATTAAATGTAACTTATCTTTGGTATTATGCTTTGACCTACTTATACCTACCACGTAATGGGAATTCATTACCCTTGGGTCACTCGAAGTTTTGATTTTCGAAGATCATGTCGTATCACAACCCATAGACAAATAACATCACTGGAAAAATAGTTTTATTTAAAAGATTGGCTTTTTGTAAGAGAGCAGCTTGGGATTAATTAAGGGCTGTGCAATTGTCTCAGACTGTACTCCTTTTTAATTCCCATATGGGCCATTGTTCATTTACAATGCTTGTACAAGGCATGTGTTACAGCTTCTTGGAGCCACAGGTGAGAGTTGAGTGCCAGGTTGAAACCAAAGGTAGACAAGTAGCACTGCAAAGGGCTCAGCAACCCTTCACACTAGATATATGTGTCCTTCTTGAATACCCTATACTCTTTGTATAAAGCTATAACATGTATAGTTGCTACACCCTGGAAAACCATCTAGGCAGATGGGCCAAATCAGATGGAGGATAACCCATGGACTTCAAACCCATTGGTGAGTTAGGAGAATGTCTACCCCAAGTATGTGAAGACTCCTCCTGGTGGAATGGGCAAATGAGAGCAATTTGTTCCAGTGGCCATGGAGGTGGCCACAGCAGGTGCTGTGGAGTGCTAAGAAATTGGTTGGACTTTGAAGACACCAAGGTCATCCATTGCATCCCAGGCCATTGCCAACCATCTTGACTTTTGTCTTACCTCTGGACTTCAATGACTCTGGAAGAGAAAGGCTAAAGACTTTGTGCACCTCTGCCTTATTTAAATTCAATTCACGTATAAAAGTCAAGACATCACCCTGTGATGTCATTGGTCTTCAAAAAGGAAGGATGAACAACAACAAGACACGTGCACTAGTAGACTGACTCAATTAACTGGCAATCCCATTGCATGTCCTAATCTGGGAAATAAGCATTGAACTTCTGGAGCCAGTTCCAAATGGCTCCAGAGTTATTTGTTAAATGTTCAATGTGAGCGTTTACACCTCAGAAATCAACAATCATCATAAGTCGGGCATTCATTATTGTTTCTTATTATTTTTAGATTTACGGAAGTGGTGGGGAAAATATTAATAATATAGAATAAGATTTATGTCACGTATATTTTAATTTTTGGAGATCTAGTTATGGAACATTTAGCAGCATACCCCTGGGATAAGCATTCTTTAGTCACCTGGTTATTCATAAATTATCCCCATGTGAACTATTGAACTAATCTCTTTTCGGTGATCATAAGTCTCAGGTGATTAAACAGTATTTCAGGGATTGATGCAATTTGTACATACTAATCTACTAACTGGAACAAGTGGAGAACTTTACTATAAGGAATTTATTTTCCATTTGGATTGATGCAGGATACCCTGTACCACAACGGCAAATGCTTTAGACTGACTTGCTTTTGTGCATTATGCCTCATATGCTATTGATAAACAAAATTGTTGAAGTTATCTCTGAAGTTACTTCTAGGAAGGAATATTATATGAAATTAACAGAGTTGGAAGAAGACCTTTCAGGTTATGTTTGTTCTACTTTGTCAGTTTAAAATTGACAAATGATAAGGAGAACAGTCTTTCTTATGACTTTAAGTCTATTGTGTGACAATGAATATGTTGTTGGCTATTGATGAAAACTTGCCTATTTCTTTCTCATATGTTAATCAAAGATACCATAAGTATGTATGTAGACCATTCTTCCAAAGATTTTTTTTAGAGATCAGGAAACAGATGAATGGATCTGTAGTTTTTACTGTCTTCTTGGTCACTTTTTTGCAATAAGATTGTCTAAGATGATTTCATTCTTATGGAATTTTGACCACTTTGATATATCTTGAAAATCAAGCCCTGAGTACTTTCAAAATCATGTTGCTTCCACCATCGATTTTTCTTTATATATTAGGGGAGGTTTAATTCTTATGCAATATATTATGTGCTTAATTATTACTTGGAAGAGGAGTACTTAACTGTCTTCATTCATGAGAATAAATCAAAATAGAACATTTGGGAAATCTGTTGTTATTCTTCTCATAGTATACTCTCCCTTAGATAAGTCTCATATATTTTCTAGTGTCATGCTTGTTACTCTATATTTTTTTTACTGCTTACTAATAATTCATTAGTCTGCTGAATTTATTAATGACAATTGAATTGATCAAAGTTTTTAAGTCATTCAAAGCTATTTTTCTTTATACTACAACAGTCATTATATAAATTGTTCTTTTGGTTCTTCTTATGTCAGTCTGTATCAGTTCATGGAAATGTTTTTTAACTTTCTCTGAAACCTCTCTTTTTTTCTTTTCTTACAATATGATAATATTCCACTACTTCGTATATTATAATTTGTTCAGGTAATCCCCTGATCCATTTTCTAATACAGATCCATTTTCTTCCCAAGCACTTGTTATAAGAAAAAAAAAACTATTATACCCTATATGTTTGCATATGGATCCTTTCTAGGTTCTTCTACCTCTTTGTGACATATGCCTGGTACTGATATCATTGGATCAAAGCATAATCCTTCTTTAGTGAATTTTCAATACGGTCTCAAATTGCTAACTGGAATGGTTTTAGGAATTTTCAATTAAAGCAACAATACATACATATATTAGTGTGTCTGTCCTCCCAGAGCCCTTTCAACAATTGATATTTTTCTTTTTTTAATGTTTGCCAACTTTATGAATGTGAATACAACCTCTGTTATTTTTCCCTAATTACTACAGATCTGAAATATATATATATATATATATATATGAAAGACAGATATATGTATATATATGTGTGTGTGTATATATATATATGTATATATGTATATATATATAATTTTTTCTTTGGTTTTTCCTATATCAGCTTTTTCCTTTTCCATATACTTGTTTTACTGAAGTTTAGTATTTAGGTAAAACCTAAGAGAGGGCAAAAGGAAATTATTTCCATGAAAATTAAGATTTTCTCCTATGTACGTTCTCTGCCTTTGTCCTCCATATGAAGGACCACAAGGCAATCCACAATACATTGCCAAGAAACCATCAGAACAAGTCATTAACCAGCATCTATTAAGCTCTTAATATGTGCCAGGTGCTGTGTCAAATGCAAAGGAAAATAATACAAACAGAAAGAAAGACTGTCCTTGATCTCGTGTAGCTTACATTTTAATGGGGGAGGGGGAAGACAAGATACAAAAGGAAGGTGAAAGGACTCTAAGACTCTGAGGCAGAGGTATCTTGTCTGGGTATATGGTAGACAAAGCCAGGAGTGGAGCCTGGAGAGGAATGAAGACATGATTAGCCTGAATGCTCTCTTTAAAATGGAAGTTCTGTGAGAAACCATCAAATTAGAGGAAGGGGCTAAGTACACTTGCGGTGTGAGAAGTCCAGGGGTAAAGTGAACTGCCAAAGTGAGGAAGTGTATCAGTAAGGCAATAATAACAATGTAGATGATAACTGTCAAAATGTCTATGTGTAGCTCTGTATCGCAAAGTATGTGAGACTCTCCACACAGAAGGTAGAAGAAGTAAACATTTATTCAGACACCAGAGAACCATATTCCACCAGCCATTTATCCAATTGATCAGAGCAGTAAAACATTCCATACATAATATCACAATCAAAATCTCTCCAACTCCCTGCTGCGGTCTCCCCCAAACACAAACTCACAGTACAGCTAAGAAAGCCTGTGCAGTTCTAACAATCTCCCGGCAGCCATTAGCAGCCATAACTGCTTTCTCTCTCTCTCGCTCTCGCTCTCGCTCTCGCTCTGGCTCTCACCTTGCTCTTGCTCTCTCTGCATTTCCTGTGATGTAACTTCCTTTTCCTGTCAGGAAGCTCCTCCCACCACATGTAAGTTAGGCTTCCTGTGATGTAAGCAGGTCACATGGTCTATTAATGGATGGGAAAGATCTTCGAATCTAAATTGCTACTACCCGAGGATTCTGTGGTATAGAAGAAAAAGTGTGAGTAGTCAGGAGTGGAGCTCAAACATATTTTCTTTTATCTTCTTATGGCTAACACATAACCTTCATATGTTACAAAGAATTGTGGTTGTGTTAATGCAAATAAAAGACTAAGATAGTAATTTTGTTCCTTGTCAGGAAAGTCTGAGTCATGAGCCTTTCATTAAATGCTAAGCAAATTATCAATAATCAATAAAATATGAGTAATTAATAGATACCCAAAAAGTGCTTTATCAATATGCATACTTGAATGGTGCTATACATGTGGAGACAAGAGAAATTATTCAACCATGTTGTTCCCTGAGGCAAAGAAGTGTTAGTCCAGAGGAATAGAAAACAAAGACAAGCTTTTCTTGATGGAGGGGGAGAAATTCTTCAGTAGTGCAACAATAGACTTTGGTTTCTCCTGAGTTGCTTGGAACTAACAAAGAACATATCACATGATCTTTTCTGGTCAATGGATATAGTCTATCAGCTGCTAATTCTTCTGTCACCTTTTTTTTTCATTGAAAATTGGCACAGGAAAAAAAAAAGATTCAGGGGAACCTGAGAGGCATCATCATTGTGCAAGGAATATCAGACCCAGGGGTCTGCTAGAGCCAGCTTTAGCTGCTTGAGAGCCACTTGTTGAATTTTTAGTATGAGCATTTATAACTCAAAAATGGGCAAATGCTACAAATCAGGGCTTGATTTATTGTCTTGCTGATTAAGAAAATGAAGAAGAAAAACATTAACAATGCAGATTAAACTTAAAAATGTGTTGGATGTACTTTTCTTGAGCTTCAGTTGTTAAATATTTATCAACCCATCCCTGACTTGACCTCAGTGGAGTGAGAAAGCCTAGGTTTGATTCATAAAAGATGGATTGTAAGAGCTATGAAAGACCTCAGAGATCATCTAGTCCAATCACATAATTTTTACAGATGAGAAAAGTCTAGGCTTAAGAGGTTAAGTATATGAGTAGTATACTGATAAATGTTTAGCAATTATCTTAAAAATGTTTCATGATGTATTTTAAAGTTTAATCTGCATTATTAACATTTTACTCATCTCTTTGTATCTAGAAAACTAACTAAATAAATAAAACCCTCATTTGTAGCATTTGCTCATTTCTGAGAAGTAAATGTTCACACTGAAATTTTAACCATCAGTTCTCATAAGCCAGTTTGAACTAGGTCTAGCACACCCTTGAGGATTGAACTCCAGATTGAATTACTAGAAAATGGCAAACTCAGAACTGAAACACTTTTCAAGAAAATTAATTCCAATTCTTCTGCTCTTTTCAAAATGTCCTACTGCCTCTGATTAAAGTACATTAACATGAACCCGTACCTCCTGACTCTTATCCCAGAGCATTTGCGTTCTACTATTCTCTCTTCTAATTCCCATAAACCTCAGATTATAGGTTTAGATCTGGAAGGAACCTTAGAAACCAGAAAACCCAATACCTCCATTCTAGAGAAGAAAATTGAGTTATAGAGAAGTTCTGATTTGCTTAAGGTCATATAAGTAGTAACAGCAGAGCCGGGATTTGAACCCAAATCCCCTTACCCCCAAATCTCTATTTCCACACTATTCAATGATACATTTCCTAATTATGTAAACACCCCTTTATCTCTCTGAGTCTCATCCTTTCCTATGCAGCTGCTCTCCTTATGATCTCCAAAAACTCATTATCCTGAAAGATGACATCATGATGCAAGATAAGGATTGGTGGTCTTGAGACAATCACAACAGTCTCCCCTTAAGGGAGGCTCCAACTTATAAAATCTGTTCATAGAAAACATTGGTATAGGTTAGGCCATGGAAAAATACTGACAGTAATAGCTTAAGCTTAATACAGCTGTGTATCCAAAAATAATCATATCTTGCCAACTACTAGTTTGTCTTCCTCCCCCCCTCCCCCTGCCCCAGCACCTGTGTACTTCTGGAATCCTCCACTTGTACTGAACCTTGACATGCAAATCAGCCAGCTCTAGGTGGCCACCAAGTTCAGGGGTTAAGCATCCCATTTTCAGAAGGACACTTTGGTGTACATTGTATGCCCCCACCCCCATGGGAGTTGATCACCCCTTGTCAAAAGGAAGCTGCTCCTGAAGGACCAAACCTTCTCTTCTGAATGTGTCACTTGAATGGATCTATGTTCTGTGCTACCCCATGAGAGTTTTATTGTATGTTAATATGTATATGTCTGATCTGTATATCAGATCCCCCTCTCCTCTCCCCCAACTCTTCCCTATTATTTGTCAATAAAACTCAAATATTAAACTGCCCTGGTGTAACAGCAATGCTAATTGCCACTACTGTGTTTGTATAAGGCCAATAACACCAGCACACAGGAAGGTTACTATCACTGGTTCTTTTATCTGCTTTTCTAAGTAAAGCAACTTTAAGGGGTTTACGATCTCACTTTAATCAAATATACATATATCATTCACTTAGTTCAGGGGAAAATGTCAGCACTCTGAACTTCAGAGCAAATACAAACAGAAATTACAAGCAGAAATTATATAAACAGAGCAAAATAATACAAATCAACGACAGTCTTCTAGTTGTCTGACCAAAATATTACATACACAGTCACTAGAGAGAGAAGCACCAAAATCTGGGCTTTTCAAAGCCTGGGTGGGGGGTGCTCTTTAACGACTACTCAGAGTCTCCACACCAACACTCTTCCAATGAGTGACCCCCAAACAAAATGCTAACCTCAGAGTATATATACCCTTTCTCAGGGCCTGAGAGCTTCACACCTTTTGGGGGTTTCATACTTCTTTTGACCTAAATAGCAAAAGGATGTGTGCCTTCCTACAAACAAAGGCAAGACTCAATCAAAGGCACTTGATTGCCGTGGTGCTGAGAAGCACTTCAAAAGGAAGACCAGTAAAAAATCCCACTTTGCTTGCCCTTATACTTGCCTCTTGTTATGACATACTAGCAGTGGCATTCAAACTCATTAAGGAGCTTGTTTTCCCTGACATCTCTGGTTGGTCCATAGGCTTTTCCTTAAACATAAACTCATTCCCAGACAAGGACTTTCCAATTTGACAGTTTCTCTTCAGGTTGATGCTTGGGCATTGTGAGCCCTATCTGTCCTAGAAAATAAAGGTTGAAAGAATAATCTCTGTCCTCCCAAGAGAGATTCCTTTATGCCAGAAGATTGTCACAAGACACATCAACCTTGAAACATATATCCCCTTAGTTTCCCTTACCCCTGGTGCCCTTCCCTCCCTCTGACTGGAGAGAATTAAAGGTGAACATTGCATATTAAAAACTATCTTCCTTGATTCTCTAGCATTTAAGCAGGGCTTCAGTGCAGTCATCTCATCATTTCCTACCTTGGCTGAGTGACTTCAGGTTTCCCTTTTCCCTTCTCCTTCTCCTGTTCCACCCCCTTCAGCTTCCTTTTGTATGCTCTCTTCCCTCACTAGATTTTGAGCTCCTTGAGGGCAGGGACTAAGTTTTGTCTTTCTTTGCATCCCAACAACACAGTGCTTTACATATAGTAAGTGTTTAATAAATGTTTATTGACTATTGAGTTTCAGATTCTTTTTCCCATCTATACAATAAATCTATTCTAACTTTCTATTGTTTCCATAGAGAGATATAAACCCTTGTAATTCCTCAAATATAAACATATATGCACACATATTGATACACATATATACAAAGGTAAGGTGTAATTATGTATGTGACAGTGTATACATATATGTACATGCACTGTATATGCATGTATGTATACATACATATACTATATAAATGTATAATATATTGTAGGTATATGCTGCATGCATATGCATACATACACTCTTCAATACAATGATAACCTAAGGATCTAGAATTTTATCATTATAGGTATTACTCCCTTTGCCAGTGTAGAAAGCCCCTCTGGACTATGACCAAAAAAAAAAAAAACTTATTACCTTGTGGCCGAATTGAAGATAAGACTCTCAACTTTGCCTCTTAGAAAGATACCTGTCTTGCCTTTCTATCTTGGTAATACTAGTCTTTAAGGAGTCAGGGTCACCTTTACACCTTGAGGAGACAAGAAAATCTAATTTGAGTTAGAGTTGTATAAATATATAAACATATGTAAGATCGTGTCTGTATATACATACATACACACACACACATTTGAGCTAGTATGAAAAATCTACTCTTGAGTGCCTTAATGACTGCCATTTCAAAAAGAAGTTTCTCAGAATCTGAGATCTGCAGAAGACCTCAGAAACCATCTTGCCCAGCCTATACCTAAACAAACACTCCTCTATAACATATCTAGCAAATGATTTTGCAACTTTTTCTTGAAATCAAGTTAAGCCCGTACATACTTATTAGGTACTTGCTCTGTGTCTGATCCTGGGCTAAGCAACAGAAATACAAAGTAAGGCCAAAAACAAAACAAAAAAGAAAGAAAATAAACAAAAACAAAATTTCCACTCTCTGGAAGCTCATTTAATTAAATGCCATTTAATTGAAATAAATATGGAGCACAACGGTTTCTTATCACCTCCAGGATCAAATGGAAAATCTGTTTGGAATTCAAA
Source organism: Phalanger gymnotis (assembly GCA_028646595.1). Taxonomy (NCBI): domain Eukaryota; kingdom Metazoa; phylum Chordata; class Mammalia; order Diprotodontia; family Phalangeridae; genus Phalanger; species Phalanger gymnotis. The sequence continues at coordinate 490,380,460 of CM053622.1, forward strand.
GCCCTTTATAACCAGAACCACTCTTACCTTTTCAGTTTTCTTACATCTTATTCCCTTTTATATCCTCTATGATCCACTTACACTGCCTTCCTTGCTCCTCCTCCCACAAAATGCTCCCTCGATTTATTCCATGCATTTTTATTGACTATCCTACATGGTTGGAATGCTTTCCTTCCTCTTCTCCATCCCCTGGGTCCTCTGAATTCTTCAGGTACCAGCTAAAATGTTGCCTTATATAAAACTTTCCTGGTCCCACTTAATGCTGGTACCTTTCCTTTAACATGATCACATCTAATTTACCTGGCTACCTCATTTGTGCATAATTATTTACCTGTTGTCTTTCCCACTAGATTATGATGTGAGCTTCCAGAGACCAGAGATTTTTTTTTCTTTTTTGTTTTGTTTTTGGCTTTACTTTGTATTTCTATTGCTCGGCCCAGGGGCAGACACAGAGCAAGTACTTAACAAATATATATTGGCTTAAATCAATTTCAAGAAAAATTTGTGAAATCATTTGTTAGATATGTTGTAGAGGAGTGTTTTTTCAGGTATAGGTTGGGCAAGATGGTTTCTGAGGTCTTTTGCAGCTCTCAGATTCTGAGAAAGTTCTTTTTAAAATGGCAATCAACAAGGCACTCGGGGTAGATTTTTCATAATATCTCAAATTGGGGAAAATTTACAAAGGATAGAAAGTCAATATATTTACCAAAAAAATTTGACAGAAGACATATATTGCTAATAACACATATGCCAACCTTTTCATGTCTTTATAAAGTTATGAGAATTATCTCTTTATATTGAAGATAAACATAATAAAAAACATCCAAATAGAGATAGACTTTCAAAGACAAATTTCTACATGGTACAACATCTTCACAATTATCCATCTGACTGAGTTGCATATAGAATACAAGATATGATTTTTAATTGATTTTTGATTTTTCAAAAGCATTTGACCCAGTAGGACAAAATGCAGCCTTGAGATTTTCCTATATCAAGATAGGTTCCAAACCACATTTTAATATATTGCTGACTTCCGTGATAGATTTAAAAATCCAGATAACTTCAGTCAGTGTGATCACTGAGCATCAATATCAAAAAAGCTATAAATACACACACACACACACACACATACACGCACGAGTCATTTGTTTGCCAAATGTGTTTGCCTTTATAACAGGGCCCTACACAAAAATCAGATAGAAGCATTCCATATATGCAGTAAAGTTCTCCAGATGTTGTTTATAGATAACGTGATGTAGATTGCATAAAGCCTTGGGACACTAGACACATACCAAGGAGATCCACAGCTATGTAATATATATAGGAAAATATAATTAAACAAATAACCAATCTAGAAGATTTATCAAAGGTCAAAGATGAAAAATTCTTATAGTGAGTATACTTCTAATTTCACTAGCATAGGGAATTTTGATGAAGGAACTCCCTCTACCAATGCAGGCTAGCACCTAATTTGCAATTTATAGTGTTAGAAAGCTATTTAGAACAGTGTTGTAAAAATCAAATAGAAATTGAGGCCTAAACAGAACATAAGGATCCCTGAAGACTACATGATTTGAAAACAACAAATTACCATTATTTGTGAGTTACTGTATTTATTTTGTTAATTGCTTTTTTTAAATTTAATTGCTTTAATTAATTTATTTTGTTATTGCATTTTAATCTGGTTCTGGGCTGGGCTTTAATCTGTCATGGCCTGGCTGCTGCACGGTTGATACCTCAGGTTCAGAGCACTGAGAAGTTAAGGCACTGGGGACCTAGTCTTTCTGGCTTCCAGAAAGCCTTTATCTACTCTTTACCATGCTGCCTCTTTTTAACTGAATTATGCTGTTACAGTCATTTGTGATATAGAGGAAGTAGAAGGACTTCATGATCTGTAAGGTTCCTTCCACCCGTAAATATGATCCTATGATCCCATGGTAGTTGCTTCCTATTTTCTCATATGAAGACGCTCTAATGTATAGATATGGCTTGTAAATTTTCCATAACTGAAGGTCTCATGATTTAGTTTGAAAAAAAAGTAGTTTGTAAACAAAATCACTGGTATCTCCCATGCATTATCAGAATAGAATGAAACATGCTGTATGGTTATAGTTCATGTGTGATATTTACCCTAGGTGCCTCTACATAATATTAAACAACAGAATAAACTTTTCCCTCCATAATGTAGTAAATAAATTAACTGACTATTATTTTCCCATAATTTATTCAGTATCTTCTAGCAAAATGTTATTTTCATTTTCATTGAATAAGACACAATAGGATATAATATAAAAGAGTTGGAATAAAGGCATAGCATGTTGCAATAAAGAGGAAATAAACATCATTTGTTATCCATGCACAAATTACACTAACATTTTCATTTAATAGGCTATGGAATTTTATTTAAGGCATTTCATCCTAATTCAGAAAATTACATTGTCGGGAAACAAAGCAGCTTCTAAGCTGTTGCAGCATTTCTGAATCTTCACTTATCTTTATAGAACTTTTGTAAGTGCCATGACAATTTGGTGTTTGTAATAACAATACTAATAATGCATATTACTTGCAGGAACATTTTCTTTGTCATATTCTGTATATATCTAGTTTGTGCGTAGTTTGCATGCTGTCTCTCCCATTAGGCTATGAGCTCCTTGAGAACAGGGACTGTTTCTTCTGTTTCTTTCTATTTCCAGTACTTAGCGGAATGCTTGATACTTAGTAGGCAGTCAACAAATGCTTGTTAACTTGACTTGACTCAAGCTAAACACTTTCTACATATAAAACTCCACCTTTGCAACTTTGAAGAAAATTCCTTTATTAGCCAAAATGAACCTTGTTCAATTTTGGAAAATAAGCTAGGGTACTTGAAATTAAAAAAAAAATCTAATTTGAGTTAAGAATTTTACAAAAAGAATTTTTCTTTATCCTTAAAAGTTATCAAAGAAATTCTTAAAGATTGACTCATAATTCTTTTATAATGGGTTTACCATTTTGTTTAATCTACTTGACTCAAGTAAATTTGCATCTGCATTTTTATAAACTATGCAAGTCTGTGTATGATGGCATGCTAATTAAGGATCTCTTGATCATCTGAGTTCCCTTAGTCTACTTGCTGAGCTTGAAGAGTGTTAGTAGAGGGAATAGAGACAAGGGAGCGTTAAACTTTTGCTCATTTCAGACTTAAAGTAGTCATATTTGTCCCTTGTACAAAGTATCAGACCTTGGGGGGGGCGGTGTTCAAAGCAGCATGGAAAGTTGGGAGTGGTACATTAACAGCTTGTAAAAAGTAGTTTAAAAAAGTATTTATGTCATGTTGTGTTGTTAAGCAAAATTGTCTCATTAGCATGGCTTTTGTTTCTTTTGAGTGGAAGTACTTTCAGCTGTTAAGTGCTAAG
>CM053622.1:490384357-490446834 GCA_028646595.1 Phalanger gymnotis
TGGTTCAAGTTTTTGCTGCGGTGGGGCCTAAATAAATTTCTTGTTGTTTTCTCCTTAGAGAATCTCTCATACCTTGCGATTTCGGACCATTCAAACATATACATGATTATATTTGAGATCATAAATTGGGCCTTCCTACTACACATGTTCCTTTGAGAGGTAAGAAATTCTCACATCAACTTCATGAAACTGTATGGCAGCTAGCCATTGGCTGACTGAAAGATAAGCTAGAACCCTTATGGACATGAAAATGCAAGCTACCACCTCTGGATTCACATATACTCTCTGGGGAGTCATCTCTAAGAGTGAAGAGAGGCATCTATGAGGAAGAACTTAGCCCTTGACAGAGATTTTCTCTTCACCTCTTCCCTTGGGCTTCTTCTGAAAGACCCAAGAAAATTTGTGTCTTCTCCAATCATCAGCAGTATCTGATAGCCCGCTTGGTAGTAAATACTTTAGTCCAACAGAGAGTTAAGTTGGGAGAGGAACAGCCCCAGGGATTTCAGGTGAGTGACAGACCCAGCAGATGCTATTCCCAAGAAGAAAAGCATGAAAACAATAGGAGAACAGAAACGACATGGGGTGTTCAGTACTTGCAATTTCTTATTGTCTTGACCACGTGAGTTTCCTTTGCGTTGTTTCCTCTATGTGCCCATTCTTCTTACTGATGATATGTGTATTTATGGAAGAGTGTGCATTAGGTTTTTGGGGGTATGTGATTTTTTTGTGAGGGGTATGTGATTTTAAGTCACTTTTCTTTATATATCATCTCAATAAATGCCTTTATTTAAGGAATTAATAAATATTTATTAACCACCTAGTAGTATGTGCCAAACATTGTGCTAATCCTGAAGGATGCAAATATAAATAAAAACCAAAGATACTTCATGCCCTCAAATAATTTACAATCTAATGGGAGGAGACAACAGAAAAAATGAAGCTGAAAAACAAGGGGGGATGGGGAGAGATGGTATCCCATGCAGAAGCATGACAGAGAATTCCAGAAGCAGTGTAGCTGATGGGAAATGGCAGGGGGTGGGTGGAACTCTTTAGATTGAGACCTGAAGCTCCATGGCCTTGTCTTTCAGTCATGGGATCCAATCAGAGGGGTATAGGGGACTAATGAGATGTGAGTACCAGGCAGATTCTATCTTGCAGCATAATAAGATTTTCCAATGATTTGTTTCCTAGAGAAGGAAGACGTGACGAAGAGCTCTAGAGAAGTCCAAAAGCATCGTAGTTAATGGGAAGTGGTGATAAAACCTGTACTGAACTAATACTTGGAGGTAATTTTGTCCTTGGGCTTATTATTAAAGGTAAATAGACTTTTCGTTGACCTCTGGTTTTAGGAATACAGAACCACTGAGTTCCTTCAGCATAGGGTAATCATCTCCTCCATGGTACCCAACCTGTGAATGAAAGTTGAAGGGTATCCCTAGAAGGGGTGTTACATTTACAATATATACATATACATACACTGGAGTAGCAAGGTTGCCCAGTGGATAGAGTTATGGACCTAGAGTCAGGAAGATCTGAGTTTAAATCTGGCCTCAGACGCCAACTGTGTGAACCTGGGCACATCGCTTAACTGTTTGCCTTAGTTCCTCATCTGTAAAAATGAGCTGGAGAAGGAAATGGCAAATCACTCCATTATCTCTACCAAGAAACTCCAAATGGGGTCATGGAGAGTCCGACACAACAACAAACACATACACATGTATATATGTGCATATGCATATATATATGTATATTTATATACATATATGTGTGTATATGTATATCTGTATATGTGTGCATACACGTTGTTCTCAGTTAACTGAAACTAGTTGATTTTGAACAATCTCAGATCGTTATCAAAGCTAGCTCTTTTCATATCTAGACATATATGTATAAATGGGCCAGATCCTGAATATTTATGTCCTGTCATATATAAAGTGAACTAAAAATAACTTGCTTCTACATTGAAAATAGTTTAAGGTAGTAGTGTCAAAATTTGGCTCACCACTTGAAGCTCCTCTAAAACTAACAAGTTTGGGCTCAAACCATTTCAAAATGCAGTTGAGAAATATTTAATAAAATAAATAAAAATACAATACGACATACATAAGGTCAATTTATAGTTTTCTATGTCAATATGTGGCCTACAGGGATAAATTCTATATGAGCTTGAAACCACTAGTTTAATGTAAATATACTTGTCTTGTATATGAACAGACTTATGTAAGCACTCTCCATGAGTCAGTTCCTTGATGATTAATCTAGGAAATTCTTACTAATTTATGAATTAAATGACTTAGCAAATATATCGTCCTATGCTGTAAGAGTTAATCAGTAAATCAGATTGTTTCAGCCTTTTCCTCACCAGATAGTACCATCTACTTGCCTTCAGTTAAAAGAGCGCAAAAATATCTTTTATGATGTTCTTTTCTCCAAGTTTCTAAGCCAACTTCCATATGAAATCCCCACAAGCCTCTTGGTTTCCATCCTGAAGCAGGCAAGCTGCCTGGAGCACTATGTAGAATGGTGTCAGCATAAATATTAGCCAAAATGAGGTGTAAAAAATGTCCTCTGCAAACGTGATAAAATAATTTTAAGCATTCAATGTTGACCTAATGTATATTTTACAATAAATGTTTCCAAAAAAGGAGAAAACAGTTTTGCTTTTCATTGTTTTTTTAATGTTGTTATTAATTGTTTATGGGAATAGCTATTGAAAAATTGCTAATTTCACAGAAAGATGAAATCTGCAAGGTAATTTTATGTGGTATGAAATACAAAACTCATCTCAACACTCATTTTATCTGGTTGTCTACATACCTAAAAATAGAAACTAGACAGGGGAGGGGAGGAGAGGGAAGAAGAGGAGGATCTGAGTTGCCCACCTGAAACTGGCCAGCTGGGTCCGCAGCCCAGACTATGCACAGGTTGTGGTTTCTCCTTAGTTCTCTAAGAGAACCATGACATCAGGGAGATGATGACATGATTTGCAATTGACTCTAATTTGAGTGAGGGAGGGCTTTGTAAAGTCACCAGCCTCACTTTCTCCTCCAGAACCATCTTGGTCCAGTGGCCAGCTAGTGGTACTCTTGAAGTCCTACTTTGATATATCAACATTGCTCAAAATCTGACATTCTCTAACAAAGTGAAATGATTTTGAATATGAGCTTGATATGCATTATTATCTGAGTACCAGCCTTGCTAAATTCATCCTCAAGAAGTGGGCCACCATTAATTTAATTGTTTTGGCCACAGTAAATTACAAAGATATAGGGAGTATTCATATTGATGAAACCATAGATTATTCAGAAGCTTTGAAATTTCTGCTCACATAATAGATTTCACCAATTCCCTTCAGAACTATATATGTGGTCACGTCTACCAATTCCACATCTCTGCTGAAGTGTCTTTTTTTATTCTATTATTGTTATTTAAAAGAATATTGAAAAAAATTACTTCTAAATTCCCTCCCTCCCTTTTTCCCCTTCCTTACTCATTGAGAAGGTAAGCAATATATTAAACATAGATGTGAAATCAAACAAAACATTTCCAGATTAGCCATATCACAAAAAACAGCAAGAAAAATAAAGTGAAAAAACCCCCATACTTCAGTTTACACTAAGAGTTCATCAATAATTCTCTTTCTGGAGATACATAATATTTCTGATCATGAGTCCTTTGGAATTTTCTTGAATAATATTGTTTAGAGCAGCTAAGTCTTTTTGCAGTTGCTCATCACTACTATATTGCTGTTACTATATTCAATAATCTCTTTAAACCACTTCCAATGAGAATGCAGTTTAAGCATCACTCCTTGCCATCCCATTTCCCCCTCCATTATAAAAGTTCTTCCTTGCATGCCTCTTTTATGGAAGATAATCCCCCCCATTCTAACTTTCCCTTCCTCTTTCTCCCAGCCCATCCTTCTTTCTCACCCCTTCATTTTTTTGAGACCACCCCAATCTAATTGACTCACACCTACGTCCTCTATCTATGTAGACTGCTTCAAACTGCTTTAATAATAATAAAGTTCTTAGGAGTTACATGAACCATATTCCCATATAGAATTGCAAACAGTTTAACTTTAAGTCCCTTATGATTTCTCTTTCATATTTTCTTTTTTATGCTTCTATTGAGTCCCATGTTTGAATGCCAACTTTTCTATTTGGCTCTGGTCTTTTAATCAAGAATGCTTTAAAGTTTTCTATTTCATTAAATAACAAATTTCTCCTGAAGGATTATACTCAGTTTTGCAGGGTAGATTATTCTTGGTTGTAATACTAGATCCTTTGCCTTCCAGAATGTCATATTCCACACTGTCCAATTCTCTAATATGAAAGCTGCCAAAACGTGTGATCCTAATTGCGGCTCCAAGATATCTGAATTGTTTCTTTCTGACTGCTTGCAATATTTTCTATATATCCTGGGAGCTATGGACTTTTGCAATCATATTTCTAGGAATTTTCATTTTGAGATCTCTTTCAGGAAGTAATTGGATTCTTTTGATGTCTATTTTACCATCTGGATCTAAAATATCAAGGTCATTTTTCTGGACAATTTCTTGAAATGTAATATCTGTGTTCTTTTTTATCATGGCTTTCAGGGAGTCCAATAATTCATAAATTATCTCTCTTTAATCCATTTTCTAGGTCAGTTTTTTTTGATGAGGATTTCACATTTTCCCCTACTTCTTATTCTTTTGACTTTGTTTTACTGTTTATTGATGTCTCATGGAGTTATTGGCTTCCACTTGCCCAACTCTAATTTTTCAGGAATTATTTTCTTCTGTGAATTTTTTAAAAAAATATACTGAATGAAATTTTATCTGCTTTCTCAAAGTGTTTTTCATGGTTTTTCAGTAGCTTGACTCTCTCAGAATAATAAAAACAATAACAGCTTGCATTTATGTAGTGCTTTACACTTAAAGTGCTCTCCATAGGTTTTCTCATTTATACTTCACAACAGCTCTGTGAGGTAGGTAGTACAAGTATCTTGATCCTAGGTTTGCAGAGGAGGAAAATAAGCTTCAGAGGTTAAAGGATTTGCCCAAGGCCACAATTTAATAAAAGGGTGTTTATAATCCTCAATTAACAGAGGCAGAATTGTATAGTAGAAGCACTACTTTTCCATTTGGCTTATTTGCTTTTAATTTTTCTGCTTTTCTTTAGTGAATTTTTGTGCCCATTTTAACATTGTCAATTTTGTTTTTTAAGAGGTTATTTTCTTCAGTATTTTGGGGCCTTTTAAAATCAAACTGTTAATTCTCCTTTAATATTCTTTTTGCAACATTCTCATTTCTTTTCACAATTTTCCTCTACCATTCTTATCTCTTTCTTGAACACTTCTAGGAATTCTTGTTCATCTCATTTCTAATTTGCATTTTCTTTGAGACTTTGCTTATTGCTGTTTTCATGCTGTTGTTTTCTTCTATGTTTGTTTTTTGGTCTTCCCTGCCATTGTAGTAGATTTTTATGGTCAAGTTCTTTGTTGTTGTTTCCTCCTTTGAGTTCTGCTCACCTGAGGGTAGTGAGGTAGTGTCCTAAGCTTCAGACTTGTTCATGTTGCTCTTTTCTGAGCTAGTTATGGGATTCTACAAGTTTTTAGTTCTTCCAAGGTGGTATGATTCAGGGAGAGCTGTGTTCACTGCTGTCTTGCTCTTTGCTCTAATCTTTATCCAGGTAGGGCCCCTGTTCCTCTGCAGCCAAAAATACTAGCACTCCTCTTGGCCCTGGAACTGCAACCATATGTTTTGTTCTCCAACACGAGTAACTCTTCTCTTCCTTGAAATTGCCACCTGTTTCTAATCTGTTCTATGCTCTTATGTGACTTGGAGCTAAAGAGATTGCAAATAAAAAGCAGTACAAAGTCCTTATCTATAGCTGGGAAGATCCATTTCTAATTTTGTCCTGGGAATATTACCGGCATGTTTTAAAAACTTTCATATCTTTCAATAATTTCATACAGACTCGTGGGCTGCCCACTTCAATGGTCAGTGCCATTTTCATCAAAGCATTTTCAAAAGGGATATTATTGTTATTTCTGATTCATTCTGTTGTATCTTGCCTTCTTGTGGTACTGTGAGTGCCCTTTGTCCCACTGCCCCATATGTTAAGCTCATCATCATGATATTTTCCAGTAAAATGAGCCTGCAAACCCATCCTAAGCAATTAATTTTATCTATCTCAGTCTCTATAAAAATTTTACTACCTAACTAGGTAGTTGTGAGGAAAGTGCTACACAAAAGTGGCAGGTCAGTAGTAAGACAAATAGATAAATAGATAGATAGGTAGATAGATAGATAGATAGATAGATAGATAGATAGATAGATATAAATTAATAGACAGTAGTTGCTATGTTTACCTAAATACCACCGAGACCATTTTCTACACTCTAAATTGTTATAACTGAATTCAGCAATCATTATCTTTTTTTTTTTTATCTTGTTGAATAAAGTAAAACTACTTCATTTTCCTTAAGCTACTCTGTCTGTTTGGTTTCAACTCCATGGACATTATGCTTTTCATAGCATAAGTTCATCACCTGAAATCTCATCATCTTGGAATCTGATCCAGCTTTGATACTCAACACCTCCTCTGTATCCCCACTTGCCTATCCCTTCAGATTGAAGGGCTGAAGGGCAGAGCAATAAATTCTCTGAGCCTCATTTTCTTTTTTTTCATTTTCATCAGTTGCTTTGCTTGTTTTCCCCTTCATGAATATCATTCCCCAAGACAGATACCCTCTGGCACCCCAGCCTCATTTTCAATTTCATTTTGTGTATTGCCTTCCCCCATCAGAGTGAAGGCAGAGACTGTCTTTTTTTTCTTATTTATATCCCCAATATTTAGAACAATAGCTGTACTAGTAGACACAATAAATATTTATTTATTATGAGGTTTTTTTCCTTTGGAATGCTAAGAAATGATTAATTAAAAATAGTTTCCCATTAGTTATTTTTGTCCTATGTAAACAGTCAACTTATACTTAGAAATTTAAAAAAAAAACTCCCTCAACTTATAATACTGGTTGTTTTATATTCTATTGTCCTTTTTTAACATGACCCAGAAGAATCAGAGAAGAATGGGCTATGGACCTCTAGGGAACCACAGAGTTTTTCAAGGGTTCTTTAGATCTACATGAAAATTGATAAGTAAACAAACTTCTATAGAGTGGTCTATATAGGGGTGCATATAAATATATATGTATATATATGTATTTATAATTTTTCAGAGAATTAGATATTTGGAAAGCAACTTGGTGACAAGCTAATTCAGCCCATACACAAAAAGAACCCCAAGTAATACATATCTTGTTCTTGAAGCCCTCCCTTCTCCAGGGAGTAGGGAGCTCTCTACCCCTTGAAGCATTTCAATTACATGAGGATATAATTCTGACTAATAGTAATTTGGGGGTCATATATTTTCTCAATCAGCAGATACTAACAGTACTACTCATGGAAAATAAACAAAATGTGTTTATGGGGTGTTCATACTAGAAATGGTTGGGAACTACTGGCCTAGAACATAGCTCCTCAAATTGATTTTGCCAGGGGTCCACAATTAGTCTGCACCTCTCATTTTCAGCAACCTGTGGCCTACAGGATTGCTTAAGGTTACCTCGAAGAGGGTCAAGATTGAATAGAACTGAATATTTCTAGAAATCTGTTTCTGATCATCTAAGACTACATTTGCAATTGCTATTACTCTACTCATGAGATTTCCTTGTGAGGCTAACCCCAGAGTGCTGAGTGGGGATTTCCTGTTCAGCCAAGTGTTTTTAAACTTTTATAGGAATAAGGATCTGTATTCTCCTGATTATAAAGATTCTAAAGCAGAAGTACTTACAGTTATGTGACCCTGGAGCCACATTTGCAATCATTATTAACTAAAAGAGTCACATGACTACTGTAGCCCCAGTGGAGTCTAGTATAACATAATTGTCTGATGTAGAACATGGAGGTCTCGAGAATTGATAAGCTGCATGTCAGATAACTACATGCAGCTTTAGTCTTCATCTGATTTTCACTTCTCAGCTTTATTGCAGGGGGGAGGGATTAGAGAAGGAAAAAGACACAGGCACAAAGAGAATGTCCCATAAATACTTTTACAAGACGTTAAATAAGCTAAATCTTCACCTCTTCCCACCCCCAATTCAAGAACAGTAGGCCTGAGCAGCCATCTGATGGCATGGACAACTCCTATTGTGTTGGGGAAGAAAATTTTTTCTCCCCACATGCAAGGAGAGAGCAGTAATCTTTGAGCTTGGGTGGTACGACCCACAATGGGAGCTCAGTTAAGTGGAAGACAGGGAACAAAGAAAGGCTGAGCTGGAAAACATACAACCATATGCTTGTGAACACACAGAGCAGAGAAGTGTATTTAGAGAACAATAACTTCCCAGTTATGTCATTTCATTTTATAGGTCTTTATAAGACTGCATGCTATCAAACTACTGACAAATGGTAGGGGCATTTAGTGCAGGCAGGATTCTAATGAAAAGCAAATAGCACCATGGTCACTTGTAAAAAAAAAAAAAGTTTCCATCCTTATACTTGTCTTTTGTAGACCAAGTAATAAATGCAATAGATAAAATTGACATGTATATGTGGTTCCAAATCTAGTAGAGGGATAGACATGTTTCTAAACAAGAAATAAAACTAGAGCTCCTGATAATTTAATCTGGAAATTTGGCAAGCTAGTTCTTGACTTTCCCTAGTCTTAGGAACAAATATAAGCATACAGATCTAATATGGGACAGGCAGCGTGATGTAGTGGAAAGATCTTGGAGTCCAGAATGACCTGGGTTTGAATTGTAACTGACACTTATTAGCTTTGTTGCCCAAAGTTAATCACTTAATTTCTCTGAGCCCCCAAGATTCCTCCTATTGATTCTTTTCTTTTCTTTTTAATACTGCCCTATTTCAGGCCCTCCTTACTTGTCATCTAAACTAATAGCTTCTAACTGATCTTGCTTCCAGACTATTTCTCTTCCAATCTGTCCTATATGGTGCTGCCAGATTAATCTTCCTAATGCCCAGGTCATATCACATCATTAAATAAAACCTCTCAAAGCTTCTCTATTGCCTACTCTCCAGGTACAATTTCCTTAACTTAGTGTGTAAGGCCACTGATGATCTAACACTATTAAATGAATAAATGATTCACCATTTGCTAAATTCTTGCTATGTGGCAAGCACTTTGTTGAGTATTGGAGATACAAGGAGAAAAGCAAGATAATCTCTGCTTTCAATGAGCTCACATTCTCAAAGGGAAGACAAAACATATTGGAAGTTTAACCACAAGGTCCTTAAGTGCATCAGCAAGGTGGATAGTAATGCATCTTCTTTGACTTGAGTTTCATTAATAAAACCTTGGTATGTCCAGAATTGACTATTCACTATCTCTATTCTTTGCTTAGGACTCCATCTTCTTACATCTCTACCAAATTAAATGTTATACACTCTTGAAAGGCCAAAGAAAATATTGCCTTTGCAATGTAACCCTACCTGATTCTAGTACCCTCTGTCCCTGGGGCCTCTCTCACCCTCTGATTGGACAAGGCAGATGGTGGACAGAGGAGAACTCCTCCTGGACCCTCCGAGTAAAGAGAGCAACCACAATAACTATCTCTTAATTTCTAACCTATCTTAACTCTTTTGCACACACACACACACACACACACACGGTATATGGAGGATAAATTAGAGATAATCTCAAAGACAAAGCACCAGCTTTCAGGATGTAGGATTTTAACTCAGACTTGAAGGGTGCCAGGGAAGCTATGAGGTCAAGAGAAGGAGAGACGGCATTCCAGGCATGAAGTACAGCCAGTGAAAATGACTGGAATCCGGAGATGTACTACTGTCCTGTGTGTGGAACAGCAAGGAGGTCAGGATCACTGGATTGTAGGCTATGAGGAAGGGAATAAGATATAAGAATATTGAAACAATAGAAATCCATACAGCGGACTTTCTCTTTGATCCTGGAGGTAATAGGGAGACATTGGAGTTTATTGAGTAGGGCAGTGATTTGATCAGACCTATATTTTAAGAGTACTTTAATAACTGAGTGGAAGATGGACTGGAGTGCTGAGAGACTTGTGGCAGGAAGACCCACCAGTAGGCTTTTACAACAGTCCGGGTATACAGTGATAAAGGCCTACACCAAGACGGTACCAGCATAGGAGGAGAAAAGGGGGAAGGAAACAATCATATATCAAGTACCTATAATATGGCAGACACCGTGCTAAGCACTTGACAAATATTATTTCATTTAATCCTCACAAAACCCCAAGAGGTAGGTGCTATTGATATCTCCATTTTACAGTTGAAGAAACTGAGGCAGACAGTGATGAAGTGATTTGCCTAGGTTACTAGCTAACTAAGCTAGCTATCTAAGGCTTGATTTAAACTCTTCTTCCAGACACCTTGGCACCTAGGTGTTCCTAGGAGTGCCAGGCTTGGAATCAGGAAAGCCTGACTTGAAATCCGACTTCATATACTTAGTAGCTATATGAGTCTGGGCAAGTCACTTTACCTTGTTTGCCTCTGTTTACTCATCTGTAAAATGAGAAGGAAATGGTATGTTTGCCAAGAAAGTCTCAAAATGGAGTTATGAAGAGTTGGACACAACTGAAAGGACTGAATAACAGTAACAGTAACTTCCAGACTCCAGGACCAGTGTTTTATTGACTACACTGCCTAGTTACCATGTAAGAGACAGGTTTCAAAGGTAGAACTGACAGAACTTAGGAATAGATTAGGGCAGCTAGGTGGCACAGTAGATAGAGTGCCAGACCCGGAGTCAGCAATCTCATCTTCCTGAGTTCAAATCTGGCCTCAGATACTTATTAGCTATTTGTCCCTAGACAAGTCACCTTTAACCCTGTTTGTTTCAGTTTCTTCATCTGGAAAATGATCTGGAGAAGGAAATGGCAAACGACTCCAGTGTCTTTGACAAGAAAACACCAAATGAGGTGTTCGGTCATGACTGAAAATGACCGAACAACAACAAAGGAACAAATTGAATATGAGAGAAGTCAAGGATGACAGTGAGGGTGGCAGTGCCCTCAAAAGTATTAGGGAAATGTGGAAGGAGGGATGATCCTTGGGAAAAAAAATGAGTTCAGTTTTGGACATATTACATTTAATTTCTCCATAAGACATACAAGTGGAGATGTTTAATAAGCAGATTGAGATGGGAGCCTGGGCATCAGGAGAGAGGCTAGGGCTGGCAATACAGGTTTGTTTGGTATAGTGAACAAAGCACTAGATCTTCAGTCAGGAAGACCTAAATTGGAATCCTACCTCAAACACTTAATAGCTGTGGGATCCTAGGGAAGTCACCTTGCCTCTGTTTCTCTTGGTTTCCTCCAATGTGAAATAAGGATAATAATATGTAACTCCCAGGCTTATTGTAAGGATCAAACAAAGCAATACCTGCAAAATACCTCATAAATCTTAAAGATATATGTATGTAAAATACATGTATATATCCATATATTAGCTATTATTACTATCATAATGGGCATAGAGACAATAATTGAATTAATGAGATCTGATGAGATCGCCTTGGGAAATAGCATAGTAGGAGAAGAGGGGTAAGGACAAAATCTTGAGGGACACCCACGATTAGAAGAAATGACTTGGATAAAGATCAAACAAAGGAGACCGAGAAAGAATAGACAAAACTCAGGCATTAAAAAGGTATTTTAAACTGAAATGTTATTTTAAATATTATGTCCTTTTCTAAGTAAACCTAAAGTGCTGTAAGGTCAAAAAAAGTTAACTCTCTTGGTTAATGGATTCATGGATTTAAAGCTGGAGAGATCTTTCAGATCATTAAGTTCAAATCCTCATAAATGAGGAAACTGAACTGCAGAACATTCTTATGATTGCTAAATGACTAATCCAAGGTCACAAGAGTAGTAGAGCAGATGTTTGAATTTAGATTCTCCAAATTCAAATTCACTGTTGATTTTTGAAAGTGTTGGAAGTTTAAGAGATGGATCATATGTCAGCCCGATGGATATATTCTACATCAGAGACTGTGTCAATACAAAGAGATAAAATGACAATAATAATTTCAAGAGGAACCATTTACTTCTGACAGTCAGGGATCAGTGGTATTTATTTCCGTAGTAGATATAATTAAGAGATGCTCATTTCCAATTCTGTTTGTTTAATTTCATCTATGTTTAAAATCAGTTCTGCCATTTTGTTATCCTTTTCCCCCCTTGAAGCACAGGAGCTTTGTACCTCTCATTTGCTTTGTCTTCAGACATCATCATATCACATGCATTATTTTGTTTTCTCGGGCACCTAGGGAAAAGCTGTATCAGAAACTCCTGAGAGAAATCAAAGGGGAAACAATGTTTCTCCTCCACAGACCTCACACAAGATAGAAGCAGACTTTTACTTTTTTAAAAAAATTCTTGTCAAACAGATTATTTGACTTTCACAAACGCCCCCTGATATAGGAATTAAGACTATTATTTCCACTTTTGGGGCAAAGAAACTAAGGTCCAGAAGAAGGTTAAGTGACTCACTGACGTCCTCATAGCTAGTAAGTATAAGGACTGGGATTCGAATCCAAATCCTCTCAAGTCCACAAAACTACCAACTATACTGTGTTACTTCTCTCCAAAAGAGTAGTCTAAGTACATACACATATTTTTGATCAATTGACTGTTTCAACAATGAGTAATTTGAAAAAAAGTGCCATAAAAATGTCATTAGAATGAGAAATGACCAGCAAGAGAACAGAATGATGTGACAAAAGACTACAGTCTCTATTAAGATAGTCACAATGACAAGAAATATAGAGAGAGGCTCCCTGCACATCAAAGGGGATTGCTTGTCGAGAATTTGATTGAGGATATGGACAAGACTGCACAGGAGAAAAATATATATATGTACAGATTGTGATCTGCATCAGTGAAGGGAGTACCCACTGGATTAGATCACAGAGCTACTGAGTGCATCAAAGCATAATAATGGACACATAAGAAGCACTCAGGAAATATTTGTTTATTGATTGATTTCTGTGGATACCATGGTGGAAACAAACTCTGACTTTTCCTTGTGCCCACCTTTTACCCATTTTCTCCTTTTTTCCCTCACCTTTACTCTTTCCTGTAGAAGATAAGCTCTCTGAATGATAGATTCCATCTCTTCACCCTTTTCTCTCTCCTGTACTCTTCTTCCCAGAAATTATACCTGAATCCTCCTTTCTTCCCTTGGGGACTGGGACAATGGGCACTAACTACATCTTTCTTTTCTATTTTTCCCTCCCTTTTTTTCCTCCCAAAGTCATCTCACCTACTGGCCCTAGGAAACTCAGTTTCCTTACAGATAATTCCCTCAACGCCAGTGGGATCTTCCCTAGAAGCCTCCTACCCTGGAAGAAGAGATCAAGACTTCTGTACTCCTACTTCAAACTCACCGGCAGAGAAAATGGGAGGGGGAAGTAAGAAAAAGAGGAGGAGGGAGAAAAGGAGGGAGGGCCAGTCTCATATTGCAAGACTTCAATCTTGCTCTCCTTATGCTAGTTTAGAGGAGTCTGATCCTGCCTGCAACACGGGCTCTGAGCTGTCTGCTAGAGAAAACTCACTCCTTCACGGAGGAGTGAAAACTTTGTTACTTCTTTCTGCCCTTAAAGAAAAAAAAAAAAAAAGAAAAGTTTCCACCACTTCTGGGAAAAGAGCTCTGGGCAAAGCAGAAGACTTTGTGAACGGACTCCGATTGAATTCCCCTCATTTCTCCTTCCCCGGCTGGGATTTCTGGATTTTCTCTGGAAAAAGGAATACTCTTCAAAAGGGCATCTTTGCTGTCATTGTCACCCTTGTTGATGTTACTTCAGCTGTCTAAGTGAAGCTTTGGAGCAGGGATGCTTGCATTCTTCTCCCTTCTGGATGTGGCAAGATGAAGAGGGGTCCAGAAGGGTGACCTCAGACCCCAGCCAACGAAAGGGTCCCTGACGTTTGGCTCGTGGCATTGTCTCCCCCTGGGTGGGGCAGGGTGGAGGTGGTGGTGAGGCGTGGACTTTGGAAAACGCTGGTGCTGTGGAATAAAAAGCCCAGGAGCCCAGAATTCGTGGAAAGTGCTCATTCCACAAGTCTTATCCATGAGTTCCTAGCTTTTGCCTCCTCTGGCACCGTTTGAAGAGGATGGGGTCTGCAGACTGATGTGTAGGACGTCGCTTTTCCAAACTACAGGTAAATGTGGCTGTTGGGGGCTTTCCTCGTACCTCCTTCTCCATTACCCACACACATTTTCCTGCTGGTTCGCAAAGGAAAAATGGATAAATGCAATGATTAAAGTGGCTTAATCTTGATAGGGAAAGGAAGAGAAAAGGGGACAGAGGGGAGTAGGTCTTGGGGTGGCCCATGTATCATTATCCCTGGAAGAAATCTGGGAGGCCAGGGAGAAGACTCATTTTTAACTGCTTCCAGCTATTTTTCTTTTACGAGCTTAAGGGGCTAGTTAAAACCCTCAAACTCTGCAGGGTATATGCTGACTGCAGCAGAGAAGAAGAGTAGAATCTACAGAGAGGCTGGATTTGAATCAGGTCTCCTTACAAAGCTTTGCTGCCTCCAAGATGCCGGCTATATACATACACACACAGATATATATATATCTATATGTATATGTGTGTATACATGTACGTATGTGTGTGAGTCTTTACATACATATATAATGCTGTGTTGCTCTGAGACACTAGAGAATCGTCAATGGGGTTTCCAGGTGGGGCAGAATCTATCCTTGAAGTGGCCAAGAGAAGGAGAAAGGAAGATGCAACTCGCCCATTTCCCACTATGCTCTCCAAACACTGAGAGCATCCCCCATCCCCCACTCTCAGCCCCCACTCTCTTCCCTCTCGAGGTCAAAATTTCAACCTTAGAGAGGAAAGTAAGCTAAAACCCAGACTATGAATTCCGCGACGGAGGAACTAAAGCTCCCGCGATTATTCTCGCTTCAGCGAAGGAAGCTGGGGAAGTCATCAGCATGCCCTAAAGGGAGGATGAGATCTGGCGTCAATCCGGGAGAGAAGCTGCTGGAGAGCCCGCCTTAGGCTACCCCTGGTATTAGTATTAGTGTAATTTATGGCGCTGCGCTCCTTGCGCACGAGAGCAGAGGATCTGGAGCTCGTCCAGAAGGAGAGGGAGCAGGCTGGCCCAAAGT
Organism: Phalanger gymnotis; assembly: GCA_028646595.1. Taxonomy (NCBI): domain Eukaryota; kingdom Metazoa; phylum Chordata; class Mammalia; order Diprotodontia; family Phalangeridae; genus Phalanger; species Phalanger gymnotis. Next base: position 490,399,536 of record CM053622.1, read on the forward strand.
TGTTCGCCTCCCTGAGAGAAAGGAAGTTTGACTCATTCCCTCCCCGCCCCAATTTGTCTCTGGTTAGCGGTGCAGTCTGGAGCAGCCTCCAGAGAGCCACCGAGAGGCTTTGGAAACTGGCTGAAGACTCGGGATGTGCAGCTACTGCTTCGGGTCCGGAGTTCTTCCCCACCCCCGATCTGGAACCCGAGCCCAGAGAGATCCCTGTGGATTCTAGCTAGCCAGACGGTCGGTTTCCCTTGAGTTCTCCAAAGAGGGAATGAGAATTGGGAGGAAAGGCAGGCAGAAGACAGGAGAAATTGAGTGAAGTGTGGGAGTCACTGCTCTAGGAAGTTCGAAATGAGCAACAAATGGCTTGCCTTCCTCTTCTGGTCAGTCAGCCAGCGGATCAGAGAAATATTGGATGTCTTAGTAGTATCACCTTCAAAAAAGGCTACTACAACCTATGTCAGATTTGAGTAAGAAAACGACTTCTAGGAGTAAAGGACTCACCAGATTAGAAACTCTTCCCTTGATATGGTGCCAAAATTCACCCCTAAAAAACTAGATTCAACTGTTCCCTCTGTATAGAACAACCTTCCTTTTTCCTCACCAAGTCTAAGATGTGAAACTGAGTTTGGAGCAAATATAGTTTCCTGGGTCATTTAATTCCTCCTTTCTCCTTCTAATTTCTGTATTTTTTTTCCTTTTGTTTCAAGTGGTAAGGGTGGGAAGAGTCATTTATCTATTGTGGATATTATAATTTTCAAGGAGACTAGGGAATAAAACGACCAATTTTTAAAAATTCGTTTTCATACCATATGAAGTAGAACTATTTTGACTTAAAGCAACGTAGATCTTAAAAGAAGTAGGATCATTACTCTTTAAAATTCATTGTAATGATCGTTAGACCACTGCTATAATATTCTTATTTCCAAAAGGTGCACTGTTATGTGAAAAGATGAAAAGTAGCTCCCTGAGTATTTCCATTACTGCTTTTTTAATGTCCCCAGTCCTTCTGCTCATTTAAATGTCTTTGGTCTCTGAAGACCCTTCCACCCCTGAAATTCTGGGAAAGATAGTTCTTTTCTATTCTGCTTATAAAAGTTTCCATAGAGGACCTCAAACAGCCATCAACACTATGAGGTCCCTTGACAAGAAACCTCTGACATGAAATAGTGCATGTGGTTCTTTTAATTTAAAAAATGGTCTTATTCAAACAAAACACTGGTGAAATTCATGTCTTTCCACACTCTAGCAAGGTTTTTATTGGTTCATAGCTGAAAATGTCATGAAAGTATGAAAACAGCCACAGACGTTTAAGAAACACTTTGACAGGAAGAATTTGCCTCTGGAAAACATTATCAATTATCAGCAATTATATTGAAAATTTTTAAAATATATCAATAAAATCACTTGTTAGTAGAAGAAACCAAATTTATTTTGGAAGGATGAGGATTGCAGTAGAAAAATGCTGACCTTTAAACTAATCACTTTTAATGTAAGAGAGGATCAGAGTTAAATTTGAGGATTATACAGAGAATAAGAAGCTTAGAAAGTAACTAACTACTCTTGAGTTTGTGGAATATAAAACAAAATATAAAGGGAAAGTTAAAATATATGTTGCTTTTCTGCAATGACATAAAGGTGCCAAACATCCATTTATTATTTGAAGTCTAGGAAAGACTTAGTTTAATATAACTTTAAAAAACAGTTCTAGAAAAAGAAACCAATGGCACATCAAAACTAAAGCCATATTTTATTATTGTTGTTACTATTATCATGACCATCATCATCATCATTATTATTATAAAACAGGTACCAAAAATAATGAAGTTTGACAAGATGCAGAAGGCAACTTTGGAGGCACTATCCGTGGTGCTGATCTTGTTTTGGGGACATCCTCAGGATTCACTTGCATGCCCTCACCCATGTGCCTGCTATGTTCCTACAGAAGTTCACTGCACATTTCGATCTTTAGCTTCAGTGCCAGCAAGGATTTCTAAGCATGTGGAAAGAATCAATTTGGGGTTCGTACCACAATTTTCTAAGAACTTTAAAAATATATGCATTTTTCTTCTTAATAACCTCTGAATGATTAAATATACATGGGGAATAGAGGGAAAGCTTTATGTTAAATACTGTCCTTTCATAAAATCAACTATAATTACATCTCATATGAAACTGGTTTCACAAGGTCTAAAATCAAGGATGTTTCTTACCAACCTCAATTTGGTAAGAAGTTTTATTGCCAATATTAATTATGGAGATCTGGTTTTGTCTTAACGATTCTGAGAAATTAATGTAGATTGTGCCAATTTCTTTAAATATGAAGTGACATGAGTAACCTTTTGAAAATTTTTATCAGAGTGAAAATAATGAATGTAACATTGTGACTTTTTAAAAATCATCTATAAAAAAGTTGATATTAAATTTAACTATTTGAAAAAATCCTCTTTATGGGTATTTCTATGTATTATATGAAATTGAACTGTCTTTTTTTCATTATCTTGAATTTTGCTGTTGTGATTTTATTTTTATTCCTTTTGCTTATGAATTGTCTCTTCAATATAAATCTTGTGATCCTTTTAAGTATGGAAAGGTGGCAGATAATTCAGAAATTTCAGAAAATAGGAAAATAAATGGCTGAAAAGCTTCTTTGTTGAATTATTTTCTTGAAAATGAAGTGCTATATTTTTAAAGGGAAGTAAAAAGTTCTATAATTATGTAAGTACAATTTAAATATGCAACAATGTTAAAGAGGGTATAATTAGATTTAGTGGTCATAGGTGGAACAGTAGAATGAGAAAGTAAAAGAAAGTTAGGGTAATAAGGAAAACTTTCCAAGCGTGAGGCAATAAATCATGTAATACTATTCTCAGTAATGGTGTAGGAACTCTCATGGTTTGAGTCCCTTGAAAATCAGACAGGAATGGTGGTAACATGGTATGGGAAATATTTACATTTCTATGAATCTGACATTTGTTCATGATTATTACTTCTTCCCATGGGGGAGATAAAGCTTGTTTAATCCCATTCTGGAATGAGTTCCATATTTTGGTTTACAGAAATGAAAAGGAGACTTAGATTCCTTGTTCTTTCCCTCTGCTTCTCATCTATACATTCTCTAATTATCTGCCCTTCCTATTTAGGAGCTATTCCATGCATGTATGTAGCTGGGAATATAACTAATAAACATTTATGAGTGTCTATTCTGTGTGTCACCCATTCAAAGGACACAACTAAGCAATTCTCTTGTGGACAATGGTTAAAAGGCAGAATTATATGATTGTCCTTTCCCTGATTTAGTTGAGAGGAAGTAAGGAGAAATGTGGTTTGAATCTTTTTCAAATAATAAAAGAAGTATTGGATATGACCTCTTTGATGAATACTAGTGGATCTTTGAATGTGCTAGAGTTCTTGGCAAATTAGATAATAATGGGATGACAGTTGAACCTTTGTAACACTTCACAGTTTACAAAACTCTCTTCCCACAACCACCCTTAGAAGGTCAAAAGGTCAAGTATTCAGCCTATTACAAATGCAAGCTTAAATTTCCTTTTTTCACATGTATCCATACATTGAGTTTTCTCAGTTTCAAACTTTATTTTCCTCTCCAGCAGAAAGCAATGATTACTTTTATTCTTTTATTCAGCACCAGAGATAAATATTTAGGAATGGGAAGGAGGCAGCAGTTAAAAAAGTATTGAATAAGGGCAGTATATTACAATAGCTTTTCTACATAAAACAGCAAAGATAACCAAGTAGAAGCTCACTGCTGGGTTTTTTTTTTCTTTTGAAGGTGAATAGCAACAAGATTTTTTTTTAAATCCTACATTAATACTGTGGAAATGTGAACATTTAATTTAAGATTAAATGAATTGCTTCAAAATGTGTTGTTACTAGATGTACAACTTTGAAAAATGGATTAATATAATTCTGTTCCACCATAACTGTGTTTAACCATTTTAATGTTATCTTGAGGGGAGGAATACCCCAAAAGAGAAAAAATGGCATTGTGCAATGTGATAAAGGAAAGGAAAGGGGAGGTAGATATCTACTGCATACAAAACCTAGAATCTGAGTTGTCTTTTCAGTAGTTTGGAAAGGCTTTAAAACTTTCAAGAGGAAGCTGAAGTCATTGGCAGGATACTGAGGAAAGGTCATATTACTACACATCTGTTTACAACATACCCCATCAGTGTGTAATGAGAGATCTGTTTCTATACAAGATGATCTGGAAGACTTTCCCATGGATTACTTTCCAAATATAAGAAGAAAAAAAGAGATTATTGTCTGCCTGCCTTGTCTTTTTTTTCAGAAGTGGTTTCATCAAACTTTTTTTTGACAACTTTCTAGAATTTCTTCAGCACCCTATAAATAATAAATTATGCATTTTGAAACTTTGATTTCTTGCATAGACAAGAAATTGCTCTTCCTGTCCCAAATAATTATGTCCTGCTTTATATCAGGAAGTGAGAAAACCTTCCCTGCCTTCCTTACAGATTGCTTTCTAGGAAATTCCTATCTTTCTAGAATTTGAACACATCTTCCAATCTTTCCCTTCCACCTGGAAGCTTCTTCAGCTTTCTGCTTCCTCTTGAAAATAGCTTCTGGAAAATTATATAGGCATGATCAAGCTTATTCTTGACATGCCCCATTCTAGCACATTCAATGAGATCACAGATTGAAAGCTGGAAGAGATTCTAAAGGTTGTCTGATCCAACCCCCTTATTTTATGTAAAAAGGAACTACAACTCAGAAGGGGCAAAATGACTTTCCCTAGATTTCCTAGATTGTGGGTGAGACAGTCCTGAACCTCGATCTCATGACTATGAATCCAGTCCTCTTTCCCTTAGATTATATGGTCTTCCAGGCCAGGGCAAATAGACTCACTCCCACGCTGAGCCACTATATTTATGAATAAGAGTGACACTCCGGCTTTTATATCTGTGTTGCTTATTGAAATCCTTGGTCCTCTCCATTGTAGGGACCAGAATGCAGATTACTAAAAAATTAATGTTTGTTTGGTCCTTCAAAATAGGACTGACAGAAGAAAATAGATGAAGGAAGGGAGCACCACACGAATTGAACCTAAATACTTCTGGAAAACAATATACTTCTGATTCATACTAAAAGTGCATTCTCTACTTCAGTATAGCATTCTCTGCTGCATTTCCCACCTCTTTCCTTCTAAAATGGTTTCTTTAAAGTATAGTGTCTTCTGGAACAATTATCGTCTCTTTTGTCCCTTTAATTCCCTTTCCATAGGAGAGAAGATGTCTAGTACTGGAAAGAGCATTTTATTATCATAACACATGGTCCTGCTAAACATGGGTCAGATCAATGATCCTTACGTTCATTGCACGTAAAATGAGGGCCCAAGATGATTTCTAAGATACCTTCTATCTTTTGATCCAATGAGCTCCTAACTTTGCAAAGACATGCATGGCTAGAAAACCCACAGGGAAATTTGACTGACAAGTAACAAGTTATGACAATTTCCCTTTGATGGCATTTCTGTTGTTATTTTAATAAGAAAACATTACCACTTTATATCTAATTTACATCTGACAAAGTGGTAGAGAAAATGCTGTTTTAGAGATGAATGAATGAAGGCTTCAGGAAGTTAAGCATTTTACTTGTTTTGTTGTTCAGTCATGTCCAGGCCTTTGTGGCCCCATTTGGGGTTTTCTTGGTGAAGATACTGGAGTGCTTTTCCATTTCTCTCTCTCTAGTTCTTTTTATAGATAAGGACACTGAGGCAAGCAGAGAACTTGCTCAGGTTCACACATCTAGTAAGTGTCTGAGGCCAGACTTGAACTCAGGGAGATGAGTACTCATGAAGAGAAGTCTTTTGACTCCAGGCCCAGTACTTCACTCACTGCACCACCTAATTGCCCCATAATTTATGTGTAGTCACATACTTATTCTTAGCTGTCACTTTTTATATGTATCTAGGTCCTCTGACTAAATATTCCAAACTTTTTTTCCAGTATAGCATACTGTCTTGCTAAATGACAGATAAACAAACACAGTCCTGAAAGCTACAGTAATGAGTAAACAATCAAGAAGAATTTAAGCATGCCTTCAAACACTTTATTTAAAAAACAAAAGTTGGCAAATTGTATAGCAAGAGCTAAGTCCCACATACTCAGATACTAATGAGCAGATGTAGTAACATAAATTATTGATAAAGTCTATTAAAATGATCATCTCAGGGCAGATATGGTTGAATGGTTAGAGAATTGTCTTGGAATCATGAAAATCTGTGTTTAATTCTTGCTCTGATACATGCTACCAATGTGACCTTGGGGAAAGTCAATTAACCTCTCAGTTCTCCTAGGCATCTCTGGAAGAGCAGATGCCAATCTGAATTGGTAGAGAGAATTTTATCACTGGGAGTTCTTATATGCATGAAACCACAGGTTTAGTTCCTCCTTGCCCCCAAAAAAGAAAATCCTTTTTATTTTAATTCCTATATAACTCATCCTCATGTAAATACATATACGATCTCAGATATATCCTCTGCTCTTCTGAAGTTTATAATGACAAGAATGATTTTGTCTATTAGGAAGAAAAGGGAAAAAGAGTGTAATGGGCACAATAAGGTGTTTCCACAAGTACTTATTCAGGTTCCTCAATATTCTAAATCTGACTAATTATTTATAAGCTATATAATTCTTTTTAAAAGCAATCAGTATCTTTCTGCATAACACGTTACATTATCTTAAAATATCTGAAGCAGTAGGGATCTGGAAAGCATTTATTCTAACACTATGGTTTTACAGATGAGGAGAGTAAACATTATCCAAGTGGTTCAGTGAGTAGAGCATGGGGCCTGGAGTCAGGGAGATCTGAGTTCAAATCTACCCTCAAAACTTACTAGCTTTGTGATCTTTTGGCAAGTCACTTCAGACTGTTTGCCTCAGTTTCCTCATCTATTTTTAAAAAAGTGACCTGGAGAAGGAAATGGCAAACAGTTCCAGTATTTTTGCCAAAAAATCCCAAATGAGACAACAGAGTCAGACAAGACCAAAACAACTGGACAACAGCAACAACAACAAACAGTATCTAAGGTATTAAGTGACTTGCCATGGATCAAATGGCGAGTAAATGGTAACAACTGCACCAGCCCTATATTAACCACTCTATACTTCCTCCCTCCCGAGGATCTCCTTGCCTTTTGTTTCTAACTTTGTCATTCTTTCTGTTTCTATATGTTCATTTATCATACTTATATGATTATATGTTTGTGTGATTATATGTTTATGATTTTTTTGCCTTCTTTTAACACATTTTTCCTATTTCCCATAGAAAGGCCTTGGTTCCAAAGAAAAATCATACATACCTATGATATCATCTAGAAAAGAAACTTACCTATAACCCATGACCTTACTGATATGATCATAGAAAAGTCATAGATGTTAGATGTAGAGCGAAATTTGGAGACTTTATTGAAACCAACTTTTTCACTTTAGAGATAAGGAAACTAAGGCCTGGAGGGGTTAAATGATTTATTCAAGTGGCAAAGGTAGTTAGTGGCAGAACCAAGATATGAACCCACCTCCTCTGACTTCAAATCCAATGTGCTATTTTTCTATTATACAATGTTATATTCAATCTGCTTGAGTTCACTTAGCTTAGTAAAAACAATAATAGTCCAAGAAAAATATTTTATTGGGTAATCTGCCTCTCTCATTTTAGTTGTGAATTATGTCATAGAATTATGATCATAGGTTTTAGAACAAGATGCTGTAGTTGTCAAGTCTGGTTATTCTTCAATCTATAGGAATAGTATAAGTCCTCAAGTGTGGCCTTTTGACTGAATCCAAACTTCAGAGAACAAGTCCCCTTAATAAAAGGATTCATTCTGTAAAACTTGGACTCAGTCAAAAGGCTGCACCCAATGTCCTAGAAGGTCACGTGACCTTGAGGCCACAGGTTTCCCACTCCTGATACGGGGTTTCCGATGGAAAAACATAATTTAGAAGGTGACATCTTTGGAGGGGAAGGAGGGAGCTTGGCTTCTTATTGGCACAGATTCACTAACTGTCTTGCTTGAGCTTCATGATGTTAAATTTCATACAAACTGATAGTTCATTGATTTCCTGCATGTTTCATTGAAATCTCAGAACAGATCCATAATACAAGGTCACTCAAACATAAATATTAGGAATCTATGGATTTGAATTCATCAAGTAGGTGATATTTAAATAAAGCTTGAGAGGCAGCATGGTGTGGTTAACATAGAGCTGGCCTGTGAAACACAACAGCCTAAATTCAGATCCCACCTCATCCATATACAGATTGTGTGGTTCTAGGCAAGGCATTTGACTTCACAATGGCTCTAGGTGTTCCCTAAATTTATATGTTATAGAAAAGTTGCCTCTCTGAATGGGGAACAGGAGTTTCCTTGTAAACATCTCTCTTCACCAGTAAAATCATGGATCTAGAGCCCCCTAAAATGTTTACTACTCTTTCTACCAAGATGAAGTATATGTTTATGAACAGTACATTGAAAATAATATGAAACTGAAAGTCAAACCCTAAGGCCCCACATGAAACTATAACCTAACTGGGAAGAGATGTTCAGTAGGCAGAAAATAGTTGAGTGTCATAATGCTTGTGTATCAAAAGCATAATTCCATGGAGGAGGGGTAGAAATCCAGGATCTCTGCTTCTGTAATCTCATATAGAAATAACCTGGGATAATACCTAGCAATTACTCTTTCAAGGGAATCATGTACAAATATTTATACCCTATGTGTCTGAGTTAAATGAGACCATCAGAGAGGTACAGAAAACATTCATATTAAGATGGAGAAACCCAGACTTCTAAGAATATGGTAGACACTTGTATATACATTATCCTGACTTCTGACTTCATTGAAGAAAGTGGCTTCACTGTCTCCTTCAATGGTCAGCTCACTCAGATTCAATTTGGAGCTCAGTGAGCAAGATTAGCCTTTCTGTTAGCAGCAGCAATCCTTTGCTATTGGCTTCCCTATTATATACTCTGCAAAATGTTACCACCCACATGGCAGGGATTTTCTATAGGTGCATCTGATTCTACCAACTTCCCACTATACTTGCCTGACTACTTTCAGTCCCAACCTATTAGTCTAATAGTCAGGAGACCAAGCCTTAGACTTGGTGTCAGGAAGATCTGGTTCAAGCCTGCCTCAGATACTTGCTTGCGATCCGGGGCAAGTCACTTAACCACTCTGTGCCTCAGTTCTTTCAACTGTAAAATGAAGGGGTTGGACTCAATGGCCACTAAGATCTCTTTCAACTCTAAAGCTTTGATCCTATGATTCTGGTTCTACTACTGACTATGTTCTATGTTCTATAGTTCTATGTTCTATGCTTTAGAACTATATGTTCTAATTAGACTTCAATTGCCTAAGCTGAAAACTGTGGGAATTAGACTGGAAGATGTTTAAAGTGTCTTCAAACTCCAACATTCAATGAGTCTATAAATATAATAGTTAAATGGCATGGACTTAGTACTTGCTGAACCAATTCTTTCTATCTGCATCATATTCAGGAAAACTCAATAGAAGCTCATAATGGGAATAGAGAACTTAGTGAATGCAGGACATTCAAGTTCACTATGTGAAACATGGCTAAAGTGGAGTCTTAAATATACATGCATACACATATATCCTGTGTGTGTGTGTGTGTGTAAGATACACACATATATATTCATATTTATTGTATGTATTGTTTTGTTTATTCTTGCTTTTGTTAGAGAACAGTTTTAGGTTGAAATAAGTAAGAAAGGAATATTTGAAGACCTTGTCCATTTATATAATAATGCCATCTTTTTTTTTCTTTTGGTAAGATGGTGTTATGTAATGTGAACATTAAAGTGGTCCTCTGAAGTCAATGAAATTATGGCAGGGAATGGCTTTGCCACTGGGTATTATGTTTCCTGTACCCATAATTTTATAGTTAGAAGGTTCTTTCTAAAGTTGGCTATAAGAAGAAATAATATGTGTGCTTGACTGTTGGCCTACCTACTGATTTAAAGATTAATAGTCTAGCACTAAACACATCTGTTTACAGGAATGTGGAGCAAGTTGTACACAAAGCCTTAAGTAACTTAGTATCTAGCTCCCCCTTCACTCCTCTAGCCCCCTTCTTCCCTCCCCCCTCACCTTCCTTCTCCTTTCTCTTTAGAGACACACATGCACAAATACATACACACAGGCACACACATTTTCCTAGAGTCTCAACGTTTAGACTGTTACTTCTTGTCCCTTCTTAGCCAAATGGTTCCATGAAGTAAAATCAGAAACTTTTTGGTCTGTTGACTTAAAGGAAGTCAGTAATGTTTTCAAAATAGATTCTATTGAAGCAAAATAGTTTGGCATTGTCTTCCCTCATGTTGATATACATTCTTCCCAATCTCTGCCCCCATTCATTTCAAAACTGAGTCTTTAGTGATTGAATTCTTAAAGTTTTCAGAATTGAGAATAAATAATGATATGGGTTTTCTAGCCTAATAAAATATTGCTGGTAAATATATTTGTAGATTCCGAATCTTTGTAGGTACTAATGACCATGAACTTTGATCAGGGCATCCAGTGAAGCATCATGAAATGAGATTTACCAGGGCTGCTTCCTTAACCTCTGTTTCTGCTGACTATACTACTACATGAAAGGTAGCGCCATGGTGCTTCTGATGGCCTCCCTTGTCAATCTTTTTCCCAGTCATAATCATTCAGATGCCATTCATTACTACCACTTCTGAGAAGCTTTTTAATGAGGAAACAATGAATCAGTAATAATCAAAATTTTATGTCTCATTTATTGCTTTTTTATTTAAAAATAAAACAACAACAAAGAACAATGACTGGTTAATTGAAATGGTAAATGTTAAAGTAAAAATTCCAGTGATTGGCCTTCAATTGAATGTAGCCTCATAAAGAATGCTTCATTTAGATTTCAGACCCTGCATTTCATTGGAACAAAGGTAGACTGGTGTTCTTTAGGATCTGAGCCAATATAACTTTAAAATTCCCAGCTAGTTAACTTGCACCTGGGCAAGCAGACTGGTGTATCTTGCATGTATGCATTCTAACAATGTAATGTTTCTTTATTCTTTAGGTTTAATAGCATACAGTCCATATCAGAAAACTCATTTGCAGGCCTTACCAAACTGGAGCTGCTCATGATTCATGGCAATGATATCCCAAGCATACCTAACGGAGCTTTAAAAGATCTAATCTCTCTTCAGGTAAAACTTGGAATTTATGAACATCACTAATTACAGCCTATGTAATCCATTAACAAGGACTGAAAAAAAGTAGTTTTCTTTAATGATCAATAAAATAGTCATTTCTTGACATTTAAAGAGGAAGTACAATATAATCATTTCACCATTCTTTGTTCTTGCCCCTTGTTCTTTTCTGTGGTATTTAAATATGAACAATAATATTCTTTCCTGTCATTGTAGGTCTTCAAGTTCAGCTATAATAAGTTGAGAGTCATAACAGCACAAACCCTCCAGGGTCTTTCAAGTTTAATGAGACTACACATTGACCACAATAAGATTGAATTCATCCATCCACAAGCCTTTAATGGTTTGACTTCCTTGAGGTTACTCCATTTAGAAGGCAACTTGCTTCATCAGCTTCATCCTAGCACATTTTCCACATTTGCCTTTCTGGATTATTTTAGACTCTCTACAATAAGGCACCTTTACTTATCTGAAAATGTCATCAGAACTCTGCCAGTTGGAATGCTGTCAAACATGCCACTTCTGGAAAATCTTTATCTCCATGGAAATCCATGGTCTTGTGACTGTGAGTTAAAATGGCTCCTTGAATGGGATGCACGATCTAAAGGTAAGACTTCAATATAATTTAGCCAACAGATATTTATTAAGTACCTACTGTATGCAGGGCTATACTCTACTTGCTGGTAAGATATTACAGCATTCAAATTATGCTGTCTGGCCACCTACAAAAGAAATTTGAGCTCTAAACACAGAAGCTGAGTTTACCTACCCATACCTGAGTGAAGCAAATACACACACACACACACACACACACACACACACACACACCTCTTAAAATGCAACTTTGATTCCATATATGGAAATTTAGACCATTGTCAGTTTTGGGCAATGCATATTACACAATACATAAACTAGACTGAATTCAGAGGAGTGTGGCTGATATGAAGAATGATCTGAAAATTGTGTTATCTGAGGAGTAGTAGAAGGAACTGGCAATGTTTGGAGATGAGAGATGAAAAAGTAGGAGGGATAGCATTGACATCATCAAAACTTTGAAGAGTTGCCATCAAAAAAATAAAACCAAATCAATGAGTATTTATTATGTTTATCTCCTATGCAAATGACTTTACTAGGCACAGACTTTTAAAAAATATTTATCAAAACATTGAGCATTCTAATAGAGGAACACAACATCTTTGCAGAGTCACCAAAACCCAGAATTTCAGATTTGGAAGAGATTTATGTGTCTAGTCCAGCTCAAACCTGAAAAAAAAGTTATTGCAACATACATTTGATTAAAGACCTCTGATGAATGGGAACATACTAGCTTCTGTGGAAGCTCAAAACTTGGATGTAAAATAATAAATGAAAATGACATAAGAGAAGTACAAAGAAAATGTTCCAAAAGGACTGTGCTTATTTTGTTGGTCTGGGGAAGATGAAGAAAACACTTTATGAGAGCATGGCATTTCAGAAAACAGGTGAAAGGTTCCAATTGGAGGGGACTGAGAAATGGATGGAAAGTAGTTGAATTTAGGGAATATAAATTAGAATTTTTCATTTCCCCCCCCAAAAAAAATCAATTGGACTAATTCCCAAAACAGGGGCTTCTCATCACAAAGCATGTTTGTCCTATACTGAATAGGAGTTCTAACTAAAATGCCTTCTAATTTTTCAATTTTATGATCTTAATTTGATACTTGACTTCCAAATAATAATGCTCTCAAAAGCTCAGAAGATGCTGAGATGACATCTATCAAAGATGCCTATATTCTAGAAAATTACATGGGATTCTACTTAGGAAGAAGTGTACAGCAAATGTTATGACAGGAGGAAGGTAGCATGGAAGACTAAGAAAGTTAAAGAAAAGTTGAAGAAAATTTTGCAAAGCTAGAGCATATGTATATTTTTGAATCAGTGACAGCTTAGGTGAGAGGTCAAAGATAGACTATCTTCCAGGTATTTAGTTTCAAATCACTTCATTTTTCAGGAAAATTTTAAGATTGTTTTGTCTTAAAGGAGAGGCATAATTGAAGACTTTCTCTAAGTAGCATAAACATGAATTTACACATCATTGCAATGGGGTTAGCCTAATTTTTTTGTTTGTCACATGTTGAATGTACCTAAGACACATTTGCATGTTCACTTTTGAAATGAGAGTGGTAATATTTAATTAATTCTAATGCAATTAAGTATCTTCATACTGATTATGAAGGCATCAGAGTTTAGAATGTTATAAATATCCAGGAAGAAATAGCAATAATAATAGACTTTAGTGGTTTGAGATTCAAAAAGTAATTTAAATAAAGTATCTCATTTGATCTTCTCAACAGCACTATGAGTAAGTACTACAGTTATTATTGTCCCCATTTTACAGATAAGGAAACTGAGGCTGAGAGGTGAAATTACTCCTCCTGGATTACACAACTAGTAGGTGGCTAAGATGGAATTCATATCCAGGGTTTCCTGATTTCAAGTCCCGAACTTCATCTATATATCGTGTTGCACTGTGGCATCCAAGTCAGTTAAAATTGGCAAACATTTTTAAACATTTTCTACATGCATAGTGCTACAAAGATGAAATTGGCACAGATTTCGAGGATCCCACAGTCTAAAAGAGGCAAGACAACTTTTACATGTAGAATATAGAAAAGCCAAGGGAGAATACTTCAGTTCTTACTCTGGCTAGGTGAAATCTATCATCTTTACAATATGATTTAATTTTCCACTTAACATGTCAACAGAATTATCTACCTTTCCAGATTATTTAAGATGAAACATAACTCTTGCTAAAAGAAAGGAAAAAAAAGTTAAGTCTGGCATATTTCACACTGAGACCTTCTCCTTTGAATTAAGCATTATTTTAATGGCTTTGTCGGATTGCAATAATTTGTGCAGCTACCTTGATCTCATGTTCCAGCATGCACTTACTTCCCCATAGAAATTGAGTGCATAACTGGCTGATCTTAGAATCACAGATGACTGACTGGTAAGGAACCCAGAGTCATCTGACCTAACCCTTTTTGTTAGAGACATCTTAATGCATTTCTTTTATTGGTTAGGTAGCTTTTTTCTTTAAACCTCCACCTTTCTAAATAAAGAAGGTTCAGGGTTTAAACTGTCCAAATGATCATGAATTGTCTGCCCTCCACAATATCTAAGTTTTGTTAATGCAATTATTATTTCCTCATTCATACATTTATAATATACATACATACCTACATGCATAATATGGCCATTTACATATGATGAAAAAGTATTCTATTCCTTCACACATTCCATTTTTTATCTAAGTGCAAGATATTGATTCCATACTAATTGTATTGACTTGTTAGCTTTGTTATCTATTTTTGATTAATAAATATTCTTCCTTCTACTTGTTTAAATAAGCAATGCTATACTCCATTTGGAAATATAGTAGACCTTAGTGATACCACTAACTAGCTATATAAATATGTTATGGATAAAATACTATCCCTTGCAACAGCCACTAAACTTTTGCTTTAGTTATTGGTTGTCAGTGTTTGTTCTACCTTAATTTTTCCTAGAGGGAAAACTTTAACTTTCTTAATTGCCCAACTGGTACTAAACTACACACACACACACACACACACGCACTGAGGATAGGAGTATTTTATTTTTGTCTTTCTGTCCACAGTGCCTGTCATAGTGCCTTGCATATATTAAGCATTTAATAAATGCTTGTTGAAATTGACAATAATTATTAGTCTATAAGATCAGTTGTAATTGCCTAACTGCCCTAATAAGTGTTTCCTTGTAACTGAGTCATCAAAATATACATTCTTAACTATAATTCAGTAGTAATAATCATTTCACTTGGAGATTATGCTATGGCTTCAGATCTCTCCCTTGTCACCTGGGCCACTTATCTTTTAGACTCTTCATTGTTCACTAGCATTTATTATTTTATTCTATAAAGTTGAAAGGAAAATAAGAAAATGCCTATTGTCAGTTTTGGGACTCTTCTGTTTCAGGTTTAGTGAAGGCAGAGGTTGGAATATTAACAAAATTTTGTTTCGGATTATCCATGTTTTTCAATTGTCTGTTTTACTTTTCCATAAATAGCCTTTCCATAGATCATCATCCTTTCCATAGATAGTCAAATTGGAAATCATAAAGGAAGTGAAGGAATTTTACAGATGGAAGTGACTTTAAATGTTGTCTAGTCAAATGCTATGTAATCTTGTCTCAGTTCAGCTCTTAATCTATTTCTTTAATCTTTCATTGGACCCATGATTTCATCAATGTACATTGCCATTTATGCCTTCTCAATGTATACAATTCTTATGCAGGCCCTGTGCAACACTTTCCAACATACCATATATTTATTTTAAACTGTGTGTAGACACTAATATGAAGATCGTTCAAATATTGAAAGACTTAGAAGCATTGTGGCATAATGAATAATTATCTGGGTAGTAGATGGTTAGCTGGACTTGAAATTGGGAAATCATTGTTCAGAATTGCACTTTAGACACTCACTAGCCATATGCTCATAGGTGGTCACCTAGAGATTCATTTCCCTCAGCCTCTAAAATAAAGATATGAATATTTTTACTACCTGACTCACCAGGTGGTAATGCAGAACTTGATTTGCAAAATTTAATATTTAAATGTGAATTATTATTTCTATTGGACTGGCTATGTGAATTACCATTCTTTGTGCATTAAATTGGTTATTATTATTCAGTTCATTAAATTGATTCAATTGCTTAATTTTAGGGATTTTGAAATGTAAAAAGGACAAAGCATATGAAGGCGGCCAGCTGTGTTCCACATGTTCCAGCCCCAAGCAGCTGAACAAGCAGGAGATTCACAATTTGAAAGACATTCTTTGTACTAAGCCCATCATACAGTCTCCTCTAAAACAGAACTTCAGTAGCAGCAACGATGAGGAGGAGGGTGAAGAAGAGGAGGAGGAGGAGGAGGAAAGCTCATTCTCTCTGGAAGAGGTTCAATTCTCTCCCTGGAACATCACTTTAAATATGACTGATGAGCATGGAAATACTGTGAACTTGGCTTGTGAAATCAAAAAGCCCACAGATGTTTCAAAAATTCAACTAAACCAAAGTGATCCCCAGGAAATTGATATTAATGCTACCATTGCCTTGGAATTACAATGCCCAATGAATCGAGAAAATTATGAGAAACTGTGGAAATTGATAGCTTATTATAGTGAGGTTCCAGTAACATTACAACGGGAGATCATGCTCAGCAAAGACCCCAAAATCAGTTACCAGTACAGGCAAGATACAAATGATGATGCCCTCTACTACACAGGGGTGAAAGCCCAGATTCTTGCTGAACCATCATGGGTGATGCAACCATCCATAGATATTCAACTAAATAGGCTTCAGAGTACTGCCAAAAAAGTACTACTATCATTGTATACCCAGTTTTCACAAATAATCCCAATCAAAGACCTGAGGCATCAGAGGACCAAAACCTGGGTAATGATTGAACAGGGCGAAAAAGTGAAAACAGCTCAAACTGTGGTTGAAGGGTCTGTCTGTCAGTTGAGCTGCAATGTGAAAGCCTCAGAAAGCCCAGTTCTCCTATGGATGCTTCCCAATGGCTCCATGTTGAAGGCACCATTTAATGATGAAGACAGCAGATTTTCTGTCCTTAGCAGTGGTCAACTCATCATAAAATCTGTGGGTCGTTCTGACTCTGGTTTGTACCAATGCGTTGCTCAAGTGAGGGATGAAATGGACAGAATGATATACAGAGTTTCTGTGCAACCTTCTATCATCCAGCCCACCAAAAGACACATAACAACCATTGAAAAAAATCCTGAGGAATCAGTCACATTGCCCTGTAATGCTCTAGCAATCCCGGATGCTGAACTTAGCTGGCTCCTGCCAAATAAACAGATATTGAATAGGTTTTCTAACTCAACACATGCCTATATGTTAGAAAATGGAACTTTATTCATCCCTAGTGGCCAAAGCAGTGACAGTGGCTACTATAAATGTATAGCTATCAATCAACAAGGAGTGGACCATTTTATTGTTAAGGTGACAGTGAATAAGAAAGGAGGAAACAAATCATCAAAAAGAGGCCAACTAAGAAAACGCCTAGGTTCTAAGACTGCTTCCAAAATAAGAGACAATGTAATAGAGGATGAAGGGGGTTCAGGTATAGAAGAGACAGATTATGCTGCCAAGAGAATGCTTACTCCAAAAGACCAAGAAGTATCTAGTAAGCCAAGGAGTGATGCTGTCTCTAGGACACAGAATAAAAAAAATAAAAAAGGCAGGAGGAAAATGAAACATTGGAAAGATTTAGAAAGAGCACCAGAAAGTAATGTTGCAGAAGGCCGGAGAGTGTTTGAATCCCGAAGGAGAATAAACATGGCAAACAAACAGATTAATCCGCAGCACTGGGCAGACATTTTGGCCAAGGTACGTGGAAAAAATCTTCCCAAGAGTACAGCAGTGCCTCATACTGATTCTATCATTAAAACCACAGTGGCTTCATCTGTGAGACAGAAAGCCACTCTTCCACCTCCTATTAGTAGCCCCCCCTTGAAACATGCTGTGCAGATAACACCTAATACTGAAGAGTCCTCAGCATCTGAATTTCTCTTCAATGAAGATGAACTAGTTTCAGTCACAATTTCTTCAGCAAGTACTGAGCGGAGTGATTCCTGGACGCTTCCTGCTGAACCAAAAATAACACAGACTCATGTGGAAGAATCAATAGCCTATGGAGTTCTGGGAACTCCTAAACCTCCATATGTTGCAGAAACTCCCTCTACATGGATTGAACTGACAACAACCTTTTTACCTTCTAAGTCAATTTCTTCTGTACCACATCTGAATGCTTTTTCTGAGGACCCAACCAATGAGGAAATAACAGAAAGTTGGTCTACAATAGATAATACTGATTTCACAGCAGGTTCTGTATCAAATCAGGATGAGCTGCCATTGGATACCATTATCTTGGCAGAGTCTGAGACTGTAACATACCTTTACCCAGGCTTGAAAACAGATTCACAGGTCAACAAAGGCCATGGTGAAGATCCTCCATCCATTCAGTTCATTCCAGTTCACCCAGCTGGTATCAATGATGTTGATGTCCCCAAGAATGACTCAAAGAATTTAGATCCTCCAGCCTTGCAATTTGAAGATCTACTTTCTGGGGACCACAATATCCCAACACATCAACATCCACAGGTAAAAACCAAGAAAACTCAAAAAATTGGCAATAGGGCAGACATTCATGACAACTCCTCAGTTCACCAGTATACTAATGAAAAATATGAGACCACTCAAGAAGGAGAAAAATTGGAAAAAGTGCCTATGAGCAACAGAATTTCTGAGAGGGCTAGACAAGATGCTGTATCCACAACAGCAATATCTGAACTCTCATATAACGTGGTGAATACTGTTATTCCCCTTATGGAGCCTGAGCAGATGACATCTGTTACCACTAATGAAAAGCTTACCACAACAGCAGCCATTACAACTGCCTATACAAAGAATATTCCCACTAGTTCATTGATAACACAACAACATCCCCGAAGAAGGCTTAATGGGAGAAAAAGATTAAGACCCCACAAACTTCATCGGAAAAAGCCAACTCTGCCAACTACTTTCTCTCCAGCAGAGACATCGTTTATTCCAAGAATTTTTGTAACTGAACCAAATATTGCAGACAAAGCAGATATTTCACTTGTTTCTGCTCCTTGGGTTGAAAATCAAACTACTCTTCCAAAACAGTTAGAAAGGAAAAAATATGTAGAGACAGCTACAAAGGGAGTATCACGTAGAAAATTTTCCAAGAGACCAAAATTAAATCAGGCCACAACTACCACAGTAGCTTCTTTTGATACTGAAACAGAAACAACCAATTATCCTTCAAGTAAACTCACTATACCTATGACAGCCACTACGCAAACTATAGGCCTTCTTGCTACTGCTCC
The DNA here is from genome assembly GCA_028646595.1 of Phalanger gymnotis. Taxonomy (NCBI): domain Eukaryota; kingdom Metazoa; phylum Chordata; class Mammalia; order Diprotodontia; family Phalangeridae; genus Phalanger; species Phalanger gymnotis. The sequence goes on from CM053622.1 coordinate 490,418,711, forward strand.
TTTGACAACTGAGGCCTCACGTGAGAAAAGACCAAAAGAGTATATGACTGCAACTCCTTTTACCACAGAAATACATTTATCCCACAATCCAATACAAGAAACAACTTCATACATGTCTAAGAATTTGTCTGATGTGGATTCAGACCATGAAGAAATTGAAGGTGGTTATGGAGTCATAGATCTCAATGACTATGAAACCAGAACTGTGGCCCCCAGTGAATCATTCCCTGGTGTGGTGTCACCATCTGATTCAGTTCACTCAGAAGTTACAAAATTTCAAAAAGAATACCTTGGTTTGGAGTCTTCGAGTACATCAAGCTGGGTATCTAAAACGATGTTTCAAACCACACTTTCCCCAGTAATACATCCAGGGGTTCCTGTAACTAGCCCTCAGGAAACTAGTAAAGATTCATCGGTTTTCAAAGAATCACAGAGATCAGATTTTCCTTCCAAATTTGTATCACCAACTGAAGTCCCTGACCCATCTAAACAGGAAGAAAAATATACCTTCTCTGTTCCCTCAAGCAAGAAAAAAGTATATCCTTCAAGTCAAATAGAAATCACTGCCAAAGAAAGTCCTGTTGGAGAAGATCCTAAAAAGACTGCTTCAGCTGTTACCCATTCCATAAGATTAGACAAACATGTAGTCACACCTAAACCATCTAAGGAGGCAATATCCATTATTCCACCATCTCCATCTCCAGTGGAACAGATGCCATCTCCAATTGCCTTAGTACCTTTTACAGAATCTACAACAATACCATCATTACCTTTTTCAAGCACTTCTCGTACATCCACCCAAATACCGATGGAGTCCAAAGAAAACATCATATTTAATCACGTAGGGGCCCCAGAAAGCAAAATCTCTGAAGTAGAAGATCAGAAAGCAAAGTTAATTTTCATTCCTAATGAATTTCCCACACCCAATTTTAACCAAAATAGAATTAATTTACCTTCCAAACAGGAGCAGTTCAAGGAAATACAGGGCAGTAGTTCCAACAATCGCTTACTCCAGGGTTCAGATCCTCCCTATCATCCGGGGATGCCTGTCTTCCACCAGCAACCTGCCATAGTGCCTGAAAAGCATGAGCTGCCAAGAGTGACTGTAAGGCCATCACATGTACCAACACAAGGCTCATCTAAACATTTTATAACTTTCCAGCCATCTCTTTCTTTTACTAACAAACCAGAGATAACATCATACCCTTCACAGAATAGTCCAGAAAAAAAACTCCCTGGAATGACAACAGTAACAACAACCACAATGACCATCCCATTGCCAAGGCCCAATCCAATCATTCCTAACAGATCTGGTCATCCAGGGACCAACCAGTTTAATACCAACCCCAAAGTGTTTGGAAATAATTACATTCCTGAACAAAAAGTCTCAGCTACAAAGATGCCAAGTCCTAGAATCCCCTACACAGCAAATGGAAGATTTCCTTTTCTGTTTAATAGGACTCCTATATTCGCACAAGTAGGAGTCACTCCTAAACCACCAGCAACAGTCCTGCCTGTCTCTGTGAGTACCAGAGAGAAACAAATAACACCAGGGCCATACAGCCAGATTACAACACAGAGTACCATCCACAATGTCATAGGTGTTGCTGGAGCACCTTCAATATCCCATGGTCCTAGTACTAGGTCACCACCTTTGATTAATTTAAGAAATACTCCTCCAGTGTTTCCTACTAGGAGGACCATTCCTTATACAGCATCTACCATTCATTCCTACAGAAATGTCCATCATAGTAATTCTAAAATCACATTCAGTGGAGGACCTCCTGCTCCTAGTTTCTGGGCACTTGGAGGGAAGCCCCACATTATTACCAAGTCCCCTCACACCTTATCCATCATTGCTGAAACAGATGTTGTCCTTCCATGTGATGCAACTGGAGAGCCAAAGCCTTTCGTTACTTGGACAAAGGTTTCTACAGGTAAGATATTTAAGTATTTCAATTCGACCAGGTCTAATGGTGGATGAAGCCCAAGGGGGAGCTGATTAGAGAGAACCTGTAAAATAAAAATACCCAGGTTTGTTCAGAAAAGGATGGTTAGGCTAGATTGGAGAGATCAGATAACTCACTTTCTAGGCATCTCATGAGTCTGAGGACTCAGAAAGAATCTCACTGACAATTCATATGCTCTAAAAAGGAGAATAAAATTAGTGTAGCTCTGGAAAAGATGTGGTTTACCAAGAATACTTTGGAGAAACAATTTGCAAAATGCTAGGACTATTCCAGATAGGATGTCTCTCTTTCTAATTAGTGTTGTGAAATTTCTTCTACTAAAGTCTTACCCCATGTGCCATCGCAACGTGGAAATGACTCTTAGCTCTCCTAGGACATGCAGAAATAAGACTCTTAGGATTAGACCAGAAAAAGGAACCACAGAGGTCACCTATTTCACCCTTTTGAAAGTGAGAAAGACCTCATCCATTCTATGATTCAATCAAACATGAAGTATTTAAGTGCCTACTATGTGCTATGCACTGGGGATACATATATAATGAATATAATGAATCCTACTTTTAAGGATCTTATATTCTAAGAGAAGAGACAACAAGTGCATACACAAAAATATATAAAAAATGAATATAAATACATACAAATTAGTAAAAACAAGGTTGTTGAGGAGGAAGAGCATTGGCAGTTGAGGGGATCAGAGAAGGCTTCATGTAGGTGGTGGTTCTTGAGCCAATCTTGAAGAAAGATAGGGATTCTATAAACCAGAGGCAAGTAGGGAGTGCATGAGGAATTGCTAAGGCAAAAGTATGATACATAAGATGTGGTGTCGTATGTGAGGAATAGAGAGATCTGTTTGGCTAGATCACAGAGTCAGAGAAGGAAATAATTTTCAGTGAGGCTGGAAAGATAGATTTGGAGCCAGGTTGTGAAGCAAAGGAAACTGAGAATTTAAGAAGGAAAATCAGGATCAAGTAGTACAGAGAAGAGAGAGTTCCTATAAGAGAGAGTGTCAACAGTGCCAAATGTAGCAGATATATCAAGAAGAATGAGAACTAAAAAAAAGACCTCATTAACAACATTGGAAAGATCAGTTTTAGTCAAGTGATGAGGTCATAAGCCAGACTGCAAAGGGTCATTCAGTAAATGAAAAGAGAGGTGGAGGCAACAGGTGTAAATAGTTGCCCCACACCCTCCCCATGTACCTAAAGTGGGAGAAGAGAGATAGATTATGACAGATTTAAATGATTAATGAAATCTAGTGAAGTTTTTGTTTTTAAGGAATATTTGGAGCTAGTACAAAAGGAATAAGTAGATAGAGACAGGTTAAAAATTAGTGAAAAAGGGAGAATGATTAAAGCCCCAATCTGCTATAGAAGACTGGAAAGTGATTAGATCAAGTGGACATGAAGAAAGGTTGGCCTTGGCAAGGAAAAGGGCCAACTCATAATCATACACTAGAGAAAGGTGGAGAGAAGAAGGGAACAATAAGAGGTTTTGAGATGAAGAAAAGCATTAAAGAGGGAGGCAGTGTAGAATGGCATCATTTTATCTGTAAAGTGAGATGTGAGGTCATCATCTGAGAGAACAAGGAGAAGGGAGGGAAAGTGGGAGGGTTTTATCAGAGAAGGTTTTGGGGGAAAATCTTTTGAGGAGTTAATATTAATGATTGTTCGAATTGTTCCTCAATTCAACTGAATTATAGAGGCTAAGGATTCATCATTCCATATTTTACATTGGATAAAAGATTTAGTTCTATTTTCACAGCAATGTGTATGTATACACAAACATATATACATATGTATACACATACATACATTTATATATACATGTAGGTATGTGTGCATGTGTTATCTATATACATACACATACATACATACAGGGTTTCAGTTGTTTCAGTTGTGTCCAACTCTTCATGACCCCATTTTGGGGATTTCTTGGCAGAGATACTGGAGTTGTTTGTTATTTCCTTTTCCAGTTCATTTTACAGATGAGTTGAGCCAAACAGTCTTAAGGGACTTGCCCAAAGTCATGCAGCTGGTAATGTCAGAGTCCATATTTTAACTCCACTGAATCCATTATTAGATGAAATTAATTATTAAAATGTTCTTCCTTTCATTTGTCTTCTTCTAAGTTCCTCTTATTGGACTAGTTCTGTATACTGAAACAGAGAGGTTTTCAGCTACCCCAGGAGCTTTTGATCAGTGGAGAACCTAATTATACATCATTTTGCTGTAGGGAAAAGGAGATGTGATTGAGTGCCTTTAACCCAACATTATCATGCTCAGCATGGGTTTCCAGTGAGGATAATTTTTCACCATTACCCATTCATCCCTACCATTCTCACACACATATGTGCGTGTATATACACATATTAGTCAAGGGAAATTTCTCTGCTTCTCCAATGTGCTAATCTGTAGTCTCAAAAACGAGAAAAGATGATATTTTTCATGAAGAGGGATGGGTGGTGGCCATGCATCTTTAATAAATCTGGGCTTGTACAGTGGTAAATGGGTATTGCTCTAGAACTGATAGAACAACTGTGTAGAGCCATTTTTACTTTAAGGAAGTAAGATGTCATACTGGATAGCATGATGAACTTGGAGTTAGGAAGATCAGGATTCAAATTTGGTCTCAGACATTAGTTGTGTGATGATGGACAAGTGACTTTAACCTCTCTGCACCTCAGGTATCTCTCTCTGTCTTATCTTCTAAATTATAGACGAGTTAAAAATCTACTTCCAACATTGATAAAATAACACGTTTCTGATGTAAGGATGCTGTGTGACTATTGCCTGTGCCAAAATCTGCTATTTATCATAAGTATCTTTGGCTTGAGCCAAGGCTTATCTCCTAATTCAAGGAGAAGAAAATAAATGCAAAGGGATAGTAGATGGTCTGGCACTAGGATTTTTTCTCTTCTACATAAGATTATAGGTTGTGGAACTATCAGGGACCTTATAAATCAAGTCAAACCAAGGGTATGCCACTGAATATTTGACAACCAGCACTCTGAAAATGAAATATGCTTATGACACACTTGTGAGTTTAATTCATGTTATCAGCATTTTCACCATTACTTTTTAAAATCTAGACCAGGAGTCATAACTACGACTTGCATGCCAAAATCCTATCCTGTCTTGTTTTTGTATGGCCTACAAGCTAACAATGTTTTTTTGCAATGTTAAAATAATGTTTTATTGTGTTTTGAAGTGTAAAAAGAAAAATTCTTAGCTCACAGGCTATACAAAAACAGGAGGCAGTTGGATTTGGTCTTCTCATCCTAAATTACTCATCCCTGATCTTGACAATCAAAATAACAATTGCAGCCCTAATGTATAGCATTTACTAATTTCGGAGGTATAAATGCTCACATTTTAAATTTAGAAATTAGAAATTCAATAGTCGGCTTGCAAGAGCCAGTAAGAGCTGGCTCCAGCACTGCAAGCCCTCTCTTACCCTGCCTCATTTTGCCTCGTGAGGTAGATAATGCAAGCAGTGTTTTCACAAGTTTCCAAATGAAGAAATTAAAGCTAGGGGAGGTGACTCATACGAGGTACTAAGCATCTAGAGTAAGGGTGAGATTTGGCCCAAAATCCCCTGACTTTAAAACCAATGTTCTGGATCTGGGGAGGCCACTTTGCTTCAACACTCCTGAACAGAGTGCAACAGAGCCTAGTCAAAAGCTTTGGATTCAAGTGCTAACTGCAACTAGCAAGGCACAACTAGGTCTGCCACTTAGTTCCATTGTCACTACTAAGTGTTTTACTAGCTACATGATTATGGGCAAATAAATTAATATATTTATTATTAATTATTATTTATCAATAAATCAATTGATTAATAAATTTATAAAATAAATGCAATAAAATTTATTATTTTTAATCTATTAATCAGTTAATTGCTTTACTAGCTACATGATTGTGGGAAAATTCTCTGAGACTCAGTTTACTCATTTATTAAAGTGAGGGTAATAATTTTACTGTTTATCTCAGGTAGTTTTGTGAGGAAATTTCTTTGTAAACCCAAAGCACTGCATAAATATGCTGTTATCATGGGAAGAATTAGATAGGTTGGGCAATAACAATTGGTACTTATTTTAAAGGAAATCTTTTTATGCCTTGTTAATTCTCTTCTTTTATTTTTATTTTTTTCCTTTTAAAAATAACCCTCCCAGGAGCTCTTATGACACCCAACACAAGGACACAACGGTTTGAAGTACTGAAAAACGGTACATTCGTTATTAGGAATGTCCAGCTCCAAGATCGTGGTCAGTACATGTGCACTGCAAAGAACCTTCATGGTGTAGACAAAATGATGGTCACGTTATCGGTGACAGCTCAGCAGCCCCAAATAATAGCTTCCCACTATCAGGATGTCACAGTTTACCTGGGAGACACAATTGCAATGGAATGCCTGGCTAAAGGAACACCACCTCCACAAATTTCTTGGATTTTTCCAGATAGAAAAGTATGGAGGAGTGTTTCAACTGCTGAGGCCAGAATTATGCTTCATGAGAACCGTACCCTAACCATTAAGGACGCTACCTTTTTAGACAGAGGAGTTTACAAGTGCATAGCAAGTAATGCTGCTGGGGCAGATAGCCTGGCTATCCGCCTCCATGTTGTAGCTCTACCTCCTATCATTCACCAAGAGAGGCAGGAAAACATCTCTCTGCCTCCTGGACTCAGTATTCATATCCACTGCACTGCCAAAGCAGCTCCTCTCCCAAGTATTCGCTGGGTAATTTTTGATGGCACTCAAATCCGTCCTTCCCAATTCATCAATGGGAATTTGTTTGTCTTTCCAAATGGGACACTTTACATCCGCAACATCTCTCCCAAAGACAGTGGAAAATATGAATGTGTGGCAGCTAATATGGTTGGGTCAGCCAGGAGAATGGTTCATCTCAATGTACAGAAGACTTCTGCCAATGCCAAGATCATCGGGAGCTCCCCTCACAAGACAGATATCACTTATGGTGGCACCCTGCGCCTGAACTGCACCGCTTCAGGGGATCCATGGCCAAGGATCCTCTGGCGACTGCCATCTAAGAGGATGATTGATTCACTTTTCAGGTACGTGACAGATCCAGTCTGCCACTTAATTCTATGCAAATGACAGTCTAATTATCCCTCTTGTGAAGGATACACATAGTTCTATTGAGACTTTTCTTTCCATATACATTGGCAGTACCCCTCTAAAAAGGAAATATTAGAGTTTATTAGGTGGCACAGTGGATAGAACACTGGGCCTGGAGTCAAGTGATGACTTCGAATTTGGACTCGGATACTTATTAGTTATCTAATCCTGGGCAGGTTATTTAACTTCTCTTTGCTTCTCTTTCTTCATCTACAAAACAAGGTGTATAATAACACCTTTCTCCCAGGGTTGTTGTGAGGATAAAATAAGAATAATATTTACAAAGAGCATTATAAACCTTAAAGCACTACATATATGCTAGCTATTATGATTATTGAGTTTAATTACCCCTGAAAATAACTATGTACTGGATAAAGATCAAAGACATTCTCTACAAATAAATCTCGTTCACCGCCCTCTGACCCAATATATATGGTACAGATTATATTGAGAATATTGTTGGGGAAAATATTCTCTTTTTTAAAATGATGATTAGAAAATTTTTTTTGAAGTTTGTTCATCAATTTTCCCTTTATCACTGAAATAGGAGATAATGTGAAATTCAATTTAAAATGAAATGCCTTACAAGCATTATTCATATCAACCTTACTAGGAGGTTTTTTTCCATTTTCACATGGATATTTCTGCTAAACAATAAGAAAGAAGTATGGATCTTTGTGGTATTTAGATAAAAATAAACAGGATGTTAGAGTATTCAGAAGTTAAAAAAGGTCTATGTTTATAGCACTGCTTTTCCTCCAAAATGTCACACATTAAAAGCACGTAGAATAGGCCTTGAACATAGTAACATAGCAAATGCTAAGTAAATGCTAATTGCAAGCAAATACATCCAGCCCCACCCTCTTACCTCCACCCCCATGGAGAAGTATGGTTTGTGTGAACCACTTTGTTGTATAATCTGGCTTGCACGAAGGTACCTCACAACCTTTCCACTAGGATCCAGGGATCATCACCTAGGAAACACACACACACACACACACACACACATATATATAATGGCAAGGTTCCAGAGTATCAGCTTACTCGTGGGCTATCGTTCTACTGTGTTTAACCTCTCTTGGTCATTTTCCATGAAGACATATCCTGACGCAGTTTTCTAATTATCCCTTAAACATCTGTATATCTGTAATATCCAGTCAATTTAGAATTTCAGCCTGCAATCCACATAAATCTACTCCACCCCCCGCCAAAAAAAATGTTCTAGCTGAATATACATACTACGATTTGGTAGAATTTTAAAGGAGATCACATCACAGTTATTGAGTTGGCTTTGGCACAATTAATTGGCATTCCAGCAGGAAAATGTGAAACCATGCAGTTCACTTTAACACATAACTGAACTCTTTTTTTTAAAAAAAAATTATCTTTTAACGTTCATACGCTTTCTCGTGGTTATAAGTGTGATTATCTTTTCCAACTGTAGTAGGCCTAAGGTGTATGATTTTCACCGTGGCTGAACATATCTTGATGATTAATAATATCCCTGGCTTATTGTGCCTGTTTGTCATTTCATTTCTTTTCATCATTTCTGATTCAAAGGCACTTTTAAAACATTTTCTAAGCTAGAGCCTCTTTTTTTTCCCAAAATAATAGTTTCTTTCTATCATGACGTATTATAGATGTACCATTAAGTATCAGCACTAGCAATTACACTTAGTCTCTGATAGTTTACATTCAAAAAGAATGAATGTCACCAATAACATGCACATTGATTCTGAGATCAGAAGTCCTGAGTTCAAATTCCACCTCTGACACAAATGAATCCTTGGGCAAGTCACTATACCTCTGAGATTCAAATTTCTTTTCTGCATAATGAGGATGTGAAGGTACATTCCAGCCCTAAAACTAAGATCCTGTAACTTTTCATTCCAATTAGAATTCTTTGCCCATTGGTTTCAATTCACTTTTCCTTAATACACATTATGTATATGTATGTATGTGACTGTTTTATACAGTTGTAGTTTCCATCTATTCAGATCTTCTAGTTCTATTTTTATTCAAAAATAATACAATTATCCATATTTCTCTTTCTAATTATTCAATCTGCTTATTTAAAAGAAAAAAATTTCCCCTTAACAGTTGAAATTAGATAATTTTCTTTCCATTTTTATAATGCTTTATTTTTATTCTTGTCTATTGTCTAGTAGGAATTTCTAAGAAATTTGTTGTGAGATGTATGTCTAAATTTATTTCCTTGCAAATTCCTAATTTTCCCAAGTCTTGAAAGCAAGGATTGCTTCATTTTTTGTCATTTTATCTCTTATTCTCAGCATTGTGCCTGGCATTCAGCTTATGTTTGGCAAATATTAGTTAATCGATTGATTTCCCCACTAAACTGTATCTTTATCTAACCAGTTTCATTAACATAATCTTAAGCAGGACAAATTTATTTAAACAAGATGGGCAAAAAGTTGTTTCTATAATCGATGACAGTAGTTTGAATTCAGTCCCATGTAGAATCTTGTTCTCATTTGAGAACGATGGTATAATAAAAAGAAAGGAGAAAAAAAACTTTAGATATCAAGTTTGGAACTGGGACTAGACCTGTAATTTCAATCCAAGCTTCACAGAACAAATCCCCTTAATAAAAGAGTTTGTTCTGTGAAGATTAGATTCAGTCAAAGGGTCACACTTGAAGACCTAGAGGGCCACATGTGGCCTGGAGGCTGTAGGTTTCCCATTCCTGGTGTAGGGAATTCCCCATGAGTTAACTCCTTCTACCCATGCAGATAAGCATTTTCTCTGACAATTTTAGTCTTACAAAGTTTCCTGAGAGTTTTAGTTGCTTTCCTAATGTCACATGACCTGTAATTATTAGAGACAGAACTTGAACCCAAGTCTTCTAAGCCCCAGGTCCAGATCTTTCTTCAGGATGCCACACTATCTCTCATTGAAGACGTGAGTGATATTCTTTAAAATATGTTTAGGGTAAAATTTCTGAGGGCATTCTAAGCACTTCAAAATATCTGTGATTTTGTCAATATTGACAATGTCACTGATACAGATCCCAAAACTATCTATATCTTTTATAAGACATTATGGCCCAAACTATTCATCACCTGAGGGTTATACTTTTAGGATCATTCTTTCCCCATCTAACTAGTCTTGTCTTTGGACAACAGACCACCATACAATCACTTGCTATTCTGTATTCTCTCCAGACCACCATACAATCACTTGCTATTCTGTACAATTAAAGGCTCTCCAGCCTTGTAAGGCTCTCAACGTTGATTTCCACTGCAAAGTACTCAGAACCTTCATGATATTATGGGATACCAGAATGTATTTAGTAGTTATAAATATGAGGCATGTAAATAAATATGGAAATGTTTTATGAAATAAAACAATGTGAATAAAAATAGAAATAGGAGATCAAAGTATACAGAAATTACAATTGCATGAAACAATCACATACATTCATATAAGGAAGGGTGAAATGAAACCAGTGGGTAATTTTGACAGGAATGAAAAGTTACAGGATATTAGTTTTAGAGTTGGAATGAACCTTCATTCTCTCATTATATAGACAAGAAATTTGAATCTCAGAGGTTTAGTGACTTGCCCAAAGATTCATGTGTGTCAGAGAGAGAATTTGAACTCAGGATCTCTGATTTCAGAACTAGTAAACATGTTAGTGGTGACATTCATTCTTTTTGAGTGTAGATTGTTACAAATTAAGTGTATGTGCTTGTATTGATGTTTAATGGTACGTCTGTAGTAAATCACTATAAAAAGAAACTCTTATTTTGAAATTCTACTTTAATATTCATATGCTTTCTCATGGTTGTAAGTGCCTATTCAGCATTTTCAGTCCTCTGAATCAAAGATACTTTTAAAATATTTACTAAGCTATAGCTGGAGGAGAGAAGACATTGGGGAACAGGAAAGTATTTGAAGGGGTATCGAGTGGTTGTAATATTAGCATTTTTCTGTTAGGCAGAGCTGGGGGCAATGAGTAGAAATAACTGTGGGACAAATTTCTCATTAGTTACAACTTTCCCAAAGTGGCAGTGGTGGTCCTTTCACTGCAATTTTCCATTTGAAAGCAGGGTGACCACTTTCCTAAGAAGTTGTAAAAGGGGACTGCCTATTGAGGTACCATTAACCAGGTGATTCCCTGAGGTCTCTTTCAATCATAAGATTCTAGTTTGGTAATTCTCTGTGTGGAATACAGTAGATATTTAATGAATACTTGTTGCTTGGTTGGTTGGTTGATTCTTAATCTGGATACTTCTGAAGTTAAATTTTCACTAAAGATTCTGCCTTAGATTTTGTAGAATGTTGAATGTCAAAAACAGTTCAGAATTAGTCAGCTACATGTTGATATTTGTAAGAAGCATACTAAATTTTTTTCCAGTGATGATCACAGTGATGACATTCCTTTAATTGAAACCCATTTTTATAAATTTTACCTAGAGGAAATGTGGCACATGGTCACCTTCTGTCTTTCCAAGTTGAAGACAAGCTAATGTCAGAGCTAAGGTTTTAGTTGGCAAGTGTCAGCTAGCTCTAGTTACCGTCGCCTATGGAAGCTTCCCTTTGCCAGGTGCTGAGGAAACCTACTTTAGCCACAAGATTCTGTACGGGAGTATTTTTATACGATTAAAATTGCAGCTGCTGCCATGCTGTTTTTAGTATTATGAGATATATAAAAAACACAGCCATCTTGAGTGAAAATAATGAAAAAATAATCTTTTCCTTTAGAAGTAAGAAAAATAAACTTCAATTTCCTTGAGGTTAATTTAGATTCAATTTCTCCTTGACTGTGGCATTTCTTTTGATATTAATGCTCAAATGAGTCATGTGCCAAAGAAGCACTTGTACTAGCAAGGTTAATATCTGATTAAATCTCAAATTCTTGAATCAGTGATTGGGTCAGCTTAAGTTCAGAACAGACCATGGAGGTCTCTTGTTCAGTAAATCATTTTAGCATTTGGATACAATTCCCTTAAGGCTACAAAACCCATTTGACATTTCCCAGTAGCAGCTGATGCATGGATATTTCTCTAGGAGCACATGTTTCCTTTTTGTTCTGGTGAACAGAAGTCAGGATGTATGATCAGGACACTCACATCTTGTTTCTTTTCTTTCCTATTTAGCTTTGATACCAGAATCAAGGTGTTTGGAAATGGCACTCTGCTAGTGCATTCGGTCACAGATAAAGATGCAGGGGACTATCTGTGTGTTGCTCGGAATAAAATCGGTGATGATTATGTTGTTCTGAAGGTGAATGTGATGATGAAACCTGCTAAGATAGAACACAAAAAGGAGAATGACCACAAAGTCATCTATGGTGGGGACCTCAAGGTTGACTGTGTTGCTACAGGCCTTCCCAACCCTGAGATTTCCTGGAGCCTTCCTGATGGTAGTATGGTCAATACTTTCATGCAGTCAGATGACAGTGGTGGACGGACAAAGAGATATGTTGTTTTTAATAATGGAACACTCTACTTCAATGAAGTGGGAATGAGGGAGGAAGGAGACTATACCTGCTTTGCTGAAAACCAGATTGGGAAAGATGAAATGAAAGTTCATGTCAAAGTGGTTGCTGAGCCTGCAGCAATCCACAACAAAACCTATTCCATTATCCATGTTCCTTATGGAGATGTTGTTACAGTGGCCTGTGAAGCTAAAGGAGAACCTACTCCAAAGGTGACATGGCTTTCTCCAACCAACAGATTAATTCCAATCTCTTCTGATAAATACCAAGTGTTTAGGGATGGCACCCTTCTTATTCAAAAAGCACAGCGATCTGATAGTGGGAACTATACCTGTGTGGTGAGGAACAGTGCTGGGGAGGACAGGAAAATTGTCTGGATCCACGTTAATGTCCAGTCCCCCACAATCAATGGCCACCCCAATGCCATAACAACTGTTAGAGAAATAGCTGCAAGAGAGAGCCGAAAGCTCATTGACTGCAAAGCAGAAGGCATCCCGGCACCACGGGTCTTGTGGGCTTTTCCAGAAGGTGTGATCCTTCCAGCTCCTTACTATGGAAACCGCATCACTGTCCATCGCAATGGCACATTGGATATCAGGAGCCTGAGAAAGACAGACTCAGTGCAGCTGGTGTGTATTGGACGCAACGAGGGGGGAGAAGCCAAGCTGATTGTACAGCTCACTGTAATGGATCCCTTGGAGAAACCTGTTTTCCGGAACCCAGTCAGTGAAAAGATTACTGCCATGGCAGGACATACTATCAACCTCAACTGCTCAGCTGAGGGAAGCCCTGAACCAAGCATTGTTTGGATTCTTCCAAATGGGACAGAACTACAGAGTGGGAAACGCTTACAGAGATTTTACCACAAAAAGGATGGCATGTTGCACATCAGCAGTCTTTCTGCTGCTGATGCTGGAGCTTATCGTTGTGTGGCTAGGAACAAAGCTGGTTACACTGAGAGACTGGTGTCTTTGAAAGTTGGGCTGAAGCCAGAAATTAGTAATCAACACCCAAAACTGGTGAGCATCATCAACGGTGAGACCTTGCAACTTCACTGCAGTGCTCAAGGAAGCCAGAAAGCTCAAGTGTCTTGGACATTACCCAGTGGCATGGTTTTAGAAGGACCCCAAGTAGCCGGACGCGTCTCCCTTTTAGAGAACGGCTCACTGACTGTACATGAGGCTTCTGTGTTTGACAGAGGAACCTATCTGTGCAAAGTTGAGACAGAATATGGCTCATCTATTATGAGCGTTCCTGTCATTGTAATAGCATACCCTCCCCGAATCACTAGTGAGCCAACACCTGTCATTTATACTCGGCCAGGGAACACGGTGAAAATGAACTGCATGGCTATTGGGATTCCCAAAGCTGAAATAATGTGGGAGCTACCAGACAAATCACATCTGACAGCAGGAGCTCAGTCCCGCCTCTATGGGAATAAATTACTTCACCCTCAGGGCTCCTTAATCATCCATCACTCCACACAAAGAGATGCAGGCTTTTACAAGTGCACTGCAAAAAACATATTAGGCAGTGACTCTAAAACAACTTACATTCATGTGTTCTAACATACCTTTCTACATTGATGGACTCCCAAGAAACTGCAAAAACAAGCACAGAAAGTAAAGTGTCATTTAGAAAAGAAGCTAGGGCTGAAAAAGGGAATATTGTTAACAGAACACTGTCATGGCGGACGAATGCCCTGTTGGTTTCACAGGATGACTTGTGCCCTTTTCCTTCTTGCCAAAGGAAGTAATGTAGACACTTTAATGGGGAGCCAGCACCTTTGGGGGATTTCCTTTTGTGTTTACAGGATATACGTGGTTTCGTGTGATATTTCATGGTACCCAAGACATCAGCTACATGTTACTGTTTAAAGCAAAGCTACCCCTAGTGGCTTGACAAGCACCTTAAGGATACCAAAGAAGTATTAACTATGAATGAACTGCAGTGATTGAAGAACAAAAAGTGCTTTGTTACCACATTGAGGATGCATCTTTTAGTTACCTCCTTGCACATAATCAACTCTATCAAATGATTATCCACCTACTTGCTATTTCTCTACCATTTCTTCAAAATCAAGATGCTTGATCATGGATTTAGAAAATGAATGATCTACTTCTAATAAAAGGTTTTCAAACATTAACCCTACAAATTATGTATGAAAGGACTATTTGAACCATTCTACAGGGGTCGAATTCAATCATCATATACTTTTATTTGTGTGTGTGTTTTTAACCTAGACTATGAGACTAAAAAGACATACAATGATCTCTGTCTCATTTTCATAAATTATTGGTCTTTACAAGACTCAGATATATGACTGCAGATGTGGAAACTGATTTTCAGGTCCTGTCCAATCTCCCCAAATTTCACTACCCTATTATTTTACTACTCACTTCTCCCTTTACCTGGCAGTGAGAAGGACAGTGATGTTGGATTTCTCATAGCTAGGAGGGGCATTTTGAGCTACAGTATGAGAAGGGAGTTGGTTGGGACAGAGAGGAGGATGAGCTCTGACACCACTGAGAATGTAGACTAGAGGCACCCACAAAGCTTCTGACTCTTCTCCATGGTGTCAAAGGTATGCACACCAAGACCTCTCTGCAGCCCACCCACAGGTCACCAAGTTAGTTATCCAGAATCTAATCTTAAATAGTCCTGGATAGTGGGTTGACAGTTATTTCCATGACTGCTCTAATGTGTTGATATGGTCACTGTACTGTACATTTTATAATAAAGAAATATTTTCCAAACAAGTTGACAGTGATTAAAAAAGATTTGGTGTGTTTGCTTTTATTTAAGTATTAGAGAATTTCAAATAGATTTGAGCTTAAGCTTCTTTAGTCATAAGATGCTTCAGTAATTTTCAGAGGCATCTTACTTGTATCTACCATGATCCCTATAATATTCTTCTTAATAGAAATTATTACAGATAAAGAAACTCAGTCATACTAAGTGACTCCAAATTATATGAATGGAAAAGTGCCACAACAAGGATGTATGGCAAGACAGGGATGGTTCGGTTAATGACAAGTGCATCTCATTTTGTCTCCAGTACTGCCCATCCAGAGAACTACAAAAGTGATTAAAGATTTGGGGAAGCTTTCCCATATAGGAAAAAAAAAAGATGAAAGAGGATTTTTCTTTGAAAAGGGAAGACTGGGGGTAAAATGACATTTGATATTCATCCAATCTAGAAAAGAGTCATTGTCTGTTTTCAGGGAGAATAGAAAAAGGAAGATTTAAGCCAGACTTTCAGAGTTGTTCTGATACTTGTTTTTGCTGAACCAAATCTATCTCCATTGGAATGACAAACACACTAAGAATACCAAAGCAGAAGAATGTATTGAACCAACAGATACTTGAATTTTCAGCATATGCATTTACACCTCAGAAATCACCAAATGCTACAAATCAAGACTTGATTTATTTTGATTGTCTACATTTAAGGAAATGATGGAGAAAGGTTAATAATGAAGATTAAGCTTTCACTGTGTTGTGTGTACATCTCTCCCTGCCCCTCTGAGAACCAATTGCTAAACATTTACCAGCATATCCCTGCAAAGAGTTATAAGTGATGCCCATATTCAGGCTTCCATTTTAGATTATTGTGGTAACAAAGTTCATGGGATGGGAGATGAAGAGATATGCTCTAGGAAGTAATCCCCTCTCTGTGAATGGACATGCAAAGGCAATAAGGTGTCTGTATGCGTATGTGTGTGTGCGTATGTGTTTGTGCATGCATGTGTGTGTGTGTGTGTGTGTGTGTGTGTGTGTGTGTGTGTGTGTAGGCAAGAAAGGAACATGAAATCTAGTTCTTGCACTGAAGAGAAAGAATTGTCTAGAGTCACCCAGGCAGGATCCAACCAGTAGCATGCAAATCCAAATGACATATAATATCAACTGGCATGCAATACCAAGCCAATGGTAAAATTTCTCTGAAAATTTAAATTTTGGGAGAGAATACATTTCTTCAGAGGAAGTCTAGGGTAATTCTACCTGTAAAGAATGATGAATCAGATGTCTTCTTCTTCAGGTTGCTTGTAGACTGTAAGTCTATGATAGGAAGATTATAGTAATACTTAAAGCAATTGTTGCCCAGGACAATGACATATATGTCTTCATAAATCTGAGCTGCATATGGTTCTATAATCATTTCTTAACCAGAGGTAGTTTCTTCCTAATGACTAGCTTCTGACATCTGGTACATGTGCTTATAAAGTTGTTCGCACATGCAAAAAATCTTTGTTAGCAGTAAATTGGAAGTATTTGATTGCCCCCATGTTTTCCATGAAGAAAAACACATGCTCTTTCAATTTTGGTTCTTAGTTTCATATTCCACTCTTCTTCTGTGGCTCTACTAAGTCAGATGAATGTATTATTCTTCCAGGCTACTGAACTGCACCTATTATCCTGCTCTTTTTTCCATTTAAAATTCACATCTTCTGAAAAGGGGAGCACTTTAATCATACCATTTTGTGGAAATTTATACTTTTTAAATGCTCACTTTTTGATGTGCTTTCTTATTATCAGAGTTCTTGATACATAGTAGGTACTTAATACATGTTCATCGATTGATAGATTGTGTCATTTAACTCTACCCCAAACCTTGCAAGGTAAGTAGGATGGATAATATATTATCTAAGTTTCACTGGTGGGAAGACAGAAGTCAGAGGGCTCGTTGAACTGAATTGAGCACTCTACTCCTATGCCATCTCCTGTGGGAAGCATCTCCCGAAGCCCTTACTTGTCGTGTTCTCTCTTTGGGTGGTGGTGTGGATAGAACGATGGACTTTGAGAAAGAAAGCCATCAGTTCAAATTCTGCCTCGGTTATGTACTAGCTTTGTGAGCTTGAGAAAGTCACTTAACTTCTTTTACCCTCAGTTTCTTCATTTATAAAATGGGAATATTAATAGTATCTACCCTTCCCCCACCAGAGATTAATATGTGTAAAACACTTTGCAAACCTTCAAGCACTATGTAAAAGTTGGCTATTATTCTTATTGTATAATTTATGAACCGTAATGTTGTAATCTCTCAGTAGAATGTACGCTCCTTGAGGACGGGGACAATCTTGTATGTTTTTCATTAGGATTCTAGCACATAGTGCTGTGTCTTCTACATGGTAGACAATTATTGACCGTTTGTTGGATTGGAAAGCTGAAGGTCATAGATCACACCAGCGACAGAGACTTCACTATAGCAGCACATGCCCTGATGGTTTTTAGGCTTTATTTAATTTTAGCATAGGTTAAGTTCTTGGTGATCTCTTCTTTTACAGATAAGGGATCTCTTAGTCAGTGCAGTGAATAGCGTGCTGTGTTTGGACTCCAGCAAGACCAGACTTCAATTCTTGCCTCAGACATTAGTTGTATGACCTTGGGCATACCACTGAAACTTTGTTTGCCTCAGTTTCCTCATCTATAAAATGAGGATAATATAGTACCTACTTTACAGAGTTGTTGTGAGGATCAACTGAAATAACATATTTAAAGTACTTTACAAAACTTAAAGGACTATATATATGCGATCATATATTGAATGGCTACTCTGTGTTCGCCTAACATAGTATTGAGCAGCATAATAGTCACAAGTGATAAACAAGCAGCTGGGAAATTGTTCAAAAAAATCAAGACATATACAAGAAATAGAGAAAAGAACAAGACAATGTTATAAAGTGCTCAACTCTGCTACATAAACAATTAAAAAATTAAATAATACCACTGGATAGAAGGCTAGGCCTAGACCTAAGTTCAAATCCAGCCTCAGACACTTACTAGCTGTGTGATCCGGAGCAAGTCACTTAATCCTGTTTGCCTCAGTTTTTTCATATGTAAAAGGAGGTGGAGAAGGAATTGGCAAATCCCTCTGGTATCTTTGCCAAGAAAACCCCAAATGAGGTCACTAATAGTCAGACATGAGTAAAACAACTCAACAACAACAAATAAATCAAGAGGTATAATATTTTGGTGGATAGGAGGCCTTCTTGGAGTAAGGAAGATCTGGATTAAAGTCTTGCTTCTGACATATACTGGCTGTGTGACCTTGGACTAATAATCATTTAACTCCACAGTATCTCAGGCAACCTCTAAGAATATAAATTGCAAAGATGGTACCTATCTGCATTGGTAGAGGGAGTTTTTTTTTTACTGGGAGTTCCCTATACCTATGAAATCTCAAGTCTAGTTTAAAAAAAGCTTAAAATTGTCAGTTAAAGCATAGTTAATAAGGAAAAAAATAAGATTTGACCTAAGCCTTGAAAGGTAGGTAGGATGTGGAAATGTAAAAAGGTGTAAATTTAAGTCAAGGGAGACAGTAGAAGCAAAAGGGAAAAAAAAGCCTAAGTGTGGTTTGAGAACCAAAGTGAAGAGTTCACATTAAAGCATAATAGAATCTAAATTTGTATGGCTAAATTGGACATTTTGGAATTGATTAAATAAGTAGCAATCACGAAAGTCAAGCAGGGCAGTAAAGTGATGACAATATAATTTTAGGAAGATCAACTTAGCATGAGTGGTCCCTGTCTGAATGCAGAAAGACTACTCAGAAGACCGCTGCAGGTGATGACCTGGATAAGAATCATGTCTGCGGGGATAGCAAAGGAGAGGAGAGAAGGACAAATGATAAAATATACTTTCTCCACTTAAATAATAAGACAGAGGACTGCATATGTGCTGAGCTGCACATGCTATATGTGTTCAGATATGGTTGTGCACGTGGGTTCTACTTAATTGTTTTTCTCTATTGGAGGTGGGGTCATAAATGGAAGCAACTTGTTTAAAACAAAAAGCATCAATAAAGCTTTAAAACAAGAAAGGGGAGGAAAGGAGAGAGGAATCCCAGAGACATTTCAAAGAAAGCATTGACAACATTATGGTGATTGATTATGGGAGATAAAAAGGAAGGATTCCAAGATGACTCTAATGTTTTGAAGCTAAAACTGGGAAAATAGTGATCCTATTAGGAAAAGAGAAAAATTGAGAAAGGGAATCCTTTGATGAAATGATGAAATCAAATTACCAAATTTAAGGCGACAGTATAAGTAGACAATATAAATATATTCTATAGCCAGTTAGAAATGTGGAAGTAGTTCCAAACTGTTAACTAGCATTAATAAAAAAGCAAGGCTGTTACCTTGTTATCTTTTGGGCATAATGGTGTACTCAAACCTAAATTAGAAGTTGGGACTAATGTAAATCTCATAGTAGGCATCCATAAATCTTGAGTTGGGTGTGCCTGAGAGTCCTAATACAACCAGCCTATGTTCTATCCACCTATATGGATATTAGTATCTAATTGAAGTTATGAGGAAGAATAATTTTTTGCAGAAAGTCAGTATGGAGAGAATAGAAGGCCTAATTTTTTCTCTGAGAGTAATGAGTCTTACATTTACAGTGGAGGATGAATAAGAAGGTCCAGTAGAGATAAAAATGACAAAAACTAAAAAGCAGGAAAATAACATGGGAAATATGAATATTATAGGTTGTACATCTGGTTTGGAAGGAAGATATGGAAAGAGACTTTCTGGCATCTCAAATCACACTCTTAAGATGGTTGCCCATTTTGCTTTTATGTGGGAGTAAATTCCCAATGCCTAAACAAGTCCAACCAGCTGTGAAACTTTGGGCAATTCATTTATCCTCTCTAAACCTCAATTTCTCAACTTTTGGAATAGGCTAAGATAACTGTCTGCTCGCAAAGTTACATAACTGACTAATTATAGGTCAACCTAATGATTGTGGACCGACAATAGGATGCTAGTAAATGTTTAGCAACTAGATCTCAGTAAAAAAGTACAGAAAGACATTTTAAAATTTAATCTGTATTATTACCATTTCCTTCATTGATTTCTTGAATGTATATATATATATACATATATATACATACATATATGTATATATATATACCAACAAAATAATAAACAAAGCTCTGATTTCTAGCATTTGCTAATTTCCTAGGTATAAATGCTCACACTGAAAATTTAACAATTGACTCTCAGGACCTGGTTTGAACTGGTTCTAAGACCCTCTTGTACAAGAGGAAGGGAATAAGCATTTATATAGCTCCTACTACTTTCCAGGCATTATTTTAAGTACCTTCTCTCACATTATCTTAGTCAATATTATCTCATTCAAACCCACAATAACCCTGCAAGGTAGATGTTATTATTATCCCCATTTTACAGGTGAGGAAACTGAGAAAAATAGAGGTTAAGTGACTTGCCCAGAGTCACAAGGCTAGTAAGTATCTGAGGCTGGATTTGAACTCGTCTTCCTGACTCCTGGCCGGTGATTTATCCACTATGCCACCTAGCTGCCTCCCATTATTTCTTTACCAGAGGACATGAATGTAAGTAGAATACCTTGTTTCTTTAAGCTTTTCACTACCTTGTCATTCCCCTTCTGATTTCTTGGTCACTTAGGGTTAGTGAAAGATAGTAAAGGTTAAGTTGAAATGATAAGCTAATTATTAATGATTTTTTAAAAAAAATTTCCCCCTTTCTGATTCTCTATCTTATCTTCATATTGTCTCCTATCCCATCCATCTATGTTTTCATTTTTGCATCTTTCTTAGTTTT
Source organism: Phalanger gymnotis (assembly GCA_028646595.1). NCBI lineage: Eukaryota > Metazoa > Chordata > Mammalia > Diprotodontia > Phalangeridae > Phalanger > Phalanger gymnotis. The sequence goes on from CM053622.1 coordinate 490,439,860, forward strand.
TTCCTATTCTCTTGGTGACTGTCATCTTCATAGTTTCTTAAATACCATTTTGCTTTTTGTATCCTAGACCAACACTAATAAATTATGCTACATATGCCAATATATTTCAAAGCATGCAAGCGAGTCACTGTTGAAAGGGGAATGAAACCATCCCAAATAAAGAATAATTTTACAAGACTCCTCTTGAGATTGTTTTCACAATGGGAAAAGTACTCTTTGGCTGAAAATAATGGAACATAATGATCTGAGAAGAATCAAAATTGGGGGCAAGCCAAAAGACAATGGAAAGAGGCATGATGGGCATTAAAGGAGGCAGAATCCTGTTGTCAGTGATCACTTGCTTGTAAAAATGGCACAAAATAAAAATATAAAAACATAAAATGGAGGACATTTCTGACTGCAAAAGGAGGTAGACTAATCATATATTGAGAGTAAGGGATAAAAAACAGCCTATATGCCCCAATGATACCCAGGAAACATTAAAAGACCTAGAGGAAAGGCTCTTTCGTGTTGGGTACATCTTCTATCGAAGATTTTTAAAAGGACGTGGATGATAATTACACAGGATGAGAAGGGACAAATGGGTTGGAATCTCCAATGAAGGTAGTACTCACACTGAGATCATGGATCCATTGGAGTATCAAATGTAAGAGAGTAATACACAATTTTAAGCAGTTGTGAACAGAATATAAGGTTTTAGCCAAAACTATATAGAATCTTCCATGTGTGGAATTTAGTAGTATTTATTTCGGAAAGAAAAAATGAGTTTTTCCATTATTGCTTCAACAATGTAATGATTTATTTAAAAAAAGACTACAAGAAAATGAACATATGCAGTTCAGATATGTGTGGTAAAATCTTGACAATTCATAGGTATGCTTGTTGTTTGTGAAAATCATGAAAATGAGAATCCCTATTGTGAAGTCTACCAGTTCCCTCCAGTTTTGGTTGTAAAATGTCTTTGCAAATAGGACAAGGCTTACGATAAAGTTTCTCTTTTAGGCAAAGAATTACCTGTATGCAAAAAATACATACCCAAATGAAGAGGAAGAAAAAAAAAATAGCCCCCCCCCCCCAGAATCAAGACCAAAATCCACTGCACCACTAAAGTCAATGCAGACTCACTTTCTTATTGTGAATTTGGGAAAGTCAGGTATTTGTAAGGCCAGGATTTAAACTAATGGTGATGGGGGGGGAAATCATTGTTGGGATTTTCCCTGCCAAAAAATCTGCTATACTTAGTATGTTTAAAAATCAAGGAAAAAGAATGTTTCTTGACAACATCAACATTAGAAAGCCAAGAGAACAGTGGAATAAAGACCACCCAATGCCAGAACACACTGCTCAAATAATGTAGTAAACTCAGAGGCTAGAAATGTTGGATACCACATTAGGAAAAAAATAAATAAATTTATGATGTAACATTATGCATACATTTTGTGAGAAAAATTACTTCTTAAAGGTAGTTTAGTCACATAATCAAATATGTTAACATTTCTTTTTTCATTATTGCTACCATTGGGCAATGTTATGTAGTATTACTTTGTAGTCATATATTATTATTGCTTAAATGGATCCTAGAATACAGATAATTCAACCTCTTCATTTTTTACAAATGAGGAAACTAAAACCCAAGAGTTAAATTGAGTTGTCCTAGGTCCTAGTGACAGAGCCAATAGCAGACCCTAGGTTGCCTACTCTTTACCCCTTGCTTTTTTTCATTCCTACATCCTGTCTTTCAGTCTTGATAACTGTATGATCTCATTAATTGACTTATCAATAAACCAAAGCTGCAATTCTCTGAAGGTTTAAGGGCAGCACCCAAATGTTCCACCCAAGACATATGCAGAATGAAAGCATGGAACACCAGGTAGACTTATTTTTCAAGGAGATTTTTTTTGAAGGTTCTCCAAAATTGTCTACATTATGCTATGGAGGAGAGTTGTCACACACTCAGACCATGCCCCGACTAGATTAAAATGTAATTGGGAAATATTTAACAAAATAAATAAAAATACAATAGGCGATGCTAATATGCAATTTCTTTTTTTGCAGGCAGGAAGGCAGGGCAATTGAGGTTAAGTGACTTGCCCAAGGTCACATGGATAGTAAGTGTGTCAAGTGTCTGAGGCCGGATTTGAACTCAGGTCCTCCTGACTTCAGGGTCAGTGTTCTACTCACTGCCCACCTAGCTGCCCCACTAATATGCAGTTTTCTAAGGAAATATGCATCCCAAAGGGATCTTTGTGTACCTTTTCACTCCCCCTGCCGTGGTTTTTATTTGAATTTGACACCACTGATGTGAATGATATACCAACTCCATCATTACTGAAAAGGGATCAAAGACTTTTTGAGTCAATGTGAGCCCTGCCTTGGCTCATGCTTCATCAGAATTACTGTTATAAAAAGAACAAGATTATCGTTTCATCAGAAAGGACATGTATGTGTATGTATATGTATGTGTATAGTATATGCATGTACACGTATGTATATACATATATAGTGCATTATATAGTGTGTACATGTATGTATATAGTATGTATATGTATGTGCATGTGTGTATTATACATACATACGTATTCAATTTTTATTTGTGTTCCAAAACACCAGATGTTTTTGTCTGAAACAAGGTCTGCCAGAGAAATAATACCTAAAAATCATACTTAGAGGCAGCTTGGTGGATAGAGTATTATGCTTGGAGTCAGGAAAATCTGGGTTTAAAACCAGTCTAAGACATTTAGTAGCTGAATGAATGTCCCCTTCAGTTTTCTCAATTGTAAAATAGGGATAATAATAGAACCTACCTCCTGGAGCTGATGTAAGGATCAAATTAGAATATTTGTAAAGTACTTAGCATAGTACCTGGCACATAGAAGACACTGAATAAATCCTTCCCTTCCTTTTTCTTCCTTCCTTCCTTCCTTCCTTCCTTCCTTCCTTCCTTCCTTCCTTCCTTCCTCCCTTCCTTCCTTCCTTCTTTCTTCCTTCCTCCCTCCCTCTCTTCCTTCCTACCTCCTTCTTTCCTTCCCTCCCTCCTTCCTTCCTTCCTTCCTTCCTTCCTTCCTTCCTTCCTTCCTTCCTTCCTTCCTTCCTTCCTTCCTTTTTTCCTTCCCTCCCTCCCTCCTTCCTTCCCTCCCTTCTTCCTTCTTTCACTTCTTCCTTCCTTGCTTCTTCTTTCCCTTCCTCCTTCCCTCCCTTCCTGCCTCCCTTCTTTCCTTCCTTCCTCTCAGAACTAGTCTAGACAAGTTTAGAGAGGCTTAAGATACATTTGGACAAAGGATGATAAATTCTTCAATTATGGTAATTTATGAAGACTACCTACTAAGACTGGATAGGTTACACTTTATATATGATAGAAGGAAAAGCTAGAGACCAATGAAATCAAAGGTCCATAAAATAAATAAAATTACACAGGAATAAATTCTGTTTTCTAACAAATCTGTCATTTTTCAACAAATATAGTCTCAATAGGATCAGAGATTTGGAGCTGGATAAGATCTTAGAAATCATCTAGTCTGACCCCTTATTTTACAGAGGAGGAAAATGAGGTCCAGAAACATTAAATGACCTTTCCCAAATCATATTTATATAAGTGACAGAGGCATTTTCCAACCCTAGTGCTCTGACACCAAAACCACCGCTCTTTCTGTTGCACTCAGGTGTACCACTACTTACCTGCTGTGTGACCTTGGGTATGTCAGCTCTGGGATAACTTATTTTCCCCATCTGTAAGATGAAGGAGTTGGATTAGCTCAGTGCTTCTTAAACTGTGGGTTGTGACCCCATATGGGGCTGTGTAACTGAATGTGGCAGTCGTAAAAAATTTTGCAACAGTAAAAGGTTTCTGAATGCACAATGACCAAATATGAATTTAAAATCAAACATGTCATGAATCCAAGGTGTTTCTGGTAGAGCATTTTGCATCACATGACTTCACTGAAGCCTTGGTTCTGAACCTACAACATGCACACTTTGCACTGTGCCTGCCATCATGCCATGCAACACCAACAAATGCTGCCAGGAACACCTTGGCTCGGATTTGAGATTATCGTATATTATGAATTGCAGTGTTTTTACTGTGCACATAAAGTTTTCTGCTCTTACAGAAACATAATAATTATATTTTTGGCTGAGCAGAAATTCAATTTTGTTATTTTTTTCATAGTGACTTAGGACTTTCAAAACTGCATTGTTTGTCAATTTTTTTTAAAAAACTCAATGATTTATACATGTAGCTTCAAGGGAAAATTGGAATATATTTATTTTAAAAGATAAAATTTAAAGTTTTATTAAAAAGGTTAACACATGGAAGATTAGGGTGGAAAATATTTCTTTAGAAATGTTTACAGCTAAAGATGATATTGAATTGAAAATAGCCTTCCTGAAGATTTAGTTGTAAGAGTAATAATAGATCATCTGAAGTCCCTGGAGACATGGTTTAAAAATACTTCCCTTCAAATTTTGATTCTAAAAAAAAACTAAGTTGTGTTCATAAACCACACTCAATTGAAATAAAAAACTGTCAGTCACCTGCCATTAAAAGTTCAAGAAGAACTTGTCAAATTATCAAGCAACACAGATCAAAAACTTGGGTTTCCTTTAAAAAAATTAAGGGAATTTTGGCTTTGGGTTAGGACAGAATTCCCAACAATTTCTGAAATGTCCCTAAACATACTTCTGCCATTTTGTACTATATATTTATGTGAAGTGGCATTTTCAGCATTGACAATTATAAAATCAAAAGAGCAATCAAGTCAAAAAATACACCGAAGGTGCTCTACATTTGGCAATGCCAAATATCTTGCCAAGATTTAATTCTTTATGTAAAAATAAACAAGTACAGCCATCTCATTAGAATGCAAATTTGCTTTTGTCTTTAATAATAATAATATCATCTGAGTCAAATAGTATCTGTCATTGAGGGTAGGAAAAGGGAAACCTTGAACAGGGGTGTAGGTCAAGGTTCAGGGCTGGTGCTGACTCAGGTTGTGGGAAATATCTTGATATTTGTTGACTAGTTGATATTCATACATCCCCCCAATCCCATGGGAAAAAGGAGCTTTGGCTTAAGACCCTACATGTCTTACTCTGATAGGTTAACTAAAGAATTCTTCAGCATCTCTAAATCTTATTTTTTTTTTAAATGAGTCAGGGAGACTACCATATTCCTTACACCTGGTTACAAATCTTAGTGCTCTTACTCTGTAAACTATTACAAGTCACTTTACCTTTCCTGACTTCAACTTCCTTTTCTTAGGAGATGCGAGTTTGAATTAAATGACCTCTAGGACAACCCAGGGCTAAATTCAATGAATCTTGAGACCCCAAACAATAAAAATCATACCCTACCTGGTCTTCAAATACATCTTTCCCTGGTTTAAGGCCTCCTGATCACAATTGTTGTATCTCTTTTGGAGTTCATTGCTCTAATTAAAGAGGTGTCTTAAAATAATTAAACAAGTCTATCAGTGGTAAATGCAACAGGTTTATTTTTTTCAGTGATATCCTGTTAAATGTTTACAAACTGGTCCTCCAAGGAAGAAAATATGTATATGTGTGTACATATATACACATATGTACACATATACATACGTATATTACTTTTAAGTTTAATCTACATTGTTAACATTTTTCCATCACTTTCTTAAATCTACACAATCAATGAACAATAAATCACACCCTGATTGATAAAGTATTTTTCAATTTCTGAGATGAAAATGCTCATACTGTAAATTTAACAATTGGCTCTTGAGATCAATTCAAATTGGTTTCGGCATATCCTTGAGACCTTTTATTTCATACATTTCAGGGAAGGCTACATGGCTATTTTAGGAAGTACAGAGGGGAAGTCAGGGGCAAGAAAAGAAAGGCATTAGAAAGCATCCAGGTATCTTCCCATGCTGGTGCAACAGGTGTCAGACAATGTGAGGCTGAGAAGAGATAGAATAAATGCTGTTGCTGGAGAGCCTCAGAGATATAAGTCTTTAAGACATAAGAGAATCTATGATATTCTTTTGAGAGCCTTCTCCAAGGATTTGACACATTATTACATATAATATAATATAACATAACAAATACAATATGATACAATACAATACAATATAATTTAATACAATATGACAACATTACATAAGATAACCTAACACATCACAACAAAACATAAACATAATACAATACAATATGATATGATATGATATATGATAATATAATATAATATGATGTAACATGATATAATATGATTTAATAATATAATATAATATGATGTGATATGATATAAACTATATTAATTATATTATATTGATTATTGTTATATATAATTATATTATGCTAATTGTATTACATTAATTATATCATATCATATCGTATCGTATCATATATCATATCATATATCATATCATATCATACTATATTGTACTACATCTATCTTCATTTCATGTGTAGTTGGATACTAGAGATCAATATCTCCTGATGGACATGGTTCCCTTGTCTGTCTATTTGAGCCTGTGGTGGGAGTGAAACCAGAAATATCTCTTCCTTCCTCATCTTAACAAGGAAGGTTAAAAACTCATTAGAAAAAAGAGGTGAGGGGGCAGCTAGGTGGCACAGTGAGTAGAGCACCGGCCCTGGAGTCAGGAGTTCAAATCCGGCCTCAGACACTTAACACACACTTACTACCTGTATGACCTTGGGCAAGTCACTTAACCCCAATTGCCCTGCCTAAAAGCAAAAAAAAAAAAAGAGGCGAGCAAATACACTAAAGGGTGGGTGTCAGGAGCTCTGAAAGCCCCAAGAAGAGTGTGTCTCTAAGGCAAAATGGGCTCCTTAGTACTTAGTTTGGGGGTGCCCTTGAGGAGTTTGGCTTTTGTTTACTTTGAGTGAAAATACTTTCAGTTGTTAAGTGCTAAGCCCCAGGCCCAAAGCCCTATCAGGTGTGAAACCTGTGTGGGCATAGATTAATGTCTTAAGAGGGGCCAA
>CM053622.1:490446934-490457471 GCA_028646595.1 Phalanger gymnotis
GCCAGAGGCTTGGCTGCGAGGAGAGGCGAGAAACTACAGCTGAAGCCAAAGCAAAGCCGACCTGTGTGTGGACCCAGGAGTTCGAGGGAGGACTTGAGGCCAGTGAATGTGATTTATGCCATCTTATTTTTCTGTGGCCTCCTGGTTACTCTTGTGAGGCGGGCCTACTGGGCCTGGAGGCTTGTGATCACAATATTGGAATGGGGAGGTTGGTTCTTGAATCTGTCACTCTGGGACCTAAATAAATATTTTGATGCTTTCTACTTAGAGAATCTCTCATACCTTGCGATTTCAAACCATTCAAATATATATATGATTATATTTGAGGTTATAAATTCAGCCTTCCTACTACAAAGAGTTAACACTTCCTATTCCTAACAGAAGGAGAACAGGAAAAAATATTATAAGAGGTGATATCAGAAAGTTCAGGAAGATAATGGATAGGCCTGTGAGGGGGAAAGAAGGGAGGCTACCTGACTCCCATTATTGTGGTTGTCTCTGACATTCCAGGGTTACAAAATACTGGGGAAAAGATTGTAGCTGGAGTTCCACAGAGCTGAGAACAAAATTGATTCCACCCTTATATACCCATCTCTTCCATTGTTCAGACCGTCATGCTGTGCCTATAAACCTAATCATCCTCTCTTAAAAGTCTGTGTTGCTTTCTATTTTACATTTTGCTTTACAAGAAAGCAGTTTCCTTAAGATCCCACAGTCTGTTTATCTTAACACTGATTTGTGTATATTCCTTTGAGGAGTGGGCATATTAAACGCAGCTGGAGTGGGAATATAGGATGAACTTATAGGAGATGGGAACAGGAACTTTTTATATTTTGATATACACCAAAAAGTCAGATATGAGCATCTTTCTAATTGCTAGGAACTGATGGCTCAGGACTCAAATCTCAAAAGACACTTTATTAATACATATTATTTTAACCTCATCAAATCAGAGTCATAAATACCATGTGAATCAGTTAGGTAAACAGAAGAAGCCAAGAGCAGCCTTCATGGAGAAATGGAAGGGAAGTGAGCTAAAGGAGATGGCTTTAGATGCTTTTGTTCTCCCTTTGATCCTCCCAACTGAGACTTTTAAAGGAGCTTCTCCCTGAGAGTCATTACCGAAGAGAGATTTATTGCCCACAAAAGACAGAATAACTTTTGCTACAAAACTTACATTGTCTACTAACACAGTGGCTAGACTTGCATTAAGGCAACTGAGGAAGCTCAGGGTCATGATAGCTTAGGGACCAAGGGTGTTGAGGTGTTTTATAGGGAAGGGCTGGGCCCCACTCAGAACCTTCGAGACCATGAGTAAGGTAGAGTGGATCAACTAAAAAGCTGATAGTCTGGGAGCCTAAAAGATCCAGAGATGGATGGATCCAGAGAAAGGCAGTGAAGAAAGGAGGAAGGAAGTACAAAGCAGGAGGAGGGGGCATGGCTTCAGCTATAGATAGCTAGTTAAACAGAGAAATATTTGACCAGAAAACATTTTCCTACATTACCATAATTCCTAAAGGTTTTGAAGGTCTCTTTGCTCTCTCCACCTAAGCCTGGCTGAGATCTCATTAGTTTGTCTGAAACAAAATCTCTTAGCCTAATTATAATGGCTGGAAAAGACCTTTGTAGTGAAGTCATCTAGTCTACCAAATGCCCTAAATAAGAGACTAGAGACCATACTGCCTGGAGGTTGTTTGACCTCTAAATATCAGACTAAATATCCATAGTTTCCTCCCTGAACCTCCCATACCCATGCTGGCATTGGCATATGGTCTCCCCCAAGACCATACTTATGCTCATTTTGTTCTTCTGGCAGGCCTTCACTGACTCCCATCTTATGGGCCCAGCGAGATCCTAAGTCCAAAGAACACTTGGCACCTGTCCTGGCTATTGGTCCAACAACCTCCCTCATCTCAGACTGTCAAGTCATCATTTTAGGTTCACTATATGCAAACATCATATGTAGTAAAAGAACAGAAACTTCATTCCACCTATAACAGTGAGTAAGCATCACTGAAAATCTTAATTATTCATTCTAAATTGTGGATTTAGAATAAGTTCAAATAAGAAACATTTCACTATGTTCCAAAATCCATTAAAAAACCTTTTAGAGAGTTATATGGCTTGGCTATAAGCTAAACTAAAAATGCAAAAGTTACTGTGACATTCACAATGATGAAATGGTGCTGTTTCATTATGTAGTTTCTCCAATTTTAGGAGCAATTTTATCATTCTAAAGAAAGATAAATGAGAGATGGAGAAATTGGACATTCGATGTTACTGCTGATAATCTGAATCAATTGGATTTCAGGAACGCTATGTCTTTAGTCGCAAGCCTACCTATGTAAAGAGGAAAAAGATGGTGAGGTTTTGTTTTGTTTTGTTTGTTTCCTAGAACCGTTGACAACTCTATGGCTGATGGCAGCTGCTTTCAGAAATGAGCTACTTAAAAAAAAGCTTCTGGTTAATTAAACTAAAGATTATATATGTATACATATATACATATACATATGTGTATATGTATTTTATATATGCATATGAAATATAGATATATGGTTAGTTGGAGTTTTTTTGTTTTGAGAAAGAGATAGCCAAGGCCTTCAGTGAGATCAAGAAGCTGTAAGGAGAGGGGAGCTCCAGAACCATGTACCCAGAGAGGCCAAGCCTGTGAAGATCTGGCAGAGGCTCCATGTGCAGCAGACCAGCTTCTAATGTTTAAGAGACCAGCAGGGAACAGGCCTAAAGGGAGCAACATGATGATACCATTAGATAACGTCAACAGTCCTGCAGTGTCAGATATATAAGTTACTACTCTATGAACATTCCTTTGCCAAAATGATGTCTACGCATGGGCTCCTTTTCTTGCATGTGACCTATGTATATGCCTCTCTATGTGTCCTTCATACCAAATGGAAATTTGAACTATTAATGCCTGACCTTTGATAGAGCCTTCCAAGCTTATACGGGCATGATCAGCCATAGCCAGACACACTGTATGTTGGCTCCAACATCATGATGTCACTTTGGTTTTCTTCAAAGCACAAAGGACAAACCACCACCACCACCACAACATGTCTTACCAACATGTGCTTAAGCTCCTCACAAAAATATATGCATCTGTGGGAGAAAATGCCCCAGGTTTACAGAGGAAATATTTTATGGCTACTTTTGTTACTGTTTCCTTTTGTTAAATGTTTTTCTTTTCTTTTAAATAATTGTGTTCTCTGGCTGTATGTTATTGTTGTTCATCTTTCATTCTCAAAGAGGACCAGTGACATCATAAAGATAATGTCTTGACCTGCATGTGAATTTGATTTAAGTGAGGCAGAGCTGCCCAAAGCTGTCAGCCTCACTGTCTTTTCCACAATCATTGAAGTCTAACAGTAAGACAAAAGTCAAGATGACTGACTATGGCCCTGCCTACACTGGGTGACCTTAGCCTTTCTAAATTAAAGTCTTTCTCAAGTCTGCATCTTAAGGGTAAACATATGAGTGGGGGCTCATGAGCTATGATTTTGAGTGGCTGCTTGCAAATAGAGCATCTTCAACTCAAGTTAGCTGTCCTCTTGGGGATCTCTCCTGTGAGTTAGGGGTGCCCCCAGGTACTCCAATAAAAAAATCTTTAATTGTTAGTTAAGTACTCTTTCCTTGAATTTTTCTCAAATAAGCTCATTCACACTTTTGCTGTGTGGTTACTGCTTCTGGCGCTATGCTATTAACCACAACAGACTGCCAAAGAGGAAGTTATGTAATGAAAAAAATCACACATTTACTCCTTAAAATCAGGGGCATATTGAACGATAGAAACATGCACACAGTTATGGTATTCATAAAAATGCATTTTTTGTAATAAAGAAAACAAGATACGTTCATTAGAATGTTTGACCGTTCTTGACCAAGTCTTAATGCAAACAAAACAACCATTGATTCAGCAAAGGTTTCGCCAGTATAAGCAACGTAAAACTGGACCCTTTGAGTTTGGTTAATTGCTTCAGTGCTAGGGTGGAGTACCATTAAATCTTTCACTTTCTACTAAGAGCACATTAAAGCCCTTCCCACATACCTAGGACATGAATCATCTCTGGAACTGAAATTCCAATAAACTTACCAGGAAAGTAATAGACAAGATGAATTGCACTTTAACACAGTCAGTGGTTGTCAGATTTTTATTTTATTTTTATGGTTGTAACCATGGTGACTTATAAAGTAAGTGAGTCTAAAAGAAAGTCGTAACAAGAAGTATTGTAGTCAATATGGCATCACCCTCCATTATATATTTTTAAAATTTTATCATGATGTTATATTTATGTATAATAACATGCCACATGTGTCATACATTTTGAAACTTAAAATAAAAGCCACATAACAAAACAACATATCTAGTCTATCCAATGATGATAGAAGAGATCAAACAGATAGAAAAGACTCCAGTGATAAAAATGATAGATTGTCCATATGGAGGAAAAAATGAATCAAGGCAACATGTTTCTATGCCTGGAAATATTTCTTTTTAGTGAAATAAAGACCATAACATGGAATATCAAATTTAAGGGAAGAATGTTTGAAATGTAGATGAACAATATTTTATGGTGTTAACAGGTGTACCTCAAATTATGCAATTGATATGTTCTAAAACATTTCAAGGAAATGACATTTATTCATTACACCATTTTTTTCAGAGAGAATTGCCAGTCAGAAATGTGTTGGTTTTGGTTAAAGGATATTGGAAACATTCCAGAACATCAAATAGGTTAGTATGTTCAAAGAAGATAATTTCAGAGTTGGAAGAAACAGTGTTGTCTAAACCAGGGGTGGGGAATCTGAGGCCTCAAGGCCACATGTGGCCCTCTAGGTCCTCAAATGTGGCCCTTTGACAGAATCCAAACTTCACAGAATAAATACCCTTAATAAAAGGATTTGTTCTGTAAAACTTGTACTCATTCAAAAGGCCGCACCCGACGACCTAGAAGGCCACTTGTGGCCTGGAGGTCACAAATTCCCCACTGCTGGACTCTAAACAATACTTGAACAGAAACAATCTCTCTAACTCTACCAAAAGGCTATCCAGCCACCACTGACAGCCCAGTCTACTTTGAAATAGCTCTAAATGTTAAGAATCTTTCCCTTATATTAAGCTAAAATCTAGCTTTCTGCAGCTTGCACTGATTGTTTCTAGTACTACCCTCCAGTGCTCAGTAGACCAATCTCTTTTTCTCATGGCAGGTCCTCCAAAAAAAAGTCAGCAATCATGATTTTCCTTATCCATCTATTTTCCAAGCTGAATATCCTCATTTCTCTGACATGTCATGGTCTGTATGGCCTTCAGCATCCTAGGAATACTCTGCAGTTAGATAATTATCACTCTCCCAACCCCCAACACATACACCTCAATCTTCATACCCTATGAAGAAAATTGAGGTCATTTTCTCAGAGTTCTCTCTTCTTCCTTCATCCTGATCTGTCCCATCTCCTGCTACTTACATCCTGTGAAAAAATGGCCCTTCTTTTCACTAATGCCAACATCCATGCCTTTGTTTACCTTCTGTTCAGTTGTCTCTAGTACATTGTCCTCATACAGGGTCTTTCAATAATCTTCAGTTTCTCCCTATCTACTGATTCTTTCCCTATAAATACACCTGAATGGCCCTTTGATCACCTGTTTTTTTTTCACCACAACCTCCTCTTTTCATTCAGTCAACCAATCCATCAACACACATTTATTGAACACTTACTATGTTCTAGAGGCTGTTCTAGGTGTGGAAGACACAAAGAAAAAGCAAAAATAGTCCTCATCTCAACTTTCATTATCTGCTTCCTAAATAATTGGCCTTTAAACTGCTCTCCCTCCAATCTCTTCCCTTCTAAGTTATTTTTCACACTGCTCCCAGGTCTGATCATGTCATTCCATGGCTTACAGCCCTCCAACGACTTTCTATTGGCTACTGAATAAAGTCCAAATTTCTTAGACAAGCATTTAAAGCCCTTCAAAAGCTAACACTCTACTGCCTATCACAGCCCATCTCATACTAGCCTGTACCATGAATTCTTCATTTCGGCCAAGATGAAGTACTTATCATTCTTCGATTTTATCATGTTCTTTCTAACCTCTATGCGCAGATTGTCCCTTGTGCTTTCAAGAGATACCACTTACCCACCAGAACACATACACACACACACACCTATTCATCAAAAAGGTGTAAGCTCTGGTGCCACTTCTTGATACAGCATTTAGTTTGTCCCTCTGTGTCTCTTATTTTCTAATTTGTATCTTAATGATTTGTAAATGTGTCATAGAACCACTATTAGGCTGTCAATTTTACAAAAGCAAGAATATATCATTAATCTTTGTATTTACACTCTTTCTTCTGTGCTGTACCCTGAAATTGAAAATAGTGTGCTCCCTTCAATAAGTACTAAATGAAGTTTTGCTGTTTGTTGAATGTACTCCCTGGATTTATTTAAAGCGAATGTTTCTATAAGGTGTATGTAAGTAAGTCATTCCAAATAAGACTATGCAAATTTGATAAATTGATCTACCCCAGCACTGACATACTTGTCTTGGTTCTCTCTAGTCACTCTCTGACTGTGTGCAATACTATTTTCTCCATAAGCTGTCAGTAATTACAATAAGTGATACAAATACAAGAAGAATACAATAGGTATTTTTCAGCCACTGTAGCCAATACAGCAGTTTAGACTTTCTCTTAATATGGGACACTAAGAACTCAAAGGGAAACATCATGAATTGTCAATAGTGATAGGTGTCATTTGACTGGATTTGCAAGCTCCATTCTTCGTAACTTTTCTTCAGCCTTCAGTAATGTAGGGTACTCCATTTTCCTTGATATTTTTTAATCTTATGATTGTCTTGAACATGGCTTTTTCCCATCTATCTGAGTATTACACATACACGTACACACACACACACACACACACACACACACATTTATTTGCTTGTTTGTTTCTGGTTCATCTTCTGCTTCCCACATTTTATGGGTATTTGTCACCTAAGATTCAGTCCTAGGCTCTCCTTTTCTCTACACTCTTCCCTATAGAGACTGCATCTATTCCAATGAATTCATTTTCAATCCCTATACAGATTACTCTCAAATATATAATTCTAGCTTGTCTCTCTTCTGAAATACAAACCCATATCCCCAGTGTCTTCTGGATATTTCTACTGGCATATCTCACTCTTTAAATTCAGCATTTCCCAAATTGAATTCATTGTGTTCTCCCCCAAGCCAGACTTTCGTCCAACTTTCTTATTTCTATTGAAAGTATTTTAGCCACACAAATTTATCTTATACTCCCCAATCCCTCCTAGATCACATCAAATCTTCTGCCAAGTCTTATACTTACATATCTTAATACAAATACAAAATGATCTTTACAGCAATAAAGACTTAAATAATATTGAGATATTACTTGTTGTTGGACCTTGCTAATATAACAATAAATACACAAATTAATTTGAATATTTAGTACTATACCAATCAAGCTTGCTATTGTTGAGTCATTTCAGTTGTGTCCAACTCTTCAGGACCCCATTTGAGGTTTTCTTGGCAAAGACATGGGCATGGTTTATCATCTCTTTCTCCAGATCATTTCACAGATGAAGAACTGATGCAAACAGGGTTAAGTGATTTGACCAGAGTCACATAGCTACTAAGTGTCAGAACACAGATTTGAACGTAGGTACTCGACTCCAGGGCTGGTGCTCTACCCACTGTACCACCTAGCTGCCATACTAATCAAACTACCAAAGGATTATTTTATAAAACTAAACAAAAAAGTAACAAAAGTTGATTACAGAATCAAAAGGTCAAGAATCTCAGGGGAAATACTGAGGGGAAAAAGTGAGAAACAAGGAACTCTTTCAATATCAATTCTTAAACCATACTAGAAAGCAGTAATAATCAAAATGACAATACTGGTTAAAAATACAAAAGTTAATCAATAGGATAGATTAGATATATGATACATAGAAGCATTGGATCATAGTAGCACAGCTTCTGATAAACCCAAGGACACCATCTGAGCAATAACTCATTATTCAACAAAACATAGCTGGCAAATTTGGAAAGTAGTCTGGCAGAAATTATGTTTAGACTTATATCTTATACCATATACCATAATAAGTTGCAAATGTATAAGAAGCCTACATAGTAAAGTTTGTATGATGAACAAATTAGAGAAGAAACAATTAGAACCATTTTATAACTATGAATTGGGGGAGAATTATTAATCAAACAAGTGATAAAGAGGACCACAATAAGGAAAAATTGATAATTTTGATTATATGAAGTTGAAAGTTTTTTAAAAATACAAACAGAATGAATTCAAGAAGATTTAGGAGGGAAACAATGAATGGGATAAAAAAAGATTTACAGAAAATTCAGATAAAGGTCTGAAATCCAAGATATATAGGAAATTGATATAAATATATCAGAACAAGAGTAATTCCCAGTAGATAAAATAATCAAAAGATATAAACAGGTAATTCTCAAAAGGTAAAAAGCTGAGCAGCAATAATATGAAAAAAATGTACCATATCACTACAAAATGTAAATTTAAATAACTCTTGAGCTTTTTCACCATACTCATTGAATAGACAAAGATGACAAAAAAAGGAATTACCAATTATTGGAGTGCTATGGGATTATAGGGATGTTAATGTTGGAGGAGCCAACTATTCTAAAAAGTAATTTGGAACTTCATCCCCTCTCCAAATCATAAACTGTCAAAATCCTTTGCTCAAAAAAGTCATAAAAATGCACAAAATACTTATAATAGAACTTCTTGTTTTAGTGCAGAACTGGAAACAACGTGTCCATAATTTAAGGAATGGCTGAGCAAATTTTGCAAGATAAATGTAAAAGAATATTATTAAACAATTTTGTTGCTGTTGTTCAGTTGTTCTGTTATGTCTGACTCTTCATGAACCCATGGAACACAGAAAACCAGGCATTTCTATTGTCCATTATCTCAGGAAGTCTGTCCAAGTTCATGTTCTGTTTCCATGACACTATCTAGCCATCTCATCCTCTGCTGTCCCCTTTTCCTTTTGCCTTCAGTCTTTCCCAACATTAGGGTCTTTTCCAATGAATCCCATCTTCCCATTATGTGGCCAAAGTATTTAAACTTCAGCTTCAGTATTTTATCTTCCAGCAAATGTCCTGAATTAATATCTTTAAGTAGTTTCTGATTTGATCTCCTTACTGTCCAATGGACTTTCCAAAGTCTTTTCCAGGATCACAACTCAAAAGTATTGATTCTGCAGTGCTCAGCCTTCCTTATATTCTGACCACTCACAGTTCAACGTTGCCATTGAAAAAAAACATAACTTTGACTATATGGACTTTTGTTGGCAAAGTGATGTCTCTGATTTTTAGTATATTTTCCAGATTTGCCATAGTTTTCTTTCCAAGGAGCAAGTATATTCTAATTCCATTGATGTAGTCACTATCTGCAGTGATCTTTGGGCTCAAGAATATAAACTCTGACACAGCTTCCACTTCTTCTCCCTCTGTTTGTCAGGAAGTGATGGGACCAGTTGCCAAGATCGTAGTTTTTTTATTTTTTAATGTTAAGCTTCAAGCCAGCTTTTATACTCTCTTCTTTCATCCTCATTAAGAGGCTTCTTAATTCTTCATTTTCTATCTCCAGAGTAGTATTGTATGTATATCTGAAATTGCTGATATTTCTCCCAGAAACCTTAATTCCAGCTTTTGATTCATCTAACCTGACATTTCGCATGATGTACTCTGCACAAAAGTTAAATAAATAAGGTGACTTGTCATACTCCTTTTCCAATCTTATACCTATCAGTTCCATGTTTAGTTCTAACTATTTCTTCCTGGCCTGCATTCAGGTTTCTCAGGAGACAAATAAATGACTTGGCATTCCCATCTCTTTGAGAATTTGCCACATTTTGTTGTGATCCACACAGTTAAAGGCTTTAGTTTAGTCAACAAAACAGAAAATGGCTTTTTTGTTTCCTGAAACACCTTTGTTTTTCTTTCCATAATACAGCAAATGTTGGGAATTTGGTCTCTGGTTCCTCTGCCTCTTTGAAAACCAGCCTGAATTTTTGGTAATTCTCAGTTAACATACTGCTGAAACCTAGTTTGCAGAATCTTAAGCATAACCTTGCTGGTGTGTGAAATGAGCACAATCATTCAGTAATTTGTACATTCCTTGGCATTGCCTTTCTTTAGTATCTGGATGCAAACTGATCTTTTCTAATCCAATGACCAATGTTGAGCTTTTCAAATTTTATGGCATATTGAGTGCAACACTTCAACAACATCATCTTTTAGGGTTTTAAATAGCTCAGCTGGAATTCTTTTACTTCCACTAACCTATTGTTAGCAATGCTTTCTAAGGTCCACTTGACTTCATTCTGCAGGATGTCTGGCTTTAAATCAATAATCACACCATCATGGTTATCACTTTTGCAGGAAAATTTCCCTTGATATCTCTAATTTTTTCAAGAGATCCCTTATCTTCCCCATTCTATTATTTTCTTTTTTTT
>CM053622.1:490457971-490476993 GCA_028646595.1 Phalanger gymnotis
CTTACCTAGCCTACAGAATCGTTCCTTCAGCCTTTTAGATTCTCCCGGCTGGGAAATTTGCCCCAGTCAGAGTGCTCGCAATTTCTAACTCTCTCAAATCTGCTCAGATTCACTTTTTTTATAGGAATCCAACAGAACTTGTGAGAGAGCTCCGGCAAGACGCTGTTTTCATGCGGCCATCTTGGCTCCGCCCACCCCCCATTCTATTATTTTCTACTTCTTTGCATTGCTCATTTAGGAAAATCTTCTCCTCTCTTCTTGCTTTTCTCTGAAATTCTGTATCCGGTGGAGTATATCTTTCTCTTTCTCCTTTCTCTTTTCTTCTTTCCTCAGCTATTTGTAAAGCCTCATCAGACAACCATTTTGTTTTCTTGCTCTTCTTTTTCTTTGGAATGAGTTTTGTTGCTGCCTCCTGTACAATATTGTGAACCTTTGTCTGTATTTCTACAGGCAATCTTTTTACCTATTCTAATCCCTTAAAACTATTTAGCATCTCCATTTCGTATTCACAAGGGATGCTATTGAGGTCATACCTACATGGTCTGATTGTTTCCCCTACATTGTTCAATTTGAGTATGAATTTTGCAATAAGAAGCTCATGATCTGAACCATAGTCAGCTCCAGATCTTGTTTTAACTGACGTGTTACAGCTTCTCTACCTTTGGCTGCAAAATATATAATAAATTTGATTTCCATAATGTTTATCTGGTGATGTTCATGTGCAGAGTTGTCTTTTAGGTTGCTGAAAAAGAGTGTTTGTATGACTAGCAAGTTATCTTCACAAAACTCTTTTAGTCTCTGTCCTGCCTCATTTTGTGTTCCAAGGCCAAAATTTACTGTTATTCCAATTATCTTTGATTTCCTCCTTTAGCATTCCAATCCTCTAAGTTGAATATGACAACTTTTTTGGTGTTATTTCTAGAAGATTTTATAGTTATTCATAGAACTGATCAACTTTGGCCTCTTTGGCATCAGTGGATGGTGGATAGACTTGTATTATTGTGATGTTAAAATTTTTGCTTTCAATTTTAATAGATAGAATTTTGTCATTTTTGCAATTATACCCCAGTAATGCTTTTCTCATCCTTTTATTGATCATAAGGTCCACTCAATTTCTCCTTTACCACAGTAGTGTATGTAATGATCACCTGATTTAAATTCACCCACTGCCATCCATTTAAATTCACTGCCACCCAGGATGTTGGTGTTTAATTTTTCCATCTCCTGTTTGATCACACCGGCTTACCTTGATTCGTGGATCTTACATTCCAGGTTCCTATGCAATACTGATCTTTTGCAGCATCAGTATTTCCTTTCATCACCAGACACATGCATAGCTGAGCTTTGGTCCAGCCACTTCATTAGTATCGGAGGTATTCATAGTTGTCCTTCGCTCTTCTCCAGTAGCATATTAGACACCTTCTAATCTGAAGGAACCTTCTTCTGATGTCATTTTTTTTTCATTTTAGTACAGGCCATGGGGTTTTCTTAACAGAGATATTGGAGTAGTTTGCCATTTCCTTCTCCAGTGGATCACTTTTGTCAGAATGCTCCATTATGAACTGTCCATCTTGGGCAACCCTGCATGGCATAGCTCATAATTTCATTGAGCAATGCAACTCCCTCCACCATGACAAGGCAGTGATCTAGGAGGTATAGCATGCCAAAAAAAAATGCAAAGGAGATAAATTCAGAGGACCATGGCAGAACTTGCTTGAATTCATGAACACATGAAGAGTAAAATGAGCAGGACCAGATAAACACTGTATGACTACAACATTGTAAAAGAAAACAACTTTTACACACTTAAGAACTCTGTTCAGTACAATGACTGATCACAAATCCAAAAGAGTGATAATGCGTGTTTCTCAACCCTTGGCAGAGATGCAAAGGAATGCAGGTGCAGAATGAGGCATGTATTTTCAGACACAATCAATGCATGAACTCATTTAAGTTGATTATTATTATTTGTCAAAAGCTAGGGCTTTTATTTATTTATTTATTAAATATTTATTTTATTATTTTATTTTATTGTGTGATTCAAAAATTGATGGTGAAGGGTTGGTAAGAGATACAAAAGAAAACAAAAAAGAAGAAAATATCAACAAAACATTCACATATACACAGAAACAAACAGAAGAAAGTTCAGAAAGGGGCACAGTATATGTATTTTTGAAATGAGATGTATGCAACATATTGAATTTCTTATAAAATTCTTTTTTTCTCTTTATTTTGTATGGAAGTGGTCATATTTGTCTATGATTTCAAGTTCACAATTTTAAAAGGAGTATTTTTAAAAGAATATGAATACTGAGAACCCTTTGATGTAGACAACTTTTTCAAGGTTTTTGACAATGAAGAGATGAAAAAGTAGTTGAATGAGAGAAGGAGCGGGGGAATATTTTTTAAAGTTTAGTAGGCTAGCTTATTTTAGACAGATACTAGTGAGATTGTACATGTATGAGAATAAGGAGAGAAAGAGAGAGAGAGAGAGAGAGAGAGACAGAGACAGAGAGAGAAAGAAAGAGAGACATGCCTATGAAATCAGATGTTAGCGCATTAGTCTTCATGATGGCCTTATCCCTCACATCCTTCATGATTACAAGGTGAAATAATGCCCCATGAAAGGACTGGCTTTTTTAATGTCTTTCACTACATGATTAAACCAAATCTACCAACTACGCTGCTTCTCTGATAAGAACTTATCCTTCTATTTAAGCAACGATTGATTTCATTTGTGGCAAAAAACTTCAACACGTATTACTTAGTTCTTCTAGTGGTATATCACATGTGGTTTTTAGACAGAGCTCTCATATTAGGGTACAAACACTAAATTAAATTTGGAGACTTTCAGCCAGCTTTCTATAACTACACTTCAATAATCATGGAAGCAGAAATGGATCTCATATGTCTGAGAGTCCAAAGAAAGTTAACCAATGTTATTGCCCTCAACAGGTTCTTTTGAATGCAGTAGGAAATTCTTTGTCCAATAAGAGCAGATATTTTGTTTGTTTGTTTGTTTCCAAATGCAATTGGTTTATTGCTCAAATAAACTAAAACACTCAAGCAATTCTGGAGGCAGAGTCTCCCTCTTTTACAGGCTCATTGTACACTCCAAAGTACAGTCAAATTCCCTCTGTCAAGAACAAGGCTTTGTTGCAGCCTGGCCTAATCAATCCTTTTATCTGTTCCCCGGCCAAAGAATGAGAGTGAAGTGAACATTTTGTTGCAAAGCTATGCTCTGTGTTGTAAGGACCACATATCATCGTTTGGAGCTTTAGAAACTCTCAAGATGAGAATTAGCTGTTATTTCACAGTCCTCCATAGAGCCTTAGCCAAACTTATCTCTAGGCTATAGTTACATTTACAGTATCTCACAAAGCCTCTGGCAGGAAGCCAAAAAAGTCAGGCGCCCACAGTTAGAGGTAATATCTTATTTTAAGATAATATCCTCAGTCCCCTTTTCAACCTCTCTACCAAAGGCATAAAAGAATCATGTAGGACCCAGGGCCGTTTTGTGTTGTCCTTTGTTTCAGCAATAGCCATGACCAAATAATTTATAAACGAGTGTCTAGTCTACTGATGTTGAACATCACCGTATTTAGCTAATTTGGTCCCTGGAGAGCAGACAGTGCACTATTCTCAAAATCATCCCCGGATGGTAGAAACCTCCAGAATTTACCTTCTTTAATCCAGGTTCAACTGCATATTAGCGTGACCTATGGGAGTATGACTTCCTACAGCACAATTTTGAGAAGTCATCCTGGGAATTAAATAGTAGATAACAAGATCCTTCAAGGAGCTATTATTTGATTGACAGATCTATTCCCTCCAGGGATGCTGACTACAATGTTTCTGTAATTTAGTAGATGATCTTTGAAAGTGTCTGTGGCCAATCTGTGTACATTTGCTGCTCAAGTACGTTTGTTTACTACAAAGCTCTTTTTATTTACTTTCCTTCTTTCTCTAGCATTCTTAATTGGTAAAGGGGACCATTGAGTGGTGAGGAAAGGTTAGCAATACTGATATCCCATCTTCCCTCCAAAAGAGATCACTGAAATGTGTATATATATATATATATATATATATATATATATATATAATATATATATATATATGTGTGTGTGTGTACAGGTACATATGTGTATATATATGTATACACAAACACACATACATGTGTGTATGTATATATGTGTGCACGTGTATATATACACACATGGATATATATACATATATACATATGTATATATGTATTCATATACACAAATACACATAAACATATATGTATATATACATACAAAAAGGAGAATGATTAACAAATAAGCAGGACAATTTTAAAAGTAACATGTAGAATTCATTATATACCTTTGTAAAAATGGTATGATATAGAGATTTATGATTTCATATATGTGTATACATAAATGCTCTTTTTTGATGTTTAAGTTTTTAAAAAAAATTAAAGGAAAAGAAAATAAAAAGAGAGTGACTGTGGCCAAAAAATCCAGTACCTTGCAACAAAAGAGTGATGAATTTCATGAAATTTAGCTAGGCAATCTTCAGGCAGCAAAAATACATTCCATTACCGGACCCACACTTGAAATCCTTCCAGCTTGTTGGATCTGCCAGAGTACACCTTTAGAACATTAGAAAATTCATGATCATTACCATTTCATGATAAGATCTCACATAGGAACTTAAGTAAAGAAGGTAGTAATAAATGAATTTTCATGTTACATATATTAATTCATCATGTTATAAGATGAAGTACTGATTTTTCTAGTACCTTGTAGGAGTCCTCAAAACTCCACATTTTTTCCATCATTTTTCCAACTTTCTTGGTGGGTTTGTGTCTCTAGACTTAAAAGTTCTGTGGAACAGAGATTGGACCTGTTCTATTTGAACCCAATGGGTAGAACCAATAGCAAATAGGGGAAGTTCAAAGAAATAATTTTTGTTTAATGTCATGAAACACTTTCTTTTGTTTTTTTTTAGATTTTTTTATTTTTAGTTTACAACACTCAGTTCCACATGTTTTTGAATTCCAAATTTTCTTCCCCTCCCTCCCCTCCCTCCCACAAGATGGCATGGAATCTGATATATGTTCTACATATACCTTCACATTAAACTTATTTACACAATAGTCAAGTTGTAAAGAAGAATTATGACCAATGGAATGAATCATGAGAAAGAAGAAACAAAACCAAAAAAGAAGAGAAAAAAGAGAGCAAATAGTTTGCCTCAATCTGCATTCAGACTCCATAGCTCTTTCTCTGGATGTAGATAGCTCTTTCCATCAATAGTCCTTTGGAGCTGTCTTTGAACCTTGTTTTGCTGAGAAGAGCCAAGTCTATCAAAGTTAGTCATCACAGAAGCAAAGTCTGTGGTTGTGTAGAATGTTCTCTTCGTTTTGATCTCCTCACTCCACATCATATCATGTAGGTCTTTCCAGGTTATTATGAAGTCTGTATCTTCCCCATTTCTTATAGTACAATAGTATTCGATTACATTCACATACCACAACTTCTTTAGCTGTTGCCCAATTGATGGGTATCCCTGTGATTTCCAGTTCTTTGCTACCATAAAAAGAGCTGCTGTAAATATTTTTGTACATACTGGTCCCTTTCCCACTTGTGTGATCTCTTTGGGATACAGCCCTAGAAGTGGAATTACTGAGTCAAAGGGTATGCACATTTTTATAGCCTTTTGGGCATAGTTCCAAATTGCTCTCCAGAATGGCTGGATCAAATCACAACTCCACCAACAATGTAAAAAATTTTCCCACATCCTCTCCAGCATTTGTCTTTTTCCTGTTTTGTCATGTTAGCCAATCTGACAGGAGAGATGTGGTACCTAAGAGTTGTTTTAATTTGCATTTCTCTAATCAGTAGTGATTTCAAGCATTTTTTCATATGCCTATAAATATCTTTGATTTCTTCCTCTGAAAACTGCCTGTTCATATCCTTCGACCATTTCTCAATTGGAGAATGACTTGTATGCCTATAAATTTGGTTCAGTTCCATGTATATTTTAGAAAGGAGACCTTTATCAGAGACACTGGTTATAAATATTTTCTCCCAATTTTCTGCTTCCCTTCTAATCTTTGTTGCATTGGCTTTGTTTATACAAAAACTTTTCATTTTAAAACAATCAAAATTATACATTTTGCGTTTTATAATGCTTTCTATCTTTTGTTGGGTCGTGAATTCTTCCTTTTCCCATAAATCTGATATATTATCTATTGCTTGCTCTCCCAAATTGCTTATAATACCAGCCTTTATTCCTAAATCAGGAACCCATGTTGACTTTATTTTGGTATATGATGTGAGATATTGGTCTATGCCCAGTTTCTGCCCCACCATTTTCCAATTTTCCCAGCAGTTTTTGTGAAATAGTGAATTCTTAGCCCAGAAGCTGGATTCTTGGGTTTATCAAAGAGTAGATTGCTACAGTCATTGGCTACTGTATCTTGTGTACCTAATTTATTCCACTGATCCACCATTCTGTTTCTTAGCCAGTAACAAGTAGCTTTGATGACTGCTGCTTGATGGCACAGCTTAATATCTGGTATGGCTAGGCCACCTTCCCTAGCATTTCTTTTCATTAATTCTCTTGATATTCTGGACCTTTTGTTATTCCAGATGAATTTTGTTATTATTTTATCTAGCTCTGTAAAATAATTTTTGGTAGTTCAATTGGTAATAAGTAAATTAATTTAGGTAAAATTGTCATTTTTATTATATTAGCTCAGCCTAACCATGAGCAACTGATGTTTTTTCCATTTTTTTAGATCTAAGTTTATTTGTATGAGAACAGTTTCATAATTATGTTCATATAGACCCTGGCATGAAACATTTTCTTACAATTAGAGCTGTTTGAAATAGGACATTCTAAGTGTGGAAATGGAAAGTTTTTCCTCTATCAGGCAACTGGTAAAATAGTAGATACAGCACTGGGCCTGGAATCAAGAAAGCCTCGGTTCAAATCTAGCCTCAGAAACTTGCTAGCTGTGTGACTTTGTGTAACTCACTTATCCTCCGTTTGCCTCAGTTTCCTTTACTCTAAAATGGGGAAAATAATATGACCTATCTCATAGGGTTTTTGTGAGGATCAAATGAGACCCTGGTAAAGTTCTTAGAACAGTGCCTGGCACATAGAAGGCACTATATAAATGCTTATATCTTTCCTTTCCTTTTCCTAATAATTGGAAGGAGATACTGCGTCCTCCTTGATTTCAAACAGAGGGTGGATGAGCACTTTCTGGGTATGCCAAAAATAATAATAGCTAGCATTTATGTAGAGCTTTAGATTTGCAAAGTGTTTTACAAATTTGATTTCATTTTGTCCTAAAAACTCTGGAAAGTACGTGATAATGTCATCATCCTCATTTTATAGATATGGAAACTGAGGCCTTCAGAGGTTAGGGGACCTGCCAAAGATCACACAGACAATAGTATCTGATTTGGAGCATTTGAGGATGTATTTGAACTTAGGTCTACCTGGATCCAGATTTAGGGTTCTATTCATTGTATAACGCAGCTGTTGTTCTGAGAATTTTTTTCTGGGTATTGCTTGCACTAGACTGGTTGCATTATGGTCACCTCAGTCCTTTCAAACTCTGCAATCCAGCTTAGCTGTTCTTTCTTTGAATTTTCCTTAGATTTCATAGAAGAGAGTCTCCTTATATGGAATACCTTGACATAATTCTCTTCTTTGAATAAAAGGTTTCTTCTGAAGTTGGGAATGGGATGGGAGGATAAGCTCCTTCTCTTTGGGGCTTTTCCCTCTAATATAGCTTCTTTTTCTTAATAATTCCCCCCTTTCTCCCTATACTTCAATTTCTGAGCTAGGGTACTCTTTCCTCTAAGGAGCTAAATTAACTTAAAAAAATTTTCCTAGATGCCTAAGGCAATATTACTTTGACTCACCTGATTCCAATTAAGAACTCTAGTTATTTCAGGAGAATATTTTAACACATATTTTTTTTCTTTTTAAGGATCCAGACTATTTTCATACCCAATTTACTTATGTTAAAACAAATTTAACTAACCATTCAGCATACACATAGACATACACAGAGATCCTTGCAGATAGCTTTTGTGGTTTTTGACCAAACAATTCCCAGCAATGAAACAAGTGCACATACACCATCTCTACTTCACCTATTGTATTAGAGTACAATATAGAATTTTTCTAATGGTAACTTATAATTTGGTAGTGCTTTAGGATTTAGGAAGAATTTTTCTCATGATGATCAGGTGAGGTAGGTTTTATTTACATCAATTTGCAGATGAAAAAACAGCCTCAGAGAGTTTGAGACTTATCTGAAGTCACAGAGCTTTGATTGCATTCCAGATCTTTCCTGAATCCTAGGCTAGTGTTTTTTTTTTCTCTTATACCTTACTGCTCCCTCTAGTGAACAGGAGTGAGTGTTATAGTCAAAACTCAAGGTTCCTCTCACTTTGGTGACTTCTGAGGGTCTATTGTCCTACAGAGTAATATGAGATTCAATGCAAATTCCAGGGCAGCCAGCAGTTGGTAACTCTTTTGACCATTACTCATGGTCTACTGACAACTTACATTATGGTTAATCTCTTAGGCACTGCTTGTCAAATCAAAGGCACAAAAGGTCCAACCAACAGACTGTTTCATCTAATTTAATTGACCACCAATGAATAGTCTCAGGAGGAAACCTTTCTCTACTAGGACTGGATGGCTGTAACAGTCTCATTCTCCAAATCATCTATGAAATAATAAACAATTTTTCACCCTTTTCCTCTCCCTGTCTTTGTCCTTCTCCCCTTCAACCTCTTTTCCTTTTCTCCTCAAAGCTTTTTTTTTGGCGTCATAGCCTTGTTCAGTAATGAACTAAAAAAGAGTAATAGACAACCATAGGTATTAATAAGCCCAGTAAATACATGGTGACTATTCCTAGAAATATTGTAAAAAATTGAGGAATGAGATATTTCTCAGAAATTAAACTTCTCTAAGTTTAGGGGGATTTAGGGGTTTATGATTTGAATTCAAAATAATGGTTTTCTTTCCTTCTTATAATTGAATTTGCAAAAAAGTAAGTAGCAAAGCTGTTATAATGCAACATAGACTAGAAACACCAAGTTAGCATTAAGTAAGCCTAGCTTTCCTTGTATAATCAATGATCACTAAAGCAAGTGACATCATGGTTTTTAAAAGTCAAGTCACAATTAAAGTACATTTCTATTTCATTAAAATAAATTATGGTGTTTAATATTGTATTAAATTAAAGGACAATGGTCAAAAAACCTAAAAGCTCCTATTTACAATGAAATGCCTTAGATCTACCCAAAATATTTCTCTATTTGCCAAATCATTTTTTTACAACACTGAACATATCAGAGTCATGCTTTTAAAAATTATTGGCATACATATTGAGAAGAGTGTTGCAGAATTTCCTTCTCTGGACACAGCGTGTTGGCTGAAAGGATTTTAGAGCAGTCCTGCATGGAGGAATGAGAACCGATGACTTCACAAGATCTTTCTTTTCCTGTGACCCTTAGCCAGATTCTTGTCTCCCTCCTCACAGTTATTTTTATCAGAGTAGAATGTGTAGATTAGTGAGGGAGTGGGAAACGGTAAGAATAGAAGGAATAAGCTTCTATAAATGGCTATGATCTGCTTTCATTCCTAAAAATTGGAGTTTTCACACTGTGTGGGATGGCAGACAATAGGAGTATGAATCCCCAGCATATTTGGCACCATATGTTCTCTGCATCAGAATATCCTTTAGGCTGCTGTCTCCTGCCCCCTCAACTATTTCTGCTTTAGGATGAAAGAATTTCTAGTTAAGGTTCTACAGACAAAATGATATCCTTGTGTTTGTGAGATTGTGGATGAAAGACTAAAAAGGAACATAAATTATCAAAAGATAACGAGTCAAATGATTTATTACTTAAAGATATGCAAGCATATGCCTTGGGAAATATAACCCATACTTGCTGATCACATAGGGCAGAAAGAGTGTCTTCTTTCTCTCTCACGTTATGCACCCACTGAAAACCCCAATTAGAAACCCCCAACTAGAATATGGCTATCAACAGCTGAAAAGCCATTCTTCCTGTCATCAAGGCTCCAGGGGATATATATGAAAAAGGGGAAGGAAGTAGCTATTGACTTCTTGAATTAAGTCCCTACTCTCACACAAAGCTGTGTGACCTTGTATAAATCGCTTTAATACTCTGAGGTTCAATTTCATCATCTATTAAGCAGAAGAGAGTCATCCCTGCAATTTCTATCTCACAGGTTCCAGCTCAAATTCAAAGGACCATAGAGCAAGAATTAAAAGAGACCAACTGATCTAACCTTGTCATTTTGTAGATGAAGAAACTGAAGTCCAGAAAGTTTAAATGACTTGTCCAGTGTCACATAGGTAGGAAACATCAAACGAGAGATGTGAACTTATATCTTCTTACTCCAGAAAAAGTGTTCTTTCCTTTTTACCACGATTGTGACAAGTGTTGAATGAGATAATGGATGTAAAGCACTTTTTAATCATAGTGTCCTAAAATAACAGTAAAGTTATTGTTGTGATTGTTGTGATTAACAATAAGTATATATACTACGTTCAGGTCCATTTTAAAAGCAGTCAATTTCTCCATCAGCTTTTGTTCACAGACCTCTGAAAATAGGTCTATACTTTTATGTTATAGGGGGAAAGAAGAGAATGAAAGGGGATAAGCATTGGCTTATCTATCTATCTATCTAGAGTTTTATTTATTCATTTATTTGTTTGTTTATGCAGTACCTAGTATGTGCCTACACTGTCCTAAGTATTCTCACTTGATATTCACAATAATTCTGTGAGGTAGTTGCTATTATTATCCCCATTTTATGTTTGAGGAAACTAAGGCAAATAGAGGTTAAGTGACTTATTTGGCCAGGGTCACATTATCTTTTTACTTTGATATGGGGACACCTACCCACATAATTGTTTATGAGAGATGACATAATCTAGTAGAAAGCACAATGACCTTGGATTCCTATGACCTGAGTTCCAATTGCAGGTTTGATACTTAACTGTGTGACCTCTCTTAAACAAGTTAGTTAACCTTTTTGAGCTTCATTTTTGGCATAAGATGGACTTAGACTTTTTTCGAATGAGGATATTGTTAGAAAAACACTTGGTCAATACTAAAGCACTACAGAAATGAGAATTAGTGCAATGATGCCAGCCAAGGTTTGACATGAGCTTACCCTTGGATAAAAAATCACAGGTGGAAACCTAGAAGAAAAGTCAAGGGAATTTTGACAATTGGCTCCAATATATACAGGAGGCTAGATGTATATTTAATGAAAACCAGATAAATGAGATGAAATCCTCTGTGTACCAGATGAAAACAGACTTTTCCTAAAGCTCTGGTTTTGAAAAAAAAAAAGCAAGTAGAACAGATGACCAAATGACCCAGCATATTCAAGCCTGAGCACTAGAAGGGCCATAGTTCTCCATTAGAACAAAGACTCTTTCTTCCCTTCCGAAAGACTATTCAGGCTCTGAACTTTTCCTACAACATGATATTCTGGAAATACTTGTCTAGACAATTCAGTAGCAGCTCATCTTACTTGGGGATTTGACACTTAAGAACACTGAGAGAGTGAAAATCTCTTTCTTCTTTCAACCTTCTGGAAGGGGAAAGCCAGAATTTGGCTTGGGACCCAGAAAAGACAGCTCTGCATCTTGTAAATTGGGCTGCTTCCTTGGGGATTGCCTTGCTTTTATACAGCACACTCAGGTTTCTCCAGTCACATATTTGTAAAACATAATTTTGAGTACTTGTAAAAATTCAGATGCCAAATAACAATGACAGCAAATGCTTACCATGTCCTTGCTGTAGTCACAGAAATCACTTTCTCTACCTGTACATGCTTTTGGTGATGAGTTTGTCTGTCTAAGTGCTGAAGTACCTATTTTCAAATAGTACCAATAGTGACAGAATCAAGGGAAAGGAAGATTTAGTACAATAATTCTGAACCTGGTGTCCTAGTACTTCCAGGGTGATGGATAGATTAGAAGGAAAAAAATAATCCATCTATAACTCAGGAGTTCTTACCCTTTTCCCACCATGGATCCCATTGGCAGTCTGTTAAAAGCCTATGTATACCTTCTCAGAATACTATTTTAAAATGCATAAAATAAAATATGTAAGATTCAAAGAAAACCAATTATATTGAAATGCAGTTTTCAATTTAAAAAAGTTCTAAGTTCTTCAGTTAAGAACTCCTGAAAAATTGAGCATTTCTTTTAATTATTAAAAAAAAAGTTATTCTGCTTGACTAGACAACCAAAGGCATCCATGACATGCAAAAAAGGTCAAAAGAGAGAGGAGAGGAGATGAAAGGACAGGACAGGACATGGCAGGACAGGAGAAGAGAAGAGAAAAGAGGAAAGGAGAGGAGAGAAGAGGAGAGGAGAGGAGAGAAGAGGAGGAGAGGGGAGAGGAAGGGAGGGGAGGGGAGGAGAGGGGAGGGGAGGGAAAGGGAGGGGAGGGGAGGGGAGAGGAGAGAAGAGGAGAGAGAGGAAAGGATAGATAAGGTGACTTACATGAAAGAGTAAAGTTGGTTTCATCACTAGTTGCTAAATTCTCTGTTAACTAAAACATTTATCTAAGTTCAAGTAGCATATTCTCTTGTAAAAATCCAATGCTTCTCCCCACCCATATTACAGCAGGGTAAAAACTTGTGACTCACTATCTCTTCAAGCATCCACTTGTGCAGCTGATGCTCAATATTTATATATAACATCTAACTTAACCTCTTCTTCTACATCTAAATTCTGGAGCTACTTGAGAAAAATGATCGAGCTACAGGTTGAAGCACGCAGGACAGTCGGAAGGAGTGGCAGAAGGGGCACATCTGTGAGGAGACTGTTGCTGATGCAGTAGATCAGAGATACAGCTGACAGATGGGAGGCCACACCTAAGAATAGAAAAGCCTGCTAGAATGAAGCCAGATAGCTTGGTGGACAATTTGGTTGGGATTCATGTGAACTAGCAGGTACAGTATATGAAGCTAAACCATGGTTGCTTCCCATTACTGCTGCTTTGAGCCAAAACTCTCCTACTGGTTTTCACTTAGAGGTTGCTTGAAAACATCTGAAGCATCAAGCTTGGCATTCCTTTAAAAACCATGTTAACTAGCAGTCCTTGGCACTCAAAGAAAGGGCGATAAGCTATTATTATTTTAAATCATTAAAGAAAAGAATGAGGTCGTGTGTGCTAAAATCAACTGACATGAGGGATGTCTCAGGACCTGGTTATAAACTTGCCAGTTTCTGAACATGATATAACTCTTCTATTATCAGGGCAGATGAAAAAGCCTTCCTCTCTAGATTTTACCTACACATATTAGCTGAAATATAAACAAAATCTTCATTAATTCCCCAATTTCAAGGACACCTTTCTATCCCCTATAACATGGTGTTTATGACTATGGTACTTGAAAAGCTCCTTTGCAACTATGATGTTATTTGGTGTGAGATGAAATTATATTTAGTATTTTCTCTTCCTTCCCTGTCTAAAGAGTCTTGGTTATTAAAGAGTGGGAGGGGTTGAGGGAATACCTCATTATAAAAAAAATTCCTTCTAAGGTGCTTCCTTTACCTGTTCCCTTAGGGCAGCCTAACAGAGAGGTTCTGCTCTACTGACTTACCATTAAGACTTTTACAACCATACTTCTGACCACAAAAGTACTATGGTCTTATTTTCTGTCCCTACATTTATTTGGCAGGAAATGAGACACCTTTAGTTATGACTTAATTTGTTCCCTTGTTCTTTTACAATAGACTCAGTTCACTAGAAAAATTCTGAGCAAGGACATCATAGTATCAAGACTGAAAAGAAATACAGTCTAAAGTATTTTGGTGACAGAACTTTTTGTCCCTTTACTTCTTTTTCTTTTTTTGGGCAGGAAAAGAGAAACTTACTTTTTTTTCTGTTTTAAATCAGCTAAGTGTCATAGTGCAGAGAGTCCTAAATGTAGTCTTGTGTTCAAGTCTTGCCCTTATACTTACTAGATAGATGTGTGATTCTGAGGCAATCGCTTAATCTGTTAACCTCAATTTCTAATAGCACCTAATCTCCCTAAGTGGATAGAAGCAAATGAGGTAACATTTGAAAAGCACTTTGACAGTCTTGAAGTGATATGTAAATGCTAGCTATTGGTGTAATTGTTGCTATTATCATTTTATTTAAATCTAGAAAAGGTTTTCTATCATGCCTTGTATTGAAAACTTACCTTTTCCTGGAAAGAACTTTGGCTTACTGACCCTCGACCTGTCTCTGTATGTATTTGGGGAGGGGAGAGGGAAATAGAAGACAGCTTTTCAAAGCCAAGCCAGGAGGCCACACTAAAATCTGATATATCCCACTGTAGACACAGAGCCTTTGTCTGGGCATACCCTGTCTGCATTCACTTGTCAGGAGTGTTATGTTCCTCTTTCCAGGAACAGAAATTGAAGCACGAACTGCTAAGCTATCTTATTAAACAATCTGGCGAATGGAAGGGTTTATATAAATTAAGAATATTTTAAAAATATATGTTCCACAAGGACAGCTTTGAGTCCCAGAGAAGAATTGGGAGGTAGCCAAGGGTTACTTATCCAACTCTCCTATAATTTCTATTAGCACCTCGGGACCTCCTGTATCCTCTCTCCTGTACTATCTGATCTCATTCTATCCTCAACACCACTAGGCATGAAAGCCATATGTTTGCCCAAAGGAACCCCTACTATGATGCCCTGATGGGGCTGCTTTGGACTTTGTCTATGGCCTCCCAGGTATCCAATGTTAACAATCCTGTATGTTCTATAGCTAGGCTCTGTTCTCTAAAAGGCAATTGATTAGAAGCTCCAGTGGTCACTCATTGGCCTGATCTCAGTATTATTCAACACAGAATCTTTGACCTGTTTTGTTTCACACCTGGTCTGTTTTGCCTTTTCTCAGGCAGGCTGGTGGCCTGCCACTTTCAGACCCCCTACTCACCATATGGGTGCCAGACTTTATGTAGACATCGACTTAGCCTATTCTTAGAAAGTCAGAATTCCAGCATTTAATCAATCCACTTGCCTCAGCCTCCCCAGTAACAGGGATTATCTTATCAGCCAATATCTTATCAATCAGGCAAAATTCTGGTCAGTCAGAAATCCTTTAGACTGACAAATGGAATGAGAACATAACTTAGGATCATAGGACATGAAGTCTAGAGCTATAAGGGATATCAGAGGCCATCTAGTCCAACCCCCTCATTTTTTTAGATGAGGAACCTGAGGACCAGAGAAGTAAAAGTATTTAGGGTAAGAATCTGAAACCATCCTTTGAGGCTCCCAATGCATCATTTAATTAAACAAGCTTATCAGGTACTTACAATATGAAAAGTCCTGAGCAATACACTCATTTAATAAATACCAGAGACAATATCTGGAGTTAGAAGTTCTTGAATACCCAGCATTGTATTGACTATATCATACGGTCTGATAAAAATTAGCAAATATCAGGGTTCATTTTACTATTTACTAAGCTTAAAATATTGCACATGTTATTTTTAAAAAAAAATACAACAGGCATTTAGCAAACACCTATTATGGGGGCAGTTAGGTGGCTCAGTAGATAGAGTGTTAGGCCTAGAGTCAGGGAGACTAATCTTCATGGTGTTCAAATCTGACCTCAGACACTTCCTAGCTGTGTGACCCTGGGCAAGTCACTTAACCCTGTTTGCCTCAGTTGCTCCATCTATAAAAGGAGCTAGAGAAGGAAATGGCAAACCACGCCAATATCTTCTCCAAGAAAACCCCAAATGGGGTCACAAAGATTAGGATATGACTAAAAAAATGACTAACAGCAACATTATACGTCAGGCATTGCTCTAGGTACTGGTGACACAAAGAGAAAAACAAAATATTCCCTACCTTCAAGAAACTTTCATCTTACCTAAAGGAAATAACATATACGCAAAGAAGTCAATATAAAGTACACACTAAAAAAGAAGCAATTTCCTCTATTGGCTCTGTGTCTTTCTTCCTGGACTGTGCCATCATACATCAGCTGCCTTCTTACTCTGTTCCCTCATCTCTGTGGCTTTCTCACCCTGGATCATCCTTCCACTTCTTCAGGCCCCTTTAACCATTGGTGAGTTTATCCTAGAGCTTTCATTTTGAAAAAGGTTCTGACTCTCTGGATTTCACCGCAATGCCTCTGAAAATCACCTCCCATCTTATTACATAAAATATTAATGAATGATTAAATAAACATGAAAAGTTTGTCAATGTGAAGCCATAACCAAGCATCTTTTAGAATAAATACACAAAAGTATTCAAAATCCTATAAAAGATAGCAGATCTCTTACAGCTGGGGAGGATTAAGATACCATCTAAGTCTTAAGATACTGTCACTTCAGAAAGAATGACTCTAAACTATTGTCATACTCTATAATGGGGTCTTGGTGAATATGTTTTTGGTCAGGGAGGATTTTCAGTAACCTTTCAAATCAAATCAAACAAAGGAGCTATCTATTCAAACTAAATTTAAGCCTAGTCCTGGGACCATTTACCTAAGATTCAATCATATTCTTTCTGTGTTTCTATTTTTTTTTCCTGTAGAGTTCTAATTACTAAATTTCATTGGATGTATAATTGTCTCCATTGGGGAATTCCCTTACCCCCTTTCAGCTTGCGATCTGTCTGTGATTTACTAAGTCCTAGGAAGCAGCTTGATGCATATAAACATTAAAAGTCTTTCCCAGGGTAACTCATCTAGTGTCAGAGGCAATATTTGAATCTAGACCTTCCTGAATCTAAGCCTAGAATCTCAGCCACTACACCATGTTACCCCTATCATACCATCCGATTAAAAAATCCACAAAAATCAGGGTAAATATCAAATAAGCTTAAAACATTACAAATAGTGCTAAAAATAGTTAAACAAACATGAAGAACTTGGAAATCTTAAGCTATGTCCAGGTAAGCTAGAAAGGCAGCGCTGTGTGCCAGAAAATACAATGGTGTAAGAATTCAAAGATCCTAGAGTCTACCTCAATTCTGCCATGCCCTATATCCATTTGAGTAAGCCACTCAATATTTCTAAGCCCAAGTTTTTTTTTAAATCAATGATAGGCAAATGGATTGAAAAATGTATGTGTGTGTGTACATATATGAGAGAGTGAGAGAGAGAGAGAGAGAGAGAGAGAGAGAGATGGAGAGAGCATTTATTATTTACAATGTGCCAGGTACTAGGACTAGACTAGATATCTAAAGTTGCTTCTAACATTAAAATTCTGCTTTCTATAAGTCATTTAATGTGTGTATTTTAATTTTTTTTATTTTATCAGTTATTTAATACATGTGAAATCTCTTTAAAAACTATTAATTACTATAGAAGACAAAGAAAAGAAAGATGTTTAATGCTGGAGGAAGAACGGAATGACAAGCACACCAATATACAGTTGTTAAACCTTTGAACTGGTCCAACCATCCTGAAAAGTAATTTGAATTATGTTAAGAACATAACTAGAAAGTCCATTCTCTTTGCTTGATTCCCACTGTTCAAGGTATATTCTCCCAACAAAGTCAAAGAATGAAAGGTCCTTTATATACTAAAATATAGTAAAAAAAAAATTTGTAGTACTAATTAAGCAATTTGAGCAAATTAAATGACTTGATTAGGGAAGAGCTAAACAAATCTTGATAGATGAATGTGTGGAATATTACTATGTAACAATAAATAAAAAGTAAGAGGAATATAGAGAAACATGAAATGATGCAGGGTATAAACAATGCACAAGACATAAACAAGAATAACAAGAAAATTGAAACCTACATAATTATAATGATGAAAATTGTTACTAACAAGAAAAGAGAAAATTTGCATCTGTCCCTTCTTTGCAGATACGGGGCTCTGTGGAAATAGGACATGGCATACATTGTCTGACTCAGTTGATAAATTGATTATCTTTGCTGAATTTTTTGCACTTCTATAAAGGATGGTTTTCTTGGTAGGGGTACAGTAGAGGTGAAGGATGCAAAGTATCCCAGAAGTTAAAATCACACTAAGACTTTTAGGACATGCTATATTTGAAAATGAAGGTCATATAAAAATAAAAGTTGAGGTTCACTTTTTTAAAAGAAAAAGCAAACAAAATATTTTATATCATAGTATAAATTACCATTTGTAAAATGAAAAAAACCCTCAAAATCTTTAAAGAGTATTATCTTGCAAAATGTAGATAATTAAAAAATAAGAGGTCTGTGCTGGAAGCAATATGATGTTGAAGGCGTTGAGGAATTAATTCTCAAGATACCCAAGAATAGAAAAAAAGCTTGAAAAAATGACAAATGAGATGGCAGAGGAAAAAAACATAGGATTTAGAGTTAGAACACCTGGTTTAGCATCCTAGTCACACCACTTCTAGTTGTATAACCATGGACTTATCCCTCATTTATTCTCCCTGGGCCTCAGTCTCCTCACCTGTAAAATGCAGGAGCAAAATAGGAAGACTTATTTAAAGTGATACAGAGTGAAGTAAGCAGAACCAGGAATCCAATATTCAGAATGACTGAATGAAAACAATAACATAAAGCTGAAAGCTATGGAATTATAGTGACTAATTCTGCTCTCACACAATTCACACGATTTAAAGTTATTAAGTACCTACTACATTTCTGGCACTGTGCTAAGTATGGAGGATTGAAAGAAATGCCTTAAGAAGCTTACATTCTACTGAGGGAAGATAGCATAAAAAAGGAAGCTGAAAAGGGAATGGGGCACTTGAGACACTTATTTTTTTCACACTCCTCTTAGAATACATCTTGCCAAATTTTCTTTTAAAGATCCAGAAGCCAATGGGCAAGAGATGGAATTTGCTTTTTTTCACATTTGGAAACAGGTGAGCAATTAAAATTATGCTTTTATTCTTTGTTGTGGAAGTAATGCTACAAGGTAAACTTTGGTTTTTGTTTTGTTTTATTTGCAAAAAAATTAACACCTCCTACTAACATTTAACAA
>CM053622.1:490477493-490496104 GCA_028646595.1 Phalanger gymnotis
CCATGTTGAATTGCTTGACTTCTTGGGGAGGGTAGGTGGGAAGGGAAGAGGGGAGAGAATTTGGAACTCAAAGTCTTAAAAACACATGTTCAAAAAAAAGTTTTTGCCTCCCACTAGAAAATAAGATACACAGGCAATGGGGTGTAGAAATTTATCTTGCCCTACAAGAAAGGAAGGGAAAAGGGGATGGGAGGGGAGTGGGGTGACAGAAGGGAGGGCTGACTGGGGAACAGGGCAACCAGAATATACGCCATCTTGGAGTGTGGGGGGGTAGAAATGGGGAGAAAATTTGTAATTCAAAATCTTGTAAAAATCAATGCTGAAAACTAAATATACTAAATAATAAACTGAAAAAAGTAATCATTTAAAATGGAACACTAGCTAGTCGTATACTCTGTTACTCCTGATGCCACACCTCACGTAAATTCCTCCTTCTCTTATACCCATCCTACTTCTGTTGCCTTCATAATCCTCTCCAGCAATAGCTTAATTGTGTTCTGAGTCTCTTTGCCTAGGGAAACTGAAATGTTTGAGTGGGGTCTCCCCATCATAGAAAAAAATGTAGCCTGGAATGCACCCCTAGGGAAACCTGGCATTTCATGAAGGGTGGCTGGGTTTCCTTTCTTCATACACTTTAGCTTGATAAATTCCAATCCCAGAATCTGAGGGGACAAATTATTTAAAACTTAGATTTAGGCTAATGTCATAGGACTTTCCCCAAAGATACACTATGTATAATATGAATCAGGTTTAGGTAGCTATTTATTTCCTACACACACAAGAAATGCTAAAACATAAACACAAAACTATTGAGCATTGAGAGTAAAAATTAAACTAAACAAGCAACAATGGCAACTATTGTTATACTGGACTGGGAAATTGATTTGTTGTTTGTTGTTCAGTCATTTCAGTTTTGTCCAACTCTTTGTGACCTCATTTGGGGTTTTGTTGGCAAAGATACTAGAGTGGTTTTCCATTTCTTTTTCCAGTACATTTACACTTATGTCCATTTAAACATGTAGCCATTTGAAGGGGTGCTTCTTAGATATTTTGTATTTCTACTTATCTCTACACTGTCCAAGCAACTCCTGGTTCTTAATATCTATTAAAATGGCTGTTAGTGGTTATCTTCTCCAAGAGCCCTGGTAGGGTTGTCAGAGACTCATCATCTTAGCCCCATTTGGCACCAAGGCACACTGAAGTAGAGACAAAAAGTGGCAGTGAAGCCACCATTTGTTAAACAAGTGAAAACACTACCAGCATCACCTCATCCATCACCTCCCCTCAGGATACCTTGGAAATAGCCTGGTACCTTGAACCCAAGAGATTGGAGAAGGTCAATGCTCTCCAGATCACTGATCTTGCATCCAGCCTAAGCCCTCCCTACAGATATCAATAAGGGGAGAAATCATAGTGGAGAAGAAGCCTATCAAACTTTCTAGATATGTAAGATCACAAATTCAAGAAAGATGATGCTCTGAGTCACCAACTGGAGGCTCTAAGTGTACTAATATAAATGAATTCATATATCTGTGATTTTATCCTTCATTCTATATCCACAAGGGAAAATTGACAACCATAGAACAAAAGAATGTAAGAAGTGAATACTTATACATTATATTTCTATTGTAATTATACAACTTTGCCTCTACGGTAAGCAATTAGACAAGATGGACTGAGTCTTACTCATATTTATACATCCTACAACACTTAATGAAGTAGAAGCTTTCTTTCTAAGCATTACCTGATTTGAATGTATTGATTTGCTACTAATAAGATGATTGCATGTACACATACTCATTCAATTAGTAGAATATACACTGAATTTCAAATGGTTCTGCTTTCTTGCAGACAAAAAGCAATTCACAATATTTTTTGCACATTTAGAATTTCAAGTGCTAATTAAATAAAAAAATTGGTTTTTGAAAGTAGATTTTCCCCCCAATGTGGTAATAGTAGACAGATGTTGCTACATATATTGTGCTTTAAAGTCACTTGCAATACAGTATGCCAAATATTTTACAGTCACTTTTTCTGGTTCAGTGAAAAAAAAAATCCTATGCATGTGTACTAGCAAAGAGGCACTGTTAATCACAGCACATTAATATCACATGTTCCAAAGAACAAAAAAAATCATATGGATTTCATTTACATGTCCAAATGTATATATATATATATATATATATGTATATATATATGTATATATTATTTAAAGGAATATAATGGAAATCTTTCTTTAAAGCAGCTTAATTATTTCCATTAACCTGGCCAGTGAAATTAGAAGGGTCAGGAAAAGTAATTTTCTTTTAAATTCATGCCATGGATTAATCAGTTATCCAAATATTTCTAAATTGCACATTAAATAAAATACCAAATTATCAAAGAATTGTTAGGCTAGAATGAGTCAAGGAAAGTCTCCAAGTTCATTTCCATGCCTGTAAAAATGTATATAAAATGGCCTTTTAAAATCTAGAGTGCATGCCAAACAGTAACTGGTTATCCTTAAATTTTCTTCCAGAAATTTATATTTCACTACTGTCCACCTTCCCAAAAACAAAGTTCCTATTGCTTCAATCTAGCCACCATTTCCTCTTGATTGATGAGAACAAGATCCAGAAGAGAATTTTCCAATTTCTGGTATCTTAACCTTTTGAAAGACGAAATTATATTTAAGCAAGTAAAGAAATCATTAGACACCCTATTTTTTGCTCTCTCTGGTGTTTTCTCATCACATATTTTGAGAATGAAGTTATGTTGCAACAATGCTATTAAGTACAGATAATCTCCACAGAAAATATTATGTATGATCTTTTTAAAAATAAACATGAAATAATCCACAAGAAGAAATATATGTAACACAGTCACATATTCAGAGTGCTTATATCACTGCATGCCAGAACCACTAGATCACCCATGGAGGCTGGAATAGAGGAGGAAGGAAAAGGGGATAAGGGACAAGGACACCTATTCTAGAGGTTTTCTCTTTGATATCTTATCTTCCCATGGCTGCCAGCCCTGAATGTCAGTGTTGCTCTTTGGGAACAGTTACCTGGCCTTTTGCACTGAAAAGTACTTTCCAACAAACACCCAAACAGATCCCCTAACAACATACATTTCCTGAAAACAGATAAGTATAACTGACCAATAACATGATTATAAGTGATGGCAAGTCACTTTTCATTTCTATACTTTGTTGATTATTAATGGAAAGTGTCATTGTTCAGTCCTTTTTCAATGATGTCTGACTTTTGGTGACCCAATTTAGGGGTTTTCTTGGGGAAGATACTGGAGCGGTTTGTCTTTTCCTTCAGCTCATTTTAAAGATGAGGCAACTGAGGCAAACAGGGTTAAGTGACTTCCCAGGGTCACACAGCTGAGAATGTCTGAGGCCAGATTTGAATTTAGGAAGCTAAGTCTTTCTGACTCTAGGCCAGGCAATTTATTTACTGTGCCACCTAGTTATCCCTGTTAATGAAAAGTAATTCCCTTCAATTCCATTCAACAAGATTTATGATACCTTATTTGGAATTTATCGTGGTATGTGGTATAAAATGTTGGTTTAAAACTGTTTTTGGAGGTCAGCTAGGTGGCTCAGTGAATAGAGCACTGGCCCTGGAATCAGGATGACCTGAGTTCAAATTTGACTTCAGACACTTGACACTTACTAGTTGTATGACCTTGAGCAAGTCACTTAACCCCAACTGCCTTGCCTTTCTTCCTCAAAAAAAAAAAAACAACCTAAATTTCTTGGTCAGAATGCATTTCTCCTTTTCCCTATGCTTATCACACAAAGAGTTCCTTCCTTATTATTTTGTTTTCTTGGCTATACACATTAAAAAAAATATTTCGTCTAGTCTATTCCACTAATGGACTTTTATATGTTTGTCAATTATGACATAATTTTTACAATTACTGCTTTGTAATATACTTTAAGATCTGGCAAATATCTCATTATTGTTGACCTTCTAGTCCTCCAAATCAGCATTGCTATTATAATTCTAGAAGTATTTCCTTTGATAAGTTGATTGTTATGACACTCATTCTACAGTGATTTTAATTATACACACACACACACGCATATATGCATGTATATGCATATACATGTATATAT
The DNA here is from genome assembly GCA_028646595.1 of Phalanger gymnotis. Classification (NCBI taxonomy): domain Eukaryota; kingdom Metazoa; phylum Chordata; class Mammalia; order Diprotodontia; family Phalangeridae; genus Phalanger; species Phalanger gymnotis. The sequence goes on from CM053622.1 coordinate 490,481,605, forward strand.
TTCGTTGCGGCCTAGCCACAAATAGGGGATATATATTCCATTATTTACATGAAAGTTGTTTTATACCTGTATTTGTGTCAGTCCTTTGTGTGTCTTGGTAGGTGAACTCCCAGATACGTAACTCATTTTATTCTTATCTTAAATGGAATTTCTTTTCCTCATAGATTTTGCTTGTAATTTGCAGAAATATTGATTTTTATTCCATAGATTTATTTTGTGTGTTGATACAAAACAGATGCTTTGCAGTAATTATTAGTTGTCTCAAATATCATAACATCTGCACATGGAGATAATTTTGTCTCCTCTTAGCTAATGCTTGTATCATTAATTTCCTTTTTCCTCGCCATTGCTATACCTGTCATTTATAGCACTATGTTAAATAATAGAGGAGATAGTGCGTATCCTTGTCTCATTCTGATCTAACTGGGAAAGCCTTCAGTATTTTTTCATTACAAATAATGGGGTATGTCCTGGTTTTAGATAGATGCTTTTGATCATATTTAGAAAACACATTTATACATTTCTATTCTTGCTTTTTAAAATTTTTTTTACATAAACAACAGATCTGACCATGTCACTCTCCTTAAGAAGTTCCAGGGGTTTCTTCTTGTGTCTAGGATAAAATACAAATTCTTTTTCTTGGCCTGTATAGTCCTTCACAATCTGACTCCAATCTGCCTTTCCAAAATTACTTCAAATTAATCTCCATTTTAACAACATTTGCCTGCTTATTATTCTCTGTACATAATATTCCGTCTCCTGTTGCTCTTTCTTTATACGTCATCCCCCAAGTCTAGAATGGGAGCCCTTCTCTCTTCTGCCTTTTAGAACTTCTGACTTTCTTCAAAACTAAACTCAAAGCATTGTCCCTTAGATGAGGCATTTCTTGTTCCCTCCCACTATGTATTGATCCCCACCTCACTCCCAACACGGAAAATTATTTCGCACATATCGGTACATATTTTGTATTTACCTTTCTATATATGAATGAATGAATAGATGAATGAATGAAAACATGTTAAATAATCACTTTGTGTTTTGCAATACGCTAAGCAGTGGGGTAAAATTCAAAAGACATACAGTCCCTGACCTCATGAAGCTTATATTATAATGGGGTAGACAAAACATAAGGAGAAATCATTTCCAGGAAACAGAGTTTTGATCTGGAATGTCACAGCAATCTTTAGTGAAGCCAAAAGGCCATAATCAGTATGTTTTTTTCCAGAAGCAACAGTCATGTTGATTTGATTACAGTTCTCAAAGCAAGAGATAGAAAGGTATGGGGATCATACAAGAAGATACATGGTCACAGAAACCAGCAGAGCAAGGATGAGAAGCAGCCAAGAAAAAATGACAAGGTGTTATGATGAGCAGAAACTTCAGCACACACCCAGATGGTCCACATCCATTCAAAAACAAAAAAATCATAGCTTGTTGGGAGGGAATCTACGGAGAATTTCTGGAGGTGGGGTGGGGCATCTCCACCAGTTGCTTCATTACTAATATGTTATGATATAACCATTTTTAAGTATTTAGTTTAACTTATGGCAAACAACCAAACTCATTTGTCCAAAATGATCCTGAACCACAAGTGTGCACTCTTAAGGATTCAAAACCTAATGATAAGCTTAATATCTTCCTTCCTTCCCTCCTTCCTTCCTTCTCTCCTTTCCTTCCTTCCTTCCTTCCTTCCTTCCTTCCTTCCTTCCTTCCTTCCTTCCTTCCTTCCTTCCTTCTTTCCTTCCTTCCTTCCTTCCTTCCTTCCTTTTTTCCTTCCTTTCTTCCTTCCTTCCTTCCCTCTTTTCTCCCTTCTTCCTTCCCTCACTTTTCCTTCTCCTGTTTCCTTCCTCTCTCTCTTCCTTCCTTTCCTTTCTCCTCTTTCCTTCCTTCTCTTCCTTCATTGCTTCCTTATTTCCTTCCTTCCCTCATTCACAATTTCAGTTTGAAGATTTTCTCACCACTCTTGTAATCTAGAATCCTAGCATGAAATTGGGGATGAGAGGTTTTAATTCAAAAGAACATATCCCAGAGTATTATTTATTTGGATAATTTTTAACCTCCTTAATATTCATTGTTCTGAATTGGATAATTACTTAGCAAAGCAAGCAGTTCTTTTACCTTACATAACAGTAAAAATATTTCTTATTTTGAGTCACTACAAGTTGAAATAGTGTCTTCCTAATGCATGACACTTGAAAGAAATAGTGTCTGACTTAGCAGAAAGGGGAGGGTTAGAGCAAATTTCATGTACAGTTCTTAGAGCCACATGTTTGCTGTGGAACATGAAGCAAGGGAAGAATACAAACCTTTATAGAACCTTGGTAAGATGCTCAGTGATCTGTATCATGTAAGAACAATACCATAAAATTGTTAATGGGTTTTAACACAAGTAGGATTTCCCTCTCTGAGGAATAAAGGCTGATGAGAGCAGCTGCCAGCTGTGGAGATCATTACCATGGGAAGTCAGAGCCCAAACTGAAAAATTTTTGTCACACTTTAAAAACCCAGTTCTTTTCATGTATCTCCTTTTGGTGTACTCTAGAGCATTTCTCAGAGGGCCACCTTCAGAACACTTAAATGTCTCAAAGCTAAAAGATGAAACATACATTAAAAGACTCCTCTGAATTTTTGAGAAATACTTGTCATAGTCTGCATTCATAAAAGACCACATTATTGGCATTTCATATACTAAACTCAGCTCATCATCATTTCCCCTCAACTTCCCAGTAGTCTTTCACACTAGAAACTTACAAATCATCTCTGAGTCTACAATTTCCCTCACCCCGAGGCTTGATCTGTCAAGGTATTCCATTCCTAACTCTTCAATAACTTTCACATCTGTCTATACTTCATCATTCCCACTATTAGAACCCTAGTGCAGGTTCCCATTTTTTATAATTTGAACTATTGCAATAGACTACTCATGGCCAGCTTCTAATTCTGAACCAAACAATAAAATACTCAGAGAACAGGGACTGGACCTGTGATTTCATTGGTATAGTGTGTAATATATTTTACTCATCACTATTCAGTGAGCAAAATGCCTCTACTGATACAGCAAGTCAGAACTTTTTCTGAAACATATTCTTAGACAATTGCCTAAGGAACTATGATATATACTCAGGGAAACAAAGTCAGTACATGTCAGAGGAAAGAATGAACCCATAAATTTCTGGCTTTAAGGAGGACTTTCAATCCACTATGCCATGTTAATTCTATTTTTGTTATAGCCATTTCTATCCCTCTCTTATTCTCTCTACTAAGACTGTAGACTCCTCAAAGAAAAGGTCCCCAGGGGCCTTATTTGTCATTGTGTTTCCCATGCCTACCCAGTTCTTTCTACCTAGAGCTTTAGGACTTCCAGGACTCATTGTCCATTATTTCATTGAAAATGTTACTTCCTCAACACAGATTACAATCCTTACAAGCACTGGTAAACAATCTTTGAGAGGTGCAGTAGCTGAAAAACTCATTTCCCTGAAACCAACCTGCTGAACTTAGTCCGGGCTTCAGATGACAGTCAGAGCTCATTATTCAAAATCTTTCTAACTTGATATAACTGTCAGCCTTTGTTTTCTACTGGCATAACCTTTCACAGTCCAAGATCACCTTTATGCCACAGTGACACCTTAGAGCTGTATAAACTCCTTGTGAATAGTTAATTACTTCATTATTTTTCCTTGTACCCTCAGGGCCTAACACATGGTAAGTGTTTTATAAATGTCAAATGATTGTTTGATTGACTTTAATGGAGATTGATCCTAATAACCACTTAAAATATTTTATGAACTTATTGAATGGATTATTATTCATTTTGCATTGAGTTTCACTTGCTGCATCATTGGTCTTCATTTACAACACAGGCTAAAGAAAGAACCCCATCCCCAATAGGGTAAATAATAATTCATATCATTACCCATTTGTAGCCAGAGGTGTATAAATTAGGACAGTGTTCTTTTTCCTTCCTTTCCTTGGAGTTTATTACTTATGCTTTCTTTCCAATAAACAATAAAGGAAAATTCTCCCTTCATACCTATTTTCTCTCATAGATCATGGTCATGCCTGACTCTAGAAGGAGTATAGCATTTCTTTGTGGAGTACTAAAAGTGTCTATTACAGGAGAATTCTTTCTTATGTGTGGCCAATGACCTGCCCACAATTCTCTGACTCATTATTCTCCTATAAATCCAGAGCTTAGTCTAGTAAGGGGTGGTAATGGGAAGTGAAGAAGTAGAAAAATAAAGATGTTTCTTCACCTATCATAGAATTGCTGAGGGATGCTGTAAGGGCAAGCAAAGTGGGACTTTTTACTGTTTTTTTCTTTTGGAGTGCTTCTCAGAACCAAGGAAATCAAGTGTCTTTGATTGAGTCTTGCCCTTTTTTGTAGGAAGGCCCACATCCTTTTGCTAATTAGGTCGAGAGAGGTGTGAAGCCCTCAAGAGGTACGAAGCCCTGGGGCCATGAAAAAGGGTATATACACTCTGAGGGTAGCCCTTAAGCTGGAACTCTTAGAACTGCAGGAGGAGAGGTTTGCTTGGGGACTCACTCACTGGAGGAACGTCATGTGATTTGACCAGACAAGACTCTGGGTAGCCATTGGAGCTCCCCAGCTTTGAAAACCCAGATTTTGGTGCTTCTCTCTCTGGTAATTGTATGTGTTGCTATAGTCAGATGATTAGAAGCTCTGTCTGCTGATTTGTGTTATTTGCCATGTTGATATAATTTCTGCTTGTAATTTCTGTTTATGTTTTCTCTGAAGTGCAGGGTGCTGAATTTTCCTCTGAAATAGGTGAATGATATACGTACGTTTAATTAAAGTGAGATTGTAAAGCCCTTAAAATTGCTTTCCTTAGAGGAGCAGATCAAAGAACCTGTGCTAATAGCCCTCCTGTGTGCTGGTGTTATTGGCCTAACACAGCCACAGTAGAGGCAAGTAGCAGCATTGTTGTTACAGATGCCAAAGCATGCATATACCAATGTATATAAATTGAGGTTTGGCGCCAGAAAGGAAGATTTAGAGGGAGTCTCGGTAATGCAATGAAAAAAAAAATGGATAGGAAATCAAGAGATCTCGGTACTAATCATGGCTCTAATTAACTGTGATCTTGGGCAAATCACTTCAGTTTTCTAGGCTTCAGTTTCTTCAGCCATAAAACGAGGTGGCTTTACTAGATAATTCCTGAGGTCCCTTCCAGGGCCAATATTATCTAAGTTATTTGTCTACTAACAAGTCAGAGCTTATCTTTAGGAACACTGGCAGAACCAGCAGTATGATAAGGCCATATTGGTATTCCTAATAATGAATCCTTTCAACAGAGTTCAATGGAGAATCACCTCAACCAAATCTTATAGTTACAGGAGCTAGTGTTATTTCAAGACTTCAATGTAATTATAGATCTGGATCCAGAGGCTATGTCTTAAGACTCTAGCACGAAGAAAGAACATTCCCATCTGTGTTTCCATGTTCAGCTAGATGAAGAGAATATCTCCATACTCTTTCAAAGAGAGGAAACATCTGGATTAGGAAACATAATTCCCGAATTAGATCACTATGAATCAGTAAAGGGTAAAGCACAAAGCCCTCAGTGGTTAAATGATTTAATAAGTTTCAACATACACTGTGTATAATGAAGCTTTGTCAAAATAAATCTGCTGGGATGTCAGACAAATTGAACATTTTATGCAGCAAGACAAAGTGATTTGGTTAATTTGTATAAATTGCTTATTCCTAGAACAGTTTTGATCAATCGTCTAGGTATGTGATGCTAATCACAAACAAACCAAGACATCTCTTCTAGTGTGAATCATGCCAGGATACTCATTTTAACTTTTTAACTTCTCTAAACTCTAGTGACATGTCAGGAACTAATACTGTATTCCAGGAGTTTGGGGTGTGTGTGTGTGTGTGTGTGTGTGTGTGTGTGTGTGTGTGTGGAGGAGGAGGAGGAGGAGGAGGAGGAGGAGGAGGAGCAAGAGTGATAGAGGGGAGAATTAATGGTCCTTTCCAAAGAAAACCCAATATAGTGCAATCTAGTCTTATATAATACAACAAGATTTGATTAAATGGCTACTATGTTCAAGGTGCCATCCGGGTCTGGTTTCAGGAATAGAAAAAGAAAATAAAAAACTAGCCCTGTCTTCAAAGAACTTGTGACATTGTGGGAGATATCTAACATGTAAGAAATTAAGAAGAGAGAGAATACTAACAGGTCAGAAAATCAGGAAAGGCTTTCTGTAGGAAGGGCTTGAGCTGGGCCTTGAAGGAAGATAGTAATTGTTTCTAAAAGGCAGAAGTTAGGAGGTATGTGTAGGGAGCATCCATGGAAAGGTGGGAGATGAAATATTTAGTTTGGGAAATAGCAAGTAAACCATGTTAACTAGAATGTAGGGACCCTGAGGTAAAGTAATGTGAAATGATCCTGAAAATGTAGGCTTATTCCTTAAGACTTTCATTCCATTCTATTTTATCTGATACCACATAGGCAACATTGTCTGGTGAAGGGACCAACATGAATTAATGATGTTCTAATAGGACTGGGTAGGACCAGAACCACTTGATTCCCAGAGTGGGCCTTTTTTCCCCTTCTTTTTCATTCTTTACTATGTCAGTAACACATATACTGGCTAGGTTTTTCTATAGTTGGTGGAAGAACCAGGCACAAGGTGCTTTAGAGATGCAAAATTAAATTAGGCTTTAAAATATTGATGACCTCACAGGTGGGACACATGTCAAGGGTAGTTGAATAGCTTGTTTGATAGTTTTTTTTTGTTCTCTATGATCACAAAAGTTTCAATAGTCCATCTGTTTGGAGATTAGTAACTACTAACATCTCCCTCGTACCTCCCAGAATCCCCTTTCTCTCAGAGTCAGGAGGAAGTAGAAAAAAAAATCACTATTCTTCAGTCTCTGATCCAATTTTTAATTACTTAATCCCAGGGCTGGCTATCCAATTTGTGGTAGAAAATCAGGAAACTAGAAAATTGGAAAACATATGTGTATGTATAATATATTTTGAATTTTGTGTATTTTCATTTCTAAATCATAAGAATGGTATGTATTCACAAGCAATTGGCATTCAAAAATCAGAGAATTTTAGAATCAGATAGTAATACCTTAGAAACCATTGAATTTAAATCGTTTCCACAATGCAAATATTAATCAAGCACATCAAATATGCCAAGCATTGCAAGGAGTGCCCAGGATAAAAAGACAAAAGTGAAAAATCCTTAGGTGTGCATATCCATGCATATGGATAAGTACACGCAAAATATATACAAAATAAAAGTAAAATAAATTCAGATGTTGAGGAATCAGGGAAAGCCTTATAGAGAATGTGGCACTAGAGCTAAGCCTTGAGAGGAGCTACAGCTTCCAAAAAGAAAGAAAAGAGGAAGGAGATGAAATGACGAATTTGGAGCATAAATAAGACAACTTGGCTGGAATGTAGAGTGTATTAGGAGGAATGGGAGTTTGAAGTCAGAGTTTGAAGAATTATATTTGTTATTCTAGAGGTTATAAGGAACCACAGAAGATGCTTGAGCATGATACTGACATGATTAGGCCTGTGCTTTAGGGTAATCAATTTGGCATTGGTGTGGAGGATGGATTATGGAAAATAGAGACCAGAGACAGATCAATTAAGGGGATATTCTAATGGTTTAACTTTAAGGGAAATGTAAAGAGAGTCAGAATTAATCAATGGAGAGAAAGGCACAGATGTAAGAAATGTAAAACTGTAATCTATAAGACTTGGAAACTGATGATATAATAGACTCATTATAGATACAGATGCTATGGACTTTAGATAGCATCTAATCTGACTCTTATTTTCCAAATGAGAAAATTAAGGTAAAGTGGTTTATCCAAGGCCACACAGCTAGTCAACAGCAAATTTAGGATAGAGGTATTTTGTATCTTGGACCAGTATATTTTCTACTGTATTATTATACAGTTATCCCTTCCACATGATGACTTTCCCTATCGTTGTTTTAATATATCTTGGGTCAGTATGAGAAATTAAATGGAAATTTGGGGGGAGTTGTGCAGAGGCTGGAGATGACACGTGAAGGCCAACAGATGCCACAGAAGATGTTTAGAAACTCAGAAATGCATAAACTATAAGTATAGCATTGTATAACATCACCACATTTTATCTTTTAGTACTGTAATATTTCAGACTTTTTCTCTGGTAAAAAGAGAGGGCCAAAATATTTGACGTGGATTTTCCAGACTGCAGTAGCACTATACCCCTAACAACCATGATCTGGAAGTGACACTGTATATTCTGCAATTTAAAGGTTTTCCTGACGTTAATATCTGTGTCATTTTCTACCTCTTTCTGAAAATGAAATTGCTGGGTGGTATGCAGGAAATTCTAGAAGACTAATCAACCATTCCTCACCTCAGCTAAGGTTTAATCAGAGATATCTTCATATGACATAGACCAAACAGGAAAGGTCTACAGACACCAAACATTCGTTGAGGGGATGAATTTGTCTTTACCAGAAGACATGTTTACATATAATGTCAAAAGCAACATTTATATTTCAGAGTCCAACTTCGCCAACTGTTGCTTTTTCTAATTAGCTCTGGAATGTGATTCATAGGGAGTTTCTCTCTCTCTCTCTCTCTCTCTCTCTCTCTCTCTCTCTCTCTCTCACTCTCTCTTTCTCTCTCGCTCGCTCTCTCTCTGTCTCTTGCTCTCTTGCTCTCTCGCTCTCTGTCTTGCTCACTCTCTCTCTCACCTCCCCCCAACTCTACCACGATTCTGCAAGTGTAAAAAACTACAGAGACTCCTTCTATAAATGCAGACTGGCCTATAACCTGTAGGACAGTGAAAGTAAAGTGATTTAGGAATGGTCAAACCTATGATTTATAACAGGAAATAGTTTTTTTTCCAGACTCCAAGGGCAGTTTTCTATCCATTTGTTATACCATATTGCTTTGAGTAGACCTCTACCTTTCTTTTAAAAGTATTGGGAAAGGGGAGGTGGCACCAAGATGGAAGGTAGCAAGAAGTAGCACAGTGAGCTTTAGACCTTACCCCCAAAACAAAACAAAACAAAACAAAACCCTCCTCCAATCAAATTTAGAAAATATATCTGATATGAATTTTCCCCAATGGCAAAATTCAAGAAGAAAATTACAGTGCGTCGTTCCCACTTCTCTCAATCCATACCAGCACAGTGACATAGAGAGGTGTGAAGACAGTAGGAATGGTGTTTGGCTAGGAGCAAGGGCCAGACCACTTCAGCAGAGGAAGAGAATATGCACTAGGGCAAGAAGAAATCTCAGGACCACACTGGGCACCAAGATGGGAAAAGTTGGCAAATGGAAGCTTTGTCACCCACTACCTAGCTCTGGATCACAGATGCTGACCAAGGGGACCAAAAAGGGGACTTGCACCCAGAGGTGGCACTTTAGGCTATGCACCAAGAGGAATAAGTTCAGAAACAAGCAACAATAGTGGGGTTCAAACTACACAAGCAGAAGTGGAGGTAGCCATGTCTTAGTACCAGCTTCTAGCCCAGTCTGAGGCCTGCAGAGAAATAACTTGGTAGGTGATTCTGAGACCAAAATGTCTCCCAGAGTTCTATTATTGTGAATAGCAGACCTTCCCAAATGACTGAAAATTACTAAGTTCCGCAGCAATCTACTATTGTTCAGACCCAAATCCAGCTCAAGAACCTGTAGAACTCAGACTAGGGGAGGCAGAAGTCAGACTTTGCCCTGTATTATACCCTGCTGAGATTAGTGACAATTTGTAGGTCTCTAACCTGAAATGTCCTTGAGATCCTGGAACAACATAACATTCAATACTCTAAGAAAATAGTAATAGGACCATCCCAGAATTTCCCTCCAGAAGTTCAAGGTCTGACCCTAACAAGAAGCGTGAAGTCAGAGACTGAACTGGAAGAATGAGCAAACAAACAAAAGAAACCTGCTATAATAATAATAATAATAATAATAATAATAATAATAATAATAATAATAATAATAATAATGCTTTAGGGTAAGGAATGCTGAAGACATAAACACAGAAGAAAAAAAATAGCTCCATAATATCTACAAAACCTCAAAGAAAAGCGTGGCTTTCGAGCATCAACTAGAATTCCTGGAAGAAATGAAGTAAGCATGAAAGAGTTAAAATGTGTTTTTCATAAATGAAATGAGAACACTAGAAGAAAACAGAAAAGAAATGAAATTTGTGAAAGAACACATTTGGAAAAGAAGGAAACAGAAACATTTATTTTGTGCCTCCTCTATGTCAAACACTGTGCTAGGCATTTTGCAAACATTATTTCATTTTATCCTTAGCCCTGGGAGGTAGGTGCTATTATTATCCCCATTTTTTACAGTTGAGAAAACTAAAGTAAACAGAAGTTATATGACTTTCCCAGGGCCACTCAACTAGTAAGCATTTGAACCCAGAGTTGAACTTGGGACTTCCTGATTCCAGGCCCAGCTCTTTATCCACTATAGCACCTAGCTGCCCCTAAAAGAGAATTAAAAGTTTGGTGAGGTACAAAACCTTGCTCGAGCAACAGACTCCCTGTAAATTAGAATGGACCAAATAGATTTCAGTGACTTCACATGACAACAAAAAATATAAAAACATTGTAAAAGACAGAAAATCTAGAAGAAAATGTGAAGTATTTCACAGCAAAAACTGATACTGAAAATAGATCAAGAAAAAAAAACATTTACTGTATTACCGGAATGAAATGATTACACCTCCAAAAGAAGCCTAAACATCATATTTCAAATAAAAACTTTTAAAGAAAGACTTTAAGACCTTTTTAAAGAAAAACATTAAAGAAAACTACAAACATATCTTAGAACCAAAAGAGGCCAAAAGGAAAATAGAAAGAAAGAATTCATAGTCACTTTCTGGAACACATCCTCAAATAAAAACTTTCAAGAATATTTTAGCCCAAATCCAGAACTTCTGTGTAAAAGGGAAAAATAACAATACTTCAAACTGCCAGAAATAAAGAATCCAAGTATTAAATACCCATATTCAGGATCACTCATGATGTAGCATCCACCACTCTAAAATAGGGGACAACAGGAGATACATTTCAGAAGGCAAAGGATATGGGTTCATAACCAAGAACAATTTGCCCAGAAAAATGAGTATAATATTATAATATTATAAAGGAAGAAATGGGCCTTTATTGAAATGGAGGTCTTCCAAACATTCCTGATGAAAAGATCAGAGCTGCATAGAAACTTTGAAGTTCAAACACAAGAGTTAAAAGAAACATAAGAGGTAAATGCAAATGAATAATAATAAAAGTCTAAATAAGAAATATATTCAAATATAGGTAGATGATTCATATGTTCCATTTGAACCATATCATATCGGGGGTTATGAAGGAAATCTAAAAGTGTTCTGTTATTTACTGATGATCTTAAGAAAAAAATATAAAGAGAGAGGAAGAGGAACACACTGAGGGTAGGGAGAGGGGAAAGAAGAATAGAAAAAATTATTTCTTATAATCAGGATTTGCAAGTAAACATGTATACAGACAAGCGGTGAGTAACTGCAACTTGAACTGTTTCACCATACACACACACACGTGCACAGTTGGGTACAAAAATAAATTTCATAGGATAGGGAAATAGGATGGAAAGGGGAGAAGGGAAAATTATGACAGTAAATTAAGGGAAAAATTAGTCCCAAGCAAAATTAACTCTGATAACGTACAAAAAAATACAGCTTTATATAAGGTGGCAAAGAATGGAAATCTGAGGAAGTGCTCATAAATTGGATAATGTCTGAGCAAGTTATTGTAGATGAATATAATGGAATACTGCTGTGCCACAAGAAATGGGGAAGAATTTGATTTCAGAGAAACTGGGAAAATCTAGTAAGCTACCTACAAAGAGTGAAATGAACAAAACCAGTAGAAAAAATTATGCACTGACAACAATATGGTAAAGTCAAACAAATATTTGAAAGTATTAAAGATTGTCATAATGACCAATTCGATTCCAGAAGACTAGCGATGAAATATACCACCCACCTTTTCACTGAGAAGTGAAGGAATCAAATTGTAAAATGAAATGTATTTTTTTTTGATATGACCAAGGAATTTGTTTTGTTTGTACCTATACTTTTGTAACAAGACTTGTTTTTCTTTTGTTTCCAATTGTTTTATTGCAAGGAGGACACAGGGTTGAGGGAGGGACAGAAAAAAGACAGATTTTTGCTGACTGAAAAAATAAAATATCATTCAAAAATATAAAGTATAATAGGTGACAAAGGGGAGAGGGGGAAAATGATTACTTTGTCATAATTGTACTATACAATGTAATAAATCTCTTAAAAATTTTTCCTCACATAAGCAGGTAGAATAATTACAAAATTACTCCCCTCTTCTTTGCCACAATGGGAGAATTGAATGGGGATGGAGGAGGGTGAGAACATAGGCAGAGAAAGTAATGTTTTTGACATACTCTGCTTTAATAAATCCAGAATCTATAGCTTTTGAATGAAAAGAAATTCCAGGAAACACCACCAGTAACTGAACTGAAAAGCTCATGTTTCCAGAGAAATAAAGAAAAAAAAAACATTAAAAGCAAGATTTTTCTTCCCTTAAATGAGAACTAGGACAATGTACTAGTCAAACAGTGTGCTTTTACCTTCAGTTTTGTTCTCTCCACAAAAGGAAACAAGTCTATCATTCTACTAGAGCTCAATAATGCCCAGACTGTTATAGCTGAGATTTCCTGGAGTTTATGTTAATTTCATGCCATTCCATATGATGGTAGTCTACTATGGTTCATTGTCTCTCTTTAAATCGTTAAAAACACTTGGCCATTTCCTTTGAGATAGCATGATAAATTAAAAGCATATGAACATTGGAGCACAACTGCTGTTATTCCTCCCTCCACCCCCAAACACCTTTCCACCAGTGAAGTGCTCCCCCACATCTTTACTCTATGTAGAACTTTAACTAGAAACATTTACTAATTTGTGACCAGTTGAATTATTAGAGTTCCCATGACTGTAACAAAATCTGCTTCTCGAAACATAAATATGTATAAATAAGGATGAATTTTGTTATGATTGACAGGCAAATAATTAGCAATATTAGAGTTGGAATAGGCCTTGGGAATGATCTAATTTAAATACTATCATTTTGTAGATTTAGAACAGTGGGCCTGGAGTCAGGAAGACTCATCATCAGCAACAACTATAACAACAACGATATTTTATAGATTAAGGTACTGAAGTCCAGAGATATTAAAGTACTTGTTGAAGCTCACATTATTTGTGAGTTTCAGGTTAGAATCTAGTTTTGTGACTTCTGCTTCAATGCTATTTTCATTTACTTTAATATTTCAAGGAGCCATACAGTTGTGGGATCATAGGTCTGGACCTGTATCTCAGAGATCTTCTACTCTTCCTCTTTCCTCCTCTTTTTCCCTCATCCCTCTCCTTCTCTTTTTACGCTTATCCCTCTTCTTCCTCCCCCTCCCCTTCTTCCTCTTCCCCTGTCCATTTCTCTTCCCCCCTTTGTCTCCTCTCTTCCTCCACTCCTTCCTTTCTTTCCCTCTCCACTTTCCTCTTTCAATATCATTGGTTGAATATCAGCCACAAACATAGCAAACCTTCTATAACTTAATAGACAGACTTTGTGAGTTGCTTTGGCAAAAATAAAATATGTCACCTGGTAGTCAACCTTCTTTTGATGAGGCTCTTTTAATTTCACCAGCCTGGACTTCAAGAAACAGAGAGACAGTCTGGCCCTCCTACTAAGTGCTTTTCCAACTTGTTAGGACAACTCCTATCTTATAGAGCTTGCGTTCTATTGTCATGCCTTTTAAAAATGTAGCCCTCTCTATGTCACAATAGGACATTAGTGAAGTACTTTAAACATAAAGTTTTGAGCTGTCATGGGTCTTAAAGACTATGTAGCACAAACTCATTTTACAGAAAGGGAGACTGAGACCCACAGAGTGATATGACTTGGTTGAGTTCACATAATTAATAAATATTAGAGACAATATTTGAACACAGGCCTCCTGATTTCCAATCCAGAGCTGTCTCCACCATGTGGGGACTGTTTCCATTAGACCAAGAGCTTATTGATAGTACTTTATATTCATTAAGTTTTAAAACTGTGGCACAAAGGCTTTAACTAGCATATAATAATGCAAATGGAGTCAAATTTTCTGCAGGCTATGAGAATTAAAACGAGTACCCTTGTTAGAATGAAAACAAAATAAATGCTAGCTCAGGCTTGTCAATTAAAATTAATTCTTCTTTGTCTATCAGTTCTATGCCTGATGTATATTTAATGAAGAAATGAGATATGAAAAATGAGGCAAAAATAGATTGCATTTGGGGAGGAATCACCAGGAGGAAGGAGAGATGCATTGTAGTAACTGTACTCCTTCCTTTCAGCTAAGATAAACACAAATGGACACATACTCCAAATGTGGCAGGAGAAACATCCTAACTCATGCCTCCATTCAAATACATTTTTT
>CM053622.1:490496604-490539245 GCA_028646595.1 Phalanger gymnotis
CTAGCTTAAGCAGTTAGTCTGATTCCTGAGTCCAGAGTTCAGGGCAAACTGGAATTGTTTCTTGCTCTACTAAATGGGTAGAATTAATATTATATGAGAATTTCACTACAGCATTAGTGATATTGCCAGATGGTTACAAATCATCAGAGCTCAATGGGACCCAATGTTTGAGTAGCACTTACAAACCTAAAGTTGTGGAAAATCAACACCTTAAAAAAACTTTTCTTCTGACAAACACAACTCTTTAGCCAACCTCAGGTAATGATTTTTGCTATTTTCATTTCTTGGGTCTTTATTTTACAAGACTAGAGATTAAAATAGTTAAAATCACAAGTTTTTCTGCATGTGTTAGATAATTGATAATTGATTTTTAGAAAGAGTTTTCCTTTACTTTTCTTTTTTACTCTTCTCTTTCATTTTATCTTAATTGCAAACAAATATCCAAAAGAGGGTTACATATGAGTGTATGTTGAGAAAGCAATTCAAAAATTTGGCTTTACTGTAATTCATCTAAAGCCCCAAAGCTTCAGATGGTTATGCAGCCTAAGCAAAGTTCTTTGAAAATTTCAAACTAATTATATATCTACTCTTTTTGCATGCCAAGTGACAAAATCTCTAGAAGGCAAAAAAGCCTGTGCTCCAGATGCTTGAAAGTGAAATATTAAGAGGTTAAAAAATAGTTCAACACCATAAGGAATACCTACTTTCTCTGGTTAAGTCCACGTGGCATTATAGCATATGTAGACTTTGGAATCCTTAAGTGTTAGAGTTGGAAAGGGGGGAAAAGGGGGTTACAATATCACTTTAAAGATCATTCCAGATGAAATTATTGAAGCCCAAAGAGGTTATCTCCACAGAAATGCCAAAAGTGAAATTGAGATCTGACAATTTTTGAGCTAATCTAATCCTCAAGATAGCCTAACTGGATAATAATGATCCAAAACTATTTTTGACTTAAACTGTATCCTTGTACCTATACTGATTAAATGATTTCAGATTATAGATTTAGAACTGTAAAGGAACTTTGGGGCCATGTAGTCTAGGGGCTCTTAACCTTTTTGTATGTTATAGACCCTTTTGGCAGTCTGAGGAAGCCTATATACTTCTCAGAGTAGTATTTTAAAAGTATAAAATAAAATATATAGTATTACAAAAGAAAATAATCATACTGAAGTAAAGACATAAAATTTTCCCACATCCAAGTTTGAGTAGCCCCTGAAATCCATCCATAGATCCCTTGAGGGTCTCTGAACTCACAAACTCCTAATCTATTCCAATCAAATATTTTACAAATGAAGAAACTGAGGCTGACAGAAGTTAAGTGATTTGTCCAGGGTCACATAGCTAATAAATGTCAGAAGCAAGATTCAAATTAAGTTCTTTCTAGACCAAATCTAGTTGTCTGTAATCGCTAAGCCACATAGCTGCCTCTTAGCTGTTCTTATATTATCCTGTGTCAACAAAATTTAAAAGACTCAATAATGAGTGTTCACAAATCTAAAGAATATATTAAATTCCGTTAGTCATTAAGTATTGATGCCTTCAGTAAAGCTTTTGAAAGTGTAACAAAAACAGTTCAGCTTTTCCTTTGGAAATTCAACATAGCTGTTTTTTTAAAGAAAGTCCAAGAAAAATAACAAAACATTCTGTGTCTTGCTTTATAGTATGCTGTGTACTAATTGAAATATAAATAATACGAATCTTCTGAATTTATCTTTTAAAATGTAATTGCCAAGAGATGACAGAGTAATTTAGGATATCAAATGAAGACCTGAAAAGTATCACACTGAAAAACATTCCTGAGCAAGTCTTTTGGAAAGAAAAAAGGGGGATGATTCTGCATCAATGGTAAAGATATACACACGTAAACATATGAGATTTATTTTATACTTAATTTTCAGTTATCTGGGTGAAAGGTGGGCAAGAACGGGTCAGATATTTGAAATCTACAAATTATTAACAGTTATAATTTTATGCACGCTTCCACCTCTTCAATTTAAGAAATAAATTCAACAAGCATTAAGTACCAGTTAATACATATGGCACTATTTTCTCACAGAATCTACAAGTCTAACTGATATTAATAATATTGACGTATGTTAAATTTTCTCCTTTGCCTTCTATTACTCACTTTCTGGTAGATATTCTAGTATGCAAGATTTTGCTTAGATGAAGATAATAGAACAAATTAGAAGTAAAAATGTACAAAGGCCGTGAACAGTAGAGAATTGGCCACAGCTCTGTTTTTGTTTGGCTACTCTATACCCTCGGAATAGCTAACATGTCTCCCTGCCTAATGAGTACTATAGAGAATAATGCTCATAATTAGCCAAATGTCACCACCCTAAGAAAATCTAATTTTCCTTTTTTGCTGTCTCAAGCCACCTTCTGAATTAACTTCCTAATGTAAATTCCCTCTTCAGTGTCTTGAATTGTCTCTCTTTTTTTAACATTCAAATTTAATGAAGCCTGCAAAGTAAATTTTTCAGCACTCCACTCCCTAAATTTCTCATATTTCCAAAATGTTATGACCATTATATAGTAAGTATAGTATACCCAAAACCTAAACCCATATGCATGATAGCCTTTCAAGCAGTATTCTGGTGAACACCCTACACATGACTCACTGGGAGTGCCTGATGTCCACTCCAACCAGATGTAGATGTTCCCATACCACTCCATTAGCATAAGTTTCTCACACAACAAAAATATGGATATTTTCTAGTAAAAGGCTGCCAGTTGCTAAACTACCAGTGGAGTATGAGAAAAGCTTTGTGACCCATGGGCCATGTGACCCATAATACATTATCTAGGCTTCCTGAAAACTAGTGTTACTGCAGTTTTTAAAACATGTCCATTATTTTAGACATGCATAAAATCCACAAGTATTTAATTATTATTATATATATATTAAATACTGGATACCCCAAATTTTGCTAGGTATTCAAGGATATGGCCTCTACTCTGAAGGAGCTTGTGATGAAATTGGGGTGAAAAGATTTACATACAGTAATTAATTAGTAACAAGCTAAAGATGATAATAATAAAGGGATCATAGAATCATAGATCTAAAGTTGGAAAGGAACTCAAAAGTCACATGTTTTAAACCCATCATTCTATTGGCCCTTGATTTGTCCAAGGTTATACAAGTTGTATGTATCAAAGGAAGGATCTGAACCCAGGGTTTCTGATTCAAGGGCCAGTGCTAGATAAATGTCTTGGAACTAAGAATATGATAGATAGTTTATGTGATTAGAAGTAGGTAAGTGATGTAGTAAATAGAGAGTTGGACCTGGAGTCAGGAAGACCTCAATTCTAATCTGGCTTCAGACACCTACCAGCTTTGAGACCATGGAAAAGTCACTTAACTCAGTTTGCCTTAGTTCCCCATCTATAAAATAAACTGGAGAAGGAAACAGTAAACCACTCCAGGATCTTTGCCAAGAAAATCCCAAAGAGCATCATGAAGAGTTGGGAAAGACTGAAATGACTGAACAACTACAACAAAAATTATCTAAGACACATAACAACTGCAGACATCATTTTTCTCATCATTTGCTAACTTTGATTCATTTAAAATTTCACAGGTATTTATTAGGGACCTACAATAAGCAATACATTGTGCAAAGTTCTAGGGCAAATAGAAATAAAAGTAAAGATAGTCTCTATCCCAAAGGGATTTATAAGCTATCAGGAATAATAAAGCATATGCACAGATAAATGAAATGCAAATAGAATATTATAAGTTCATCATATTATATCATATAATATAACTATATTATTATAAGATAATAGGATCCTAGATCTAGACCTGTAAAGTGCCTTACAGGTAATCCAGTCCAACCCCTTCATTTTACAGTTGAGTGAATCATGGCCAGAGAGGTGAAGAAATTTGCCAAAGATCACACAGGTAGCTAAACCATAAATAAGAATCCCTGTATGCTGCAAATTGAATTAGAAAAGCACAAGTCAACATTATCTATGTTCTATTATATTTTTATTTATTTTGTTAAATATTTCACAGTTACATTTTAATCTGGATCAGGTTGAGGGCAGTATATTTGACATCTTTGAATTAGATAATCTCTAATATCTTTCAGCTCTAAATCTATGCTTCAAAGCTCCTCTGGTAAGAAGAGTATAAGTGCTATGAAATCAGATAAAAGAATACATTGTTGTTGTTAAATGATTTTTCAGTTGTGTCCAACTTTCTGTGATCCCATTTGGTGTTTTCTTGGCAGAGATAATAGAGTGGTTTGTCATTGATTTCTCCAGCTCATTTTACAGATGAGGAAACGGAGGCAAACAAGGTTAAATGACTTGCCCGTAGCACCCATAGTCCTATAGCTAGCAAGTACCTGAGGCAGATTTGAACTCAGGAAGATAAGTCTTCCTGATTCCAGGCCCAGCACTCTATCCACTTCGCCACCTAGCCACCCTTAAAAGAATGTATACTACTTCTTAATACTGTTAAACAATCCTCATGAATACCAACATTTATTCTTTGACGCTTTTTCTTATAGCTGTTTTCACATTGTCATCTTTTGAATCTGTATCTTGGTCTTCCCTGCCACCATAGTAATTTTTTATGGTCAAATTCTTTTGTTTTTGTTGTTTGATTTATTTTTCCAACCAAGTTCATGACTTCAAACTTTATGTTAAAGTTGGGCTCTGCTAATCTTGGGGTGGGGAAGCACTGTGACAAGTTTTAGGCTTTTTTGCGCTGCTATTTTCCAAGTGAATTCTGGGGGTCTGTAAGTTTTCTGTGCTTCCAAGGTGGTGTGGTCCTTGGAGAAGTGTGGTCCAGTTCCTCTGGTCTGTGCTCTGGTCTTTACCCAGGAAGGGCTTCTGGTCTCCTGCAGCTGTACACACTAGCATTCCTCTTCGCTTGGAACTGTAAGCAGGGCTACTACTGTCTTGTGACCAACCCCCCATGCTACTCTCCACCTGGAACGGTGACCCAGAACTACATAATGTGCAATAGAGTTGCCAATCAGTGACAGCTGTACCCAGTGCCATCAAAGGGTCTCTTGTAATCTCTTTCTGAATATTTGTCTGATCCCCCTCACTGTTTCTGGGCTGAGAGCCCTGGAAGCTGCTACTGCTACTACTGCTGTTGCTATTGCTGCCTCTGTTTCCAACCCAGTATCATAGATTTCTCCTGCCAACCTCTTAAATTTTCTTAGGCAAGGAAAAATGTCTCACCCCAATCTTTTATAGACTCTGCCACTCTAAAATTTGATTCAAGATGTTATTTTGAAGCTGTTTGGAGAGGAATGTAGGGAGAGTTCAGTTGGGCAGCTGCCCCTAATCCAACATATTGGCTCCAAGTTGAAATATTATCATTTTTAAAGATAAAATGGAACTTTATCTATTCTAATCTAATCTAATGCCTTTCTTTTATGGTCAAGGTTCAAAAAGGTTGTGATTTGTTGTAAGTGGGGCCCTAGACAGTGACTAAAGCAGCACTCTGACCCAGATGTCTTGAATTCTGTCATACTCTGCCCACATCACTCTGCTGCTTTCTTGTGCCAAAGCACTTTTGTCATTGATCTATTTGTGATAATGCATTGACCCTCTCCCCATTCTTCTTGTGCTAAAGAAGAAAAGATGGATGCTCAGGATCTCAACATATGGCCAATGAATGAAAGTAGATTTGACAATTGGGGGCTGAAACTTATTTAACTTCATTATAAGCAACTCCACTTCCATAAAGAGAATTGTTATGGAAAGGAGGATAACAATAGCATCTACCTCCCAGGGTTGCTGTGAGAGTAAAATGTGATAATATATGTAAAGTGATTTGTAAACTTTAAATTGCTATATAAATACCAGCAAGCTGTTATAAAAGAATTCAAGCTCTTTGCTATCACAAAGAGATTGGAAAACTGCTTGTTCATATATTGTGATCATTTATTAATTGGATAATGACTCATATTCTTGTAGATTTGATAAAGTTCTTTATGTATTTGAGATATAAGTCCTTTGTCAGAGAAACTGTCTATAAATCTCCTCCCCCATTTTCTGCTTTCCTTCTGATCTTGGCTAAATTTGCATTATTTGAATAAAAACTGTTAATTCAATGTAATCAAAATTGTCCATTTTATACCTCACTCTGCTCTCTATCTCTAAGTTGTTGATAAATTGTTTGCCTATTCATAAGTCAGATAGATAATATGTTCCTTGTTCTTCTAGTTTTCTTGTAATATCTTTCTTTATATCTAGGTCATGGATCCATTTTAACCTTATCTTGGTAAATGGCGTAAGATATTGCTCTATGTTCAATTTCTGTTATACGACTTTCCAATTTTCCAAACAATTTTTAGCAAATAGTGTATTCTTGTCCCCAAAACTTAAGTCTTTACAGTTGTCAAATATAAGGTATGTATTTGCTGCTGTAAATTGTATGTCTACTCTGTTCCATTGATCTATCTTTCTATTTCTTAGCCAGTATGAGATAGTTTTGGTAATTACTGCATTATAAAATAGTTGAAGGTCTGGTACTGCTAAACCTCCTTCCTTTACATTTTTTTTTCCTTAGTCCCTTTGATATTCTCATCTTATTGTTCTTCCAAATGAATTTTGTTACTATTTTTTCTAATATAGTAAAATAATTTTGGTGTTGAATGTACAAATTAGTTTAGGTAAAATTGTAATTTTTATTATATCGGCACTGCCTATCCATGAACAATTAATATTTTTTTTCAATTATTTAAATCTGATTTTATTTGTAGGTTTTTAAAACTGATTTTGTTTATGTAGGTCCTGAAATTGTTTTCACAAGTGGACTACCAGGTATTTTGTACTATATAGAGTAATTTTAAATGGGGTATATTTTGCTATCTCTTCTTTCATGGTTTTTTTGTGATGATATAAAAGAATGCTGATGATTTACAAGAATTTACTTTATATCTTGCTACTTTGCTAAAATTATTAATTGTTTCAACTAATTTTTAGTTGAGTCTTTGTGATTTTCCAAGTATATCATCTGCAAAAAAGATAGTTTTATTACCTCATTCCATACTCTGATTTCTTCTATTTCTTTTTCTTCTCCTACTGCTAGGATTTCCAATACAATATTGAATAATATTGATGACAGTGGTCATCCTTGTTTCACATATCATCTTACTGGGGAGGCTTCTAGGCTATCTGCATTACAAATAATGTTTGCTCATGGTTTTAGGTAAATCCTTTTTTATCGATTTAAGGAAAATCTATTCATATCTGTTTTCAAGTAATATTTAATAGAGATGAGTGTTGTACTTTATCAAAAAGGGTTTTTTTGCATCTATTGATATAACCATATGATTTTTTAAAACTTTTATTTTTGATATAATCAATTATGTTAATAGTTTTTCTTATGCTAAACCATCTCTGTATTCCTGCTATAAATCCCACTTGGTCATAATGTACAGTATTTGTGGTTTATTATGTAATCATTTAGCTACTATTTTGTTACTTTTTAAAATTATACTCAGATCTACCCCATTCTTCTTACAAACTATCCAATCACTAATAACAATCTTAGACATACATTTTACATTTTACATACACAAAAGGTAAACAGTCTCTCCTTAGTGAGTCCAGTATAATTAGTCTTTGGCATGTATCTTATATTTTTCTTGGTTCTTGTATGTTGAATCTATTAAATTCAGGTTTTGTTTTTTTAACAAAGCCCTGAAAGTCTGACAATTCATTAAATGTCCATTGTTTTTAATTTTGGATTATGCTTAGCTTTTCTGGGTATAATATTTTTGGTCAGAACCCCAGTTCTTTTGCTCTTCAGTACACAGTGTTCTAAGACCTGCAGTCTTTTAGAGCTGCCACTGTTAGGTCTTGTGTGATTCTACTTATGGCATTGCTATATTTAAATTGTTTTTTTTTTCTTGTTACTGGAAATATTTTATCCTTGATTTGGAGATTTCAGAATTTGACTATGATACTCCTGTGGGTTTTCTTCATAGCATCTTTTTCAGGTGGTAATCGGTGGATGTTTTCTATTTCTACTTTCCCGTGTTGTTCTAAGGCTTCAGGACAATTTTCTTCAATTATTTCTTATATCGTTGTATCAAGATTCTTTTTTTTTTATTAGAATCTTCAGGTAGTCCAATTATTCTTATGTTTTCTCTTCTTGATCTATTTTCTAGATCAGTTTTTTTCTTATGAGATGTTTCACATTCTCTTCTATTTTTTTCATTATTTATAGTTTGTCTTACTATTTCTTATAGGAGTCATTTTCTTCCTTTAGATTCTGGATCTCCTTTTTTAATTGGTTGACTTTCTTTTCATAATCTTGGTTTTTTGGATTATTCTTTTTTTATTTTAGCTTTTCCTTAATCTTAAAGTCTTTTTAAAGTTCTTCTTTGAATTCTTTTTGGGCACTTGACCCATTTGACATTACTTTTTGGGGTATGAGAGAATTTCTTTCCTTCAATATCCTTCTCTGAAGATGTGAAGATGAACCCCAGTCTTCTCTATTCCCATAGTGACTCTCTATGGTTGAATTCTTTCTCTGTTGCCTGTGCTTTTTTTTTTTTTGGTTTGGTAGTAGCTTAGTTTTTTAATCACCTATAGTCCTGGGTTATGGGTAATGGTGCCTCTGGCTTCAGATCCCCCTTCAGTTCTTCCCTCTGTACTACAACCTAAACCTAGTCCTCCAGCCTCTTGTAAGTGCCTACAGCCAGCAACATCCCTGCCCCACTGCTTCGGCACTCACCAGACATGTGCTGGTTCCTCCTTGCTCTGGGCCTAGTCTCTGTAGCACAACTGCATCTGGCATTCCTTGTCAGCAGAAGTTCCCTTAATCTTTCTCAGCTCAGATGCCCAAATCTGCTCACTATCCCTGAGAAGTAAAAGTTCCTGTAACTGGGATCTTTGGCAGCCTCCCAACATAGCTTGCTGCTTGTTGTTTAAATAGACCTAGGACTCAATATGGAGATCTTTACTCTTCACAAAGACCAAACCTCTCCTGCAATTTTTCTTCAGATCTCAGATTATCCCAGAAGGACCACTGTTCTGCCACTGTTCTTTCATTTATTTTTACCACTCTGTGTTTGCTCTGAGGTGCTATTTTATTTCTTTTATAGAAGAAAATCTTGAAGTGCTTGGAATTTTCTGACTATATCCACCAACTTCCTAGAATCCTTCCATTTTGTTTTAGTTTTAGCAGTTTATTATTGTAATCAGATTTTAATCCCAAATTTTATGTAATGGTGCCCCAGGCCTCAGGTCCTACTTACTGTTATTTTCTAAATTCTGTCCAGGGGCTCAACCTCAGTAACTCTTGTCCCCAAGCCACAGTTAGGTCCCTCAGCCATGCTGTTCAAAAAATGCTTTTGCTTCTTGCAGTACCATGCTGAAAAGGCATGTGCTTGCTCTTCCTCACCCACAGCAGCAGCCTGGAATCAAGTCTGGTCAGCACTGCTATGTCTGATGTCTGCAAACATGGAGTAAGGGTGTATGTCCTTCAATCTGGCATTATTCTGGCATCTGCTGTTCATTAGATGAAAGTTTTGAGGTGAACGTTCTTGAGGTCTAGAATGCTTCCCCCAGGCCTGCTGTTTGTTGATTACATGGAGTCAGCATGGAGGTGTCCACACTTTTCTCAGGCCAAACCTCAGCCTCTCGAGGTTGTATCTTTCTTAAGTTTCTCTCAGGTTGTCTGGGGAAGACAACTCCACCCCACCCCCACTTTTTTGTTGCTGTTCTATGTTCATTTTGTGGCAATGTTCTATTTTTTGTGGAAAAAAAATTGGAGAGCCTGGAACTTTCTGCCCTACTCCACCATCTTTCCAGAATGCAATCTCATTCATGAAAGAAACTGTGGAGATATCCAGCAATTGGGGAATGGCAGAACAAATTGCAGTATGTGACTTCGATGAAATACTACTGAGATATAAGAAATGATGAGTTCAATGATCTTAGGAAAACATGGATATGTTTTGCATGAAATAATGAAGAGCAAAATGAGCAGAACCAAGAGAACATTGTATAAATATAGCAGCAATGCTGTTTTAAAAATAACTTTGAGTGATCAAGTGAATTTGCTATCATAAATACTCAAATTAACTACAAGGGACATATGAAGGAAGATGCCGTATGTATCCAGACACAGACCTGATAAATGGAAGTATGCATAGAATTTTTTTACATATATGTGTGTCTAATGATAGCCCTCTCTAGTGCAGGGGAGGAGGGAAGAAAAATAGAAAAAAACAAGAAATTTACATGAATTTTTTTTGGGGGCAGCTGACCCATTTGACATTGCTCTTTGGGGTAGAAGAGGATTTCTTTCCTTCAGTATCACCCTCTGAAGATGTGAAGATGAACCCCAGTCTTCTCTATTCCCATAGTGACTCTCTATGGTTGAATTCTTTCTCCTTTTCCTGTGTGTTTTTTTGTGTACTTAATTATGTATTTAAAGGGACATAAATTTGTGCACAATAGATTTGCAATTTCATGGGCAATCATCTTCTAAAAAAATTATACTCTTGTGGAAAAGCTTTTTTTAGTCTATAATTAAAAACAAAATAAGTAAAGAAAAAAACACTAAAAATGTAATTTGATGTGATGTTTCCCAATATATATTTTAAGGTAATGTACTTTGTTTACTAATGCAAATCAGCACTTTCTCTGAAATGTATAATCTTAGAGTTACCTGAGGCCACAAGAAGTTAAATTATTTGCTCAGCATTTCTCTGCCAGTTTGTATCAGAGGTGGGGGCTCAATTAGTTGAACTCAGGTCTTCAGGATTCCAGGGCCAGTTTACTCTCCATTGCACACCACACTGGCTAAAGCCGCTACATGTTAAAAAGGAGAAAAGACCAAGTGGAGACATGGGAACTGATTCATAAGGTGTCCTAGTAATAAAATGATATTCCACCAAATACTTGAAAGACTAATGATCACAATTAAATTCTGTTCAACTGAATAAGTACGCACCTGCTATATCTGACACACTATGGAAGGCACTGCTCTTACATAAAAACCAACTCATCTTGTGGGAAGTTTCTGAGGACTTAAAAAAGAAAAATTCACTTTGTCAGCCTGAGGGTAACCACAGAGAGCTAGTTAAATATTTATGTTTTACTACCTAGGGGGATGACTCAATATAACCTTAGTACTTTCATACTTCCTATGTGGTCGCATTGTTTGTGGCATAATAAATGCATTGGCTTTAATCACTATGTGAACTTAAATGAAATAGTTTTCGGTATTTATGGGCTAACATTAAATTGTACTTCTGTGGAATGAATAAAAAGACAAACTGATATTCTTGGGATTTAAGTTTCTATCAATATATAATGTGCTGTTTGCAGTTTGTTTCCCTTGAGTTATATTTAAATAGGAACATATGATTAAAGTATTATGACTCTATACTTACATAGTCAAAAGAGGGTTCCAAAGTGCTTTATATATATGGGGGCCTATTGCCCCTGGCAGTGAATAAAATACACTATAATCCAACCTGTACAATCACCAGGTATTCTTCCCAAAAGGTTGTTTTGATCATGTCACTTCCCTATGTTAAAATCTTAAATGGCTCCTCTTTGTCTCAAAGACAAAATCCATACTCTTTAGTCTAGCATTGTAAGCCTAAAGTTTATTGTTTTGTTGTTATTATAATTCACAATTTTGTTTAACTACATTGCTCTAGAATCATAGAAAGTCCCAGCTGGCTTCAACGTACCTATTTTCTTTCCCCTTCAGCAGTTTCTCCTCCAGAGCGTGCTGGAAAAACAAACAATCAAAACAACAAACACTTGTTCCACCCTTTTGAATGAATCTCTTCCTAACTTGCTAATCATTTAGAGAAGATGCTTTAGGCATGGTCTAATTTCCTTAACCTATCTGATCATAATCCATGTGCAAAATTACTAAAGTCTGAGGAACTTTTCTATGTTTAGTCTCTCTCTGAGACTGATTGGATATCTCAACATTTACTTTAAATGGGGTGAGTTAAATAACACCCCACCTTCACTGTCTGTCCCCAGATGGATGGGAGCTATGCTCTGTGACTATGTGGCTGATTGACTGAATTATTTTAGAGCCCCTACTGACTTCATTCATAGGCCTGGACTATTGCAATGGCTAAGTGGTTAGTCCACCTGTGGCCTGCAACAAGTCTTTACCTACTCCAGTCTATCCTCCACTCTGCTGCCAAAGCGATCTTCCTAAAGTACATGTTTCACCACATCACTCCCCTCCCTGTCCAATGAACTCTAGTGGCTCCCTATCATTTCTAGGACCAAATATAAAATCTTCTGTTTGATCCTGGAAGGTAATTTCAGCTCTGGAACTCAAACCTCAGAAGAGTACTCTACCCCTGAGGCTCTTGTCTCTGGCTAGATGGTCCCATCTAGCATCTCCATTTAAACAGGATGCCTAATCAGACTGTGCATGCCCTTTGATCCAGAAATATCACTACTAGGCCTATATCTCAAAGAGATCATAAAAAAGGGGAAATGACCTACGTGTACAAAAATATTTACAGCAACTCTTTTTGAGGTGGCAAAGAACTGGAAATTGAGGGGATGCCCATCAATCGGAAAATGATTGAACAAGTTGTATACAAATTTAATGGAATATCATTGTGCTATAAGAAATGATGAGCAGGCAAATTTGAGAAAAAACCTGGAAAGACTCATACGAATTGATGCTGAGTAAAGTGAGCAGAACCAGGAGAACATTGTACACGGTCCCAGTAACATTGTGTGATGATCAGCTATGATTCATTTAGCTCTTCTCAGCAATACAATCATCCAAGGTAATTCCAAGACTCATGAAAAATTGCTATCCACATCCAGAGAAACAACTGATGGAATCTGAATGAAGATCAAAACATATTATTTTCACTGTGTGTGCATTGATTTTTTCTTTTGTTCTGTTTCCTCTTTCACAATATGACTAATGTGGAAATGTTTTACATGATTGTATATATATAACCTATACCATATTCTTTGCCATCTTGGGAAGAGGCAAGGGTGAAGAGAATTGGAGAAAAATTTGAAACTCAAAATCTTTCAAAACATGAATGCTGAAAATTTTCTTTACATGTAATTCGAAAATAATAAAATACTACTAAATTAAAAAATTAAAACAAGGTGCCCACCCAGGCTAGCCATCTCTTCATTTTCCACCAGACTGTATTTCTCTGGATTTATTCATCATGTTTCTGAGCTAAGTACCTTCTCCTGCCACCCCCCCTCATATCACTTTTATGCATTTTCTTTCCCATTAAAATGTAAGCTACTTACAGGGAATGCTTTCTTTTTCCTTGTTTTTATACTTCAAGATCTTAACATAATATGTGACACATGCTGTTGTTGTTCAGTCATTTCCATTATATCTGACTCTGTGATCCCATTTGAGGCTTTCTTGGCAGAAATACTGGAGTGATTTTCCATGTCCTTCTCCAGCTCATTTAACAGATGAGAAAACTGAGGCAAACAGGATTAAGTAATCCATCCAGGGTCACATTGCCAGTAAATATCTGAAGCTTGATTTGAACTTAGGTCTTCCTGACTCAAATCCCAGTGCTCTAACCACTGAACCATCTATTTGTCTCATGCAGCACATAATAAATGTTTAACAAATACTTTTTCACTGATTGGTTGTATCATTGTCTAGCAAATAGGCCTTGCACTTTCCTGCTTCTATGTCTTTGCTATCACCACTTCCTCCCAAATGCCCTAAGACATATTGTCTGATGTTCCTTTTCTATAAGAACTGTTATTTCCAGATTGTATTCTAATCCAGTCCAATTAGATAATCTGTCCTGTCTCCACTTATCTGGCATCCTGAAGAAGTATCAGCAATGACATAAATCAGGAAGAGGAGAGTAGATTGAGTCATATTTGTGAAAGTGTGAAGTACTTTTCATTATCCTATGCTGTTCACTGCTGCTAAAGTCCATCTTTTTAAAACCACTATTCACCTGTTTCTGAAAATTATGGAACAGCATGATTTCAGAAGTCTCACAATTACAGGTGACCCAAAAGACAACTGAAAGACATAGAATGGGGGTAATTCAGGTATACCATATTAACAAAGATGCCTCCTACATGAGAAGTGGCATAAACAGCATCATTAAGGACACATATGCCTAGGAAAGGAGGTGGTGAGCCAGTCATACTGTAAAACAAGGTATAACAGAGGAAGAATCAAAATGTTGAACAGACATTCACAAACTAGTTTAAAAAAAGCCAGAAGATGACCCCGAGTTTCTGGAAGAATAATAGAAACCCAAGACCACGGGGTTAAAATACATGATTGCATTATGATCCGTAACAGTAAAAGGAATAGCCATATGGATAAAGTCATTATTTATCATTATTCTTTTTTGTTAAATCATTATAATATTGTCACTGAAAACTGCCTACTTTATCCTTTTCATTGGCTTTATTTTCTCATCTTTTGTAACATTCTTAACTGGAAAGGCTTATTGGAAATTGCTTTAAGTAGAGCTCCCGTGATTGACAGAGGAGATTATTGGTCGATGATTCTTCCCGCAATTATAATCTGAATAGAATCTGTCTCTAACAGAAGTTAGTCAAAATGTTGAGGTAAGTTTCCTCCCTCCAAAAAAAAATTTGTAAAAAAAAACCCATTTTATAGATGAGGAAACAAGGTTCATCAAGTTGACCTTATTTGCCCAAAGTCATAAGAGTGGTAAATGCTGGGGTATTTGCCCTTCAGACTGTTAGTCTAGTTTTTTTCCACTATAACACTTTGCCCTCTAACTTTCTCAAAGAAATAGCAATAGCTCACATTTTATTTGGCAAATATATAACTAAATGAAATGTCAACTAGATTTGTATTAAACTTATCCATCCCCCAAAATAAAAATTATGCCACCACTGGCACTTTATCCATTTTAGAAGAAAACAGCATTCTTAATGAATGATTATTAGTTAATTACTAACAAAACCAAGACAAAATGACATTAACTGATAATTTATTCAAAAAACTCACAAAGCCTTTTAGAACTAAAATCTTTAGCAAACGTTCCTTTGTAGAAACATAAATTTATTTTCTAGAACCTTTAACTTAGAGATTTTATAATGTTTGATGCAAATTTCAAATTCATGTTTTAATATGCTACACATAACAAAATCAATAGCCTCATCATGTAAAACCTAATATGATTGAGATTTATTTTCAAATGTCTATAAAATCACCTGTTAATTATTGAAAGCATACAGTAGGATACAAAAAATTGATGAATTTTGACCTAAATACTTCACACATTGATTATTGATAATTGATTCATGAAATTATGAAACAGGGCATGCCTAGCTATTTCTTTGGGCACCTGGATGGTGGCAGGAAATGGGGCTGTAATCACACTCTAATAATCACAGAAGATGTGGGGGCAAACAGAATACAAAGTACCAAGACAAGTGGTGAAAGGGTTACAGAGGCAGACAGTGAAGAGACCAGGGTGGGATGGTGAAGTAAGGCAGCCACCTTGGGGAGGAGGATTCAGAGAGAAAGAGGCAGACAACAGTAGAATTGGGAGTACTAGGTAGCATGGACCCAATGAAAGTGGAGAAGTACTTATTTGGAGGGCAGGATATTGGGGTTTATTTTTATATTTTTTTTTCATGAGTAGACTAATTTATCTATGCCACCTTGGGCTTTGTTCATTAAAATATCTAAATCATCTCAAAATAAAGCTTTAAAGTTAACATGTCCACATTATCTCAAAATTATCAGCTCCATTTGGTGTTCTGCTGATCTTAGTGCACATGCCTGGAACTTGTCTGAGATTTACATATCTTAGGAGCTAAAGGCACTGAGAGCAGAACCTGGATAACTTCCCCTGATTCTGCAGCACACATTAGCAGGATGCGAATTTGGGTTACTCTAGGGTACAGTTTGTAAATTATGCCCCTTTGATCTTTGGGACAATTCGTGTGTGACTTCTAGGTTTTCCTTTGCAATATTATTTCCTATTCTTGCCTTTTTATACTTGTTGCTTATTACATTAACTGGAAGGGATAAGGTGGTTGGGGGGACCAGAACACGATACAATTTTAACACAATTATAATTCAAGCACTGGTAAAAAAAAACGTCATAATATTTTGTGAAGCATAAGCTCACTAAGGAAATCAGTAGTACAAACTGAGCATTAACTATTGAGGAAGAAAAGCTAACAGGCTTTTCAGTTACCACTAATAAAATTTTCATTCAGAAATGAATGTGCTGGTTTATTTTTGCTGTTTTACTCATTTTTCAGTTGTGTTCAACTCTTCATGAACCCATCTGAGGTTTCCTGGCAGATATTGGAGTGGTTTGCCATTTCTTTCTCCAGTTCATTTTATGGTTCAGGAAACTGAGGGAAACAGGATTAAGTTACTTATCCAGGGTCACATAGCTAATAAGTGCCCAAAGTCAGATTTGAACTCAGGGGTTCCTGACTCCAGGCCTAGTGCTCTATTCATTGTACCACCTCGGTGCCCTAATGTGCTAATTACAAAACATCTATAGTGCTGTGTAGGAGAAACTAAGCACAATGAATATGACACCCCAGCCAGATTCCTAATATAATGGCTTTATGTCACTCCCCTAAAACCTTAAGTGGCTCCATATTATATCTTATTCAAAGGTATGCTCTTTCTAAATACTGGCACATTTCTACATAAGGGCCAAGAATAGAAAAATGTGAGACTTTAAGTAGCTGATTTGTGAAAAGCAGTAGAGACAATTGACTTGCTCATAAGCGTGTCCAAAAAGTCAATTGTTAAATTTTCAATGTGAATATCACACCTCGGGCTACAAATATGGGCTTATTTTGTTTTGTTGTTTGTTTAGACTTTAGAAAGTGCTGGAACATTTTTTTAAAATAATACAGTACAGATTACACTTCAAAGTGTGTGGGAGAATTGATTGTTAAAACATTAACCAGCTGGCCACTGGACTTGCCCCAAGGACCTGGGAAGAAATGTCAAAGAAAACAAAAAGGGGAATTATACATCTCTAAATGACACTCGATATCTGTGTAGGTGGGAAAACAAATAAATAGAGGTTCCTGTCAAACTTAGGTTCCGGGTTTCTGCCCTTTCTAAAAGAAGAAAACAATAACTCTTCAATCTAGCACCTTAAAATCTCCAAAATCTGGCTACCACTTTTCTTTCCAGACACTTTTTTAATCACTTCTCATTGAATATTCTATGTTCATGCAAAATTGGCTTGCTCACTATTCCCTGACCTTATCATCGCTTCTTTCATTACTTTACCTTTGCCTAGGCTGTCCTTCACATGGAAGATGTACATTTTCCTCACATTCCTCATCTTGAGAGTGCCTCATTCCTTTCAAGGCTCAGTTCAAGTCCCACCCATATGGAAAGCCTTTTCTGATTTAACCAGATAATAGAGCTCTCTCCCCATTCTTAAATTA
This sequence comes from Phalanger gymnotis, assembly GCA_028646595.1. Classification (NCBI taxonomy): domain Eukaryota; kingdom Metazoa; phylum Chordata; class Mammalia; order Diprotodontia; family Phalangeridae; genus Phalanger; species Phalanger gymnotis. The sequence continues at coordinate 490,514,008 of CM053622.1, forward strand.
TTTGTAATTTACTTACCTGTGTTCATTTCCTAGTGCCCCAGTTAGGAGTGTGCTGGTATGTTCAACAACCACATCTCTGAAAAAGCAGGACGCTCATAGATTTAATTTCCACTAATATTTTCTTTGCACTTTCATATGTCTAGATGATCAACAAAACAACAGATAAAGACCAAATTTATAAGGTATACAGATTTCCTAAGTGTAAATGTTCCCATTGGAAATTCAATAATCATCTCTTGCCACACTCCTGATTTTCAATTCAATAAACATTTATTGGTTGCTTAATGCATTCTAGGCCTATATGCCTAGCAGTAGGAATAAAAAGCCCAAAACAAAACAGTATATACCCTCAAAAAGCTCATGATCTACTGAAAACAGCAACATGTACATGAAGAAGTAAATTTTATGCATCCATACACAAACACAAATTTAATACATAGCAAATTCATGGGGGAAATATTAGTAACTGGCCAAATCAAGTAAGATTTCTTGTTGGATTTGGCACTTGAGCTGAGTCTTGAAGAGAGCCAGTTCTAAGAGGTGATGAGCAGGTAGGGTATTCTAGGAATGGAGAAGAGTTTGTGCAAAAGATATGGCAGCAGAAAATGGAATGTTGGGCAAAGGAAACTGCAAGCAGACCATTTGGGGTGGATTTAGAGTTTGAGAGGTGACATTATATCCAAACAACTTGGAAAGATAGACTGGAGCCAGACTATGAAATCCCTTAAGTGCCATACAGTAAAGTTTATAAGTTATCCTAGAGCCATGGAGAGCCACTGAAGCTTCCTAAGAAAGTGACATTGTCATCTTTATATTTCAGAAATGTCCATTTAGAAGCTGCGTGAAGGATGGATTAGAAAGAGAAGAGACTGGACTCAGGAGGCTCCCATAACAGTCCAGGAAAGAAGCAATAAGGGATGAACCAGGGTTCCTGTGATTTTAGTGGAGAGGAAATAGGTGCAAGAAATTTTATGAGAGTAAACTTTACAAGACTTGGCAATATTAAAAACATTTGTTAGTATTGGATATTAGCTGAATTAGAATAATGGATTGAAGCTGACTACTGGGTTATGAATCTAGGTGACAAAAAGAGCTGTAGTACTCAACATAAATAAGTTGGGTCTTGGGGAAAAATATGGATTTATGCATTAAATGCATTGCTTTTGATTAATATGCTTATGGGTCATCCAGGTACTATTTCTTTTTTTAATTTGCATCTCTATTGGCTAACTGACTTCCTTGCACATAGTTACATAATAAATATTTGTTTATAACTTTTAAAAGTTTGGATTACATTGATCTGAAATAAAAGTACAGGAGGACATCTGGATAATTAGTATACTGCCATGCAAAATCTTAACTCATTTTCCTCTTCCTTCCAGTCCAAAGACTTTTAGTACTTATCTTATTTCTTCCCTGAATTCCTTCCTCTCTCCAAAATGTGAAGTTTTTGACATAGGGCGATAACCTAAATGCTAGCTTTTCCTTTTTGTGTTTTTGGTTGGTTTCCTAAGAAGTGACTGAAATCTTGAAGTATGTAAACAAAAAAGGGTCTTAGTTACAGGAGGATATCTGCTTTTTTCATTTTGCATGCCTGTTTTTAGTAATTATTACAGATAAGTGAATAAACATAAAACTAGTTTTAGTTAGTTCTCATAACTTACATACTCTCAAAAGGACTTAAGCTTACAAAATTATACATAATATGAACCAAAATTTTTACTTAACCTTTAGCAGGTCACTCATATTTCATATAGAAAAGATCATACTACCTTTCCACGAAGACTAGAAAAATAACTGTGATGACAGACTATTATGCAGCAATTTCTATAAGTAGCAGGTCACTTTTTAGCCTTCTGACATCATCAAAAGTGACATTCTTTTTCATCATACAGATCTTATAACTATTATCATTCCAATAACAAAAGTTACCACAAAGAAACTGAAAAGACCACTGCTTGTGGCTTGATGAAGCAAAGTTGTTCCTTGTTTTGTTGTTGATAATAGTATATTTTTGTTACTTTTTTAACAAGACTTCTGATTTCATTGTAATAAACTCTCAGTGAAGAAGACTCCCCACCCTTCCCCATTCCACCTCATGTAGAGCTGTATTTACTGTGCAATTTATAATCTTAGAGAGTTGCGAGGCTATTTGCTTTGTCCAGTATCACATGATCGTTATGACCAATGTAATCCACGCTAAATTTGTAATTACTTTTCTCTCATCTACAATATATACACACAGATGCAAACAAACAAAAATACATTATTGGCAGGATCAGATAAGATTTCTTGTTGGATTTGTCACCTGAGCTGAGTCTTAAAGGAAGCCAGTTCTAAGAGGTGAGCAGGTAGAGCATTCCAAGCTGAGTTTGAATTCCAGTTCTGTCACTGATTGTGTGAACTGATGTGATTTATTTGTAAAATCAGGCAGCATGTGGTGTCTAGAGTATTTTCCTTCTTTGAATTCTACAATTTTTTAGTTATTGTACAATGTAATTCAGGAAGGGAAAGGGGAAACAGAACAAGCATTTAAGTCCCCCTCTGTGGCAGACAGACACTGCACTAAGCTCTTTACTAATATTATATCATTTGATGCTTACAATAACCCTACGAAATAGGTGCTTATTGTGGACTCCCAACCTTCATTTTACAATTGAAGAAACTAAGACAGATAGAGGTTAAGTTAATTCTTAAGGTTACAGAGTTAATATGCATCTGAGGCTAGATTTAACCTCAGAAATTCCTAACTCGAAACCCAATGCTATATTTAATTTCCTATCCATCTGCCTTTAAAAAAAAGTGGGAGATTAAGTGGAAGAAACCAAAGATGTTCTGGGAATTCAGAAAAGGGGAGAGGTTAAGATGGAATAAGGAAGAATTCATGGAGGAAGATAAGCTTGGAATTAGGTCTTGAAGAGTGGGTGAACTTTAAATTTATTTCAGCAAACACTAACTCCCACAAAAAAATGGGTAGAAGCGAAAGGATTTCTCTGAAATGCGAAATCACCCAAGGAAGTGTGCAGTAGAAATGTGCCTAGAATTTTCAGGGGATATTACATAGAACATTATTGAATGCAGTAAAGACTTCCTGTAAGGAAAGAGGTAAAGATGAAATTGTAGGTCGAGGCCAATTCATAAGTGACTTAAAAGTCAGGCTGGGGTGTTTGATGGTGTAATGAAGAGAACACTGAACTGGCAGTCAGGAGACTTAGTTTTGAATTTCAGTACTGTCACTAATTAAGTATGTGAACTAATGGGACTCATTTGTGAAAAGAAGCAGTACATACTCTCTAGGGTATTTTACAGCATAATCAAAGTAGCATTTTTGGAAAATTAGATTTGTGGCATGTACTATTGATTTAAGAAGAAGGAGATCACTTAGGACACTGACATTAGTCCACAAAGTAGTAAGGGCCTTAGCAAAGGTGAGCAGGAAAGGGAATAGAAAGAAAGGCATTGACTTGAAATATTTTTTAAAAAATAATTTATTAATTTATTTTTAGTTTTCAACATTCACTTCTGTCAGATTTTGAGTTCTAAATTTTCTCCTCCTCCCCAAAATGGCATGCAATCTGATGTAGGGTCTACATATACATTCATATCAAACATATTTTCACATTAGTCATGTTGTAAAGAAGAATTAGAACCAATGACAGAAACCATAAGAAAGAAGAAACAAAAAGAGAGAGAGAGAGAGCAAATAGTATGCTTTGATCTGCTTTCAGAATCCATAGATCTTTCTCTGGATGTGAAAGCATTTTCTATCATGAGTCTTTTGGAGTTGTCAAAGACCCTTGGATTGCTGAGAAGAGCTAAGTCTATAAAGGTTGGACTTGAAATATTTTAAAGAAATAATTGATAGCACTTAATGATTCCCTCAATGTCAGAGTAAAGCAGTCAATGATGACACCAATAGATGACACTAATATTTCATATGTGAATTATTTGGAGAATAATGAAATTAGCAGAAATAATGAGGCTTAGGATGAGAGCCACTTTGAGGGAGAAAATGATGAGTTCAGTTTTAGAAAAGTGAAGATTCAAGTGATGGAATACTATCCAAATGTATGAAAAAATATATTCTTGTTCTAACAAAGTTTACCATAACTTAATTTTTAATGGAGGTACAAATATTTTGCCAGAAGTAAAATCCAATCAGATTTCTTAAGCTCTATAGAACTTAACAAAACCCAAACCTAGTGTCCAAGTTTGTTAACCCTGAAAAATGTGACTTCTCATTTCTGTAAATACAGGTCTTTACTGTTTCTTGTACTTCAAAGAGCCTCTATAAAACAATATTTTGATGAGTTAACTACAAATTTAGTAGAAACACATGGCTAAAATATCCCTTTAAGTATACAATTTTAAGAGAACTTGAAGGAAACAGTTCTAGGCAAAATCTGTTTCATGTTTTGCGAAATGAAAGGTGTCTGAAAAAAATATTTTAATATTTTCAATTCATTCCAACATAGTTGGATCTGACCACCTCTATTAGATAATTTTCTTTATAAAAAGGCCAGAAAACATTAATTTCTCATCATATAATTCAGAACTCACCTAACAGGAAAGACATTAAGGCATAAAAAAAAAGACTTCCCTTTTTTCTTGGACTTCTTTCCTGTTTCATTTTAAATTTCAAACCCTATCTATTCTGTTTATCAGTTCACAATTTTTCTTTGTGAAACTGTAAATACCGAGCAAGTAGATTTACTTACTATTGTTGCTAGCTTTGGGGGGGGGGTTAATTTCATGCACATATGCGGCATTAAGAGGCGGAATAAGGGCAGAGCCAAGGTGATGGAGTAGAAGCAGGGACCTTCTTGGGCTCTCCACCCGAACCCCTCAAAATATCTGTAAAAACTACTCCAAGCAAATTATAGAGCAGCAGAAGCCACAAAATGATAAAGTGAAACAGATTTCCAGGCCAAGACAGTCTGGAAGGCCGACAGGAAGGTTCTATTGCACCTGGCTCAGAGTGAAGCTGCAGCATGGGCAGTACTGAACCGGGCACTACACTTCTACACTAAGGGATCAGAGGGCTTGGAATGTGATATTCCAGAGGTCAAAAGATGTAGGATTAAAACTAAAAATCACCTACCCAGCAAAACTGAGTAAAATATATGTGTGTGTGTGTGTGTGTGTGTGTGTGTGTGTGTGTGTGTGTGTGTGTGTGTGTGTGTAGGCAGAGGGCACAGGGTGAGCTGAATATGAATGGATGATAAATAAAATTAAGTGTTGAGAGGAATATACTTGAAGAAAGAAAAAGAGTGAGGTAGAATATAGTAAATCATCTCACATAAAAGAGGCAAGAAAGAGTTTTTACAAGGGAGGGGGAAATGGGGGAGTTGAGATGGAATAAATGAGCCTTACTCTCATAGGATTTGGCCTAAGGAAGGAATAATATATACACTCATTTGGGTATGGAAATCTATCTTATCCTACAGGAAAGCAGGGGGGAAAGGGATAAGAGAGGAGGGATAATAGAAAGGACAACAGACTGGGAGAAAGGATAATTAGAAGCAAACACTTTTGTGGAGGGGCAGGTCAAAGGAGGGAAGAGAATAAATGGAGAGTGGGACAGGATAGAGGGAAATATAGTTAGTCTTTCACAACATGACTGTTATGGAAGTGATTTTCATGACTACACATGTATAACCTATATCAAATTGCTTACTTTCTCAATGAAGGTGGGTGGGGAGGGAGGAAGGAAGGAAGAGAATATGGAACTCAAAGCTTTAAAATGAATGTTAAAAATTGTTTTTACATGTAACTGGGAAGTAAGATATACAGGCAATGGGATACAGAAATCTATCTTACCCTACAGGAAAATAGAAGGGAAGGAGATGGGTCAGGGGTGAGAGAAAGGAGGATTGGAGGAATGGGTAATCAGAATGCACACTATCCTGGGGTGGAGGGAAGGGAGAGATGGGGAGAAAATCTGGAATTCAAAATCTTATGGAAGTGAATGTTGAAAACTGAAAATAAACAAATTAATTTTTAAAAAAGATACTGAGTAGACTAGTCAATAAAGAGCCAAATAGGCAGGAAGATGTAAGGTCAGGTCTCACTTCTGTTGCAATATGGTGTGACCCATGGTAAATTATTTAAATTCTCAGGGCACATCAATCCTTCCCCACCCTCTAACATCAGACCTTTGACTTTACTGATATAAGGATATCCTGATGAGGAAATATCCATCACCAATACTGATGGACAACTGTTCTGCAATTTAGTCTTAGAGAATTGCCTAGGACATTGAGAGATTAAAAAAAGAAACTTACCAAGTTCACACAATTGTCAAAGTATAAGAACAGATAAGAATTGCAAAATATTAGCAATCATATAAAAATGTTCAAAATCACTGAAAAGAAGAGAAATCCAAATCAAAACAACCTTGAGGTGTCACCCCATATATAGCAAATTGGAAATAACAAAAGATGGTAACAGTCAATATTGGAGCACTTGTGGGAAGATAGGCATACTAGCCTCAGTGGGAGACACTAAATTCATACAACTATTTTGGGAAACAATTTGTAATCAAGAAAGTAAATTGCATCAGTTGTCTATGCCTTTTGACACAGACATTTCACTAGGTGATTGATACAAAGAAATACCCTATGTAGACCAAGATATTTATAGAATGTGGTAGCAAAGAAGTGGAATAAAGTAGATGCCCATCAACTGGGCAACTGCTGAACAAATTATTATGCAAAAATATATTATAATATTATTATGATTGAAGAATTTATAATTATGAACATAGGGAAGCATGGATATATGAACTGAGAGAATGAAATAAGTAGCTAGGAAAACAATATAAACAATACATACAGAAATACAAATAAAAAACAGCAAGCACAAAACAATTAAAATTGAATATTGCAAAATTTCAAAAAACAAGTGTGACCCCCCCCTCCAAAGAAGAGATATGAAAAATCATATCCCCCAACTCCTTTACAGAAGTGGAATGTAAACAGTTGCAAAACATCACATTTATTTCAAGGTTTTTAAATATACTTTGAAGGTTTGCTGATTCTTTTCTCTTCATCTTTTTCTTTTAAAAATATGCTGTTATATGGGATCACTTTCTTGGATGGAAGAAAGAAAAAAATAATGGGGGAAATTTAGGTGATGTTTAAAATGAAAGATATCAATTAAAATTTATTTTTAAAAGATTTTGATCTTCATTCCCCACAGCAGCTGTTTCAATATTTTTCTAATCTTTCATCTACCATTACATGCTTCCCTTTTAACTCAAATTTACAGGAAATCACCTAGCTTCCTTCACAAACATTAAGGCTAACCAACTTGAATTCAAACAACACTTCCTTTCTTCCAGGCCTCAATACCTCCCTCTTTTTACCCTGTAATTTCCAAAATGTGAGTACTAGACAATCCATTTAGTTTTTCATGTGTCTTTTGAGTACAAGCCGATTTCATTTTGAGGCTTTATGCTTCAGAATAATGCCTCAGAATAACATTGTCTGTACACAGATGTATCTGAAAGGCCTGCCTCTCTATGCAGAATCTTTCATCCATTTGAAATTGCTATAATCAATCTGCAAACATTTTTGATTCTTTCCTGTGAATCAAGTACTGTCTTAGACAGTGAGGTAGAATAACAAAAAATGGTGCTATCTGTAACAATGTTACTTGCAGCTATTGTGGAGGTGTAAAGCCAATAACACCAGCACACAGGTGGGCTGCTAGCAGAGGTTCTTTGATCTGCTTTTCTAAAGGAAAACAACTTTAAGGGGTTAACGGTCTTACTTTAATTAAACATACATATATCATTCACTTAGTTCCGGGGAAAAAGTCAACACCCTGAACTTTAGAGGAAATACCAAAAAAAAAAAAAAATTACAGAGAAAATAGCACAAATCAACAGACAGGCTTCTAACTATTTGACCATAGCAATACATACATAGTTACCAGAAAGAGAAGCAACCAACATCTGGGTTTTCAAATCTGGGGGGCTCCTTAATGGCTACCCGGAGTCTTGTCTGGCCAAATCACATGAACATTCTTCCTATGAGTGAGCCCCAAAGCAAAATACTAACCTCAGAGAATATGTACTGTTTCCAATCAAGGACTCTTGATTCAATCAAAGACTCTTGATTGAAATAAAGGCAAGGCTCAATCAAAGGCACTTGATTGCCTTAGTGCTGTGAAGCACTCTAAAATAAAAAAAAAGCAAAAAGTCTCACTTTGCTTGCCATCACACTATCCTAGGTCTCAAGAAGCCTACCTTCTATGGGGGATATACACATATATTAACACATACAGATATAGGCATAGGTATTTCAATACCTTCAATATTTAGGGAAGGGAGGACACTCACAGTATGAAAGATCGAGAAATGATTTGTGTAGAAAGTCATGCTTGAACTGAGTCTTGAAGGAAATGATGGATTCCATAATGCTTTTTCTAGGGCATTCTCCCCAACAATGTTGAGTTGTCTTAGAGAACACAATCTCTCTATTTTTAAAAAATATCTCCCAATTTAATATCTAGATATTAATAATAAGATAATTCATAAAGCCTCTCCATTAACCCCATGGTCCTATCTATCAAGATATCCTATAAGATCTTAAGTATTCATGAGAAATTCTTTGTTGCAGAAGAGCCTCTAAGTTTGCATTTCACTTTACTAAATTGTTTTTAATAATCAACAACTAATATTCAATATTTATGTTTTCAAATGGATCTGTTATCTCATCAAAATGACAATTTTCTCCCTCAGGTACACTGCAGTCCACTTTTGCCTTCCCATAATATGTGACTCTCATCCATGTTCTCCCATAAATTCTCATCCAAAGTGTTGAGAGCTTCCATCAACCTATCTTGATATTGAGAACAAATCAATGGAGCTTGTGGTGAGCTGTCCATGTAATTCCTCACTCTTACCATGTGATTAACCCAACCTTTTTCATTCATACCTTTCATTAACCTCATCATTTATGCTCTTGCTTCTTTATCATTTCTAATTGCTGATGTATTACACAGCCTGTTTCTTCCTGTTTATACCTGTTATTTTTCTCTCTATTACTCTTTGGATGATCCTTAGCAGCATTGTTTCTGAGACATTAATGTTCCGTGACTAATAGTCATCTAATTCTCCTCTTAATATTAACATGTAACTCATTTCATTTTAGAAAAAAAAAGAATAAAAAATGAAAACTTTGATAATTGAATTTTTTTCATTGCCTGGAGCAATCTATTTGCTTCTGTAGGCAGAGTACATGGTACATAGATCCTAATGTAAGTCAGTTAACATATTGTACTAATATATCCACAGAAAAGCTGGGATCAGAATTAAAGATGATTAGAGTGGTTTTGTCATAAATTCTGATAACAATGGCTTTCAAGTTCTATGAAAGAGACAGGTCCAAGTACAATAATTGGAACAAAAAGAAGTAAGTCAATTTGTGGCCATCCAACTTTTATCATGTTCCTAAATGTCTATTTTTCCAATATATGAACTTCAAAGTTTGTTTTTATTTCCCCCCAAAACCACCAAATGAAAGCTTTGCTGAGATGCCAAAGGGAATTATATGGGTTTGTGGCAGAACTGAACCCTATCCTGTGAGGTCTTTGTTTGAATTGTTATTCAGTACCGGGTAGCATGTCTCCCTGCAGTGAGGATTCTCCTTAAACTCATGCACACCTACTGTAAAATTCTCATCAATTAAATAAAATCAAACTTTAATGACCAGAAGATTTACCTTCCTCTCTGTGGAAGAAAAGCCTAAATACAATTGGCTATATTTCCTCCTAGGAAGACCTCGGTTAAATAGAAAATAACTTAAATATGTCCTTAATCAAGAAGCCTTTATTCTCTAGTGCAATAGTTTCTTAGTCTTACTGACCTAAACAGAACGTGGGATAGGAAAAAGGAAAGAGATCTTGCACCCTGTCAAAACATTAACAGACACTATTCTACAACAGATGAGAAGGAAAAATAACTTGCTGAAGGTCACACAGGAAGTTGTTGACAGTTTTTAATAACCTTTATAATCAGGAAGTTTGGCCTTATTCTTTCATTAGGAGGCCATAAACAATTCACTTTTCTTGAGGTGTAAATTAAATACTTGGTTTCTCTAAACAGAAAATAAATGAAAATCCTTCCATAAAGTGAGACAAGGGCAGAACAGGAAAAAAACATCATAATTAAAAACCCTTCCTTTACAGAGAGCCCTGGCTTTTCAACTTCAAGACAGAAAGAAGCAGGAAATGAAAATAATTAGAAATAAGTGAAACCATCCATGAATTTTCTCCTGTCTTAGCCAAAGACTTGGGGGAAGAGTTCCCCTAAAAAGGCTGGTGGTGGGGAACAATTGATTGGAGGATTAAAAAGGAGCTGACTTTTTAAACCTCAAACCCTAACAGGCAAGAAAGCAGATGGTGTATATTTGTACATGACAGAATCCAACTGCATGCTGCAGGTTTTTTTTTCTTTTTCTGTATGATGGAGTTTCAAGGGGGATTCTAGTTATGGGGCAGAACCTCAGAATTTTTAAAAATGTTATCTCAGTGTTTCCTTAGGCTAGACCTATACCAGTAGCATGCATATATATATATATATATATATATATATATATACATATATACATATATATATACATATATACATATATACATATATATATATGTATATATGTATATATGTATATATGTATATATGTATATATATGTATATGTATATATATGTATATATACACATACTTGTACACATATGTGTATGTATATATACATATATATGTATATGTGTGTATATATGTGTATGTATATGCATGCATATATATATGTGTGTATGTGAATGTATTTAATTTTATGTGTATATGTAGTTGTATGTAGTTGTATATGTATGTGTATGTATGTATGTATACACATATGTGTATGTTTGTAATGTTTAAGAGGGACATTATGTGGACTATTAGTAATAGAACATTACAGTTTCTGAAACATTAAGGTTGAAGCTCATCCAAAGAGCAATGGAGACACACATGGCAGATGTAAGCAGGAAGAAGGCTATATAGTATACATTATCCAGTGACCTCTTCCAGCCTCTGCCTGCTCACATTTTTGACAATGCCTTCCAGGTCTGTCTTCCTCAGCATTTTCAAAGATTTTTCTTTTCTTTATCATTTTCCTTTATCAAAACTGACCTGTGCAATGTCCCATTCTTCCAAAGTGCCACTTATTAATTCAATCAGTTAATCTACATTTAGGAATAAATGACTGACATTATTAATGTGTTCTCCCCATGGGTAGTTGCATTTTATCAGAGGAGATGAATTCAAATAGCATTTCAGGGGGTATGAAAAGGAGAGGTACAGGAGATAATTTGGGGGAAACTTTTTAGAAGCACTCCCTAAATAAACTATAGGTAATAATGTGTGGCCTGTAAGGCAAATTCTTATTGATAGAAGTGGTGATTGTCCCAAGTAAGCTGTATTGTAAAACAATATGGGAAAGGGAAAATATAAAGAAAGAGTGGGAAGAGAGAGCCCTGGAAGAAATATGGCCAATGGAATTTCCTTTTATGATGAGAAGGCTGCCCAGAACAGGGGAAATGCACCCATATTACAAAGAGACTCATTAAATTTTGGAAACACAAGGGACTTTAATAAAGAGCTAGAGCAATGCCCTAATTTTAAAGCTAAAAAAACTGACTTCTAGAGAAAGCAAATGATTTAACCAAGATTACAGGTTAAGTTAACATCAGATTCAGTATTAGAATCTAGATCCTATGGCTTCCAAGCTAACATTCTTCAAAAAGCAAAGAGAAACAAAAAATCCTTGTCCTATAGACAGAAACTCTACAGAGAAGAGAAAAGCACATCAGCATTTCACTAACTCCCAGGATCTTTCTAGGACCCAAATATTCCTACTTTCCTTTATATATTTGGAAATGATGTTATATATGATGTTATTTCCTGTCCCAGCGGGAAACATGCATCAACTGTTAGCTGTGTTAATAATTTGTGGCATAGCATTAATCAATTCATGCAACATGCACATGTGTGTGTGCCAAGAACACACACAGAAAGTCAAAGAATAATCCTTTGTCTTTCACAGAGTGCTCTCCATTTCCATAATTGAGGAATATTTAAATTTAATCATTTACCTTTTTCCAGGAGACTGCTTTAATGAGTGACTATAGTCCACTTGTCAACTAATGTCTATCTATTGATGATCTACCCTATGAAAAAAATAGCATGCTTCCTCTCCTCAAAGGGATAAATAATTGAAGAAACCAGGTTAACAAAAATAAAAACGTTTTGAACAATGGAATCAAATGCAAAAGGACATTCAATTAAGAGCTGAGTTATGCAGGGTTTTTTTCCTATACTTTACAATATCTAGAAATCTCTGGTCAGGAAATAGTGAAATATGGCCAATTGAATCAACTAACTAGGAAGAATCTCAAAATCATTTGATCTAGCTCTTTCCCTTCAGGAAAGTAAATTTCTGGACTTTCCTAGATCAATATAGGCAGCTAGGTGCTTCAGTGGATATATTGCTGGGCCTAGGGTCAGGAAGACTCATCTTCCTGAGTTCAAATCTGGCCTCAGACACTTACTAACTATGTGACCTGGTCAAATCCCTTAACTTTACCTTATTTTCCTCATCTGTAAAATGAGCTGGAGAAGGAAACGGAAAACCACTCCAGTGCCTTTGCCAAGAAAACTCCAAATCAAATCAAGAAGTATGACATGACTGAAATGATTGAACAATTGTAAAAGATAAATGTAAATGGTCCTTTTCTTCTCCCTCACCAGAGATTCTGAAACTTTTTTTGATTACCCCTTCTGGCTTTGGATGGATATGTACACTCACATATAGCGCATGTATATACATGTATACACTTATTATATTACATATCATTATGTGTATCTATAATACTCAATAGAACATAATTGTATAATATAATTATAAATTACATATATAATTTACCTCTCTTTAATCTTATTCCTTTTTGTTCAAACCCTTGTGTTTGAGAAATGACATCCTTCTCTTCCCGCAAAATGATACAAAATAAGCCAATTATCACTTCAATGTTATTCTCTAGGCTGAGCCCATTTTAATTCTTTTGGTTTCTCTGTGAATACAACCAGACAAAAGGAAGACCCCCAGATGTAGAAGGAAGTAGAATCCAGAGTCAGAAAGCCTAAACAATTATATCTGTTGAACAGATTTGAGACATAGTAACGGGTCTTCTTTTTACATGTTCTCTCTTCTTCTCTAGGCTACCATCTGAAGTATGCTTTCAGTCAAATACAGTAATGTTCTTTTGTCAGGATAAGAAGATGAAAAGGAGCTGTAAGTAAATTCAGAAGAAATAGGCTAAGAGCAGAGTCCCTACTGCCAGCTTTATGATTCCTCTTGGTTCTAGTGCCAGTTCAAGTCAGCTAGATTTTATTTCAAAGCCACTAGTCATAATCATCATCTGGTAGATGCTGTATTCATCTTTTGCAACCCATCTGGCAGTCTGGTTCTTAGAAGAGGTCGCCAGTTGACACAGGGCCCATCCAAAAGAGATATACTATTATTGGGTATAGGATAGTTGGAATTTTACAATCTGAGTTTTACTACAGTTTTTAACCTTTTGGCAAGAGACTTTAGTCATTAAATAGTTGGTCAGTGCCCACTTGATGATGTGATCTTTGAACCAAAGGGGTACATCCAATTAAGTAATTCAATTCAATTCAGTTCATAGCTAATGTAGATCCCAGCTAAGGAATCTACAATTGAATAAGAAGAAAAGATCTAATCAATTAATAAACATTTATTAGGTGCCTATTATGTGCCAGTTTAAGAACTGGAGATACAAAAGGGAAGAGGACAGCTCCTGCCCTCAAGGGACTAACAATCTAATTGGACAGGTAACATGAGAACACATATATACAAAGCAAAGTATAGACAGGATAAATAGAAGAAAAATTTACAGGGGAAAAGTACTAGAATTAAGAACAATTGGGGAAGGCTTCCGGTAAAATCCATGTGTCTGTTTGTCTATCTATCTATCTATCTATCTATCTATCTATCTATCTATCTATCTACCTACCTATCTACATCTAGATCATACATGTAATTCCTGTACTAGGCAGAACATGATATACTAAATTGTAGTGAAAAAGTTGAGGGAGGGAAAAATTACTTTGATCTTGGGAGGGGTAGAGTAGGGTACATTTAGAGAGGGATTCGAAAAGAATGTTGCACTTTGAGTTTCAAATGAAAGAAAGGATTTCATTAGGCAGACATTTTGGAGAGGCAATGGGGGGCAATCTATTCCAAACACAGAAATAATGTGAGCCACAGCATGAAGATCATAAAGGGCAAGATGATAAAGAAGATGACAGCCAACGAAAATATTCATAGCCAACATTTATGTAGCACTTTGCAGTTGCAAAGCACATTGCCTATGCTATCTAGTTTCGTCTTCATAATAATCCTGTAGGGTTGATGTCCTTGTTGTCCCAATTTTATAGCTAAAGAAACTCAGTCTAAAGGAGGTTTATGTGACTTGCCCAGAATCACACATCCAGTAAGTGAGGCAGGATTCCTCAGGGTATTTCTGAGTCCAAGGCAAGACTTTTAGCTGAAATATAGAACGTGAGAATGGGTGGAGCTCTTATAACCTACTATAAAGCTGCACAAAGAACTGAATGTATAAGGACAGACTGATTAAAGGAAGAACCACTTAGACATGTGATGTCATACAGAACCTACACTATACCTAAGACATTGGGGCCAAAAATATATGGAAAATTATACAGAAAAGTAATAGTAGAAGAAATAATTTCTAGGATTAAAGAAGGCCTTGTAAGCAATAGAAATTTAAAATTAATTTTATTCAGTTAAACTCTTCAAACATTTATTAAGCACTTACTATATATCACATGGTGCCAGACATTGGCAATATGACAAAAGAAAAATAGTACCTGTCATCAAAAGAGCCTTGAGTTTCAACTAAGATATTCATGTCTACTATGCAACTCTTGATAAAGGGGCACCTTCAGTGTTTTCCTCTTGAGATCATTGAGTTTCCAAGTGATTTCTAGCTTTCATAGCAGTAGGTTTAAGCCTTGCAATATCATCCCATTCTGGAACCTCCTAATCAGAGTAGAGAGAATTCAGTGCCTACAAAGGCAAACATTTGAGGGTTTTTGTTCTTTTCTTCTGTTCATTTCATTCTTTGATTTTCCTTGTCTCAAAAGTCAAGAACCTCACAGCCCCTCATTTTTTATTGGCAATCCTTCCCCCAAATTTTCAAAAGGCCCCCCTTTGTCATGATTAACTGTTCTCTTGGGGATCATCAGTATTTGCTTGAACAGTTTTCTCAGTGGTGATTGTGATGATGGGAAGCAATCCAGGGTCTCATGATTTCAACCAGGTGAACACTGTAATGCTTTGAAGGAGCTAGAAATAAAGACTCCTTCGGCAGGAAAACACTCCTAACATTTTGGCAGCCCAGACAGTGTCCCCTCTGTTCAATTCCATTCTCACTACACTCATTTTAAAACCTCTGTTAGGCATTTATCCCTAGCCTAATAAAAAATCCAACCCCTGGCCAAGATCACCCTTCCACTCTAACAACCATAATTGTTCCTCCCTTTGCCAGCCTACATTTGTAGCAGGACAACCTGAACTGGTACTTTGGAAAGGAATCCATTCTTTTTTAATTGAGCACTGATTCTCCAAAAAGGAGGCTAGTAGAGCAACAGCACACCTTAATTCTAGTGCTTTCCCTCTGTTGATTATCTTTATTTTATTCTTTATGTTGAGTTTTGTGCATAGTTGTTTGCATATTGTCCTTCCATTATACCACGAGCTCCTGAAGAGCAGGGTTAGCCTTTTTGCCTTTCTTTGTATCCCCAGAGTTTAGCACAGTGCCTGGCACATAATAAGCACTTAATAAATGCTTATTGACTGACTGACTCCCACCAGGAGTCCCCACTGCATTCTGACATTAAAATCTTCCTACCCTTGACTGAAATGACATGTCTTTCAAGAGAGTCTGTTTCCTGAGACAGCTTCTCCTAATCCTGGGAAAGAGAGACACAAACAAAGGAACAGACATAGAGATGCAGACACAGAGACGGAAAAACACAGATAGACAGACACAGACACAAATACAAAGAGACAATTGGAGACAGAGTCAGAGAGAGACAGAGAGACAGAGACAGAGCAGACAGAGAGACAAAGATAGAAACAGACAGAGAATAGTTACTTTTGGTAACCTAATCAAGGCTTTGGTTGCCTTCCCATTTCAACTTTTTTACTCTCTTACCAGTTTTCAAAACAGTGATGCAACTGGTTATCTAGTTGAAGCCATAAGAGTAAAAAAAGCCAAACAGCAAAAGAAAAAGAAGTCTTTAGTTTTCTGTTTGTTACTTTTGTTTTTGAGAGACAAAAGCATCCCTCAGAAAACTTGTAAAAATTATTTAAGGAAATTAGCAGAAATGACACAAATATAATTAAAAAGCAACCATTTTGCTCTGAAAAGGGCCCTACCAGCGCAAAATAGTTTACTGAGCCACTTGTCCTGATATTTTAAATCCTTACATCAAATGCATGTTTGTTTATGTCTCTTCCCATAGACTGTAAACTCCCTAAGGATAGAGGCTGTACCTAATCTTTAATAAGCATCCTGAGGGTTCTCTTTGAATGTTAAGTAATAGCCTTTTAAATATTTGGTAACAGATAATATATGGAAACTATTTTGGTAATTTAGATAACTTGAGGGTGTGTAGGGGGAAGGGGATTGGTTGAGGGCAGGAACAGTAAAAAAAATCCCAACAAAACAAAAATATTATCTTGATTTTTTTTAGTGGCTATGGTAAAACACACATACATATAAACACACACACATACACACACATACACAAATATTCACATATGTGAAGTGTGAAGGCAGGAGTTATTTTTGACCAAAAGACCCTTCATAAGGCCCAGAAACATTTTCTGCCAGCATTAACATCTGCCCCTCAACTGCATAACTTTGACAACTTTTCTATTTTCAGAAAGTAGTTGACAAGCTTTTTCCCCCTTTGCGATGTTCATATTGTAACCACCAGTTTGTTAATATAGATTAAAGTCATAAAACTGACATTTTTGGAAGGAAAACAACTCTGAAATAAAGGTCCAAATGTACGTAAAATATAACACACACACATGTACACATACCTTTTCTAATAGATTCAAGGGAATATGGCAGATGATTTCTTAGAAAGCACAGATGAGCTGTATTAATACAAATTTGCATGATGTAATATTCCAGGTTTAGGGATTAAACAGAATGGGTTTGTGTCTCATTTTGTACACCAGAATTAAGAGAGAAGAAGGTTTAGGGTTACTATGCAGTTCCTCCTCTTGACACTTTTTAGATATATCCCTAAGAATCAGGCAATACCACAGTCCAATATAAGGAAACATGGAGCTCACAAAGTTGTAAAGCAAATCAGCTTTATTGATGGCAGACACTCACAAAATGTAGAGCAGTAAGGGAGAATAACATAAACAAGTCTGCTGGACCCCAACTTGGATTTGGGTACCTTGTTGGAGCCTTGAATGAATGGGGCACCACTCAGTAATGTTTAGTATGGGTTTAGCAAGATAAGGCATTAGGGAATGGGAGCCAGGAGTCTAGACTGGGAGACTGAAGCTGATTCCTACTAGTGAGGAAAATAAATTCTCCTGGGGAATTGTAGGCCAGTTGATATTCAAACTCTCCACAGATCATGGGAAAGGGGGCTTTGGGTAACCGCTGGCCTATTCTGATAGGGTGACTCAGCTTCCCTCTCATGGGTTCTGGGCATCCCTGTAGCTTCTTTGTTTAGTGGGTCGGAGAGGCTACTGTATTCCTTACACACCACCACCAAGGGGGCTGCTGTGGCCTAACCCCAAGAACCACCATCAAAATTCCAGTTGCAAATTGGAGCTGCCACTGGAATTGCCAAAGCATCAGTGGTTTCAGTAGTGAGAGCAACAGTTCCCACTGTGACTCTAGCAGCTGCCTCTCTTTCACTGGGAACTTCATAAGTCTTCAGTTACATTGGAAATCAGTGGACATTATAGATTTAATTTTTAAAAAATCTACAACTGCTTGAAAATGCGCTCTCGTGCATGAGATGAGATATACTTTCATGTGTTTGTTTTTTAATGAATAGCAGATTCAATGAGTGGTTCATTATATTTTAAAATAATTCCTTATTTTTATTCTTCCTAGCCTACGGTATTTCTGAAATGTGTTGCCATACAAGCTTTATTTAGGTTTTATCTAATAGTTTAGAATTTACAAAGGACTTTTTATTTCACTTTTTTAAAAAGCCAAGCTAGAAAATCTTGTCTTCACTTCTGGTCATATCTTTTCTTGAAAGATCTTGGCTGCTTGGTATAGTTTGAAACTAAAAAACCAAGTCAAATAGAAACAGTCTTTCACAACTGATACTGACAATCTCTCGTTCTTTTGGGGTATCTCCTTTTCTTAGCTTCCAAAGGCTGCAGTGTGTATGTGTGTGTGTGTGTGTGAAACTTAAGCCCATTTCTGATCTGCCCAAAGTAGAGATTTGGCAGAAGTATGCCCCCCAGGAGACCCTAATTCTAGAAATGTAAAAGATTTCTTTTCCTTAATACTTTGAACATGTTTAAGTCACATTATAAAAATTCTCTGTGATCATAATTAATGCTTTGTTCTTACCTGACAATGGAATATGCAATACAAATATAATTAGTGACATTTCATTTATGACTTTGCAGCAATGGATTTCATATTTTTATAAAGTAGCATGTTTGTAATAAGAGTATAAAAATGTTGAATAAATTTGAAAGCAATTCCTGAAGTCATTCACATTTAACTGTATGACTAATGAGGGTTTAGCATAATCTAAAGATGATACAGTAACTGAATAAGTGATAGTAATATGCTATGTCTAAAAAAAATCCATTTCAAATTGGGGATTCACTATAATATTGACCTAAATTGTTAAAGATCCCATGAAGATTCCTCATAATAATCTTGTTTATTAACATGCCTTTTGGGAGAAAGGGTTTTTAAAATTTTTAACATATTTGAAAGGCATATAAAATCAGTAGGAAAGGAATTACCAATGAAAAAAGATGTTTAAAAAATCGTCATCATCATTGAGCAGACACACACACCCTATGATGGCTTCAGTATGGGAGGCTACGCTTTCAGGATAGCATAACTACATACCTATATTGTCCACAAAATTAGTACTAAATGCTTTTGACACCTGAAAGCACTTTGTGGCCTCAGAATTAAATTCCTCACACAAAGTCCCTTAAAAGTTTAGTGACTCCTTGCCACCCCACCCCCAGCAATATTTACTGAAAATGTCAGATAACCCAGATCTTACACCTACTCTTCCTGCCTCCATAAGCTATAAAGAATAAGTTCCCCCTGCTATGCCTTTTCTAAGCTTTTCTTTTTAAAGTCCTGTTTTACATTAAGAAGAGAATTTCTGAGGTTTTCTAACCATTATCATCTGGTGTAAATATCGCTCCAGTATAGTCAGTTTCAAGAGAAATTCTACATGCAGTTGTTTTTTGTTCAATCATCATCTCATGGTATTGATGATGTGGCCATTTTACTCACATGATTTGCCTGAAAGATAAAGTAGATTTTACTTAGGTTGAGCTATAAGAGTAAGTGGGTCAGGTAAATATACAATTGAAAATGAATTAAGTATACTAGCAATAAAGCTCAGCTAGTCTTAAAAAATATACCACACAGTATATATCTAGTTGAACCTTTATGCTAGTGGTACAATTTTAGGAGGAAATCTTACTTGTGGATTCATAGAGGTATTAAGTCCTTATATAGACAGAAAAAGGAAATGAAATATCAGTGAAATGTTTTCTCCTTTCTTGACTTTTATGTCACTTTGTTGCTCTGATTCTTCTCCTTACTCTTTGCCCATTACTTTTTCCTCTTTCAACTGTGAATATACCTCTTTAAATCTCAGTTCATGGCTTTCTACTCTTGCAATTGAAGCTTTTGTCTATTCTTATGGCTTCAACTACTACCAAAGTTTCTTCTATAAAAGCAAGGGAGTTGTAGTAGATTGCCCCTCAGGTCTTTTCAAGCTATAAATCAATGATACTAAGACCTACACAGATACATCCCATAATTCCACATCAAGTCATAGCTTCTATGGCTTTATATAGTTGTAATGGTAATCAGGGTGGGACTTTTTTTTTAACTATTTTCCCTTTTGGAATGCTAAGGCAATCAAGTGCCTTTAATGAGTCTTGCCCTTCAAATGTAATGGCAAGCAAAATGGGACTTTTTGCTGTTTGTTGTTTCAGTGCTTCTCAGCACTGAGGTAATCAAGTGCTGTTGATGAGTCTTGCCTTTGTTTTATTGAGAGTCTTTGACTGAATCAAGAGTCTTTGAGGACCTGCTTATGAAACAAGAAAGCCTAGTTCACATGAGTTTGAGTCACATGGTTGCGATACCCTCTGACCCTGAAGAAGCAAATATATATATACTCGGAGGATAGTGTTTTGCTTTTGGGAGCATACTCATTGGAAGAGTGTTGGTATGGAGACTATGAGTAGATGTCAAGGAGCACCCCAAACGGCTTTGAAGACCCAGATGTTGGTGCTTCTCTTTCTGGTAACTATGTATGTGATGTCTTGATCAAACAAAAGCTTGTTTGTTGATCTGTTTATATTATCTGTTCGTATTTTCTCTGAAGTTCAAGATGCTGACTTTTTCTCCTGAACTAAGTGAATGATATATGTTTCATTAAACTGAGATTGTTAATGCCTTAAAGTTGCTTTCCTTAGAAAAGAAGATCAAAGAACCTGTGCTAGCAGCCCTCCTGTGTGCCCTTGTTGTTGGTCTTTAACCTCCACAGCAGCTGCTAGCAACATTGTTGTTACAATAGTATGTCAGTATCTATATCTATCTATCTGCCTATATAGCATAGTATTTCTCTCCCACCTGTGGCTCCAAGAAACTATAGCATGTGCAGTGGTCATACCCTGGTAAAATTGTCTCAGCATGTGTGTTAAACCAAGTAGAGAGTGACAGTTCTCAAACTCATCAATGAGTTAGGGAGATGCCCACCCAAAACATGGAAACACTTTCCCTGGTAGAATGGGTAGGTGAAAACATTTGTTCCAATGGCCATAAAGATATCCAAAGAAAGTGCTATGGAGCTCTTAGAGCTTGGTCAGACATTGAAGACTCCAAGGACATCCATTACATTCCAGGCCCTTGCCCTTCATCTTGACTTTTGTCTTGCCACTGTTCTACCTAGTTGACTCAAATGTTTTAAAGATAATTAGTAGATGGTCAAGTTCTACTTCATTTATGTTCAAAAATTGACTATATAATCTTTCATCAGGAGGATGATAAAGGAGATTCTGGTTTAGATGAAGATTAGACTATAAGGCTTTTGAGGTCTCTTTTACTTTTGAATTTTGTATTTCTACTTATGATACCTCAGAGGTAATATGTGTGCTAAAAATCACTGGATGACCACATTTTGATGATATTGTAGGAAGATGCATTGTGTTAGGTGAAAGTACGAACTAAGACATTTTTAAGGATCATTTAAACTCTAGATCCTCTGATGATGATATCCAGATGTCTACATCTCATATCTCAGGGCTACTTACTTCTTTTCACTATTGGCAAAATTATTACTAGAATTCTTTAGGATCAACTATTTCACGACACTGTCAAACATCTGAAATAACAGTGTGAGTTTAAGGCACCTTAGCAACTAGGAGAAAAATCACTCTAGCATAATGAATATATATTAAACTTGGAGTCGGGAATATGAGTATCAAAATCCTACCTTAAGCACTTATTGGATATGTGACTCAAGGGAAGTAAATTGGCCTTTATGAGGCTCAGTTTTCCCATCTCTAAAATTGAAGTAATAGCATCTATCTTATATATTGGCAACTAGGTCACACAATAGACAGAGTGTCAGGCCTGGAGTCAGGAAGACTCAACTTCCTGAGTTAAAATCTGATCTCAGACACTTACTAGCTGTGTGACCCTGGGTAAGTCACTTAACCTTGTTTGCTGCAGTTTTCTTATCTGTAAAATGAGCTAGAGAAGGAAATGGCAAACCCTTCCAGTATCTCTGCCAAGTAAACCCCACATGGGGTCGCAAAGAGTCAAACATGACTGAAAATGACTGAATAACAAATCCCATGAATTATGAGGTTCAAATTAAGTAGCATATTCAAAATATTTTTCAAATACTAAATAACATATAAATATGAATTTATTATTAGGGAGACTACAAGATATAATAGAGATAACAATGGATTTAGAGTCAAAGGATATAGGTTCAAATTCTACCTCTGACCTTAGACAAGGAACTTAACATCACTGGGTTTTAGTTTCCTCATCTATGAAATGAGTGGGTTGGACAAGATGGTCTCTGATATGCTTTCTACTTCTAGTTCTTTGGTTCTATGATTATAGCTATTATTAAGAGACACAGCATGGTATAATAGACTTTTTTAGAGTCAGGAAAACTTGGATCAAATTCCTGACTCAACATTTACTATCTGTGTGACCCTGTGTAAGTCCTTTTACCTCTTAGTGCCTCAGGCAACTCTCTAAGAATAAAAGACACATATTAATTGCTGATCTATGTCTTTGGAGGGGATGCAGTGCTCCTAATACTATTCCTCAAAAAACAAACAAAAAGGAAATGTGAACTTTATAGCACAGGGAATGTATGCACCATGACTATGTATATGTGATATTATTCATTGACCTAATGAAGCATTTCACATGTAGGTTGGCTGACCTATTGACATTTAGTGGTCTTGAGATGTTACAGTTTCTAATTCTTTGCTCTGTAATATAGTTAACAATCATCAATGTCTTCACTCTCAGGAGTGAAATAATATATATTTGTACAACAAGTTTAATTGCCTTCTATTAACCATAATGATACCTTTGATAACAATAATAATAGTTCAATGGAGTTCAGATAAATGTGGTCCAAAGAACATTCACCATTCTGCTCAAAGCCTGTGTGATTTTCAGCCTGAAACTAAGGACGGCAGAGAGGATGATACTATATCATGTTCTGGTATGACAGGAAGAAAAGATTACTAGAACAAATCAGAAATACCAATATTCCACTTTCAGTACATATGATGCTTCCCACTAATTTGGGCAAGGCTCAAGTACTCATGAAAATAATGTTTCATTCATCATATCACAACAAGCTTAGAAATAGTTATTATCATTTGATGGTAATGTCTTAGTATTGCCTTTTGTCAATTGTCCCTTCAGCTCCAAGTCATATATACAGTAGCTGGTCAGAATAAACACAAGTAAATTCATCCCCGAGATCGGATAAGATGAAATAAGAGTTGGACGCAAAAGTTCAATGCAAATTTGAAAGTGTAAATGAGAAAAAAACTGAGGTAATTTAAAATATCAAATAAAAAACCCAAACTCAAACTCTTTATAGTAACAAAATTGATATAAAAATTAAAGTGACTCCAATAATTTTGAAGAGTAGATGACCATGATTAGAGTGGAATTTTGATGATCTTTTTTAAGTTTGACAATACAAATCCAACTAAAAGAACCACTAGATCAACAAAGAATAATTTGAAAAAGCTAGAATTTGCCATAGCTACCACAAAGGAACATATTCTAACACTATCTTTGACAGAAATCATAACAACATTTCAAGGCCTTCATGCAACAGTTTATGTGACAACCACTTCCACAGTAAAAATCATAAGAGGAAAGGTGGATCTACCAAAGAATGCACTTAAGGACTGCCATCAAGCACACAAAGACACATAAAAGAATCTATCAAAGACCTAAAAAAAGTTGGGAAGATTACAACAATATCTAACTGCTACTATTTGGGGAAGATTAACCATATTTCCTAATTACAGTCAACCAAAAGAAGAATCATCTGTATTAGAATCAGAAAACAAAAAATAGGTTATAATTCTATATCTCCTTAATCAGCCAATGAAAGCAAAAGTCAAAAGTTGAGGAGGTAGTAGTGAAAACATATCAAAGAATACAATAAAAGAATTCAGAATCAATCAAAAATTTTATTTTGAGAATGAAAGAAATTGGAGGAAGAGAGAGATACAGAGGTAGACAGAAACAGATGTAGAGACACAGAGACAGAGACCCAAAGAAACAGAGAGATGGGCAGAGAAAAAGATATCCTTAAAGAAATATGAGGAAAATTTGGTCCTGGGGCAGAGCCAAGATGGCAGCTGGAAAGCAGGGACTAGCCTGAGCTCCCTGCCAAGTCCCTCAAAAGACCTATAAAAAATGGCTCTGAATCAATTCTAGAAGTGCAGAACCCACAAAATAGCATAGGGAAGCAGGGCTCTAGCCCAGGACAGCCTGGATGGTCTCTGGGTAAGGTCTATCCCTCACGGAGCTGAGCGGAGTGGAGGCCAGTGTGGGCGGCACCGACTAGACCGACTAGACCAGAAGCTGGACGAAGCGTGCCCTACGGCCCTGAATCAGTGAGCTGTGGCAGTTAACAGACTTCTCAACCCATAAACACCAAAGACAACAGAGAAGGTTAGTGGGAAAAGCTGCTGGGGACAGGGAGTTTGCAGTTTGGCCACTGCCCCGGGGGGCAGCGGAGTTGGGGCAGCTACAGAACTACAGCTGCAGTTGCTTCTGGACCCAGGCCCACCTGGTGGGAGGAATTAAGTAGCTGATCAGAGAAGGAGTGCAGAGCCTGCTGAAGATCTAAGTCCAGTCTAGGTTGGGGGTTCTTGGGGGAGGAGGAGCGCTGGTGTGGCAGAGCTGGCACATCCCCCCAAGCATGGACCACGGAACTCTGTACTCTACAATCAGTCATACCCCACTGAAAAACTCAAGGGTCAAGTAAGTTGGCTGGGAACATGGCCAGGTAGCAAAAATGCACCCAGATTCAGTCTCAGACTCTGGAATCTTTCTTTGGTGACAAAGAAGACCAAAACATATAGCCAGAAGAAATCAACAAAGTCAAAGAGCCTACAATAAAAGCCTCCAAGAAAAACATGAACTGGTCTCAGGACATGGAAAAGCTCAAAAAGGATTTGGAAAAGCAAGTTAGAGAAGTAGAGGAAAAATTGGGAAGAGAAATGAGAAGGATGACAGAAAACCATGAAAAACAAGTCAATGACTTGATAAAGGAGACCCCAAAAAATACTGAAAAATATATTGAAGAAAAAAACACCAAAAAAATAGA
>CM053622.1:490539745-490571706 GCA_028646595.1 Phalanger gymnotis
AGCTTGTATTACTATTTAAAAAAAACAACTATAATCACTTAGAAGACAACAGTACTTTGACTACAGAGCAAAAAGATGTGCCAAAATGCCCTAGTTATATAAAGAACTGGAAAATCAATTCAGTAATTTAACAAGCCACCACAAAGAATCATAACATTTATACTACTTTAATTGAATATTGCAAAGACTGACAGAGTTCCTCACTCATTCTTTATTTGTGTACTGCAAATGTCCAACATAGGCCACAGTATAGTGAGGATGCAAGATTATCTGATGTTCATGTGGAAAATTGTTCTCTCTTTTAAGAATGCAGCCAAAACAAAAATGCTGAGAACAAATAGTATTAAATATGACATTTAGGAGGATAATTTAGGTCTCTTGTGATTCTTAAACATATCATCATCTCTCTTAATCAGAACTCAGTATGACTTCCAAGTTAAAGAGCAAGTCATACCAAGCCATAATGATGTAACATGTTTGGTTGTTCAGTTGCATCCAATTCTTTGTGACCCCATATAGGGTTTTCTTGGCAAAGATAATGGAGTGGTTTGCCATTTCCTTCTCCAATGGAGAGGTTAAGTGATTTGCTGAGGGTCACACAGCTGGTAAAGGTCTGAGGTCAGGTTTGAAGTCAGAACTCCAGGTCCAGTGTTTTATCTAGTAAGTGATCTAGCTGGATCTTTATGTAACATGGATGACATCAAATTACATGCTTCTACTAAATACACATACATGCACACACACGCACACACACACATACACACACCAACTTCTTTTCATGGAATCTTTCTCCAATGATTTGAAAATGCCATCTGGACTCAATAAGTACAAAATCTTGAAAGTATGACAAGCAATGAAGGAGACTGAAGGCACTGAACTGTTGCCCATAGTCCCCCCAACATATTTCCTCCTGAAAAACAGACCCTTATGATACGTTGCCACACCATATACTCACAGATGTTGCCATAACACATACTCATAAATCTCCAAGCTACATGTAACAAAAAGCTTTAAGAATGTAGATACCTTGAACAAACCAAAGCTTAAACCACTATAGAACAAGATTATATGCATATCATCAGTTTTGCCCCTTTCACTACTGGAGTTATGTTAAAAATGCTTGCAGAAAGCTTATAGATGATCGATTTATATTCTCATAATTTTGTTCAACTACCAAGAAGTGGTTCTTTTATCAACCTGTGTGAACATCAGGTACTCTGGTAGTGACTTATCCTGTGATCGTTTCTAGTTTAACCAACAAAAAAATTAGTAGAATGAGAAGTCAATAATAATAATAATAATAATAATAATAATAATAGTAATTAATAATAATAATTACCAAAGAGTTCTTGGAGTATTTGTATCTGAGCTCAAAAGAACAGAACAAGCTAACAATAGCAATATTTAATCTGATTTATTTAGCATCTCTCCAAGTATTCCTCCATTTTCAATAGAATTTTCCCCAAGTTATATAATCCTACTTTAGTCCCACCTATGGATCAAATATACTTTTGTGCCTTAATAGGTGGACAAGTTTCTTGAAAATGGTTACAAAAGGCCAAATCCACTGCTAATTAAAAATTTAAGTACATTGTATATACAACTACTATGTCTTTAACCCACAAATTATCATTACCTGTGCTTTTTGGTCTCGTTATTTATTTTATGAATGTCTTCCAATTGCATTTTAATCTGGTTCAGGCAACACTTGGGAGTGTTGGGAACCACATGCACATTTTTTGACACCTTTGTTCAAGAGGACCTCAAGTACAAAGATTCAGGTGGTGTTGATCTAATTAGTAGAAGGAACACTGCTTTTTATTTTCACACAATTTATTAGTGATTTTGAACATTTTAATCTTCATTCGTCCTTGAAAATTGTTCTACATGTGTTACCAGACCGAATGTATCCTATATCAAAACATTTTCCTGCCTAGTTATTACTTTTTATAGTAAATTGTTCACAGTTTTCCTTATTTGTGGAAAAAGGATGAAATGTTATAAAGTTTTTATTGCCATGGGTTAAAAAAAAGCTTTCCCTTTGGATTTAATAAAGGGACGATAGTCATGATTGTCCTTGGAAATCATAATATAACAATATTTCATGCTCAGAAGTCCCATTTATTTTTATTTTCCCAATAAATTTAATTTGGCTAAACGTTTCTCAATTACATGTAAAATTTTTTAAAATTTGATTTATTCTTTAAATTTTGAGTTCCAAATCCTCTCCCTCCTTCCCTGTCTCTCCCCACCTTGAAAATGTAAGCAATTTGATACATAGATTATACCTGTGTACTCATACAAAGTATATTTCCATGTTACCATGTTTCAAAAGAAAACAGGCAAAAACCCAAGAAAAATAAAGAAAGTTTAAAAGTATGCTTCATTTTGCATTCAGACTTTATCAGTTCTTTCTTTGGAGATAGAAAGGATTTTTCATCATAAGTCCTTTGGAACTCTCTTTGATCGCTGTATTGCTGAGAATAGCTAAGTCATTCACAGCTGATCATTGTACAATATTGCTGTTACTATGTACAATGTTACCCTGGTTCTGCTTACTTCACTTTGTATCAGTTCATGAAAATTTTTCCAAGTTTTTCTGAAAGCATCCTGCTCATCATTTCTTATAGCACAATAGTATACCATCACATTCATATACCACCGCTTATTCAGTCATTCCCAAATTGTTGAGTATCCCCTTAATTTCCAATTCTTTGCCACTGCAAAAAGAACTGCTATAAATATTTTTGTACATATAGGTCTTTTTCCTTTGATCTCTTTAGGGTATAGACATAGTAGTGGAATTGCTAGGTCAAAGGGTATGCACAGTTTTGTTCTCCAGAATAGTTAGATAACTTCACAACTCCACCAACAGTGCACTGGTGTCCTTATTTTTTCACATCTGCTCAATATGCGTCATTTTTCTTTTCTGTCATAGCTAAAGTGATAGGTATGAAGTGGTACCTCGGAGTTGTTTTAATTTGCTTTCTCTAATCAATAGTGATTTAGAGAATTTTTATGTGACTATAGATAGATTTGAGATCTATTTCTGCCTGTTTGTGTCCTTCAATCATTTATTAATTAGGAAATGACTTATATTGTTGGATATTTGATTCAATTCTCTGTATACTTGAGAAATTTGATCTTTATCAGAGAAACTTGCTACTAATTTTTTTCCTAGTTTCCTGCTTTCCTTCTGATCTTGACTGTATTGTTTTTGTTTGTCCAAAATCTTTTAAACTTAATGTAATCAAAGCATCCATTTTACCTCCCATAATGTTCTCCTGTCTCTTCTTTGGTCATAAATTCATCCCTTATCCATAAATCTAACAAGTTAAAATTTCCATGCTCCCATAACTTGCTTATGATACCAACCTTTATGTCTAAATCATGTATGCATTTTAACACTATCTTGGTATATTTTGAGGTGTCAGTCTATACCTCATTTCTGCCAAACTTCTTTCTGGTTTTCTCAGAAGTTTTTGTCGGATAGTGAGCTCTTGTTACAAAATCTTGGGTCTTTGGGTATATAAAATGCTAGATTCCTGTGGTCATTTACTACTATGTACTGTGTATCTAATGTATTTTACTGTTCTGCCATTCCATTTCTTAGCCAGTGCCAGATTTTTGTGAATCCCATTTATCTTAAAGGAATTCCATCCAGAAAAGTGAAAAACATGACAGGAAAGGTCAGAGAGAGAAAGAGAGATAGATAGATCATAGATCTAGTTGTGGAAGAAACATTGATTTTATCTTGTCTGATTCCTCACTTTTGCAGATGTGTAAATTGATTTCCAGAGAAGTTGGGCAAATTGGTCAATGTCATAACCATGAGTAATAAGTATAACGATTTGGCAGGTTGTACAGTAGTTAATTCTGATATTCATTTCATCTTGATTCATATTTCAATCAATCTTTGATTTAAGAGTAACTCAAAAGCATAAGAACATAGATTTGGTTCTGGAAGAGACCTAAGAAATTTACTTCCTCATTTTACAGATGAGGAAACTGAGGTCCCTAAGTTGTCTGTGAAATGCTATGTTTGCCTTTGTTGTTTTCTTGGGGCCATGCATTTCTTTCTTATAAATGTTTGGACATAAAAACTTGATTTAAAGTTTCTTATAATATCTAGGCAACTTCAGCCCCTGACATGAAATGATAGTCTGATGACTGCTCCATGAAGAATTTCAATATTCATTTAAAACATTCTGAACTTAACAGTTAGCATGTCAGTAGAGGCTTCAGCTCCAAATCACTTTGAGAAATTTGAGCCAAAATAGTTTCCCTGTGCTAACATTAAACATCACCAGGGAGCTTCCATATGCATTTGGTTATATGGTTTTCACTTCACCACATTTCCATGCAAAGATAATACTTTGCTTGCTTAAATCGATAATATCCTTTCAATAGTCTCCAGTCCTGCCAAACTTCTATTAAAAATGTATCACAGCAGGGTATGACTTTTGATTTCATTGTAACATCTCTGCTCAAATATAATACAGACCTCAGATGTACCTCTGAGTATGAGAAGGGGGGGGAAAGTTCTTCCCAAAAGAATGCACTATGATGAAAACATTAGTTCCCTTTATTGTGATAAAGGAATTTATTAACTCTGCTTTATTCTTTGAGAAGTTAAAAGTCATCCTTCTCAAGCTTAACTAGCTTCAAGGAAAATGTACCCCTTGGGATTCAGATAAAAGAATGACAATGACAAAAACAATGGAAATCTTCAACTCAATTGTTTTCACTAACAGTTTTACTCAATGGTCCTTGTGAGCTGGGTGTTCTGGAATGCTGAAACATGGCCTCTATGCAAGTACTTAAGCACTCTGAGAATTCCATTTATATGCCATAATTTACTTCATTTTCATTTTAGGAAACTAGATATTCTAACCACAAAGGGGTGGTATTGCTAATCTTTTAGCCTTCCAAGCTTAGAATTATTATCTAGAACTCTTCCCTTTCCTTTGCCCCTCACATTTGGTAATGAAAAGCTCCAGTAATAAGGAATAGAGACACAAGCATCTGCCATTAATCTCAGAGCCTTGCAATTCATGCTTCCTTTGCTTCTCTCCCAGTGCCCCCCAACTTTTTATCCCTTAGTTCAGAATGTTAGGTCACACTAATAACCACACTCTGACGGCAGAAGACATGCTAACTCCCTCTATTCCATGACCAATTCTGAGATACTTTCCCTTTAATTCATTAGCCTTGCATGTAATTTTCAAGAGAAACTTTATTAAGAAAACAATAAAACTACATAAAAGGAGAGTTCAAAGAACAGAGGTTTCTCTGTCATCTTAGGCTTCTAGCCAACAACTAACATTTATATTGGGCTTTGTATCTGGAGTTAATCTTGACAACCCTGCAAATTATGTGCACAAGTACTATTATTCCTACTCTACAGATGACAAAACTGAGGCTTAGAAAAGCTCAGTGTTGGGGCAGTTAGGTGGCACAATGAGCAGAGCACCAGCCCTGGAGTCAGGAGGACCTGAGTCCAAATCTGGCCTCAGACACATGACATACTTCCTAGCTGTGTGACCTTGGTGGGCAAGTCACTTAACCCCAATTGCCCTGCCTCCCCCTCTCCAAAAAAAATAAATAAATAAATAAATAAAGCTCAATGATTTGTCCAAGCTCATTCGGCTATGACCTGGAAATTCTGAAACTCAGACCCAGGCCTCACGTCTACAAGTTTAGTGAGTGTTCTTTCTAACACAAAGTAATATAAGTAGCTTTGGTAAACATACTTTATCTTTTTTTTTTTTTTGGATCTAGGTGGAATTTCAGTTCACATCAAATATGTCTCATGACATCGCTGTGACTTTAAGCAATGATACCTCATTGACCTAGAAATTACTTTCTTTACTTTTGTTCTCTTATGGTGACTCATCTACTTCCCAATCTCTACCAACATGCATTTTCCTCTCTCTAATGTTGTATTTCTTCCTCTTTCTAGTGTAGACTCTTCATTCTCTTTAATGCAGCTCTGTTCATCTATTCTTCCTTTCTATATGTGTAAAATTCTGGGGTCCTAAGTCCCACTGGGTAATATAATGCACAGACTTTGAACATATGTAGATATTTATTTTCTTGGAAGCTGCACATTACTGAAAACTGTATCTGTCACAAGGCATCAGAAGTGGATTACTTTCAGGTTTTAATTTAGCAGTTGATCACTTGGTAATAATATAATGAAAGCCATGGCACAGCAATATATGATTTCAAATCATAGGCATTGCATAAAAATACTTTTTGACAAATATTTTTCACACATACATACATATATATTTATATTTATATGTATAGACACACATACACATATATATGTATGTATAGAGATGTGCATATATGTATGTGTCTATATATGTGTATATCTATATATATGTATATATGGACACACACAATGCATATATATATATGTGAAATATACATATATATTTCAGGGAAGGCCACACTAAAAACACCTAGAAGGCCATATGTGGCAGGAAGTTGCAGGTTCCCCACCCCTGGCCTAAAGTATTTAGGTTGTTTAAAAATAAGACACTTGGGTGGGTATAGGGGAAGATTATGGCTATCTTTAAGTGTTTGAAAAGGATTTGACTGAGAAAGCAAAACTAAGAGCAAAGGGTAGAAGTGATAGAAAGGCATGGGTAAACTTGAGGCCAGGGTATGTCAGGAAGGACCACATAAGCCCTGCTTCCAATTTAGCTGCTAGTCCTGAGTCTTGAGAAAAGGGGCTGCTTTTCTGGAAGAATTAGCTCCCTTTTAGCTTAAGGAGACATCAAATTTTAATAGCCTAACAACTAGGAATAAGAAGACCTTGTTTCTATTGCCTATTCTGATATTAACTAGAGGCACCTGTTTTCTCTTCTATAAAATAAGGGGGTTGAGCAATGCAGTCACTAAGTTTGCTTCTAGCTCTAACCTGTCATTCTGTGAGATTCGATCTTCATTGACTCCACTTCAGCTAAGCCTCCTCAGTTTCCATAATAATTGAACAAGCTTTCTTCTTTGACCTTCATCAAGCCACTTCCCTTTGTTTTAATTATGTTTTTTTTTCCCTCCTCTCCTCTCCCCTCCAAAAAGGCATGTAATCAGATATAGGTTCTACATATACCTTCACATTGAACTTATTTACCTGATAGTCCAGTTGTAAAGAAGAATTATAACCAATGGAATGAATCATGAGAAAGAAGAAACGAAACCGAAAAAGAAGGGAAAAAAGAGAGCAAATAGTTTGCCTCAATCTGCATTCAGATTCCATAATTCTTTCTCTGGATGTGCATGGCTTTTTCCATCATGAGTCTTTTGGAGCTGTCTTTGAACCTTACGTTGATGAGAGGAGCCAAGTCTATCAAAGTCAGTCATCAGAAATACCATGTGTCATGTATAATGATTTCCTGGTTCTGCTCCCCTCATTCAGCATCAGTTCATATAAGTCTTTCCAATTTATAATGAAGTCCTTCTGCTCCTCATTTCTTATAGGACACTAGTATTCCATTACATTCACATGCCACAATTAGTTTAGCCATTCCTCAATTGGTAGGCAGCCCCTTGATTTCCAATTCTTTGCCACCACAAAAAGAGCTGCTATAAGCCACTTCTCTTTTCTGCAGCTTCAGTTTTCTTTTTCTGTAAAATCAAAGAGTTGGAATTAGATAATGCCTAAAGTCTTTAGAGAACCAGAATGACATTTTGATGAGTTAGCCTTCCACTCTCACTTCCTACCACCCCATCCCCAACTTGGCTTCTTAGATGCCAAGTGTGAAGAAATAACTGACCTTAGCTTCTAAATATCAAGAATAATTAGTAAAGGAGGCTAGCTACCACACAGAATGCTTGGGGAAGTCCCTGATCCCAGAGGTAGCCTTCTGGTATCCTAGGATTTCTATCCAGTGTCTCCTCCTCTCTCCTCCTACAACTAATTGTACCTTTTCCTATCACTTATCCCAGGCTCAAATTGCTATTTGACAAAGATGTAAAATTTCCTAGAATTTGCTCTGAATTAAAGGATTAGGAGAAAGGGGTAGTAGTTTGCTAAACATAGGACAGAGAAGGCCCAGTAGTTCAGAGTTGCTCACTGATCTTGTCACCAGCATCTACCCTCAGTAGTTCTTGAATGAGTAGGAATTGGGAGCAAGAAACGATTCCTTTGAAGAGGGACTCCAATAGAGGTAAGTCTGAACTCTCTAGACTAGGTTCACCCTCTCTTTCCTCTTTTCTCATTCTCAGCATTCCCTAAAGTCTTGCAGGGAAGTTTCTACATCCTGCTGAACTGCCTGGGTGATAGCCAAGAAAGAGCTTCAACTTTCCAAGCTCCCACATAGCAAAGGGAATTGAAAACACTTTCTTTAAAATCCTTCCAACACTTCTGACTTTTGGGGGACTGAGTGAAGCAGAAATTGCTAGGTTTCAGAGAGCATCAGGAGGATTGATGGCACTTAAAATTTTTAAGTATGCTTTTATTCTACCATTCTTAAAATGTCAGAGGCCAGTCTTTTTTAACTGTCTCTGTTTTCCCGTCTCCATCTGTCTCAGTTTGTCTTTGTCTCTTTCTGTGAGTCTGTCTCTCTGTCACTCTGTTTCTGACTCTTTATATCTCTCTATATCTTTGTATGTCTCTCTGAATCTTCATGTCTCTGTTTCTCTGTCTCTGTGTGTGTCTGTCTTCTCTATCTCTGTTTCTATCTGTCCCTGTCTTTCTTTGTCTTTCTGTCTCTGTATCTGTCTCTCTGTCTCTGATTCTCTTTCTCTCTGTTTCTGTCTCTCTATCTTTCTCTCTGTCTCTCTCTTTAAACCCAAACATCTGTGATTCCTCCAGAATATGAGTCTATGACTTAGATAGAGAATTAGTTGGCTGAAGAATACAAAGGTTAAGTGATTTGTCCAGGATAATACAGCTGAAAGTGTCAGGGATAAAATTAAATCAAACACTTTTAGATTCCTAGATCATCAGTATTCTAATCTACCTCTATAATAAACAAAGTAAATAAATCATGGCTGTAAAAACATAATACTCCTTCCTAAGCAAGAAGGGAATGTGTAGGAGAGGACAAGCTGGTTAGAATGATATAAGAAAAGATTTTTTGATTTGGCATCGAAGAACCAGGATTCAAATCATTGACCTGCCACAGTATCTGTGCACTCTAGGCAAATCATTTCCCTTTTCTGTACTTCATTTTTTTACAGTTGATAAAATAGGGGTGTTGGACTATCTGTGGAGTCTTTAAGCTCCAAATCCATAATGCTATGAATTTTTGCATTCTTTTTAATCTAAATTTTTATTGACATCTTTTGTTTTTATATGGTATAAATTTCCGCTTGCATTCCTCTCTTTGCACCTCCCAGACAGTCATCCAATAATCCAATCCAATAACATTTATTATTACCTACTTTTTGCCAGGCTGTGAAATACAGTCTCTGACTTCAAGGAGTTTACAATCTAAATAGCAGAGACAACACAAAAAGAAGGCAGGAAAAGGAAGGGGAAGAACAGGAAATGAGGGCATATCCAGTGAGGGGGCATCTTGTTCTATGGAGTTGAAACCAGACAAAGCAGCAAATGCTAATTGAATTTAAAAAAACAGAAAATAAAAAAGGAGAAGAAGAGAAAAACAATAAAGTTCATTGACATGCAGAAGAACTCTGACTCCACATGCAATGTTATTGTGGACCCTTCTCTACCTCTGAAAAGGAGGGGCGTGAAGTATCTCCTCGTGTGTCTTCTTTGGGGCCAAGCTTCCTTTATCTAATGATCCCATGAACTTCTGAAATATGATATTATGACATTTTTCATTATTCAATATTTAACAAGTATATGTCTGTAATGGCCTTTTTTATAGGCATTATAGGCATCAAAAAAGTTATTCATTTTCAAAATTTATACTCCTCTCACTGACTATTTGGGTTGCCCAAATTATTTCTTTCTTATAGTTAAGACATTTTCCCTTATTAAAAAGTAAATAACCTAGAAAGTAGTTGTACTGTTGCTTTTAGGCAATATTAAGTTGTTTTTAATCATTTAAGTGTAACAATGTGAATCTCTTTACCCAATCTGTTTCAACCGATAGCTAGAACCAAACATTGTGTCAGTAAAGGAAGAAGGGAAAGTTATGAGTGTTCTGGACTATGATTAGGTAAGAAAGTGCTGAAATGAGAAATCAAAGGGCATTAATTTCAAGACAATGCAGCAAACATTTAATTAAGTATCTACTGTGTTCTGGAAACACTACCAGGACAAAAGTAAGTTTCTGCCCTCAAGGAGATTACTTTCTAACATAAAACTTGGTTGCCTTAAGATTCAGCAGGAAGCCTTTCCCAGTCCCTTCCTGATATTAGTGCCTTCTCTTCTAAGATTATCCTCCATCCACAAATACAGATAGACAAAGATATGGAGACGAACAAACAGAGACAGATCATACACACACACACACACACACACACACACACACACACACACACATACATACATACATGAATATAGGTATATATGCACACAGCAATCACATATTAGATATTTTAAAATGGATATCTTAGAGACATCTCGAATTCAGCATATCTGAAGAATGCATTTTTTTCTCGAAAATTCTTCTCTCTTCCAATTTTACCTATATGTGTATGTATTATATACATATACATATATAATATATATACACATATATTGGCAAGAAAGTCTCTATTATTTATGTACACATGTGTGTATATATGTATTTTTATGTGTTTATGTATATGTAATGTATATGTACACACGCATGTACATATATACACTTTGCATGAAGACAATGATGTCTTTTGTCTTTTCTAGAGATGGGTGTGGAAGATTGGCACTATGATTTCATCAGTGTAGGGAACTGCTGGTGTTTCCATGTATGTTAGCAACTGATCTGTTTCTAAAGTCTTACCAAGCTTTTTGGGTCTTAGCAGCCACACTGAGTACCTGAATTATTGTTCAATGATCACAAAGTTAGGATGTATATAATCTTGGACTCCAATCCAGATCTTCCTAACTCCAAGATCTAGCTACCATACGACATCGCCTTATTTAAACTTCCAGCTGCACAGGGCTATTAAAGACTGTGAGTTTACATTCTTTCAAGTAAAAGCATATTTTTCACATTTCTAACATTTCTGAGGCCCAGTTGTTTTGTTTCTTTGTCCTCCAAATCAATTTGGGCACATTCAAGATTACTATCAAAGGTTAACCTCATGAATTATTCTCTTCAGTCTATTAATGAAGATAATAGGTGAACCTCGATGCTTGTTTCTTAGAAGTTCCTTTATTACTCTCTTATCCTAATGAGGAAAAAAAGAAATTAGCAAAGAAGTTAGAGATATTCAGCACAGGAAGCAAAGAAGTATGAATCATTGTGTGTGCTTTTTTTTTTTTTTTTGTCCCACATTTCAAATGCCCTGTTTGTTTCCAGGGCATTTATCATTTCTAAAAAGGGAGAAAAGTCTGAAATTTAGCTGCTTAGTCTCAGTAAAAATAAAAGTTGTTGACCAAAAGTTCCCAGAGCAATGAGATTGTGAGAACACAGGAAAGAGAAGTCTAGAAAAAGGAAAAAGTCAGCACTTAGTTAAGTATTTCAAAGAAACTCTGTCTCTAGAAAACTCACATGGGGATTGTGGTAATATTGATAGTAGTAGGGAAGGGGGACCCAAAATACTTCTACCAGAGTTTGTAACCTGAGAAACAAAAGATGTTTTTGTATACAAAAAGGTGACTTTTGTTGTGTAAATTGGGTAATGGCTATAGACAATTCATGCCTTTATTTAGTCACCACTAATCTCATTCCTAAAGAACTGATAAAAGGGAAATTGGCAAAGAGGATAGATCATAGATCTAGAACTGAAAGGCCCCTCAGATCCCATGTTGTCTACCTCATTTTAAAGATGAGAAAACTTAAGTCTTGAGAGGCCGATTCACTTATCCAAGGTCACCAAGGTAGTAAGCATCAGAGGGAGAATTTCAGTTAAGGTCCTTGGGCTCTAAAGTCACTGATCTTTTCCATAGTAACAATTTGCCTACATTTGGGGATGACCTGGATTTCAGAAACAAAGAAACAAACAACTTAACTTTCAATGTCCCTAGGCAACTATTTAAGAAAAATACAAAAAAAAAAAAAAAGTTATGGCAAGGCATCTGATCTGCATTGTAAGAGATTTTTTTTTTCTTGCTGGCAATTTTCTTACACTGATTACATCAGAATTTGGGCAACTAGGTGACACGGTGGACAGAGCATTGCACTTGGAATCAAGAAGACTCATCTTCATGAGTCCAATTCAACCTTCAGACATTTTCTAGCTATGTGCACCTGGGCAAGTCACTTAACCCTATTTGCCTCAGTTCCTCATAGGGTAATGATCAAGATAATGATAAAGAAAGGAGTTTCCACAATGTGAGTTCCCTACAACAATGAAATCACAGGTAAGTGCCCCCCCCAAAAAAAACTATCCTTATAAAGCTGAGGTTCTTATCTTTTTATCTTTCTGTGGCATGGAATCCTTTGGCAGTGAAGTCTATGCCCCACTCTTCTGAATAATGCTTTTAACTGTAGAAAATAAAATACATAGTATTATGAAGGAAAACAAGTATGATTCTGAAGTCTGGAATATAGTAGCAGAAGTCTGGCTAGCCTGGACCAGTCCATGAAATGGAGACACCCCAGTAGTAACTCACCAATAGGAAAAGGAGACAGGCCTGATAAAGGGATATTCCTAATAAGAAAGATCCAGAGGTGGTTAGATATTCCAAGGAGAGGAGGCCCCAGGTGCTGAGGGAAGTTCTAGAATGAGACAAGCTGAAGCATGTTTTGGAGCCTATAGACAGAAGCCTAACCCAGAGAAGCTTAGATACTTGGCATTATTGCCCTGATAGATTTCAGGAATTCTTGAGGGCCATTTTTCAACTATATAGAAAACTGAGTCAAATTTATAAGAATATAAGTCATTCCCTGATTAATAAATGGCCAAAGGATATAAACAGGCAGTTTTCAAACAAAGATAACAAAGCTATCTAATGGTCATATGGAAAAGGGCTCTAAATCAAATTGATTAATATGTCAGGAAAGGAAAATTACAAATGTTCGAGAGGATGTGGAAAAATAGGCGCAATAATGTACTGTTGGTAGAGTTGTGAATTGATCCAACCATTCTGGAATGCTATGCCCAGAGGGCTTTAAAACTATGCAGACCCTTTGACCCAGCAATACTAACACCCCAAAGATAACAAAGAACAAAGAAAAGACCACGTGTACAAAAATATTTGTAGCAGCTCTTTTTGTGGTTTCAAAGGATTGGAAATTGAGGGGATTCTCATCAGTTGGGGAATGACTGAATAACTTGTAGTATATGATTATGGTGGAATATAAGATTGTGATGGTGGTATAAGAAATGATGAATAGGATGCTTTCAGAAAAAAATTTGAGAAGATTTGTATGAACTGATGCAAAGTGAAGTGAATAGATCCAGGAGAATATTGTACACAGTATCAGTAATAGTATAAAATGATCAACTGTGAATGATGGCTATTTGCAGCAATACAATGATCCAAGATAATTCCAAAGGATTTAGGATGAAAAATGCTGTCTACCTCCAGAGAAAGAACTGATGTAGTCTGAATAAAAATTGACCATGCTTTTTAAAAACTTTATTATTCTTTTTTTGGTCTGAATTTTCTTTTGCAATATGGCTGATATGGAAATGTTTTGCATGACTGCACTGGCATGATTTATATCAAATTGCTTGCTTTCTCAAGGAGTGGGAAGGGAAGAAGAGTATTTGGAACTCAATTTTTTTAAATGAATGTTAAAAAATTGTATTTAAATGGATTTAAGAAAAATGTAAAATAAAAATTAATTGACAAAAAAAGAAATAAATAAGAATACTTTAGGGCAAAGACTGTGTTTCACTCATCTTTGTATATACCATAATGAGTAGCTTTGAAAATGGGCTCGCAATACAAATCACTTCAACAAACATTTATTAAACAGCTGCTACATTCAAGTCACTTCCTAGTATGCAAAAAAAATTCTAAGAAAAATATATAGTGCTTTACTCAAGAAGCATATAAGGGGAGATCAGATCTGTAACATGCAAAAATTCTTCAAAGTGGATTATACCCGTGGTTCATAAGAGGGGGAAAATCACTTCTTGTCAAGGAAGCAAGACTACATGGAAGAGGTTAGATTGAATAGAGCATTGAAGAATGAGTAAGATTTAGCAGATGAAGATGAAAGAAGAGAATTAAAAGAATGGGAGACAGTGTCTCAAGCCTTTATGTACAATCTTCTCTTTTAATTCATCTTTTGTCTTTTTTTGGTGGGGGAGGAGGTGGAGAGCAATTGGAGTTAAGTGATATGTCCAGGATCACACAGCTAGCAAGTGTCTGAGGCCACTTTTCTTGACTCCAGGGCTTGTGCTCTATCCACTGTGCAAGCTAGCTGCCCCCCTCTTTTCTCAAACAAGAGTAACTGCTCATTAACTTTAGAATATCTTGAGGATCATCATGCATCTGTATACATATAAAGTATAAAGTTAAAAAAATCTATATATTCATTAGTTCCACAAATATTTATGGAACAGTATCTATCATATGCAACTATATTAGGTATTCTGGGTGTTACTAAGATGTGTAAAACTTTGTATTTTCCCTCAAGGTTCATACAATCTAGTGATTAAATAAAGGCTAACATATACTACTAAATATTTTTTTCTTTTGAATGAAAATTATAGTTTGCTACTTAAGAAATGCATTACCTGAAACTATTAAAATCAGAGAACACACCAAATTAAAGGATAAAAATGAAAAAGAAAATGAAAAACAATCCAGTGATTGATAATGAAGATATGCGGTACTTTCACACTTTTAGTATCTAGTGACTCGAATGCAGTAGTGGATAAATGACAATAAATGAATACTCTGTGAATGATTTTAAAAAGAAAATACCCCAATATATGAAAATTACCATGATATCTATATCTATTTCTATCCATCTATGCATTCAAATATTTATATTACACATTGCATATATACGCACATATATACAAATATCACATTTGTAGCAATCTTCAGACCCTGTCAATCCCTATCTCTTTTTCTACATATAGAAAAATATTCCCCAAATGAGACATAATATGAAACTCAAGGGATATCTTTAAGAAAGAACTTCTTTTCAATTAAAGAGCAGAAAGCTTCTTCAGTATTCTGGGAATACTCCACCCGTGGCTGACTAAAGAATTAGGTTGTCTTTGAAAGCCTCAGCTGTGACAAGAGATACAGAGTACCAGAAAAACACAGTGCTTCTTCAGATCCAAGAAAAATGAAAAAAAATGATTCCAGAGAGTAACTGGACTAAAAAATCTCTCAGTGTTCATCATAATTACATAAATATATAATAATCTAGAATTTCCTTTAGTTTTGAAAGAAAATAGTTTGAAAATAGCCAACAAGAATGTACAGACACATGTTCTGGCTAATTTCAACACATTCTGAAAAGAAAGAAAAACAAGATGGAGCAACAAATTTTCCAAAGAGGTTTGTTGAATCTCCATAATTCATAGACCTCCTTGAGAAGCTCTTACTACATGAACCATGTATACACAGATTATTAGAAGAGGAAATTATTAAAAAATTACACCACAGAAAAAACAAGTCAAAACACTTCTAAATAGTTTTTTAATAGTTAATGTCATAAAAGTACATTATAAATGAAAGGGGTTATTTGAGCTTTACCCTCCTTTGAAATTGATGCAATAGGTGATAAAATGAGGTATTAATGTATTAACATGTGTTAACAAGGTGTGAGCTCCTTGTGATATTTTTATGGGGTTTAAAGAAGTCCTTTGAGTACAAAAATGGAACTTTATTGCCTGAGGATACATTTGGGGGGGCATTTAAGTAGATAAGTTCCAGGGAGTTCAGGTTCTGGAAATTTTATGGAGGAGACCTTTGCAGCAGGGAAAGAAGAGAGTCCATAACGAGAGAGTATTTCTCTTTCTTCCCATCCTCTTCAACCATGACAACTAGCACATAAAACACTCCAAACAATTATGTAAGAGATTATAGTTTTGAGAGAGTTTGAGGGATAGTCGAGACAGCAAAGGCATATTTCTGAAAGATATGGATACAGAAGGGCAGTCACTTGAAGGAGGAAGAAATTTCAAGGAATGGGACCACTGGCAGCTGAGAAAAGAGCCAGCTATAGAAAAGAACAGATCCTGGCAATCCAGTGTAACAACTTGCCCAATACATATGCTCCACCCAAGGACTTTATGACTCTATGAAGAAAGATGGGATTTCCAGAGTCTGCTATGGCTGGAGTTGCATTACCTTTGCCACATGTTTATGTGTTTCTCTACTGTTCTACTCTGAGCCCCCAAGAAGCTGTAGCATGTGCAGCAACCACACCACAGTAAAACTGTTTTGGCAGGCGGGCTAAAACACGTTGAGGGTACTGACAGGCCTCAAACCTTGATGAGTTAGGAAGATGATTACCTCAAGATCTGAAGACTTCCTCTGGTGGAATGGGTGGATGAAAATGATTCTAATTCTAATGGTCATGAAGGTGACTGAAGCAGGTGCTGTAGATCACTTGGAGTTTGGTCAAATATGTAAGATGCCAAGTTTATCCACTGCATCCAAGGCCATTATCCATTGTCTTTGTCTTTTGTCCTGCCACTGGACATCTATGACTCTGGAAAAGAGTGAGGTTGATGACTTTGCACAACTTTGCCTCACTTAAACGCAATTTACAACGCAAGTCAAGACATTACCTGTAATGTTATCGGTCTTCTTTAAAAACAGAAGACAACTAACTCTATGAACCCATTTTTCACATGAATTTTGTGTGAATTGGTAGGAGAATATGCCCCAGATTTATGGGAAAATGATTTGAGGCTACTGTTTTTACTAGTAAAAACCTTTGCAAAGAGCTAATTGTATCTACTAGGTAATTATTGATGGAGGGGAGCCCATAAGCTATATAATAATAGAAATTCAGACCTACAGGTTAGCCCTAGAACCCAAGACAGCAGCCACTCTCTTTGGCTCCATCCCACAAGTATGAATGCCACATGGTGAAGTAGCCCAGGGAGGGTTCCCATATCCTCCATCGGTAGGACAGAAAATGAAGGCGCAATCTCTCTATCTATATTTGGTGTTGTTGAGTCATTTCAGTCATGTCTCTGTGACCTCATTTGGTGTTTGCTTGGTGAAGATACTGGAAAAATACTGCCACTTACTTCTCTATCACATTTTACAGATGAGGAACTGAGGCAAACAGGGTTAAGTGACTTGTCCGGGGTCACACGGCTACTAAGTGTCTGCAGCTAGATTTGAAATCATACAGATAAGTCTTCCTAATTCCAAGCCCAGTGCTCCATCCACTATGCCACCTAGCAGCCCCTGTCTGTATTTAACCAGGAAAAATCAGCGTTTTGGACTTGGATGTCCAAAGAATGTGTAATGTGAATGTGTAATTGGAAAGCTAGGAAATCTAATATGTAACTTTTATGGAAGTTAAGGGAAGAGAATGGTGGAAGAAGAGATTAGTCGACATAAGGTCATGGATGAACTATAAGAGAAAATGTCCAATGTAACAACTCCATACACCACTGTATGGGAGTGTTTCTTATGCTAGAAGAGAAGAAAAGAGGAATACCCTCTGTTCAGGGCTCCTCTCCTTCCCCTACTCAAGACCAGGTTGCAGAGGATCATAGAAGAAAAAATTTAATAGATTTATGGTAAGTACATTTAGACTCTATGTTTTAGAAGTTTGGCATAAAGCAAGAGAGGAATAGGGCAAAAACACAAATGGAAAGCAAAGATAAAACACAATTCTTATGGGCCTTCCATAACTATATAGGTTTTATTTCACAAAATTCTCCTCTCTTTTGGCATTGCCCCAATTAGATTTTGCCTATACATTTCACTTTCCTTCTTATGCTATAACTATTCATCAATTATATCCTGCATGTCCTCGTATGATATGGCCATCTCTACCGCTTGGCTTCTCCATTGCTCTTTCCTGGCATCCTCAGGTCTTAATTTGGAGTCTCTTTAGAGCCTCCATTGCTCTCTTCTACTATTTTCTGAAGTGAAATTAATAGGTCAAGGCCCTTAGGAGACATTTTAGACATTTTAATCATAATCCCAGGATGTTGCTCAAATGGTATTGTACACACACACACACACACAGAGAGAGAGAGCGAGAGAGAGAGAGAGAGAGAGAGAGACAGAGACAGAGAGACAGACAGAGAGACAGAGAGACAGAGAGACAAAGACAGAGTAATAATCTTTCCTTTCAGATTAAACTTGTCTTTTGAATTGCTTTTCCTCATTCTTACTTCAAAATGTCTTGGCTACTCATTTATACTATAGAATTGAAAGGAAGCTCTATGGACTTTGGGTGATAAGATTCCTTTCAACTCCTAAACCCCCTCTTTCTATGTAAATCAAGTTGGAAACCAAATTCCATATTCCCCTCTACCCCTTAAAAAAGTAGAA
Source organism: Phalanger gymnotis (assembly GCA_028646595.1). Taxonomy (NCBI): domain Eukaryota; kingdom Metazoa; phylum Chordata; class Mammalia; order Diprotodontia; family Phalangeridae; genus Phalanger; species Phalanger gymnotis. Next base: position 490,558,257 of record CM053622.1, read on the forward strand.
CCAGCAAAACCATTATATTCCTCTTTTTTCCCAACATTTCTGCTTTCCCCCCATTTTTGCTAGCAAGAAAATTGCTGGGTTATTTTTATGCCCATCAACAGAAAAATCATTGGTATCCCTATAGTTAAAGTATTTTAAACAAAATTTTTGTGACTTTTGTAAGTAAATCTGTACTTTTTCAAACTTTGCTTTTTATCAAAATTAAAGCAGCACATATATTTCAGTTTCACTATGGCACGTAAGTAATTTTATTCATGGAGGCACATAAGTAATTTTATTCATGGACCCATGCTCAAAGATCTCACTCCATCACTCAGAAAAAGACTGAGCAGGAAATGCCTGCTATCTGAAAATGTACCCATTCTACATTTACCTACATCCTATTCTTTTCATTCAGTGCCTATTTTTTTTCTTCTTCCCTTAGTCCTTCCCTGGGCATTCCTAGTTTTCAATGATCACATGTTCCTCAGACTTCCACTAGCTTTTAGTTCCTAAACCACTTCTTTGACATTTAGCACAATAACTCATTTTTACAAAGTGCTTTATAGTGTTTTCCTTATAACAATCCTGTGAAATAGTTTGTCTAAATATCATGAGCAAGATATTTTATTGGTAAATATCATAGGATTATTGATTTGGAGCTTGATGGAAATGTAAAGATGATCTTGTTCAACCTCTTCATTTTACTAATGAGGAAACTAAGGCCAGGGAAATTAACTGACTTACCCGAGACTCAAATAGCTAGTAAAAATGGGAAATGAGACTTGGAGCTAGGTTTTATGACTCTAAGTCTAGTTCAATGACATGACCTTGTTTTCCAGCATTGTTCCCCTGTGTAAGGGAACTCAAGTACTGATTATCGATAGTCATACTCAAAAGCAGTTTTTGAGAAGATATTATATGTTATTTTTTATCAGTTGTCTCTCCAACCAGATTAGAAGTCCTTTGAAGGTAATGAACATATTTATACATTCATTTGAACCTGTTTTCCAGCATTGTTCCCCTGTGTAAGGGAACTTAAGTACTGATTATTGATGGTCATACTCAAAAGCAGTTTTTGAGAAGATACAAATAATTTCTAAAGATTAATATAGCCATCAGAAGATATCACCTAACCCATTTTAAGTAAGATTGATATTTCTAATTCTATAATTTTAAATAATACATAATTAAATTCATTTGATTAGGTAATATCAATGAATAAATATTAGCTTACCAATAGACTTTCAAAAATTCATTTCCTTCTGATTTTCCATCTAAAATCCCCAAACATTTATCATTTTAAAACATTTCATTGATGATCTTAACTTGTGGTTGGGAAAAAATGTCGTTGTATATAATTTATACATCAGAGTTGTACACTCCACCTGATATTGATGTAATTTTATCAGATGTCATCATCCTCATTAGCATCTCACAGCTGTGAAGTCCCATAGGGGTAGTATTTTTTTTTCTTAGTGTGATGAGTGTTTAATGGTCTTAAAAGCTGAGAAGTGTTGTCTTCTTGTAGTGGATGTCCAAGAGCCATCAAGCAAATGAAAGATCTTATCCATTGGTTTTTGATGGTACTTCCATCACCTTTGAGAAAACTGGAACAGCAGCTTAGTATTTGCATACGCATGCAAGTTAAACAAAAAGAAAGAAAAAAAGTGGTTGAATAAGCAAAGAATCTTGAGCTAAATGGTCAAATAGTTATGAAAATATCAAATATTTTTTTAAATATTTGAATTCAATGATAGCTGATTTTACAAAACTTCTAGTCAAGTCTTTTAGTCAAGTATTCTCCTGCCTCCTTCCCTTGATTTCTTCTTTAAAAAAAAAAAGTGGTGTCGAGAGAATACAGAGATCACACCTAAATCAGCATTGTTCTACCTAATTATCAGTTGCAAAACTGCAAAATTTACTCATGACCATAATATAAAATACCTGAAATATTTGCCTGAGTAGAAAAAAATGTCAGTGCCATAATAAACATTTTCTGGCTTGGCATTTGCAACACAGTACTGTAAGGAAATATTTTATAGGTCTTATCTAGTGAAAAGAGAGGTATATTTGGAGGCAAGAGGACCTGGGTTAAAATTTTGCACCTGACACTAGTCATATGACAACGATTAAAATTAACCTCTTCAGGTATCAGCTTCCTCATCAGAGACATTTGAGTTATGATACTTGTAATACTTATATTATTGGTTTGTGGAGAAAACACTTCACAAACATTAGAAATATGAGTCATTATGACTTGCCTCCAACATGTGGTTCGGACCTTGATTTTTATACTTTATGATTTTGCTTGATCCATCCTTTCTGATTTCGTTGAATATAAAAGAGACAAATTAATTAAGAGAAAATTACCCATGGTTTGACATTTTCAAATATTTTGGTTTGAATTTAAAGGCTTCCATTACTATCTCCACGTTGATCTAAATATAAATGATATTTTTTAAAAAAACATTTGTCAATGAAATAAAAGTGATACTTTGATTTATGGACTCCTCAAAAGTTAAATCTAGAAGAGTTCTCTGGGGATTATCTAATCCAATCTTCTCTTTATTACTTATATTTCTAAGAACTAAGGTTAGAATGAGATTTACTCCTTTGATTTTTTTTTCTCCTAAACATCCACTTTGAATAATTGTAATGAAGGAAAAGAGCAATATTTCGGTATATTTTAGTTAATGTAACTATGTCTGGCTAGGCAACAGTGGTATTTCTAATTCCTTCATGAAAAATAAATTATAGTTTCCTGATGTTCTTTTCTCTGGAGCTAAACACAAACAGATGTGTAGGTACAAGTTAGGGAAGCAGATTAATCACAAGGAAGATAGACAAACCCAAAGGAAGCTACACCCTCATCTCATCATCTACTGCAGTCTAATTCAATACTGTTCTAATTGAAGACTGTGATTTTGGCATTTAAAGGCACTACACCCATAAAAATACCATTAGGCCCTCGTTAGATATTTCCGAATCATACCAAAGTAGCATGGTTTCCTTTACTCTCCCACATTTTTGGAACTAAAAGGGAATAGCTTACTCATTTTTTAAAATGTTTGTCTACAAAATTTCTGATGCAATCTTAAGCAGAAAGAAATTTCCACAAGTTCAGTTTCATTGGTATGTTTTTGCTTTACTGGGGTTAAACACTAGCATGTATGAGTTTATACTATGAGGAAACTCATAGAATTGTAGAGGTATAAGGAGAAATGATTATAGTGTCATCTCCATGTCCCCAAATCTAAAGATCTTAAAGAAAACAAACTTTCATGCAAATGTAGATGCCTTTTAAAAATGTCAAAAATTTATTAAGCACTTAAAATATCCTAGGTACTACATTTGGCGTAGTGTGCTGTGTATGCTTCACTCTTTTTGTAGGCCTAGAAAAATTTGGTTGAGAGAAAAAAACTCAGCTAACTTCAAGCTTTCAAGTACATAAAAACAGTATTACTATTAATGCCCAATGAATCTTGATAGGAAGAAAGTTCTACTGATTAATAACAACCTCAGTTATTGGAATTTTCTTTCCTATTCTTTATCATAGAGAAGCCATTCACAAAGTAACATTCTCAAACTGACTGGGTGAAGTTAAAGAAATTCCTAACAATTACTTCTCTCCAAAAGTGGAATAGGTTGCTTTCAGAAGTAATGAAGTGTTCCCCTTCACTGAAGATTTCTAGTACAAGTTGGATGAGCACTTGTCAAGGATCTTGTAAAAGATATTACTCTTCAGGTGCCAGCTTTTCTATTGGGTTGCTGGGGGTCCATTTCAGTTTTAGGTGTCTATGTATTTTTTTATTAGGGATGAGATTGTTATAATGAATTAAAGATTTTCTTTAGAACTTTAATATTTTAGAGAGCTAGAAGAGAATATTGATTGAGCATATTTGTACCCCAGACATGTCATGGAATTTGCTTTTTCAGAAAAAAAAATTTGCCAAATTGAGAATGTTACTTTGTGATTAGCTTCTCTACTGATTCCTTCTCTCTTATGTAGTGATATTGTTTAAAACCAACCACCATCTTTATAATATTTTTAAAAATAAGTTTACATACTAATCTTGTAGCAACTTTAGCTACCATTTCTCTAAACTTTGCTAGTTAAGGTCCTTTTTAAGGTTCATCAGATCCTTGTTATGGAATCCTAATAGAATTAACTCATTGTATATAATGTTTAAAGTTATAGTCAATGTAATTTCTGCTTATCCCAACCTGTTTTTCATTTTAAATGAGTTATTTAAATACATTTCAACTTAGTTATTTCTTTTGTATGACACATATTTTGCTAATTATTATTCTTTATTCTAGCTTTGTCCTAATTTTAATCTTCATTCTAACAAGTTTACCTTCTGCCCATATACAGACAATTGATTCAGGGTTCATTTCTACATTGAGTTTTTTCTTGTACATTAAAATATAACCAATATCTTCTTTGTGTGTAATGTTATTCTGTTTTGGCCATACCCAACACCTACCAATTCTTAGAACCTGTGATCCTAGTCATATAAGCTCATTGGAGATAGGATTTTCAATCTTTTTTTGCCTCTTATCACTAGTGCCTCCCTCACACAGTAAATGTTACATAGTAGGCAAATGTTGAATGAATTAAATCTCTTAATCACACTCAGCCACATTCTCATAACTTAGCTGATCATACTAGATGGCCTTTATCTGCCAATTCTAAATCTTATGATTATAGAGAAATAGAATCTTTCATGTAGGCATTCACTAATTAGTTTTGTTCATATGTTACATATGTGAATTAAGATTTTTGGTTTTGGATCAGATGAAAGTTTAACTTTGTAAATGCTAATTTTATCATTGGATCAGAAATAATTGGAGAATAAAAGAAGTATACACCAAGAAATGTGTTTTAACTCGTTACAAGGAGTTCCCAGCTTCCCTATCAGTCCTTGTTGCATATATGGGACCCAGACTTTAGGTTAGATTATCCATTCTTGCTAAGAAACTGGCAGCCCACTGTCTCTTGTAATAAACTGTCTCTCCTAGATCTGCTGCCCCTTGCCTTCAGCATAACTCTTCATTTGACTTTCAATCATAAAAGAAGAGTCTACATATTCTGCTTTTGATTGTGCTCGATGACCATCAACTCTTGCTTCTTTGTTCTTCGTTGTGGAGCTGCATCCTGATAGGTAGGAAGTGTGCATTGAGTATCAAATGCTTGGGGAAATAGGAAGTCATGCGGAAATAACACCACCTTCTTAAAACAGGTTTGAGAAAGAGGATTGCCTTTATTTGAAATCTGCAGTAGATGGATTAGACAACTCTTTTTAAAATATATGTTGAAAAGAAGGGATTAAGAGCTGAAAAGTTAGAAAATAAGTAGATACCACTTGTAAAATTTATCCCAACTTGGGAAAGTGGGAGAGAGGGACTTGTTTAAGAAGTATTGGCAAGAATTAGGGAAAGATAGCATTTTGGTATAGTGAAAAGTGCATAGGACTGTGAACTGAGAGACTGGGTGTGATTTCTACTTCTACCACTAACTTTTCTTGTGATTTGGGCAAGTCGTCTTCCTTCTCTTTAACTTTCTGGATTGTCAAATATGAAAATTGGAAGAGAAGTTCTCTATGATATATTTCAATTCTTTGATTCTATGATTATAGAGGACTTTAGGATTCTAATGGCTATGAAAAAGTCCTTTTCAGCTTGGCTCCTGAGAATGAACCTGAAGATGACCGAGAAAGAACTGATAATCTCTTTCCCCACCACCATCAAGGAGGAGAACTAAGAGGGAGCTGGTTGTCCTGGGGATGAAACAGTCTGAAACCATAAAGAAAGCTGACTTGGAACAAAGGTGTGAGACTATAAATTAGCAATTTTTTTCAGGTGAAACAGATTTTTTTAAAAAATTTATGAAAAACTTATGAACTGTGATAGCATAGGGAAAAGTCCAGTTAAATATATGCATATATACGTATATGTACACACACACACACACACACACACACACACACACACACACTATTGTCCACTCAACTGTTAAGGTGAAACAGCTCCTTAACACTAAAGTGATTTTTCAAATAGAACTGAACTATTATAGGTGGTATTTTCTTTGCAAAAGCTGAGATGTATCTAGTTTGAAATATCTTCACTTGGCTGGAAAATGAACATCATTTCTGAAGCCTTTGCTATTTATATTTTAAAAAAAAATCAATGAGATTCATCCCTGTCATTTTTCTAGTATTGCTGCAAAATCTTAGCATATATTCCAAAGTAAACCAGCCATTCCAAATCTACAGTCTCTTTACTTGTTAATTCCATTCACAGAAGAGCTGAAAAAGTAGACACACCTATCTAAAAGTAGGAGGGTGGGGGAGAAGGTTTATATAGAAAATAACTCTGATATACAATTATATTACACAGATTTGGCTGTAAAAGTTCTGGCTAGGAATGAGACATAGACCTCAATGGGTCTAGTTCTTGTCTGATCTGAAAAGTTCCTTCTGTTTCATTTGTTTCTATTTCTGTTACAAGAACTTCAAATGTTCTAGATCAGCTGATTATTGTATTATTGGCTCTTCTGATTTGGTTTAATCAACCAAATGGTTATTTGGCGTATCCTGAAAAAAGGTCCAATTTGATAAATAAATGACTACATAGTTAGGAATGATAGTTATTTTCCTATATGGGATTTTCACAGGAAAGCCCATGCCAATCATGTCATCAAGTTTCTGTCTAATGAGGTCATTTACTTGTTCTCAGAGCCACCAAGCCTTTTCAACTTTTGATAGTCTTTCACTCTCATCATCCGAAATTGTCACCTGAATGATCTTAAAGTCTTCCATACCTGCTATTGTGGTTGCAACACTGGCTGAATTTATTTTTCCAGTGTTATGGAAGAGAGGCAGCTCAGAGTCTGAAGTCAAAGACAGATTTCCAATTGATCATAAAATCCTCTAGATTGGTCCTTTTTGTGGATGACATTAATTTACGAATCTTAGTTGAGTATTTGTGTTTTAAGATGCCAGTAGGACTGACGGAGGATATAATATTATTTTAAAACTTCCTATAGGACCTGGAGTAAAAGAGAGAATAGGAACAAAGCTGGGATTAAAAGGTGAAAGTCTGGGGCAACTAGGTGGTGCAGTGAATGGAGCACCGGCCTTGGAATCAAGAGCACCTGAGTTTAAATCGGGCCTCAGACACTTGACACACTTACGAGCTGTGTTACCTTGGGCAAGTCACTTAACCCCAATTTCTGCCTTCCCCCATTAAATAAAAAAAGATTTAAAAATAGATTTAAAAAGGTCAAAGCCTAAAAAAGAAACAGGAGAATACCATTCTCCATTTCCTTGGAGGTGAATATAAGTGATCAGAAGTAAACAGGGTTTGTTTTGTTTTTACTCAATAGCTACAGGTTTTAGAATGGTATAAACCAGGGTATCTAGGCTCCTTCTATTTTAAACAACCAATATACTCTTAGTACATCAAACATTTTCAAAAGTAAATATTAATTTTTATGTCTAAATTACCGTGTGTTATTGTAAAGTTGCAAACACTACAGAGTTCACTTGAGTGATCTGACCAAATCTGGAAAAAAGAGGCTCTACAAGCCTTGCTAATTTAAAGGCAAGTATAAAAATAATATATAAATTGATATAATATAATATAACATGATATCATATGATATGATGTGATCTGATGCAGTGTAATATGATATAATATGATATATATGATATAAATGATTAATTAATATATGATATAATATTGTAATATATGATATTAAATCACATCAAATCACAGTCTATATTATATTATACATTATGTTATGTTACATTATGTTACATTATATTACATTACATTATGTTACATTATATTATATTATGTTATATTATATTATGTTGTTATGTTATTTTATGTTACGTTATGTTATGTTATGCTATGTTATGTTTATTATATTATATTAACTATAGTATAGTATAGTATAGTACAGTATAGTATAGTATAGTATATTGTTATAAAACTGGGGCACAAAAACTCCATAAAGGGAAGCCTTTAGCAGAATTATGATTTTTCAACTCTAAAGGAGCAATCACATTTAAAGTTCCATATTTCCTCCCAGCAGAAGACTTCTTTACAATGTTCATCTCTCCTTAAATTATGTATTTACTGATTTATGACTTTCCCCTTTAAAGCTATGTAAGATCTCATTATTTTCCACTACCCAGACAGAACATCTTAAAACCACTGAGCTTAAATTTACTGACTTTGATTTTTAAGTCAAATTAATTTAATTAGGAGAGAGTAAAGAATTGAATATTTAATAAAGTCACAAAGCATTTAAAAATATTCCATAATTAGCTCATGATGCTAATGTTGGTCAAATTAAGTGATTTTAAAAGGCTGAAATGAATAACCATGAAGTCTCACTAATCCTTACATTTTATTTACACTAATCCTCCCTTTAATAATCTCTCCCTATGCCCACTCCCTGAATCCTCACCATCTTGTAGCTATAGAGCATTTAATCACTACCATTGTAAAAGACTTCATCATAAAGTGGCCACCCCACTAATGATTAGAATCGCTGTACTTTAGCTATGCTGGGCCTCAGACATCAGAAGTCTGTTGCCGTAATTGTACTCAAGGCTTTTCTAACCTGGTAAAAGTTGCTAGAGTTTGCATAGTTCTGAAAATGGGGCATCACTGTATCATTTTGGGAAAATGAGAAGACATCGATTCATTATAGTGTATAGTATCAGAATGAGTAAACATGTTGATGAGATCAGAGATTCCATGGAGTATTAAACGACATTAATGATCTCGTAACACTGATTGGAACTGCCAAACTGCTGAAAGTGCTTGATTTAATTGTGCCAAAAACTGGTCATTGTGGTCATAAATATGTAGTTTAAATGATGAATCAAATCTTTATTTCCTCCCTTTTTAATTTGTTGGAATCAGATTTTCTAACCTAAGAACCTTTTAAATGTCATTATTTGATGCTACTGATAAAAAGTATACTATTTCAAATACCACTTCTTGGCTAAAAGAATTCTAATATATTTAAAGGGGAAGAGCATTTTCAAAAATAGTCATGTTCCACTAAGATCATTAGAGTGTTGGGGGAGGGGAGGAGGAATGGTACTAATGGAGAATGGGCTATTTTGGGAACATTAATGAAGTAATATCTATGCACTTAAGAACTCTATTCACTTAGTAGAATCGGTTTTGATACCAGAAATATATGCAGACTCATTAGTTTTTCAAAGATTAATTATGAAATCACAAACCTGGAATGGGTCTTAATAAAACAAAATTAGTCAAATTTAAATACTTCCCTTAGAAAAGGACACCCACACCCTATACACACATACAAATATAACACAGAATTTGAATCATTTGCAAAAAGCAACTATCTTAAGAAGATACTAGGATTTAGACCTTAGAACCTGTTTTCTCAAACTCCCATCATTTGACAGATGGAAAGCTGAAGTTCAGAGAGGTAAAATGACTTAGATCCAAAGTTCTCCAATTCTAGATTCACTAATCATGTCATTATACCACGTTGCTTTCTTAAAGTTTCAGTAAATTAATTTCTTCCCTGACCATAAGTAGTGAGAATATATCCTCCTCTTTGGAGTTAGTGAAGTTTTATTCCCTCACAATCATTGAAATTCTCTCTTTATAACAGAATCTTAGAGAGACATAGTGACAAGGGGCACCCAAGTAATATTTTTAAACACAATTCAATTTCTGAATAAACAAAATGAAGAATATCTGGATCCCTTGAATGTGAACGTGAACACAAAATGAAATTCAACCCTCTGTGGTAATGATCTGGTTTTAATCAGATCCCAATTTTTACATTTTGCTTTGACTATTTCTATCAATTTAGTGCAAGGCCCTAAAGAGTACATCAATTATCAAGTAGTTTTCAGTGGCTCACCCTTCGTGACATGGATATTTTTAGACCAGGAACAAATCTCAGTTGTAAACTTAATAGCCTTAAATGGTGAATCCCTACAAATTATGCCAAAAACAAAATGAATAAAGCCTCACTGTTTCCACAACCAGTTATAACTACTCCATAGTAAAAAGGTAAAACTGTTCTGTCTAGGATTGACCTTAGGCAAAAAGACACAAGAAAGATGTCCAATGGCATCCCCTATCTTTCCAAATATCTCCCCTACATACTCCTTACATTTGAAATGCTTTAACAGCCCACAAATCCTTTAGCTGCACTATTACCTTTGAGACATATTTGGTAATTCTCCCAGCATAACGTTTTTACATTCTAAGTCTTATCATTAATTATAACTTATTTAAATGGCTATACAAATGATTGTATCAAGTCCTTTCTTGACTGTACATTTTGATAAGTGCCAACTGGAAGAAACAGATGTATAAAAGATAAAGACAAATAAGGGAGAGTTATTAAAAGCAAACTTTACCTTTACTAGCCTTTTCTCCTCTACTTTACAAACTGTCCATTTTCTGTTTTATAGACAATATATTCTGTTTTTTTCCCTCCACGCCTTTACATTAAGTGTTCCCCAAGCAGTGAATATTCTCCTTCCTACCTCTGCCTCTTGGCAAACCTAATCCCTATGTTAAATCAAAGCTCATTGCAACTATTATATAAGGCATTTCCTCATCCAACCTCCCCAATATTAATGATTTTGTGTATGTGTGTGTGTGTGTGAGCGTGTGTGTGTGTATGTGTGTGTGTGTGTGTGTGTCAGAAGCTTAGATAATTCTTATGCTTACCTTGATGATGATGGGGCCTTACCCTGCTGAGGGGGCATGAAGTGGAGGTGCCAGGATCTCTACAGCACTTAGAAAGTGGACAAACATTTATCCCCCAAGCTTTTTCTTTCATTGGGTGTTTGTGCCATTTCATTGGGCTTAAAGGAAAGGGGCCATTTTGAAATACCTTAATGGTCAAAGGATATGAACAGGTTTTACTTAAAAACATGCAAACTCCTAACAATCATTTGGGAAATTGTTTCAAATCACTAGTAATGAAAGAAATGCAAATAAAATAAAAACCTAAAGATTCTACCTCAGGCCCATCCGATTGGCTAAGCTGACCAAAAAGCTACCATCATCAGTGCCTATGTTCCCACCATGACGAACCCTGATGAGGTCAAAGAAAAATTTTATGAAAACCTGGAGACCCTTTTCATCAATGTGTCAAAAGAGGACAAGCTTATGATTCTGGGTGACATTAATGCTAGGGTAGGCTCAGACTACCAGACTTGGCAGGGAGTCCTAGGGAGGAATGGAGTTGGAAACAGCAACAGCAGTGTTTACTTACTACTGAAGACGTGCATCTCATGACCTTCTCCTCACCAACGCTATCTTCTGTTTACCTAAATGCAATAAAACTTTGTAGATGCACTCTTGCAGCAAACATTAAGAGATTATGTCATTGTAAAGAGAAGAGATAGAATGACAGAGTGATGAAGGCAATGTGTGGCATGAAGTGTTGGACTGATCAAAGACTTATCCTCTCCAAGCTAAATATTTGTATTCAACAAAAGAAGTGTCCCCAAGGCAAAATGACTACCAGAAGAATTAATGTCCACAGATTAGATCTCTTCTCTGAGAGGGAACCATTTATTGCTAATTTAGAGGGAAAGTTGAGTCAACACACTATTGGCAACAGTGGAGGAGAAAAGGAGTGGGCAGCTTTCTGAGATTTGGTGCATAGCACTGCATTTGTTCATCTGGGTCAGAACACTGGCAAACACCAAGACTGGTTTGATGAAAATGATGGGGAAATCCAGAAGATGCTAAATGAAAAACGAGAACTCCACAGGGTTTACCAGTGTAATAGTTCATCCATCTCTAAGAAGGCAACATTTAATTACATCAAAAGTAAAATACAAGCAAAGCTTAGAGAGATGCAGGATTCTTGGCTCAATAAGGAGGCAGATACAGTTCAGTTTTATGCTGATAGTAACAATCCAAAGTGCTTTTATGATGCTCTGAAGGCTATTTATGGGCCAAAGACCTATGGGGCATCTCAAGTACTCAGTGCTGATGGAGCCACATTGATTAATGATAAGGAATGATCCTAGATAGGTGGGCTGAACACTTCCATAGTGTTCCCAGCAGACCATCATCAATCAATGCTGAAGCCATTGACCACTCACATCTGGTTTAAGTCAATCCCTCTCTAGGTGAAGTTCCAACTGTAGAAGAGGTTTTGAATGACATTAGGCTCCTTTCATGTGGCAAAGCACGTGGTGATGATTCTATTACAGCTGAGATTTACAAGGTAGGGGGTCCATTTCTCATACAAAAGCTGACTAAAATTTTCCAGGTTATGTGGGAAGAAGAGGTTATCCTTCAGGAGTTCAAGGAGGCCTCCATTATCCAACCGTATAAAGTTAAAGGAAATAGATCGTCCCGTGACAATCACAGAGAGAGGGTTCTCTCTCTCTCTCTTAGTCATTGCTGGAAAGATTATTGCCAGAGTCCTCAGCTGTGTTGTCAAATGCTTTAAATGAGAATGAATAAGGCATCAAGTTCAGCTACTGCACTAACGGTAAATTCTTCAAATTGAAAAATCTACAAGCCAAGACCAAAGTAGAGGTACATGATTTGGTACAAAGTTGGTACATGATTTTCTGCTTGCAGATGATTATGCACTCAATGCCTCTGAAGCTGAAATACAACAAAGTGTGGGTTGATTCTCTGTTGCTGGTGCTAATTTTGGCCTAACAATTAACACCAAGAAAACACAGGTGCTCCATCAGCCACATCATCCATGCATGGAACTTTCAGTTACAGCAAATAGAGAAGTTTTGAATGCTGTGGATAAGTTCACTTACCTTGATAGTGTACTTTCCAGGGGTATAAACAATCAATTGAAGTTGACACACTCATTGCCAGAGCTATCTCACTGTTTGGGAGGCTCCAAAGGAAAGTGTGGTAGAGAAGAAGCATTAAAAGAAGTATTAGACTGACTACCAAACTGAAGGTGCACAGAGCCATTGTGCTGACCTCATTGTTGTACGCCTGTGAAACCTAGATAGCACACTGGCACCATGCCAGGAAACTGAATCGCTTCCATTTGAATTGTCTTAGTATGATTCTGAAGATCACCTGGCAGAAAGATACCAGACTTGAGGTTCTTTCTCAAACTAAATTTCCAAGCATTCAAATTCTCTTGCAGAGAGCATCACTCCAATGGACTGACCATGTTGTTTGAATGCAAAACGTATGCTTGTCAAAAAGTCCATTTTATGGAGAACTGACACAGAGCAAGTGTTCACATAGCGGTCAGAAGAAGTGATACAAGGATACTCTCAAAGTCTCTCTTAAGAATTTTGGAATTGGGCCTACTGTGGGGGCGGAGCCAAGATGGCTACTGGAAAGCAGTAACTGGTGTGAGCTCCCCACCAAGTCCCTCCAAAAACCTATAAAAAATGTCTCTGAACCAATTCTAGAACTGCAGAACCCACGAAGTAGCAGAGGGCAG
>CM053622.1:490572206-490618157 GCA_028646595.1 Phalanger gymnotis
GCAAACTCTGTCCCCACAGCTTTTCCCACTAACCTTCTCTGTTGTCTTTGCTGTTTGTGGGTTGAAAGGTCTGGTAAATGCCACAGGTCACTAATTCAGGGTTCTAGGGCACGTTCTGCTGGCTACTGGTCTGGTCTGTCCGCAGTCTGGTGGGTCCGCGCTGCCCACGCTGGGCTCTGCTCGGCTCAGCTCCGCTCCCCTCAGCTCCCAGCTCCATGTGGGATAGACTTTACCCAGAGACCATCCAGGCTGTCCTGGGCTGGAGCCCTGCTTCCCTCCGCCACTTTGTGGGTTCTGCAGTTCTAGATTTGGTTCAGAGTCATTTTTTATAGGTTTTTGGAGGGACTTGGTGGGGAGCTCAGAGTAGTCCCTGCTTTCCAGCAGCCATCTTGGCTCTGCATCCCTTTGTCATGTTGTTAATAGTGTAGCATGCCAAAAGAATCCTGTCTATGGCACAATTAGGCAATTTTAGAAAACTTACTTCTTTGTGACTCAGTTTCCTCATTGTAAATTGAGAGGGTTAGATAAAATATTCTTGATTTTTCCTTCAAGATTTAAAATTCTGTGGTTCATAAATGTCTGGTACATCTAAATGAAACTGTACCCACCCTAACTGTGCTCATGAGGGCAGAATAAGGTGGATCAAAAGTCCTAGAAAGGGAACATTTCACACAATATGAGTGAATTGAGAAGCTGCCATTTTATAAATCAAAGCAGGGGCTCTATTCTCTAGTATCAGGGACACTGAGGAATCATTCCAAAATGCTGGTTATTATAAGCCTCATCCTCTAATTGCAGATTGCCATTCATTCAGTGCCAATGGTAATATAGGGGCACTTTTAGGTCCTTTCAAATTTCTGAGACAACAAATCAGCATTTTACTCTCTTTTTTTGGGAGGCCCTTCCATTATTGTGATCTAGTAAAGTATTTCTCTCTTCTATTCTACACATGAAGTTACACATTATATCTGGAGGAATGTAGGCACCACTGTGGCCCATGATCTCATGGCTAGATGAAGATACTAGCTGGCTTAATAATCTCTCTCTCTCTCTCTCTCTCTCTCTCTCTCTCTCTCTCTCTCTCTCTCTCTCTCTCTATCACACATACACACACACACACACACACACACATACACACGCACACAATTCAATTTCTTTTTCCTTTGGGTGCTTGATTTTAAGGTTATCAGTTTTTAGAATCAAATTTCAAAATGAGGTAATTTTGTGTGACTAAAATTTCCCCACAATATTCAACATCTATTTTAGTGACATGTGTGTTTAATAAGTAAACTTCTTGGTTTAAAGTTCTCTTGTGTGTGTTTTTGTGTTATTTATTGAGGTTGTAATCTATCAAAATGTACTATTACTACTTGCCACAAAAATTCCTGAATGTAAAAGCCTAGACGATTCTTTAAAAACAGAGTGATTTTAAGTGAAAATTTTTCACTGAAATTAAAGACACTATATGTATATAATTTCTCTGCTCTTAGAGTTTAGCAACCTTGTCACAAGAGGAAAGGAGGTTGGTTTGGTATGACTTGTTTAGTAAAACCATGCTCACTCTTAGCCACCATTGTGTCTTCTTTAATTGCTTATAAGCCATCCATTTCATAAACTATTCCAAAATTTTGAAAAGGATTCATGCCAAACTCCTCAGTTAGTTCATTTCAGTTCTACAAAAAATGTATAGGCTAAGCTCTGAGAATGCAGTGGGGGAAAACAAACAAACAAAACCAGTCTCTGCCACCAAGGAGTTTTTGTCCTTCTGAAATGTACAGCATGTATACAGATGTACTTAAAGGTGCATCATAAATATATGGAAATTTGAGGATGGATTGATTAAGCTTCACATAGAAGGTATTATGTAAGCTGAGCCCCAATTGAGCCTCATAGGAAACTATGGATTCTAAGTAGGAAAGGTAACAAGAGCTTGCATTGAAAGCACATAAGATAAAAGTACAAAAATAGAGACATAAAGATGTAATACCAAGTTGTTCACATCAGCTGGAATGTAAAATGAATAATAGAAATAATGGGTAATAACATTATAAAAGTAGGTGGAGCTATGTTGTCAAGATGAAGATGTTATATCTTTTCCTATAGGCAATTTGGAGTCACTGGGACATTTAGAACAGCGATTCTTAATCGTATGTGTGTGTCTCTCTGTTTGTGTGTGCGTGTGTGTGTGTGTGTGTGTGTGTGTGTGTAACAGATCCCTTTGGCAGTCTGATTAACTCTATGGGACCTCTTTCAGAATAACATTTTTAAATGCATAAAATAAAATGCATAGGATTACAAAAGAAAACATTTATATTGAAATGTAGGGGTGTTTTTAAAGTTCACAGACTCCTTTGTAAGAATTCTTGATTCATTGGAATGATAAACCACCAGTCCAAAGATGAAACACACCACCCACTTCCAGGGGGATGATGCACTTAAAAATGAAAAATAAGAAACACATTTTTGGACATGACCTATGTACATTTTTGTTTTGCTGGACTATTCATATTTGTTATGAATTTTTGTTTGTTGTTCAGTTAATGGAAGTAGAGAGAAAGAGAGATAATAAATGCTTATAAAAATAAATGAATGAATGTTTAAAGAAAAATCCCTGATTTTAAAGCTAAGGAATGACGTAGTCAGGCATATGCTTCTGGAAGAGTATTTCGGCAGATGAGTAGAATATTAATTGTAGCAGAAAGGTACTAGAATCAGAGAGTTCTATTAAGAGACCATCTTTAAAATAATTAAGATGAGAGGGGATAATACATGAACTAGGATGGCAGAAGATTAAAGAATGGAATATGATTATGAAAAGTATCAAGACAAATAAATTCTTCCTAGTCCTCGTGAGATTGGGGATGGGAGAGATATCAGTCATGGGTGAGTGTGGAATTGCTCTTTTTCATCGTGATGGAGCATCCTACAGTGTTTCCTCCTAGGGGAAGTCCTTTCCCAGGAAGGAAGAGCAAAACAATGATACAGGAAGATAAACAGGCAGTTCTTAACTGCACTTCTGTTCTGGCATCACTTGAGGGTGTGCGAGGATAGCAAATCCAAACATGTTGCTTTGATTATATATACACCGGCACTGAAGTTAGAGCTATTCCATTGCTAGGAAAATATAATGGCCAGTTGACAGGTTAAGTAATTGAAATTTGGAGACTTAAATCATAATGATTTCATGATTTGGTAGAAAGTGCATTAGATTTGGAATCAGAGAACTTGGATTTGAATCCTGGCTCTTCCTCTTACCACCTACTTAAAGTTTTAGCAAATCACATCCTCTCTGGGGCTTAGTTTCCTCATTTCCAAAATGAAGAGGGTTAGACTAGGTAAACTTTAAGATCTCTTCTAGCTCTAAATTTAATATGTGAGTTTTCTTTATACATACATACATATATGTATGCATGTACATATATTTATATAAATAGAGATAATTCAGGTACTACATGTGTCTAATTATTTTTTTCTAAAATTGATCCTAACTTATTTAAAGACAACTCTTAGATAGAATCATTTCCCTTACCTCTGTAGAAATTTCAGTTGCCTTACTTCTTTGTTCCACTTGGGGACAAATATGGTTGCCTATTTGGGAACAGAATTGTTGAAGCATTTATGATGAATTCACAAGAGATGGAAGAATTCCATAGCACAGCTCAAAAGCTAGTCATGGGTGTTATAACAATTTCTATAGTTTTTAGAAGTATTTATAATATTTTAACATATCCCATGCATTTGTTTAACTTTAAAGTGCTTTGCAATACTGTCTTTGAATACCCAGCATCTAGCACAGTACCTAACACATGCTCAGTGCCTAATAAATGTGTGTTATTGGATATGGAAGTGAGCGGGGGAGTGGTTCAGAATGTTTCCGAGGTTATGAACCTGAGTGATTGGAATGATAGTGGTCCTCCCAACAGAAATAGGAAAGTATGGAAGAAGGAGAGAATTTAAAGAAGAAGTTAATGAATGAGTTCTGTCTTAGACATGTTGAATTTTAGATGCCTATGGTATATCCATATGGGTATATCCAAAGAGCAATTGTTGGTATAGATCTGGAGCTCAGGAAAGAGACAAGGCCTTTGTCATTGTTATTTATTGATGTCCAGTTCTTCATGAGCCCTTTCTTGGCAAAGATTATGCAATGGTTCACCATTTCCTTCTCTAGCTCGTTTTACAGAAGAGGAAACTGGGGTAAACAGGGTTAAATGACTTGATGAGGTTCGTGCAGCTAATAAGTGTCTAAGGTCAGATTTGAAATCAAGTCTTCCTGAATCCAGGCCTAACACTTAATACACTGTGCCACCTATCTGATTAGAGTAGAGGTAAACTGAATCCATAGGAAAAGGTGGGATTACTGAGAAGGTGTTGAGAAAATAAGAAGTCCCATGACAGAGCCTTGGGACGCATATGTTGAAAGGACAGGATCTAACAAAGGAGACTGAGAAAGAGAAGCTAGAGAGGTAGGAATAGCATAAAGATATAGTAATGTCTTCTACCAAAAACAAAACAAAAAACCAAACAAACAAGGAGACTTAGAGGTAATGGTACTATGTTCTTTAACTAGGTTAATATCTAATATTTATGTAATTATTAAAGATCACTTGATTTATGCTTTTATATTTATTTTAAAGTTTCCACTCAGCAAGTCATAATCCACTAGACTGTGTACAAAATGAATTAACATAACTAGAGTCTAGTAGGTTGGTCCACACAACCAAAATCTAAGGTGACTCTATTCACTTTGTACCAGACATCTAAATTGCAGTCAGAGAAATTTATGAGGAAATAAACTTCCCAAGAAATAGCCTTGTAAATCCAAGTTTATAAAGAGGTACAAAATGGTAACTAGTAAGCAAATTTACAATCTGAAAAGGAGAGCTGTCAGAAGAATCATATTTTCCCATTAATTTCTATTTTAAAACTAGAATCTTGTTTTACTTGAAAATTTTCTAGTAAGACAGGTATGGTAAATGCTAGGTTTATGGCATGATGTGTGCCAGTGAAGCAGGCATGCCCAGCAGGAAAGGACACACTTTCCCATAATGCTGTGGACTGCTGGGAGGAAACAGGCAAGCTATGTTTGGGGATGGCAGGAGCATCCGAAAGCCTTTTGGGCAAGGCGTACAAACTGCCTGTCAAGTGGCAAAGTATATTGAAGGCAAACAAAATGTAGGAGTTGTGAGAATTTCTGTGATATGCCAAGTACCTGAGATAGTATAGATCAGACATATGAATTTCAGAGCAAGTGATTAAACAGAATATTTAGAAGAAGTGACCCTGAGGGAAACATGGATATTACCTTCACCAAATTTCACAACTCCACTCCAAGCTACTCGGGTTTCCCATCTAGGATTGTATATTTGTTTATCAGAGACTGGGTTACTGCCTTCTGGGGAAGGATAAATGAAATAGACAAATTTCTTTGCTAACTAAGCTCAGAGTTAAATCTAATTTCTGTTCCTATATGTTTGTAGTAAAAATGCTTCTTGTACATATATATGTATATAACATAAATATATACATATATACACATATATACATGCACATATATGCATGAGTGTGTATATATGTATGCATGTATTGAGTAATGGAATAATGTAATAATGCATAGAAACCTGGCCTTAAAAACAGAAAGATTTGAATTCAAGTTCTGTCACACTGGCTGTGTGACCTTAGGTTCTAAGTCATTTAACATCTCAGTACTCTAGACATTTCTTTAAGACTCTAAGTTGGAGAGAAGTCACTAACCTATATGACTAAAGGAAATTGTTTGGCAGCAGCTTCCTACAACAATGAAATTATAAGTCCAGTTTTAATCATCAATCTATATTTAAATGCTAAGTTGTAGGGTTGTTTGCATGTAGATAAGAGCTCAAAATAAGGCAAATTTATATGGTCCTAGAGGTGACTTTTGTTCAAGAACAAACCCAAGCCATTTTAAGATTATTAGAGAGAAGTTCCCATGCCCAATGGGCTATAAAACTGTGCATACCGTTTGACCCAGCAATACTACTGCCAGGTCTGTATCCCAAAGAGATGAAAGAAAAAGCAAAAGATTTTATATGTACAAAAATATTTATAGCAGCTTCTTCTGTCATGGCAATGAATTGGAAATTGAGGGGATGCCTATCAATGAGGGTATGGCTGAACAAGTTGTGGTATGTGATTGTGATATAAGAACTAATGAATAGATTGCTTTCAGAAAAACCCAGGAAGAAATGATATGAACCGGTGCAAAGGGAATTGAGCAGGGCCAGGAGATCATTGTACATAGTAAGTGCAATATTGTACAATGATCAGCTGTGAATGACTCTGCTATTCTCATTATTACAATAAGAAATGCTATTCCCTTCCAGAGAAAGAACTGATGGAATCTGAATGCAAATCAAAGCATACTTTTTAAATGTTCTTTCTTCCTCTCTTTCTTTTCTTTCTTCCTTTCTCTCTTTCTTTCTCTTTCTTTTCTTTTTCTCTCTTTCTCTTTCTTTTCTTTTTTCTTTCTTTCTTTCTCTCTTCCTTCCTTCCTTGCTTCCTTCCTCTCCTTCTTTCTTTCTTCCTTCCTTCCTTCCTTCCTTCCTTCCTTCCTTCCTTTCTTTCTTTCTTTCTTTCTTCTTTCCTTCCTTTCTCTGTCTTTCTTTTGTCTTTCTTCCTTTCTTTCTTTCTTTCTTCCTTCCTTGCTTCCTTTCTTCCTTTCTTTGCCTTCCTTCCTTCTTTCTTTGCCTTCCTTCCTTCTTTCCTTCCTTCCTTCCTTCTTTCCTTCCTTCCTTCCTTCCTTCCTTCCTTCCTTCCTTCCTTCCTTCCTTCCTTCCTTCCTTCCTTCCTTCCTTCCTTCCTTCCTTCCTTCCTTCCTTCCTTTTCTTTTTAGGTCTATTATCTCTTGCATCATGGCTAGTATGGAATGTTTTCTGTGACTGCACATGTAAAATCTATTTCAAAGTGCTTGCCTTCTCAAGGAGGGGAGTGGGGAAAGAGGTAGGGAGGAAATTTTCAACTCAAAAATGATAAACCATGAATATTAAAGTTTCTTTTTACACATAATTGAGAAAAAATTAAATAAAAGCATTCTAAAAAAGAATGGTTCCCAAAGACAAACAGTCCATATGCCAAGTGTAAGAATAATAATGATAATAGCTAACATTTGTATAGCCCTTATCATGTACCAGGCACTGTGATGAACACTTTAGAATTATCTCATTTGATCTTCACAGCAACCCTGAGAAGTGAGTGTCATTATTACCTTTGCAGACAAGAAAACTGAAGCAAATAGAAGTTGTAACTTGATTAGGGTCACATACCTAGTAAATGTCTGAGGCTGGGGTTGAACTCAGGTCTTCCTGACTCCAAGTCTGGCACTCCACCCATTGAGCCACCTAGAATTCAAGTTAACAAATGAGTTACAGCTAACTATGAATCAGATACTTTCCTGGGCCCTGATAATATAAAATCAAGAACAAAACAATCTCCACCATCAAGGAACTTATATTCCTTGGGTGGTAAAGCTTACATTGCCACTGTTATTTTTTCTGAAGTACTTCCCAAAATTTAAAGAGTTATTCTACAGTTTCCTAATTGCGGGAATGTCCCTTGATGTTTCTGATTACCTTCTAATCTTCCCCTACATACTCCCCACACCAGGCCACAAGAATTTTTCTCATTCCTGAGGCCCTTCGATATTCTACTCCAAACCCTCTCTATCAGTCTTCCTCTTTATATATAGCTAGATACACACACACACACACACACACACACACACACACACACACACATACACACAAACACACACAGCTGTGCATGCTCGTGTGTGTGTGTGTTTGTGTGTATGATTATTTGCAATCTCAAATAGGTTTAACCTATTTGCCTTCAGGTGCCACCATGTAACCTAACCATAGCAGAATTGCAACATTTTAAATATGGATGAAACTCTAAGACTGTTGAAGAATTTGACATCCATTCTATTCACTGACCACTCCCAATAGCTTGCCCAATGTCACCCAGTGCCCAAGACAGGAATGAACCCAACTCTCCTTATCTCCACTCTAGTATTCTTTCAGTCATTAAAGTATTATGGAAGGTGACCTAGATTTAGAAACAAAGTTCTTGGATTTGAAGCTTGATTTTGTTATTTATTACCTGTATCACCTGGGGGTAAATCATCCATTACTTCTCAGATTCAGTTTTCTCATCTGCAATACAAGGCTATTGACCTAGATGTCCTCTATCATTCCTTTTAGGCTATAATTATATAAAGTAATATCTAACTTTATTAATTTCATAAATCTCAAATTCTATAAATCATGATTCTTTAAATAAGGGAAGCTTTAGTGGAAGACTGGTTTTATACTTAATATTTTAAAAGAGTTTTTTTTTTAATCTTGCAAGTTAAACTATCATTCTCATCCAGCCTGCTCAATCAATTAATTCCTCTAAATCAATTTTCATTTTCAAGGGTCCCCTGAAAAAGAATTTCCCCTTATACAAAACATTTACTACCTTACCACCTAATTTAATAAAAATTATAAAGTTTAAACAAACAAAAAATCCTCCTAAGACCTCCTTCTCTTTCTTCTCTTTATTTCTTATTCTTTCCAGTCCCCAAATCTGATCTGAGAATCTTCATATATTGAAGCAGGAAGACAGAATCTTCAATTTTAGAGACTTTACAATCTTAGCAGTTCCTGGCATTGTTTGAGTTGGAAAACACTGATCAAAACAATATTAATGATCCTTGGTGGAAAAGACACACATATGGGATTCTATTGAAACTCTATTGGAAAACAACTTTCCAAACAGATTGAATTATTATTGAATTCTGATTACACAATACTGAATCCTTCTGGATAATGTGTTTATAATTGTCTTTGATACAAATTCATATTTTTAAACCCATAAAAAAGTGAAACCAGTTTGATTTACAACCTTCTCTCTTTTCCTGCTCATGAGTCCACATTTCTTACACATGTGAAAGATTTAAGGAGGCTTTGCAATGTTATGTGATTTGATGCAACCAGCACCATATCATTTACAAATAGGAGCATCTGGAGGACCCCACCATCTCTAGGGAATACCTCCTCCATTTAGACAATAGACACATGTCATGATGATGGCAAACACAAAGTTTTGCATTTTTATAAAATAATAAAAACATTTTCTTGCATTATGCATTACTTGATATTAAGTAGACCATCCAGTAAAGTTATTTCTACTACCACAGCTTTCAGGAAATCTCGAATGACCTTCACATATGCATTAAATTTTGTCCAACAATTCATTTGGGGGAAAAATGAATGAAGAATACTTATAGCCAAATATCTCTTTAATTAAATAACTATCAACCTTTATTTCTCTAAAGAGTGTTTTGTAGTTATATCAGTATAGATCTTGAGTGTTTCGGTGAACTGACTCCAATATATTTTATGTAGCCTTCAGTAATTTTGAATACAATTTCCCTTCTATTACTTTCTCCTGAATTTTGTTATTGTAAATGAAAATGCTAGGGGGTTGGTTGTTTTTGGGGAGGGATGGTAATCATTTTGCACCCTCCTATGTTATTGAAGCTATCAAGTGTCTCAATTGGTTTCTTTTCTGGTTCACTATGATTTTCTGAGTAAATTTATTAAATAAATAATTAATAATAATTATAATATAATAATAATAAAATAATAAATAAATAAAATTTATTCTGTATCATTTAATAATTGATCCTATTTTGTATCACTACTTCATTTTGTGTGATCGCTTAAGCTACATTTCTATATCCTTGAGTTAAGCTCAGGAGTCCACTCCTCCTCCAGGTTAGTTCGAAGGTGTGACTGAAAAAAAGTTGTTATCTCCCATACCATACTGTTAGCTTCTGTGATACTTGCTTGTTTTTAAGTACCAACAAGCTTAACCTGGTGTCACGTACCCAAAAGATATGTCACCTACCCTTGCCTGTCCTTATGCAATTATGGGAGATTTGACAGCATGTCTGATGGTACTAATCCCCTAACAAAGATTACAAGAGGCAACAGAATCCAATAAAACAATTAATACTCCTTAATTATCACAGAGGGGTGTGATTAGCCTCATCTAAATGGCAACCCACTTTTCTTAGTATAGCCAACTATAATGTTCCATGACTACCAAGAGTGCCTTCTTTCCTCCCTGTCAATTAAAAGGATCATCCTCTTCAGATTTAGGTCACTGGTCTTACTGAGATGGCCAGTCTGACCTACTCTATTAACAGTTATGTGTGTCATTGTTACTAAACTGGTTTTGCTTAGAGTACATACTTCAGTTTACCTTTATTGAGTCTGCTCAAGACAAAATTATTATGCCATCAGAAAATAAGGATAATTTTGTCTTTTCTTTGTCTATGGTTTACCCTTTGATTTCTTTTGTTTTATTTGTATCAATTGAAAACTGATCAAAACATCAAAAAAGCAACAGTGAAGTAGAACATCCTTACTTTATATATGCGCTCATTGGGGAATCTTCCTTTATTTCTCCGTGACATATAAGGGGACTTTGTTGTTGCTGTTTCTTTGTTTTAGGCATACGCTTTTTATCATGTTTAAAAAGGTCCTTCTTTGCTTTTGCTTTGCATTATTTTTCGTATACATTAGTGTTGTACTTTCTCAAAGGCTTTTTCTGTACCTCTTCATATAATCACGTACAAAATTTCAAATACAGCTACTCAAAAATAATAATTCTTACACAGCACTAAACCACTGCCTTGTTGATTAACATATATAATGAAACATTATTCAGGCAGAATAAATTATGAAACATTGTATATTGTTTAAAAATATAAGGCATTCTTCTTAAAAATTCAACTTTTTATTGACATCTATGCAATATAAATCAATTACAGTAAGATATGTGGGCATGGGCCTCGTGGCCTTGCCACTTCTGGTGGCCTATATATATATATATATATATATACAGACCAACTAATGTCCTTGTCTCATAATGTGCTTTATATCTGTGCTCAAATATATTTAAGATTAAACAGTGCAAAAACTTGTACATAAGATTGAGGCTAGGTTTCAGGGGTGGGGAACCTGTGGCCTTAAGGCTACATGTAGCCTTCTAGGTCCTCAAGTGCAGCCCTTTGGCTGAATACATACTTCACAGAACAAATCCCCTTAATAAAAGGATTTGTTCTATAAAACTTAGACTCAGTCAAAAGGCCGAACCTGAGGACCTAGAAGGCCACATGTGGCCTTGAGGCCACGGGCTCCCCATCCCAGGTTTAGTTAATTAACATTTATATCACAACCACAAACATTTAAAGAACAAAGAGGTTGGCAAATTTATATTTATAGTTGCCAGCAAAATAGTTCCAGAGTAAAAAAAAAGCATGAAGAACAATTTTTTTTTCTTTGTTTTAATGGATATATCTCCTCCCACCTGTATTCCCTATCAAAACCTGCAGAAATTAGAAGTCTGAAGATACCATAAACTTCTCAAGAATATTGGATGTCCCATACCCTTAGACCCCTGTAATATCACAGAGTCCTAACTAAATGACAATATCTCTAGAGATAGCAAATGTTAAGATATAGTGAGCTATTAAAAGCTCCTATTTTGCTTTTAATCTGGATGCAGTGGGCCAATTCAAGGCCTTAACATTAGTCCATTGGAAGGGCTCTCAGAGCAGGTTAAAAAGTCAGGTAAATTTTGAGGAAGGATGGATGGGAAAGATGGAAAGATAGAAAGAGAAAGGATGTTTCTGAACATGGAGCATACCTCAGCAAGATGAGATCCTGGGAAAGGTCAAAGTTGAGAATCCTAGAATGATGAAAATCTGGTCAACTAATTAGGAAGGGTAGAAAAATAAGGTAAAGTTGGGGGGGGGGAAGGCAGGGGAGAGAAGAAGGACAATCACCAAAGACATACTTTACCTACTTTGCCATTTTGTTTCAGGCCAACTTTCACATCAACTTGGAGTCCTTTGTTAAACACAACACGTTCTGAACAAATAAGAGAGTTCCTACTCCCCCAGGTGATGTTCTATATTAAATTTTGGAATATAAATACAACGCACCATTTTGGTCAAGGGAATTTACTTATTTCACTTTTTCATTCCTCTCTCAACTCTTTTTGGCACACTTTTGCACACAACTGGAAAAGACATCACTTTTAAAAAGAAGTAAACAAATCTTCTATTGTTCAAAGTCATTTATAGTGTTTTGTTTTTCAGGGTTATGAATAGTATGGAATGAAATTTTATAATGGCCCACTCATTTATTTAAACTTTTTGAGAGCACAATAAGGCAAACAAGGGCAAGTTGACTCATTTCACTAGGAAACATCCAGTTTTCTTGAAATTACTCTGTCAAGGATTAATGATTTATATTTACAAATGATTTGTAATTACATTTTAGAAGATAGGAAAAACAAGTTCTCTTTTCAAAAAATGTATCCTACATTATTCTTAAAGATGCTTGAAAACATTCATTTGTCTACCTGTTTGGGGAAAATTTTTAGGATCTTCCAAGTCAATAAAGAAGAAATCTGATTGTATTTATTGCCTTAGATATCTACTGTTTTCACCCCAGAAACTATAGATTTTAACTCTTTGGAGACTGATAAAATATATTTCAATTTGCAAGTCTTCTCTTGCATATTAATCAACCACTAAACAAGGATATATGAAATGCCTTTAATGTATCTTATCTCCCATCACATAACTAGTAAGTAATAGATTCAGGAATCAAATTCAGGTCTTCTAACTCCAAGTCCGACACTGTTTCTACTTATATTTCAGTATTAAATAATGTTTTAATATGTTTAGCATTATGAATGTATATACTTGTAACCCCTGTCCCAAAGCCCATTGGCATGGGACTCTCTCCTTTTTGATGAAGTTGAAGGTCCTGTCCTACATGAGGTTTAGGGTGGAATTGGTGGCAAGAGCTTAATTTCTTAGCCAGAATCCATGTTAGAGAATTTCAGGCTTGAATTCCCCCTTCGGGACTCTCTAAGAGACTGTCTACTCTGAGTGTCAGGTTCTCTTCCAACTTCAAGAGAGAAAAGTTGGAAGAGCCCAACCCCACTTCAGGTTGCTGAAGGAAAAGACTCTAGGAAAACATGAGAATAGAGGAGCAGGCAGTCTCCATCTTGTCCCTCTCCCCAGCTTGGTACTCTAGAGTCTTCAAGGAATTTCCCCTTTGGTGAGATCCTGGACTCTGTCTCTGTTTCTCTGTCTCTGAGTCTCTCTCTATCTGACTCGCTGTGTCTCTTTTTGTGTGTCTCTGTCTCTATCTGTCTGTCCCTCTCTCTGTCTTTCTCTCTTTGTCTCTCTCTTTCTGTCTCTTTCCCCCTCTCTTTGTCTCTCTCTCCCTTTCTGTTAAGCTACCTCATTCCCAATGGGAGAACTCTTTCATTCTGTATTGTCTAGTATATATTTCCCTATGTATACCTTCTCTAATTTCTGTTTTACTATGATTTGGATAAATGGGTTTCTTTGCTATTCACTGCATGTATTAACTAACTGGTATTTTGTGGGAAAAGGGTCAAGCCTTGGATATAGAGCTTGGGGTCTATCTTGCTCTCAAATTGAGAAAGTGATCAAAACTTAGATTAAACCTGATCATTCCTCCTAAATGAATACTATTTAAGGAGGCAGATAGATATACTTCCAGCCCAGTTCCCTCCATGTCCAACGAGTAGAATGGTATGCTCTGCCCCAACCTCCTACTTCCCCTCCTGCCAGGAATGAAAGTCTTTCCTGGAAAAGAGTAAAGAAGAAGAGAGTAGACATGTTTATGTTCATACAGAAGGACATCCCTTTCCTTACATGTGGAATTGTTACTACACATATGAAGCATCACTCACTCACTCTATCACTACATACTCAAAATGAGAAATGACTTGTTCATATTCTTTTAATTTACTTTGGCTCTAGAAATTTGTGGGGGCAGTGCTTCAACAATCTGAGTAGCAGCTGCTTTGGGGGTGTAAGATCCACCAACAGCCAGCACCCAGAAAGCTGCCAGCCTGCTGCAAAAACACAGGTTCTTTTGATCTGCTTTAATAAGGAAAACAAAGTTAAAGGGGTTGACAAGCTTACTTTTAATTCAGCATACAAATATTATTCACTTAGTTCAGGGGAAAAAGCCAGAACCCTGAACTTCAGAACAAAATACAAACAAAGTACAAACATCAACAGACAGACCTTGTCTGATTCAAATCCCAATACATAGTTACCAGAGTTTAACAAAGTCTCAGCAACCAGGTTACAAGCTGGAGGGCCCTTAGCTACAGCTGCCCAGAGTCTCCGCATCAACACACCATCTCTAGTGAGAGCCCTAAACAAATTACAAACAGACAGACCCAATACAATTCATAGTTACCAACATCTAGGTTCAGCCCAGGACATCAGAACAAGGGCTGGCCCAGAGTCACACGCGCCACCACTGCTGTGGGAAAGAGCTCCAGAGAAGAGAAGGCCAAGCCCTGGTTTTATATCTTTTTCAGGGTCAGGGGTGAATCACACATGCGACTCATCCACGTGACCTGGAATCGTCACAAAGAGGCGACTTAAACCCATATGGTCTAAGAACCTCTGATGTCCCAAACCTATTACTCAAACTCATGTCTAAACTAAGCCCTCCCCTGAGGCAAGGAGGCACCAAGGACACCCAAATCTAATCAAGGAAACAAAGGCCAAACTCTCCAAGGGCACTTAGTTGAACTGAGTGCTTAAGAGCCCATTTTGCTTAACAACACAGGCAGCTAGGTGGCACAGTGGATTAAATACCAGGCCTACAGTCAGAAGGGCTACAAATCCAACCTCAGATACTTACTAGCTGTGTGACACTGGGTAAGTCATTTGTTCTCATTTGCCTCAGTTTCCTTATCTGTAAAATGAGCTGAAAAAGTAAATGACAACCATTGTATAATTTTTGGCAAGAATGATACAAATGCAGTTAAGAATTATCAGACATGACTGAAAAACAACTGAATAAGGGTGGTGTCATATAGGGGAGGTTTCTTGGGTACCAGAAAGATCTGGGTGCCAGTTCTGCTTCAGACACATAACACTGGGCAAGTCATTTAACCTCTCAGTGTTCTAAGGAATTCTCTAAGACTGTAATCTGTAGAGCAAATGCTGACTTGCATTAGTAGAGAGAAATTCTTCATCTGGGATATTAATTACTGAAATTATAGATCTAGTCTCTCTTCCTGCCCTAGTATATTCTGGTCACTGGAAATACAAAAATGATTAACAAATAATCCTCACCCTCAAGGAGCTTACATTTTAATGGGGAGGAGGGGGAGATGTATGTGCATTTGTATATTTACATACAAAATAAATAAAAGTAATTTGTTTAGAGGATAGACTTTCAGCTTAGTAGAAAAAGTGTGATTTTGTGACACCTAAGCTGAGCCTTAAAGGACCTTAAAAATTTGAAGAGGTCAAGGTGAGGAGGGAGATATTACTTAACTACTACAGAAAACATTACCATATTTCCAGGAGGAAAAAAAAAATGACAAATAATAACTCTAGGCTAAAGACAAATGGAGATTTATTTTAAAGGTCAGCAAAGATTTGCTGAAAATAGGAATATTTTTAAAAAGCACTTTTGCAATTCATCTCTCTTTTATGTGTTAGAGGTAGACATCAGCAAATCTGAAAGTACAAACACATGGGGACACAATTCTTAAAATAATTCAGGTTCTGCCAAAAGAATTGATCTGTGGGAAAATACCCAAATGTAACACATATTTAAAGGTCATGCTTTTTTGCAGGAAAGGTCTGTGACACCAAGGTGGAAGCCAGCCCAGAGCATACTTGGCATTGAGGAGGCAGCTGTGACAGCTATAGCAGCTATAGTGTAAACAGCAGCAGTTTCAGGAGCTCTAAGTCCAGGTTGGAAAGGAACATTTGTTATCAGTCACAAGAAATCAGGGGCCTTGGTCATAGTTCCAAGGCAGAGAGGAGTGCTAGCAGTTATGGCTACAGGGGAGCAGGGGACCTGATAACAGTTCCAGATCTAAGAAGAGCACTAGTACTTGAAGCTTCAGAAGACTAGAGGCCTTTCTTGGGTAAAGGCCAGAGCACAGACCAGGAGAGCAGTGATCACATCTTTTCCTGAATCACACCACATTAGAAGCACCAAAAATTGGCAAGCCCCCAGAACTAGCTGTGGAAATAGTAGCATAATAAAGCCTGGAGCTTGGAATAGTGCCTCCCCAGCTCCAGGTGAACAGAGTACAACTTTAACATAAAGGTCAAAGTGAAGAAAAATTCTGGGAAACGAGCAAACAAGAAAAAAAACTTGACCACAAAAAAAATTATTTTGGTGGCAGGAAAGACAAAGACACAAACTCAGAAAAAGACGACAATATGAAACAACTATATCCAAAGGCTAAAAGAAAAAAGCCAATTGGTCACAAGCCCAATAAGAATTCCTGGAACAGCTAAAGAAGAGATGAGTGGTAGAGAAAAAAAATTGGAAAGGATGAAAAGGGATAAAGAAAATGGGGGTGGTAAATAGGAGCACAGATTAAGGGAGGCAGTGCTCAGCAGAAAAACAGTCTTTGGAAGATAGGGAGGGAGAGAGAGAGAGAACAAAAAAGGACAGCAGGACATACATGTGAATGTGAAAGGATTGAGCTCACCAAAAAATGGAAATGAATAGCAGAATGAATTAGAAATCAGAAGCCAAGAATGTGCTGTTTGCAAGAGACATATTTGAAACAGAAAGACACACAAATAGAATTAAAATAAGGAGATGGAGTAGAATCTATTATGCTTCAGTGGAAGTGAAAAAGCAGGGGTAGCAATCATGATCTCAGACAAAGCAAAAGCAAAAATAGAGTTAATTAAATGAGAAAATCAGGGAAACTACATTTTGATAAAAAATATCCTAGATATTGAAGTAATATCAAAATTTTCTACAGCAAGTTTCTCTCATAAATGCCTCTTTTCTCAAATATATGGAACACTGGGTCAAATTTATAAAAATAAGAGCTATTCCCAACTGAAGAATTGTCAAGAGATATGAACAGACAGTTTTCAAAAGACATCAAAGCTATCTATAGACAAATGGAAAAAATGTTCTTAATAACCATTGATTGGAGAAATGCAAATTAAAAAAAAAAAACTCTGAGATACCACCTCACATCTACCAGAAATAAAAAATGCTTAAAGAGATGAGGGAAAATGGGTATACTAATGTTGGTGGAGTTGGCAACTGGTCTAACCATTCCAGAGTACAATTTGAAACTATGCCCAAAGGGTTAAAAAAATGTGTATACCCTTTGACTCAACAATGCCACTACTATATCTGTACCCCCAGGAGATCAAGGAAAGAGCAAAAGAACTAATGTATTCAAAAATATTGGTGGCAGTTCTCTTTTTTGATGGCAAAGAATTGGGAATTGAAAAGATACCCATCAATTGGAGAATAACTAAACAAGTTGTAGCACAAGATTATGGGGAGCTACCATTATGCTATGAGAAATGATGGGGGGGGATGGTTTCAGGAAAAAAAAAACATGGCAAGATCTATGCAAACCGATGCAAACTAAAGTGAGCAGAACCAGGAGATCATTGTACATAGTAACAGTAATATTGTATGATGATCAACTGATGAAAGACTTCGCTATTCTGATCAACATGATGATCTAAGAAAATTCCAAAGGACTCATGTTGAAAAATGCTGTCCACTTCCAGAGAAAACTGATGAACTCTGAGTGCAAATTAAAGTTTGCTCACTAAATTATTTTGGCTTTTTGGAGGTGATATTTGGCTAATGTGGAAATTCGTTTTGCGTGATTTCATGTGTATAATTGATATCATATTGCTTGCCTTGGGGGAGGGCTGGGAGGGAGAAAATTTGAAACTCAATTTTTTAAAATGTTAAATATAAATAAATAATAAAAAATAAAATAGGAAGCAATCATAAAATGGTCATGCTTTTAAAAATCTCAATACAGCTTCAAAACTTGGGTGGTCACTAAAAGTTAATTATACATGCTTGTGTCAGCATGAGGAGGGCTATGTCTCCCAAATTGGGTTTCACAATTTCATAATTCTATTAGCAAATCAGGTTGGCAAGAGACTATTATTATTCTTATTATTTACCTCCAAGATTGTTTCCATGTGGACTTTCCTTTTTGCACAAATTCCATACTCAAACTTCAGTCAAAATGATGAAATTTGGAGATTTTGCATAATTAAAATATACCATTGAGCTTTAGTAAATATCTTCATTAAGTAAGCAGTTTCTGCTATTGGAACTTTCTATAATCTCTAGCATGTAGGAACAAGTAAGCTAAAATATTTCACAAGTGAACTATACTTTTTTATGTTTGCATGAGTTATCTGGGTTACCTTGCACAATGCCCTGAAACCTATTTCTTTTCCAGGATAGCCTTGGCTCAGGACAGAAGCAAAGGTGAAAAATGAAATTGCTTGAGATGTTGAAAATATGAATGTGGAGATGGATAAATAGATAATGTATGTAGAGCAGTATCATATCATTTGACACTTGTTAAAAAAAAAAACTTTGAAGTATGTTGCCCAAATACAGAGTCATTGTTAAAGTTCAAAACCAATGATATCCCTCACTCCCAGTGATAGCTCTTTAAAAAGGCCCCCTCAGGGCCAGCTGGGTGGTGTAGTGAATAGAGCACCAGCTCTGGAGTCAAGAGGACCTGAGTTCAAATTTGACCTCAGACACTTGATGCTTACTAGCTGTGTGACCTTGGGCAAGTCACTTAATCCCATTGCCTCACCTCCTCCTCCAACAATATAACACACAAAAAAGGTCATCTCATGTTTATAACCTCAAGATAACACCAAGTCTTAGTACATGAGAGTTTAATTCTAGGATCAAAATGATTTCAATTAATGATTTCAATCAATGTAACTAAAGAAGTCAGGTTAGTGAAGAGGAACAGTTTACCAAAGGTTTTGGTATGATGTATACATCATACAAAACGGTCACTTGTTTGTTCATATTAAATCTGTTTTTAGTAAACTACTTTGTTGTTATAGTTGATCTGAGAGAATGTGAGTCACATAACTTGTATTGACCAAAGACAATCACGTTCCTGATATTGAATGCCAAATGCATGTAACTACAAACATCTAAAACTCAATATGTCCACAGAGAACACACTGTCTTTCCCCCAGAGCCCACCTCTCTTCCCAACTTCCCTGCTTCTTCTGAAGGAACCACCATCCTTCTAGTTAACCAGGTCCACAGCCCCAAAGTCATGCTCAACTTCTCACTGTCACCCCATATAGCCAATCAGTTACCAGGTCTTATTCTACCTTGTTCCTTTTCCTTTGGTTCCTCCAAATTGTACCTTGCTTCCAGTATATTAATTCCTCCATGAATTAGGAGACAGAATGTTCAATTTAGAGCCAATAAAACAACCGATTAATCAATAAGCATTTATTAAGTGTCTATTTCCTGTCAGGCACTGCGCTAGACACTATTTCATTTATGTCTTTGTGTCTTCATATAAAAACATGAATAAAATAGTACCTGACATAAAGGACCTTACATTCTATATGGGTAACCAACTAATGAAATATTAAAATACATACAAAGTAAATGCAAGGCAATTGGGAGAGAGAGGCCCTAGCAGATGGAATTTAAAGATTTTGGTGAGGAGGGAATGCATTCCAGGTATGGATAGTCTGTGCAAAGTCAGAGAGTTAGAATGGCGTGCATGAGCAAGATCAAAAGCACCATTTTGGCTAGATCAAAAGTGTATGTGAAGAAGAGACAGAAGAAGTTATTCAAATAACTTAACCTGCTATTTACTATCTTTTTGACCATGTACCAGTAAATTCACCTCTCTAGGCCTCAATTTCCTCATTTATTAAAGAAGTTGAGGTTGGACTAGCATATTTCCAAGGTCCTTTTTTAGCTGTAACTCCTATGAAACTTCCCATTATTTGTCATTTATTGACCCACTACTATGTATTCAAAAATTCACCTGAATATCAGGTAAACTAGAATCCTGATTTTCAGAGGCATTTGCTATTTTTTTAATGTTAGCATATTTTTAAAAATTTGTTATTTATGGAGTTACTATATAGCTCCATATATGATGGAAGTAATGTTATTAGCTTAATATCTTTAGGGCACGCATTTTGAGTATTTTTTCCAGAAACAGTAGTCAACAAGACTTTATTAAATCCTTACTATGTACCAGACACTGTTCTGGGAAGTAGCGTTATAGAGAAAGCAAAAAGTCAGGTCTCTGCCCTCAATGAGTTCACATTCTAATGAGGGAGACAAGCAAATATGTTCTCCCTGTCTCTGTCTCTCTGTCTCTGTCTCTCTCTCTGTCTCTGTCTCTCTCTGTCTCTGTCTCTCTCTCTCTCAAACACACACACACATTCATATTTACATAAATATTTAGCAAGACCCATCCCCCACATGTAGCATTTATGTTTGTTTAGCTCAAAGGGAGGCAGAATAGACATCTGTAGCCTCATAAGCAAAAGATATGGGCTAACAAAAATTGAGTCACTCCGCTCTCTTCGGAGAAAGAAGAAACAGGTTGTATCGGTAAGCAAAATGGGCTCCTTAGCGCTTAGTTCAACAGATGCCCTTGAGGAATTTGGCTTTTTGCTTTGAGTGATTCAGCTATTTCATTGAATCTTGCTAAGTGCTAAGCCCTAGGTCCAAACCCCTATTAGGTGTAAAACCTATGTGGGTGTGGATTGACAACTAAGGTGGGGCCCAAGGTGGGGCTAACTCCACGAAGGGCCTGGTTTGCATGTCTGGGACAGCAGAGGCTCTTGGACCACGTGGGTTTGGGTCTACCTCTTTGTGATGATTTTGAGTCACGTGGGTGAGTCACATGTGTGGCTCACCCCTGACGCTGACAAAGATATAAAAATCAGGGGTTGGCCTCAGCTTCCTTGGAGCTCTTTGCCACAGCAGTGGTGGAGCGTGACTCTGAGCCAGCCCTTGTTCTGAGCTCCCGGGCTGAACCTAGATGTTGGTAACTATGAATCTGTATTTGGTCTATCTGTTGATGTTTGTAATTTGTTTGTAATTTGCTCTGTAATTCGGGGTGCTGGCTTTTTCCCCTGAACTAAGTGAATGATATTTGTGTGCTGAATTAGAGTAAGCTTGCCAACCCCTTCACCTTGCTCTCCTTATTAAGGCAGATCAAAAGAACCTGGGCTTTCTGGGTGCTGGCAGCTTTCTGGGTGCTGGCTGTGGGTGGATCTTGCACCCCCACAGAAGCTGCTAACCAGATTGTGGAAACACAGTTCTAGAATTATATCATTCTGTTCCTTTAAATGTTAGTCTAATGAATGTGATTTTAAGGTTCTATCTAACTTCTGATCGTTGTTTCATTACTGGGTAAAATAGAACTCCAAGCTTTATATCCAAGGTTTGACCCCTTTCCCACCAAATACCAGTTCCACAATGAAGACACAAGCAAATAGCAAAGAAACTCATTTATCTAAACTGTAGCAAAAAGGATATTAGAGAAAGTATACATAGGTGAATATTTATCAGACAATATAGAGTGAAGGAGCTCTCACAGAGGGAGGAAAATATCAAATATGTCAGGTCAAGAGAGAGAGAGAGATGGAGACAGAGACAAACAGAGAGGAAGGTAGGGAGAGACAGAGACAGAGAGATAGAGACAGAGTCTTAGATCTCACTCAAGAGGAAATTCCCTGAAGTCTCTAGAGCAGCAAGCTGGGGATAGGGATGTGATGGAAACTGCCAGACCTTCTCATGTTGTCTTCTTTCCAGATAATTTTCCTTCAGCAACGTGAAGTAGGGTTGTCATCTCCCATCTTGTCTCTAGGAGCTAGAAGTCAGAAGCACCCAAAGTAACTGCAGAGCCCAAAATAACTGAATATTTGAAGAAGGTTCAAAGAAAAACTGAAGAAACTAAAGCTCTCTGACTCTCATCACCATCAACACACACCACACACACACACACTCACACATATATATTTGTGTATGTGTATATGCACATAATGTATACACACATGTATATGCATGTGTATGTATATACATGCAAACACATAATATGTGAGTGTAGATGTATATATTTACCTATCTATCTAGTTGTTCAATTGGTTCAGTCATGTCTGACATTCGGCGTTTTCTTGGCAAAGATACTGGAACAATTTGCCTTTTCCTTCTCCAGCTTATCTTACAGATGAGTCAACTAAGGTGAGCAGAGTTAAGTGACTTGCCCAGGGTCAGCTAATAAGTGTCTGAGGTCACATTTCAACTCAGGTCTTCCTGCTTTCAGTCTCAGTACTCTATCTGCTATATCACCTAGCTTCACAATATTTTTTTTTCCTTAGAATAAGTGTAATAACTACAAAAACATTAGATGAACTTGAGGCTCCAAGGGCTGACTATGGTACAAACAAACATTGTTAACAAAGAACCTGGTCATAAGAGTGAGAAAGGAGGATAAAGAAGGGCTAAGGCTGGGGCCTAGTGGCTGCCTTGGGGATGGAAGAAGGCAGTAATGCTTTCTATCAGGTCCCGTGAGAAGAGGTGAGAAGAGGATGACCCCTCTGAACCCCGCCCCCAACATGCACGCACACACACCACACTGTCTTGGCTATATTTTGGGTCCTCTTGGCCCAGAGTGAATGTCAATAGTAACTGTTTCTGTTTTGGCCAGCAACCCTGAGGGTCTTCCCCTCCCAGTTTTTTTTTTTTTAATTATAGGAGCCATCCCTTGGCTCACTTCTTTAAGAGGCCTATTCTCTGAATGGGCATTACCTCACTCAAAGTGAGAACCTGAAAAGGCCTTAGTCTAAAAGGGCCAGTGTGTCCCATTGCATGCTGTGCCATCTCCAG
Organism: Phalanger gymnotis; assembly: GCA_028646595.1. Taxonomy (NCBI): domain Eukaryota; kingdom Metazoa; phylum Chordata; class Mammalia; order Diprotodontia; family Phalangeridae; genus Phalanger; species Phalanger gymnotis. The sequence goes on from CM053622.1 coordinate 490,595,021, forward strand.
TCATCCTGAATATCTGATCACTGGACCCAGATGGCTCTGGAGGAGAAAGTGAGGCTGGTGACCTTGCACAGCCCTCCCTCACTCAAATTAAAGTCAGCTGCAAGTCATGTTATCATTTCCCTGATGTCATGGTCCTCTTTGAAAACAAAGGACAAACATAACCTAGGTTTGCTCTATGAATTTCTAGTTCAAAGCTGGAGGAAGGATAAAGCATGTTTGTTCTTGATGTGCAGACAGCAGCTAGGTGTGTCCCTAAATCCCCTGGGGTAGAATATCAGCAGAGAACTGCTCTATGCTATTTGGGGAAAGTTTTGATCACTCCCCTGTATATAAATGCACATCTACATCTACATACAGAGTGGACATGGAAAGTTGTCTCAGAGGGAAGACACTAGCAGTGAGTAGTAGTGGTGGGCCTTTGATAGATGATGGGGGGATTTGAGCTGTCTTCAAGGAAGCATCACTCTAATCCAACCTCATTTGTTTTCCCGTTCTTACTTTTGACGAATAACAACATTTGAAATATAGCTGGCCAGAGTTAGATCCAAGAGCTCAGCAAAATGAATGAGCCCGGTCTTATACTAAATCCAAGACTTTTCCCCACCCTATACCCAACCCTTTATACCCTGCTCTAATCTTACGGATTCCAAAGTAGGGATTACCTCTGAGGGTGGAGAAGCAAGAATATTGCTGAGGATTAGTGAAGAAAATAAGTCATGGGGTCTCCCTGCTCAAGCACAGTGTTTTGGGTTTTTTTTTTGTCAAGCTGCTTTATTTATGAGGGTAAAGACGGGTGCAGGTACTTGTCCCTGCTCTCCCTGGTAGGACTGGGAATAGATGTAGTCGGAGCTTTCTTTGGCCACTGTAGTTTGTGAAGAACCTCTCCTATGGTATGGGAAGATTGTGTTGTTGGTAGTAGTTCCCATACCAATGAAATTAAAAATATTTTGAAGTATTGAAGAACCATAAATTAACTGGATTCTGTTAGAAGTAATTCTCCCCAATAAGAAAGAAAGAAAAAAAAGATATCTTTATGCTTCTATAAAACTAGCAAAAAACATTACCGGGGGTATATGGGGTAGAAGTTACATAATACTCAAGTGTATCCTACATGTGATTATTACCTTACAAAATGTACATATACACAAAACAAAGATTTTAGAGGGGGGAGGTGATTTAATAGTCACAGAATCACAGAAACACATTCAGGCTGTTTGCCTACATGGTTTGCATGAGATGGAGTAATGCTATTCCTTCCAGTTAGGTGAAGGTCCTTACCATTTGTCAGTCTTCTATGCCCTCCAGACCGCTGGCACTGTTACCTGACCTACTAACAATCCAAGGACTCCCACCTTAGCCTTGCTATCTGCCAAACCTTTGAAACCATCAGGATTTCCCAGAGCTTCCATCCACTACCAATTAACTTTCTTTTATGTGTTGTCTACCTCAGTTAGAGGATAAACATCTTGAGGGTAGGTCTTATCTCACTTTTCCTAATAAGTATCCCCTAAATGTTTCTTTGTTCATCTATCTCTGTATGTCCTCTAATTTATTTGTCTTCTTAAAATATGACACTCAGAACCTAACAAAGCCCCAGGTGTGGTATGATCAAGTATAAAATAATAAGACAATCCCTTCTTTTTCTCTGGATATGATGCCTTTATTAGTATGTCTTAACTTCATAAGGGTTATGGGGTGGGCAGTATGACATAGTAGATAGTTGGCCATTTTTGAAATATAGTCTGATATCTTGTCAAAAAACAAAATGATGTTATGACCTATTCTTGATGAAGCCATGTTGACTGTTAAATAATAAGCATCTTATTTACTATAATTCCCATGAACTATCTCATATTTGAAGACATACTTCTAAGGCATACTGGCTATTTGACTGACCATGGACATGCCACTTAACCAATCAAGATCTCAAGAAGCAATGTAAGACTGTAAGGTACAGCCACATTGAGAATTTGTGAAGAAAGTTTTCACATCAGGATTTCTCCACACTGAAGAAGTCACCGGTCCATACCAACACCCACCACCACCACCACCACTACTCCCACTCCCGCTCTCACCACACACAATAAAAAAAATGGCATCAAAATTTTTTGATTCTCATTTTATTTTGTTGACTCATACAAACATATTGAATTTGTGGCTTATAAAAATTCCTAGATATTGCTTACATAAACTCTTGTCTAGCTAAGGTACCCACTTATCTTGTTCTCGTGCTAGTTTTTTTTTTTCCTAAACAAGCATAAGATCTCTATTTACTTTCCTTTTATCTTATTAGTTTTGGGCCATCAGTTTATCCTGTTTGAATTTTTTTTTTGTTTTCTTGATTCTGTTATCCAGTAGCTAGATGTTCCTTTGTGCCTTCTAAAATTTGAAAAACCGTGTTTTTATTCAAGATATTGATAAACATATAGTGACCTTGGACTTACTATGTTCCGTAGTTAAACCTAATAATGCCAAGGACAGATTCCTGGCATTCTCCATTGGAGATCTACCTCAAAGTCCTCATTGATCCATTTATAGTGACTTTTTGGTCCGGTTGTTCAACGACTTCTGAATGCAGTCAATTCTTGCAATCTTGTCCGCATCATTCCTTCTTGTACCTAAGAATAACATGAAAGAATTTCTCAAAAGTATTTCTAAAACTTAGGTATCATCTCACATTCTACCTTGTTTGATGAGCTTGTCAAAAAATAAAATGAGTTATGGCATACAGGACCTGTTCTTGAAGAAGCCATGTAATAGTCTTAGTAATAAACATTTCCCTCGCTTCAATCCTTACAAATTTTTATCCTTAATTTAAATCCTTACATTCCTTTAATAATATGACCTACATTTTTATAGGGATTAAAATCTTGTTTAAGGAATCAATCCAATTTTTAAAAGAAAAAAAAGAGAACATTTGCTCATCAGCAGACGTGTGGTACCTCTCCCATTATCTATTATTTTTTCCAAAATACCCAACAGACTGCTCTGTAATCAGATCCAAAATTCCTACTGCACCCTCAGAAACTCCCTGTGTAATTCACCATGATCTGCTTTCAGCTCATTGAGAACAGTTGGTAGCTGTCTTCCAATTGTCTTTACTTATTTGGAGTTTCAATACCCCATTTCCAATTTTGGTTCTATCATTTTCAGTCTGAATACAATTCTCTTTAATGGGGAAATGACAAACAAATATTAAAAACAAACAAACAATAAATAAGCAAATAGTATTGAATGGTTCTGCCCTCTATTATCTGGCAATCATCACTCTGGTGGCATAGTAGATAGAGCACTGGGCCAGTAATCAAATCCAGCTTCAGACACTTGCCAGCTCTTTGACCTTGGGCAAATTATTTAATTTCTGTTGGACTCAATTTTGTCAACTGCAAAATGGGATGCTTACATAATTTGATTCCTAAGACTGTCTGAAGCTGCTTATTTTCTTCCTTATTTGAGGAATCATTTGTATTTCTGCTTATGTTGTCATATTTTCATTCATGAGATCATCCTATCCCCCTTGGTGAAACTCCTCCTACAGAACTTAAGGCTATGGAATCCTACCTCTTCCCCCGCTCTCTTAAAATCTAACAGCACTTCAATAGCACCTATCTTTCAGGGTTGTTGTGAGGATCAAATAAGATAACATTTATCAAACATTTAGCCTGCTGCCTGGTACATAGCAGTTGCTGTATAAACACTTTTTTCTTCCCCCATTCCTCCACAATCGTATCAGGCGGTGGTTCTATCCTGTCTTTAAGGATTTTCCTTTTGTCTTCAATGTAGCTCAGACATTTTTGTTGTCCTTAATGAGTTATTCAATGCCAATCACAGCTTTTTCTGAGCCTCGGTGCTCATGGCTCTATCATTATATGGCTGTACCATTCTTCATCTTGTTACTTACCCTTTTGTCCGTACTTGTATGTGTTTTTTTAAAAACCAGTTAACCACAGGATCCCAGATTTCAATCTGGAAGAGATTTTAGAGACCATCCAATACAACCCTCACTTTGCAAATAAGGAAACTGAACACAGAGAAATCAAGAGCCTTGCCAAGGGTTACACAACTAAAAAGTGTCTGAGGTGTCATCTGAACACTGGCCTCCCTGATTATATTTCCAGTCTTTATTATATCAAACTGCTTCTAATCAATGTGTACCCACATCATATGATACTTACAACTGTCTAAAGCTTTTCATTTTCTTTTCTATTCGGGGAATCATTTGTGTTTCTGTTCTTGTTGTCTTACTTTTATTGCTGAGGGGATCCTATCTCCTTTGGTCTGACTCCTCCTATAGAATGTAAGCTCATAGGATTCAATCTTTTTTTTGTTCTCTTTCAAAATCTAGGGTGTGTTCAAACCATGCCTTGTTTCTCCTTTTTATCATAATTCTATCATCACAAAGCCATAATTTTTGTAGATGAGAAATTAAGGACTCAGAGGACATCAATGATTTACATGTTTTATGTAATGTCACGTAGCTAATGTCAAAGCATCATCTAGAATCCATCTTATCACCCTCAGTCCAATGCTTTTTCCATTAAACCATGAAGCCTCAAAAAGTATGAACTAAATTTAAAAAAACTTAATTTTAAAGGAAATTTAAAATGAATAGGTAAGAGACACAGATCAACTGAAAGTATGCTGTCACTTCCATCTCTTGATAGTTCTCTACTGTTACTAAAGCAACAAAAAATGACTGATTTAAAGGACAACCTTAACTATCTAATTGCATGCATTTGCCAATTTTCCATTTTTTAATTCCAGTATAAGAGGGAACCCACATACAGGTCTAAGAGAGAATATCAATCCCCCTTGAACACATGGTCTATTAAAGCACTTTTTTCTTATGAGATCATACAGTAGAATTCAATAACTTTAAAATAAAATATACTGAATATTTTGACCTTAAGATTAAAAATGTAGAACCTCATAATCCCAAGAAGTACTGTCATGACTAATGATAAGGTGCAGGTTAAGTTATAATTATGCTGGAGTCTCACCAGAACCCTGCCCTGGGCATCCTGCCACAACTTGGTGTTTGGCAAATAGGGACAATAATCTAAGCCCTTCCTTTCTGTGAGGTCCTGAAGCAATTTTATGAGGAAGCAGCTAGCTACAATTACAAAAAGCATGTACAATACAATTGTTAGCAGCAAGCAACCCACAGATTCCTGGGCAACTCCCTTAGTGCTTGGTGCCCAACCCAGAAACCTCTCATGATGTAGCTTCTATTTATCAAGATTTTTCTTCCCTTTTCTTTTAACCAGATTTTTCTTCTATATTAAAATGGTAATGAAGTGCATAATGAATATAATGAGGTAATAAAGTGGGAGATAAACTGTACACAGTTTGATTTTTTTATTATTGTTGAGTTGTTTCAGTAATGTCCAATTTTTCCCACCCAACTTGGGGTTTTCCTGGCAGAGATACTGGAGTGGCTTCCCATTTCTTTCTCCAGATCATTTTACAGATGGGGAAACTGAGGCAAGGAGGGCTAAGTCACTTGCCCATGGTCACACAGCTACTAAGTATCTGAGGCTCAATTTGAACTAAAGAAGATGAGACTTCCTGATTTTAGGCCCTGCACTCTACCCACTTCACCACCAACCTGCCCCTCACAGTTTGATTTATCTCCTTCTTTTCACATCCCTAGGTGTGACTACATTCAGGGTCCATGCTAGAAAACTACTTTTCTAGGGATCCTGCTTTATAATGGGTCATTTGAGGTCTTCAAGATCTAAACTCCTTTAGATGAACGTAAAGACTGACCCATTTATAGCAAATAATACGCTCACAAGATTCTAAAAATCCTAAAGTAAAAGCATATAGCACTTTTACATAGCCCTTTAAGCTTTGAAAAATGCTTCACAAATACCACCTAATTTTATCCTCTCAACAGCCTTGTGAGGTAGGCCCTATAATCATACCCATTTTACAGATAAAGGAAACTCAGGGTCAAAGAACTCACAAGTGAGAGATTTAAACTGCAGTTTTTCTGGCTTTAAGTCCAGCATGCTGTTTTTACTGTACCATTCAACTGTCCAGTATAGATAGACAAACAGATAGAAAGACAAGTAAACAGACATGTAGACATATATAGATAAATAGGCAGATATAGATGTATATCAAACATAGATATAAAAGTATATGTTTTATTTATTTAAAATATTATAAGCTCATTTTCATTGGTGAGTAGTCCTGAAAATATATCTTGATCTTCTTAGCAGAGTTGCCACAATTTGAAGTACATTTTATATGTCATTATAACTTTTTACCAATTGTAATTAAAGGAAAGGAATATCTTAGGACAGCATATCTCCATAACTGCTGAATTTTTCTTTTTTAATTATGTTGGAAGTTCTTCATAAAATATGTTGTGTACAACAGTAAATTTTACTAACAGGGTCCAGATAATGCTGACAGAAAGAAAAAAAGAAAAGGAAAGAAAGAAAGAAAGAAAGAAAGAAAGAAAGAAAGAAAGAAAGAAAGAAAGAAAGAAAGAAAGAAAGAGAAAGAAGGAAGGAAAGAAGGAAGGAAGGAAAGAAGGAAGGAAGGTAGTTATGAAACAGAGAATCATTTACGATCTTTTTCTTCTCAAAAATTTTGTATCTATAATTATTATCAGGCTGGCTTGGACCGCTGTTATCATATATGGGCTAAAACATGATCTAGATAAATCTAGTGAGATGTTTCAGGATGAGCCAAGAAATTCCTGTGTGGGAATAGGGCTAGGTCTGATCAGTCAGGCATTGCTAAAAATGAATCCTCAGGAATCCAGACTTGTCTGAGAAGAGGAATTGGTAAGTAAGAAGGTTTACAGGTCAGCTAATGAGAATAACAGGTTGAGTTAAGAGTCAGTGAAGCAAAGGAGAGGGTTAAGGATTCTCAGGGACATCAGGTAGGTTAGAATGGAGGCATGACTATAGGAAAACACTCTTCACCTTTACACTGGAGCTGGTAAACCAGCATAGGTAGATGGTAGATGGGTCTTCTGAAGTAGACCAGAAATCAAAATGGCCACATTGATCCAATGGTCAATTGATCATTGGAAAGGGAATTGGAAAGGTCAAGAATACAAGAAGCCCATCAATTATTACAGGAAATAACCAGGTGCTTCTCAGGTAAGGGTATTGCATGAATGAAACTTGTTGCTAAGTGTCAACTTTTAAGGCTTTTAACTTTTAAGCACCTTCCCTTTGTTGATTATTTCTGTTTTATGCTGCATATATCTCGTTCGTACATAATTATTTGCAAGTTTTCTCCCCCTTTATATTGTGAGCTCCCTGGGATCAGAGATTGTCTTTTGTCTTTCTTTATGTCCCCAGTGCTTAGCACAGTGCCTGACATATAGTAGACACTTAATAAATGCTTATTGACTCACTGGATCTTAAAGTAGAAAAAATACACATGGGTTAGGGACGGAGGAAATGGTTTCATTTTCTTTGTCTCAAGAGTCTTCTGAGTCTGTCTTAGAGGGCATAAGCAGGACTTACACAGGTGTTATAAGTATGGAAGAACACTTCTCTAGTGTTCTTTCTTCTATATGATGCTTCTTAGCTATGTCTTTGCTCTCCATACATTATTGTCAATTAATATTATAAATAGCAGAACTGTGGCTGAGCTCCATAGTAATCTTAACCCTCTGCTCCAGAGAAAATGTCAGGTGACTAGCCCCATCCTCTCCAGTTCAATTCCATAACAACACTTCCCAGTTTGTCACCTATATAATCAGCCAGTATCAACAGAGTCAAGACAATCTCTTTAGCTATATAGTAATACAGTGTCTCCTTTCTCCACTGTTTCATTCATTTAAGGAAAGAATTCTTGAACTTTTTATGTGTCATATAGACCTCTTTGGCATTCTGGTGAAACCTAGGGACTCCTTTTCAGAATAAAGTTTTTTCATGAATTGAAAAAAACTGCTAAATTTTCATTAGAAGTTAGAGAAAATAAAGACATATTTATTTTTTCCCATTCAAGTTCATGGACCCTTGGAAATCTATCTGGGGACCTCAGGTAAAAACATCTTGCTTTAAGTAATAACTTAGTGGAACCACTACAAAAATCCACCAAATGTCCTATTTTCTCCTGGAATATAATTCAGTAGCTGATATTAAACTTATGTCCAATTAATTATTCCTTGGCATCTGAATTAATGAATCTACGTCCCTTGGATTCACCCTAATTGACTATATAATGAGGTTTCCCACCACATCATTCCCTGCTGAACATCTGTTAATGTTGCCTGGGAACTGGATTCTCATGAGAAATTTGTCCTTTAATGGGTCCTTCCTTTGACCTTCTCCCCTCACAAATAATACACAGGTCCACCCTTTGTGAAAAATTAAAACAACTCTCAAAATCACTAATTTATTGTCTTTCCTTTCTTCATTCTCCTTTATTCTTTTGTGTTTCCTTTCCATCAACTTGCCCAACATGTTCTCTGAACCATAAATCTTTATGCAGATAATTTCAGTTAATAGAATCACATATCTCTAGTTTGAAGAAAATGTAGAGACCATTCTAGTTCAATCTCTTCTTTTTTACATTAAGAAAGATAGATTATTTGTCCCTACTCCCAATCCCAGTTGACATATTCACAGAAAAACCAAGTGTAGAAAATCGAAGTAACAAGGGGTTAGGAAACAATGGATTATCTGCATTATCTGAGTCTGAGGTGAAAAGTGAGAGAGCAATCTAGGTATGAGGGATATTCAATGCAAAGGTACAAAGAGCACTTGATGTTCTCTTTACATAGTGTGAACAATTTTCTCTTAGTGAATCAGAAGGGGCAACGTTATTGGCTGGACCCTATAGGTAAACCCTGCTGAAAGTTTTAGGAAGCTAAGCCCTGCAGGAAATTTGTCAGTTTTGAGAGTATGCTGAGGATGAGGAGTTGCTTTGGAGGAAACCATTGCAGGAGAAATCCCCTCTTCCCTACCGATCAGCCACAACCAAAAAGAGAGGTCTTATCTAATGATTGGAAAGTCAGTTCAAGGGAATTAAAGCTACATCTCAGAGAGCAGAGATACATTCCAGACAGTCACAGAAGTGGTCACTCTAGAACAAGAGCAGCTTTCAGGAGCCAAACTTTTCAGCAACATAAAAGAGAGCTAGTTCTGGCAATTGAGAGTCAAACTATGGAGAGGACCTGACCCTCAGAGACCAACTGAGCACTCTATCAATAGACACTCCATCGGGGATGGAGCTTTTTGAGGGTAACACTCAAAAAGATAGGACTTCTAGGTCCTGTAGTAATAAAGTAATAGTGAGTAGTCTCAATCACATTTGTTCCCTAGATGTGTGCCTCACTACCAAGTTTTGCTTACTCCTCCCACAGAAGCTCTGTGTCATGGTGGGACAGTGCAGCTTGTATTTATGAAGGGCTGGGATATTTTGTAGCTTCTGTCATTATTATGCCATTTTAGAAAATGTCTTAGTAAGAGGTAATTATATCTAATGATTGGTTGTAATGGAAAGTACACCAGTGAATAGTAATGAACCCTAGTGTTAGGAGTACAGACTCACAGGTTACACCTAGACTATGAGGAAGCAGCTATCCTCTAGGGAATCTACCCAAGAGTATGAGGGCAATTTCGGGGAGTATTCAGGAGGGACTACTATAAACAGATGAGGAAACAGAGACCTGGGAAGTTTAGCAGACTTGGAGTAGTGGAAAGAACAATATTTTTCCTATTTGGTTCCTTTCCAAGATTTATGTTGTATCTAAAATTTTAATATTTAAAATCCACCTTTGTAAAAAAAAATAAAGGTAGAACGCAGATTAATTCAATTTTCAAAGTATATATAAAGTATGTATAGAGAACTGTGCTAGGACCTGAGAGAAATATAAAGTTTATGTAAGACACAACCACTGTCCTAATTACATTTATTAACTGGAAGTAGAATGGAACCATCTACAGATTATCTTACATAATAATGCATCTAGGGAGGTACAAAATAAAATGCTTATGTAAGATCCACAGTTCATAGTTGTTACTGACCAGGGTTAGGAGGAAGAATGAGAGAGTCAGGGAGTATTTCATGGAAGGACTTGAAATTCAATTGGTCTTTAACAGATCAGTTAGAAGTCAATAGGCAAAGAGAATGAGGAAAGACATTCTAGAAGTGGGAAAGAAATTGAGCAAGAGCAAAAAGGTTGTAAGTAGTAGGCTTATTTCAGTGAAGACTTAAAATTTGCCATTATGTAGGGCACATGGATTGCTATTGTATAGTATATGCTTGAGAGATGGGAGAAAGACCAGATTGTGGCATACATTCAATAAAATTAATTTTGAGGTCAGCTCAATAGTAGAGGCAAGCATATTGGATCAAGAGTTGAGACATCTGGGTTTGAATCTTGCCTCTAATACTTACTAGTTGTATGAAAGTGGACAAATAACTTAATCCTACTCAATCGCTTTTATCCACTGAAAAATGGGAATAATGCTATTTAAGGCATGTTTTACCAACTTTGTAGGTTTGGTGCTAGGTCAAATGAGATAATATACATAAAATGTTCACAAGTGTTATATAAGGTTTAACTATAATTATGAATAACAAACAAAGAAGTTTGAACTTTTCTCCAGGGCCAGTAGGGAGCCCAGGGAGGTTACTGAGCAGGAGAGTGGCATGATCAGAACTATACCAAGCACAAAAATAATCATCATGCTTCATATTTAAATATTACAATATCATAATACTTTTTTGACCATTGAAATATTTTCCTAGCCCATATTAATCTTAATGTTCATTAATGATGACTATATTTTTCCTGCCATTACATTCCTGTGCCAATTAGCTTCATTGCATATTCCTATTGTTTCCTTTAATTAAGTTATGATGGTCTAATTCCTTTTGAAATCACCATATCATTCATTCACTTTGACAAGTATCCACCCTATCCAACTGAATGTGATGGATCAATTTATCCCCTTCTAAAATGAGCAGATTTCCCACAGTAAATACGTTCTCCTTTTTTACTGCTTCTTTCAAATAATCTAAACATGTAAAAAACATGTTATGAATTCTCAGAATTTCAGCAATCTCTCCACTTTGATCCACATAAAGATATCTCTTGCTACTTTTCTGTTCTGCTTATCAAGTTAGGATAAAGTTGAACCTATATAATATTACCAACTTAAAAGAAAAAAACTGTTTTGATGCAAAAGAAATACGAAGAGAGTTAACTTCATAAATCCACCAGAATATAGGTAGTACTTAGGTTGGAGGACAAGCAATCTAGAAAATCAAACATGCATCTAGGTTTTTCAAATGAAAACTTGTTCCTTCACTGAAACAATGCATACATTCTAATTCTTTTAGTTAAAGTTAGTCATAGGGCACAGAAATTCACTGATGATATCTTGCTCTCTAGCCTGAAAATACAAGTATGTCTCATTCTCGACAATTTTCTTTTCTCTTAGTGCTTTAAATAAATGCAAACTCTGTGGAAGGAATCATCCTTCCCAGGTTACTTCAGATACATCCCCTCCTGCTGACTTTTAAAATGAGGCTATCAATTGTTTGAGAAATAACTCTCCTTTTGGAAATTTTTAGTTTTTCCTTAAAATCATCATATTATCATGTTTACAATTTTCCCCTACTCTGCTCCTCTCCATTATGGTATAATGAGAAACCTTTTTCTCTGAAAAAAGAAATGAGATTTTTTTTTCACAATTACAAATTGAAGCATTTTCCCAATGTGTTTATAGTTTGTCTAGACTAATTAGGTGAATGCTGTTAATAAGGATAATTTGATCCCTTTTGCAGTCAATAAATGTGGTGTTATATGCCTATAGAATAACCTTACTATCTCACAGCCACAAATCCCTCAGGAAACAAAGTAGGAAAATAAACCTAAGGTAATATTGTGTGTATACACACATAAACATATCTATTTCTTTGTATGTATGTATATACATATGTGTATATAAATACATGTGTGAAGATGTGTATTTGTATAATTTTGTATTGTAATATATTACATCCAGAGGTGTACTTCCAAATGTTTAACAATTAGCTCTCCAGAAAGCAGCAACAACATATACTTGGCAAACTTTCAGGTTTAATCTTCATTGTTAATATTTTCTTATCACTTTCTTAAGTCTAGGTAATCAACAAAACAATGAGTCAAGGTCTTATGTGCAACATTCAGAAATTATCAAGATGTTAATGCTCATATTAAAAAATTAACAAGCAGCAGGTTTGAGATGGCTCAAGCATACCTTTGTTTTATCCAAATCAATTCAACAAACATTTACAGAGCACTTTCTATGAGCCAGGCACCAAAGATGAAAGCAAAGGAGTCATTGTCCTAACAAAGCTTACTTTCCATTTAGGGAAAATAACATGTATATATCAATTCAAATACAAAATAAATACAAACTCAGTTCCAGCAATGAGAAAATATGAAGGAGAGGGTTAGTCAATCAATATGGGCTTTCTGTAGGAGGTGGCCCTTGACTTGAGCTTTGAAGGTATAAAAGGATTATGAGTCACAGGTGAAATGTGGGAGAGCAACCTAGGTAGGAGGGATATCCTGTGCAAAGGTACAGAGACAATGGACAGTCATATATGGGGACCAGAAGAATATTAGTTTATCTGAGCCATAGATAGCGTGAACTAAAATAATAATGCCATAAGACAAGAAAGGTAGATTGGAGCTAAATTGCAGATATTGATTCCCCTGATGTGATACAAATTCTTTGAGGGCAACAACTATTTCATTTTTTGTAATACTAGTACCTAGAGAAGTATCTCCACATAGTTGGGATTTAATAAATCCTTGGTGAATTAGTACATTAATGTTAATGAAACCATTAATCATTTGTTAATAAATCCACCAATTACCAGTACTGGGTGGGGATGGAGAGAAGACTTGGGAATTTTGAATATGGCACTTCACTTCTTTTTTACTTCTCTCTCTCTCTCTCTCTCTCTCTCTCTCTCTCTCTCTCTCTCTCTCTCTCTCTCTCTCTCTCTCCCAACTAACCAACAAAGTTATTGCAATTGTCCAGTCATTAGTTAATGAGGGCCTGCCCCAGAGTGGTGGCAGGATCATCTTCAAGTCTTTCTTATTCCAATCCATCTTCTACTTTATTGTCAAACTGAATTTTCTAAAATGCAATTTCTAAAATTTTACTTTCATCATGAATATTTCATCTCCTCACCAATCAACGAACTCCTATTACCTCCAGGATCAAATAGAAAATCCCATTCTGCTTCCAAAGCTCTGTATAACTGGGCCCCTTTCTACCTTTCCAATCTTTTTACACCTTACTCCACTCTGTGTATTCTGTTATCCTGACACTAGCCTCATTGTTGTTTTTCAGACAAGATACTTCATCTTCTCGCTCTGAGAATTTTTTCTGGTTATCTTCCATGTCCAGAGGACTTTCCTTATTTATGTCTTCCTCCTAGCTTCCCTGGCTTCCTTCAGGTGTCAGTTAAATTCTCACCTTTCTTCAAAAAGGCTTTCCCAGTTTTTCTTAATCTTGGTGTCTTCTGAGACTATCTTTTTCATACCTAGCTGTCTGAATGTTATATCCTCCATTAGATTGTGAACTCCTTGAAAGCAAGAATTTTTCATTTCCCTTTCTTTGTATTCCCAGACCTTAGTACTGTACCTAGGATACAGTGGGTACTTAAATGATAGTTGATTATCAACTGACTCACACAAATTTCAAGTGTTTATAAAGATGATAGCAAGGAGAAAAGGTACAGATTGTATTATCGGTCTTTGCCGGCGGTTAAGCAGGTGAAAAGTTCCCAGGCAAAAGCATAAAAACTTAGTAAATACAGGAAAGCATAAAGCAAAGAATATAAGATTAAAATAAATGACCAGCAACCTATAAAATTATATGTGCCATTGAATTCTTTGCAGACTTCTTCCTTCTTGTCTTGCCTTAGACAGTGAAAAGGAACACAAATGGTCCCTGGTGAAAGGGATTTTTTGTGTAAGCCATGGTTCTATTCATTTTTCCTCTCCACCACTCCCTAACCTCATAGTAAATTTCTTTCTCTTTTCTTGGGATGCTGGGATATTGTGAAGTGTTGAAATTCAGGTAATATTGCTATGTGAATGCAGTGTGGTCTTTTTATTAGTACTATAAATTTTTACAGGAGTGAATTCTACATGGGAACAAAAATAAAAACAGTTTTCTTTCTAAGTTGTAAATCCTCTGGTCTTTCACCTGGGCACATTAAGCGAGTGTAATCCTTGACCTATGTTATTATGACTAGAGATGATTGGTCTCTAGGAACTCCTGAGATGTGGTGCACTAGGTGGGTAGAAGGCCAAACCAGGATTTTCTAACAACTATGAAGGGAAAAAATGACTTTATTGATCCTTAACTTTGAAAGATATTTCACAGAAATTCAAAAGGAAAGCCACAGCTAGAATTTTTAAGAGGCATTATAATATGGTGGAAGATATGTTGCTTTGGACTTAGAGGATTTGGACTTCAATCCCAGTCCTGATTTGTCTTCAAATAAATCATTTTGCCCTTCTTGGCCTCAGTTTCTTCATTTGTAAATTGAGGAGGTTGAATTAGATGGCCTCTAAAGAAGAATTTATTAAGTTTGTGTGTGTGTGTATGTGTGATGGATTACTTTACCTATCTGGTGAAACCTCTGGATCTTTTCTTGAAATAATATTTTTAAGTGCATAAAACAAAATACATGTGATTACAAAGGAAATCACTATATCAAAATCTCTGTCTCTGTCTGTCTCTATCTCCCTTTGTCTCTTTGTCTCTGTCTCTCTATCTCTCTCCGTCTCTGTGTGTGTCTCTCTGTCTCTCTCTCAAGCTCATAGACCCCATGCTAAAAATGCCTGTTCTGAAGTATATTCAAGGTCAAAATTTATTTATGTTCTTATGACCTCTGAAGTTCTATTTTATTCTAAATCTTCAATCATATAACAAAGCACATTTTGCCATTATTTAACCCACGTTGTATCATAATGTTCTAAGAATTATCATTTGACCTAAAGTAAGGTTGGAGGGACATTTGCTTTCTACAGGGAGCAAATATTTCATAAGCATTACATACGATGGAAAGAGTACCCTCTCTGTGATTTTACATCCTAGATGTGCTACTTACTCTCTCTATGTCCTTAGGCACACTCAAGCCACGTTTAAGGTCTCTGAACTTCGGTTATCTCATCTGTAGAATGAGAGAGTTGGGGTAGGTGACCTCTGAGGTACCTCCCAGATCTTTGGCGTGATCCCTGAGATACTAATTCATTGATGTATATGGAGTATTAGATTTGCCAGGGGAGACCCTGGATTATACTTGCTAATTTTTGGCACTTGTGAAACCTGTAAATAAAGAGAAATATATACATAAATAATATTTATAAATTACATATATATACATACACATGTATATATATAAATACATATACATATATACATATATATATATATATAATTGTACCAGTAAGGCAATAATAACAACATAGATGATAATTGTCAAAATGCCTATGTGATTCTATATCTCAGAGTATGCAGGAATCTTCACATAGAAGGCAGAAGTAAACCATTTATTCAGACACCAGAGAACCATATCCCATAAGGCATCTGCCCAATCCATCACAGCAGGAAAGTTTTCAATAGACAATATCATAACATGGAGCCTCGCCATCCCAAAATCTCTCTGACCCCCTGCTGAGGTCTTCCCAAAAACAAACTCACAATATAGCTACCACAGTCTGTTCAGCTCTAACTATCACCACTGGCCATTAGAAGCCATAACTGTGTGCTCTCTCTCTCTCAGCATTTCCTGTGACATAACTTCCTGTCAGGAAGCTCCTCCCGCCACATGTAACTTAGGTTTCCTGTGATGTAAGCAGGTCACATGGCCTATTAATGGGTGGGAAAAATCTTCAAATCTAAATTGCTATTACAATAATATATAGAAATACTGAAGTACCTAGCCTTTAAGTAATAAAGGAACTTGATCACCAGTTGCAAAATAATCACACTGTAATACAATAATTACAAGACAATCATACCTATACCCCAGCATCTCAAGATCTGGGTTTATTAAATATAATGGTGTTGACCTTAAGAGAAGCCTCAAAAGTCACATCCCTTTGGATCATTTTTCTGCTGCTCAGAACTTCCCTGGGGAAGATCAGAACATACATTATGTGTCTGCACTATCTCAACCTTGTCTGGATCTTCCCTGACTCTGCAGATCTATTTCCTTTCAAAGGTCTATGTGGCTTAGATCTGAAATCATCATGACCCAATCAAATCATTCACAATGCCAATAAGTAGAGAAATGTACTCCTGTCAAAAGGTATAATTAAAATCCCCCAAAATGATCTTGCCTTTTAGTTAAGTTGTCTAGACCTAGTCAGAGTTTCCTCTCTATTGCAAAATATAACCCCTCACATAACATTTCTAATTGCACACTGCTTTGTAATCATTTTTATGAGTTATTCTTCACAGCAGCCAAGAGTCAAAGAGCTGCGTCTCTCTTTTGCAAGGGAGGCAGCAGACAAATTGGCTAACTGACTCAACCAAAGTCACAGTTAATAATCTGTCCAACAAATAACTGAACTCAAAGCCCTTGTGCTTACCGATCAGCCAATTACACTACTAAGAACTATCCTTATAGAACCAATTTATCTGCCCCAGAATCAAGAAGAATATCTACGCTATTTCTATACTTTACTGAACTGCTGTCAGATTTATGTAAGTTCTCAATCAATGATACCATCTTTATTACACAAACAAAATAAATCAGGAACAAACTGTCATTTCATTCTAAGATTCTAGGCTACAGGGCACCTACATATTGAGAGAGTTTTGTTTGCAGTCAAAACAGAGCATTCTGTTATTAAAAATAAATCACAGAAGAAAGTATAGGGCATGTGCATCAACATTTACCCCTTCTTTCAATTATAAATGTGCAGATTTTCTTGGGTCATATTGAACCATTACTTGAGACAAAGGAGTAGTTTGTTGAGTTCGTTGGATAATCACACTGTATCTTACCAGAGCTGTCATCACATAAGTAAAATCTATTCTTGGAATCCATTTTGGGTCAAAGGTGGATCAATAAAATGCTTTACCGTAGAAAGACCCATGGAGCTGTTTAAGAGAAATGAAATTTCCTTGAAGGCTGGTTTGACTGTTCATAAATTAGGCCTATTTGTGCAGACAACAATATAATAGTTCTCTTTGAGAGAGTGTCTGCAAAGTTCTAATGAAGCTCTAAGACTAAGAACTTGGATGTGGCTATCTGACTGAGTCCAAGTTTTACAGAACAAATCCTTCTATTGAGATGTTTTGTTCTATGAAATTTGGATTCAGTCAAAGGGCTGTACTTGAGGACCTAGAGGGCCACATGTAGCCTCGAGGCTCCAGATTCCCTATCCCTGCTCTAAGCTATTAAAGATTTTTAGGCCAACCTATATGGTACTTCAAAATGGCAATACTTTTCTTTTAAAGGAATATGGTTTATTTTGTTCCTTCTTGTCTAGCCAAATCTTACCAATCCTTAAAGGCCTACCTGAAATTCCATCTGATCCAGGAAGTCTTCTTTGACTAATGTGACCCACAGTGATCTCTCTTGTTTTTACAACTCCATTTGCTTATTGTCAGCACTATAATGTTTAACGTTATTCTTTTTTAAAGGCATTTCTAGGGTGTTACGGTTGTCTCCTCAACTCATTAGTAATCTCCTACGAGGCAGTGATCCTTTTTCTTATAAGTCTTTTGAATTCTACACAGTTCTTACCATGGTGTTAAGTCCACAGTAAGTGTCTAGTGAATTCATGTAGATACATGGGTTGACTGATCATGTAAAATGCCCAAAGCAATCTAAAGAGTGAAAAGATTTGCATAACTGAGCTGCTTAAAATTGCATTGCATTAACCAATGCTTTAAAATATATTGTCTTCCATTTATATGCTGACATTTATTTTTATAATCTTCATTAACTTGAAAAATCATCCTCCCTGGGAAATAGAAATGCCAAACTACTTTCTCCCCCTCATGGCCCCTATATAATTTATGTCCTTTGCTCTATACAATCTTACTGTGTATAATTTTTTCCCATGTGTAAATAATAACCCTCTTTACCCACCCCACAGTACCGTTCCAAGATTTCAAGGGCTATTAAGCCCTATTTTTGTCTTCCTACTCACCACAGGGAATGTGCCTTTGAGGTCTTGGGGAAATCAGCATAGAGAAAGGGCTCTGCTGCACAATGTTAAAGCAGGACACCATAACTTTATTCAGATTCTCAGGCTATGGCTAACACAAATACAACATATTATAGCATTATAGATTTTGATTTGGTTTCTTATAAAAAATGAAAGTTTTCAAAGATTAAAAAAATAGCTTGTTCAGTTAGAAGTATAGTATAGTGGAAAAAGTGTTAGATTTGGAGTTGAGTTGATATTTGAATCCCATCAAAGACTCATATTAATGAACAAGTCCCTGAAACTAACCATCGTTTCTCATTTTAAAAATGTGAATAACAATACCTGTAACAACTATCTTGTAAAGCTCTCGTAAGATTCCAATGAGATAATGTGTGTGAGGGGATTGATTGTGTGTGGGTGTGTGTTGGAGGTTGTAATTCAGGTTAGTTACCCAATAAAATTGATGATATTATGAATGGCATGCTTTTACCCTGGACCTTAGAAGGCACCTCTTCCAATAGAGTATGAGCATATACCTTGACATCTTGTCGTGAGGACAAAAACAAGTCTTGATTAGATCTTGATCAGTGAAGTAGCCCCAAAATGAATCGAATGGTTTGAAGATGCCCCTTAGTGCTTCTGAAAGCATAGATTTGAAAATAAAGTGGGGAGGCTATCCCCAAAATTATTTCATTGTTCAGGGCTCTAAAGAGGAGAGATTGTGGTCAGAAGAGAGACATTTTTGTTTTGGCCTATAGGAACTAAGAAACTGTTCTCATTCCATTTCTTCTTTTAACCATTCAAAGGAAAGAGATCATAGTTCAACAGAACCATTCTGGTATTTGAAAGCAAGGAGGGGGAGAGGATCATTTGCATGATGGGACCACCATCCCCTTACCCCTAGGAGCCTTGAATTGAGGCATTGGGGTAGAAACACATTAGAGAAGCATATGCTTGCCCACAGCATTCTGGCATAGTCAGAGAACAAAGAGGTGAAAATGGACTTTCTCTGCTACTCTCAAGAGCCAGCAACAGCTGGAGAGAGGTGGAGTGTCAATAATTCTTGCAGGAAATAAATTGCAGAGACAGACATCTAGCCTCTGTCCCTAATTGTGTGACACTGGGCAAATCTCTTATCAGATTATAGATTATAGGATTGTAGCTTTAGAGCTGGAAGGAACCTTAAAGGTCATCAAGTTCAAACCTCTCATATTGTCAAAAAGCAAACTGAAGCTAAGAGGTTAAGTGACTTGAACAGGGTCACACAGCAATTGTGTCTGAACATGTCTTCTTATCTCCACATTTACCACTTTATGATACCTTTTTTGGCTCCACTTCTTTACGCTCTCAGTTTCTTCATCTATAAAATGAGATTGCACTAGTTGACTAAAATATGTTCCACCTTTAAATTTGTGATCCTACGTACTAATCTATATGGTCTGAGAGATCCGCATTACAGTGTCTGTTAACTCTAAACTCTTCATTAACAAGAGAGAAGTTTGATTTCCTTGGTAGCATGAATATAAAATCCAACCTTCTGAACAGAGAGGAGAGATTTAGGGGGTAGTTGCAGCTTTTGGGTTCGCCTCATATGCAATAGAAACTTTAAGTGTTCAGGAACCTGGAAACCTGGAAAGAGAAAGGGAGTTTGCAGAGCCACATTGGTGTGTTGCAACTACCGGCTATGACAGTAATTATTTATACAGTTTAAGTATAATTGGAAAGGGATCGCTTATCCAGCAGCTCCAAAGAGTTTTTGCCTTCTAGACGACATCCATACCACAGGGGACAATGAGTGTGGGAGAGACTGTTATAAGACCCTGTGGAAGAGAACCAAATAGAAGAGTGTTGGTGAACTCAAGTTCAGTTCCCTTCAAATAGGACCTCACAGGTTAGTGACTATTTATATAGGAACTAAGGACCTTGTTAGCCACCTCTTTGGAAACCTAGAAACAAGCTCCATTTTGAGATTTCCTTGAGTAAATGTCAGGTTGAGAGGTAAATGATCAAAAAGAGAAAGTGATTGTTCAGGGCTGCCTCTGTGATTGGAATCAATTTGTATGAGTCTAGAAGTTTTGAAGGGCCTGGGTTATGAATTACTTTTGTAAAATTTTTAGAAATCTTGAAAGTTACATGTGTATATACGTATATTATGTATGAACATATATGTTTATATTTCTTGTCTACATATACATATATATTTGCATATATACATATATCATATGTAGGTATGTGGCATATGCATATACGTACATATATATGTATCTACGTGTGTACATGCACATACACATACACACACACAGAAATGCCAAGAGAGTTACAAACCATACATATGTATTTGTGTGTTACAATATACATATGCATATATATCTGGACCTAAGATTTGTAGAGAAGCCTCTGTTACTTATAGCTTACTGGCTCCAAGGCCATTTCTCTATGCACCATATCATGAGGTCACTTGCTATATAAATATTAGATAGTAACATCATCATCATCATCATTGTCATAATCATCATATCATTAATTATAAATTAGCTTTCCATCATTGATGTTCTCTGATAAGTAAATTTTAAAATATACAAAACCAGTTTTTGCTTTATCTGTCCAACCTGAACCTACCTTTCATGACTAGAGAAGTATGTTTGTTAAACTAGATAGCATCCTATTGAGTCCTATTCAATGACTAAGGGTAGCAGATGAGGACAAAGTGCAACTGTGGAAGTAATAGGATCAGATAATAGTAATAAACCTTTGTATGTCTCGAGGTAAATTCTGACACACAAGAAATTGTAACACATCTTGAGTCAGAAGAACTGAGATTGAATCCTAACCAAGCCTGCTACACTCTACCCAAGAAACTTAGTCAAGTTAATATCCCTGAATTTTAGTTTCTTCATCTGTAACATGAAAGAGTTGGATGAGGTGATCACATAAGATTACAGATTTAGGGCCAGAAAAGAAATCAAGGGCCATCTGGTCTAATCCTTTAAACTTAATGAAAAAACTGAGGCCCAGAGAGTGGCCAGGTCACATAAGGCAATAAGTATTAGAAGCAAGATTTTAACCTATATAGTCTGATTCCAGAGCTCGATCTATATTTTTTAGCTCCAAAATATAATCTTCTATCACTTTATAGTTTGTTTAAAAAAGGAAATGAAATAAGATGATTAACTGGTTAAACTGATCAGTACAAAGAAAAAAATCAGATGGAGTTCTTTTGGATCAAATTATGTCACATTTGAGTATTTTCAGGTTTAAAAAATGTCAGAATGCCATTTCAAAGGAATTACCAGAATTTTGCAATCACTTTTTGTGATTGTATCTCCAGATATCTCAATTTGTGTTTTATGAAATAGTTTGATATTTTTTTCAAGTGAGCAGAGGTCTTTGTTCGGGTGAATTTCGAAGCTTCATCCTTTTTGGCTTTGACTCAGACTCAGAGATTTTAACCAATTTAAGATAATAAATGCCCTTTTTCCATTTAGATAAACACAATTTTGGAGAAAAAACAGAAATTGACTCATTGTGTTTTCAAACTCTTTTGCTCTTCTCCAAGAAATATTGGACTACTTTTGTGTTTGTCTGGTCATATTTCCGTCCTTTGATTCTGAGGCTGAAAAAGAATCAAGTAATTCCAATTTCAGAGGCCCTCTTCTCAGTAAGTACAAACACAGAAAATACCAGTGACAGGGGAAGGCTCAAATGGTTTTGTTTCTTTATTTAATTGAAATGGCATTCTATTTCTTTGTCTTCATAAATAATTGAAGATTGTCTTTTTTAAAAATTATTATGCTTTCTTTTAACATTCATTTAAAAAAAAGATTCCAAATTATCTCCCTCCTTCCAGACCCTTCTGTACCACACTGAGAAGCATATAAGGTAAACATATAAGATTTTCATATAAATGATAAAAGTCTACTTCATCTACAGAATCCTTACAGGAAATATTCCCTCTTTTGTCAGAAGAGCATTTGGCTAACTGTAAAGAAAGGAGCCAGGCTTATTATTATTTCCCCTTTTAAAATCTTCCTTTATTTAAATGCAATTACTCATGTGAGGATACTGTATTTTATATTATCAAATCTTTATCATCAATAGAAGAAATAATCCAAAACAGTCTGATTCAAAAATATTTTGCTGTCATCACTTTCTTGAACACTTATATTCCCTGAAAGTCATTTTATTTCTGATCTGGTTTTGAAAATTGTCTGACCTCATTTGGGGTAAGGTCCCAAATATTCACAAAACCCTATATTGCTTTGTATCGTACCTTTTGTCCCTTTTCAACATAATGTCCCTTCCTAGGTACCCTCTCTTCCTCTGCCAGAATACAATGAGGAAATAAGAAGATAAGAAAAATATGCTTGTTCTTAGATGATTTGGGATATCAGACATAAAGCAAATCTCCCAAAGTACCTATAATTCTAATATTTAAGGGAAAATATATAGAGTATGTCTTTATATGTACATATATATGTCTTTATATATACACATATAAACACACAATTTGTCGTTATATATACATATATAAATATACATTTTGTCTTTATATATATGTTTATGTATATTTTATATACATACGTAAATGCATACAATACACATATATTATATGTAGTATATATACCTATATGTGAGCACATATATAATCCATTTGCATATACATATTTTTGTATGTATTCACATACATTAGCAGAATGTTGGAACATACCCAAATCATCTAACATGGAAGCACCCTAATTCTGAAAGAAGATATCCTGTTTTCCCTATCAAGTGGGCGGCAAAAACTTCATTTGATTGGCTGCATAATGAGAACAGGCTGTGAATTTTAAAACTACAAATGGGAAATTTACTCTTTTCTGGGAACTTTATCCAAGTTGTCCAGAGGAGGTAAAGGTCAAGTTCACCCACATAATAGGTGTGTGAACTGCCCGTTCTTTTTTTGCGCTATAGCCCCAAGGAACAGACGTGAGGTGT
>CM053622.1:490618657-490634783 GCA_028646595.1 Phalanger gymnotis
GCTCCAAAAGACTCATGATGGAAAAAGCTATCCACATCCAGAGAAAGAATTATGGAGTCTGAATGCAGATTGAAGCAAAATATTTGCTTTCTTTTTTTTTTCTTATTTTTTGGTTTTGTTTCTTCTTTCTCATGGTTCCATTGGTTATAATTCTTCTTTACAACTTGACTTGTGTATATGTAGTACCTATATAAGATTACATGGCATCTTAGCGGGGAAGAGGGGAGGAAAAGGAGGGGGAGAAAACTTGGAATTCAAAAACTTGTGGAACTGAGTGTTGTAAACTAAAACTAAAAACTAAATTACAAAAAGGAGTGATACCTTTGAACAGATTGTGGAAAGCTTAATCCAAGAAATAAATGTTCTGAAAATTAGAATTAGTCAGAATGAAAACTATAACTCAATAAAACAAAAATAACTATTAAAAAATAAAAAGCTTGAAAATTTATTAGAAACAATGTATGAAAACAATTAAACTGGAAAACAGTACAAGGAGAGATAACCTAAGAATTATTGAACTATCTGAAAAACATGCCCAATCAAAAATCCAATCAAAACACATTTCAAGAAACTATAAGTGAAAACTTATGGGAACTTTTAAAACAATAAAATAGAGTAAAAAAATAAGGACTATACCATTTACTTCCTGAAAGATACATCAGAATGAAATTCTGAGGAATGTCATAGCCAAAAGCTAGAATTTCCAGGTCAAAGAAAAAAATAGTATAAGCAGCCAAAAAGAAAGAGATGTCAAGAAACCACAGTAAAGATCAAATAAGATTTAATATCTGCCACACTAAAAAAAAAGGAGTACTTCAAGTAAAAAATTTCAAAAGGTAAAGAACATTTACGAATAAGAATAATCTATCTGGCAAAATTAAGTATAATCATTCTTTTAACAAATCTGTAATGGAATAGAGAATTTTCAAAAATTCCTGATGAAAAAAAAAATTGCTGATGAAAAAGCCAAAACTATGTAGTCATTTTGAAATTGAAATAAAGGCACCAAAGGAAACACAGGAACATGCATATATTTGTTTAATTAGAAGAATATGTAGGGATTGTTCACATAATAGAACAAAAACAACTGTCTTCTGAGAACCCTTTATGTTTTTAATATTCATAAATTTAAAAATGACAAAATGGTTATGGGTTGTTTTGTTCTGTTTGGTGGTCTTAAGGGAAGACAGAAATGTGAGGGACAGGGGCCTAGAGAAAGAAGGAAGAAAGAGTAAGGTTCTCTGATAAAGAGCCATTATCCAAGTAACTGACTCAAAATTATGACTAAGAGCAATTCTCCAATAGATGAATGGTCAAAAGATATGAATAGGTACTTTTCAAAGGAAGAAATCCAAGCTATCATTAATCATATGAAAAAATGCTTAAAATCAGTAATAATTAGAAAAATGGCAATTAAAGCAGCTCTCAGGTTCTACCTTACATTGTACCATCACATTGGCAAAGAAGAAAAAAAGAGGAAAATTACAAATGTTGGAAGAGTTATAAAAAAATAAATATAATGATGAACTGTTGGTGAAGTTGTGAAATTGTTCAGCTGAAAGCAATTTGCAAATATGCCAAAATTGTACACACCCTTTGATCCAGCTAATACTGCTACTAGACCTATTCTCCAAAGAAATCAAAGTAAGAGGCAAAGAACATATATGTAGAAAAATATTCATGGCAGTTCTTTTTATAGCAGCCAAATAATGGAAAATAAGGAACCATCCTCTTGCTGGATAATGCCTAAGTAAATGATGGCAGACTAACGTAATAGAAATTTTTGTGCCAGAAGAAATAATAAAATGATTCCTTTCACAGGAAACTGAGAAGAGCTCTATGGACTAATGTAGAGCAAAATTAATGGAAAAAAAAAACAGTTTATAGAATAACAACCTGATGGCAGTGGGGGGAGGAGGAGGTAATAAAGTTTGAAAGATTTTAAAACTCTGTTCAATGCAATGACAAACCCTGAGTCCAAAAGACCGAAGATCTGAAGATGATGACACATTTCACTCACCTCTTGTCAGAGTGGTGCTGAATTTAAACCTGGAGATTTCATATATATGAATATAGTGGCCCAATACACATATATACATACACACACATCACATACATGTGACATGGTCACTGGTTCCAGATGGCTCTGGAGAGAAAGTGAGCCTGGTGACCTTGCACAGCCATCCCTCACTCAAATCAAGTAAACTGCAATTCATGTCATCATTTCCCCGATGTCGTGGTTTTCTTTGAAAATGGAGAACAAACACAACAACACAAATGTGTGTGTGTGTGTACATATATATATAGATATATCTATATATATCTATATATATATATTTGTATAGATATATATATAGATATTTAGAGAGAGAAAGGAACATTACTATTATGGATTATTATGCATATTTATAATAAAAGTTTGATCTGTATGTGTGTGTGTTTGTCTGTCTGTCTATCTGTCTGTCTCTCATTTCTCTTTCTTCTCCATAGGGGCAAAAAGAGAGACAGATTCTAAATGCATTTAAAATAAATAATATTAAAAGAACCTACTATATGCAAAAAAGAGAAATATTCTAAAGCATTACATATTTATAAAATAGTTTTTGTTATAACAGCAAAACATGAGCAATGGATCAATCTGTGATAATGGTCTGGTTTTAAGACAGTATATTAACTTAGTTTTCAAAGATCCTTTGAGGTCTGTATTTCTATTATGGAGAGTTGTTATATGTTAGGTCATGAAATATAGTGAGTTGCAAGTGTATAATTTTGACCACCAGGTTATGCCTTGCTAGGCATTAGGTAGGGTCTAAATTGTATAGCCTTCAGTGATGTCTAGTATATTACCTCTATTAGTCGCTTTCATAGTCTACATTGATGACTAAATCTGGTTTGCTTTTATAACAGTTCTGTGGCTTTAGTGGCAGTGACTTGGTGTTACATTACCATCACAAACCACTCCATTTCCATAAATAAATTCACATGACTCAGATATTCATTTTATTTTTCTTTGCGTCATATTAGTGGTTGAGTTCATGCAGATTTTGCCCATTGTCCTAATTTCAATTGCGGGTGCTAGTCATTCCATAGAGTTTATTTGGAGGTAAGCCACTTATACATACATGAAACAAATCCACTCTTGTGTACCTGATATCAGTTGTTTCTGTTACTTCATAAAGTGATGTCTACTGATGCTTCAAATACTTCTTTCGAAAAGTGTGCTCTGAGAGTCTATAGATTATTTTACTCTATTTTGTCCCAGAATGGCTAATTTTTCTATGCTGATTAATGATGAAGATGGTTTGGAGACCAAGCCACCGATGATTCTATATTAGATTAGTTTGAATACTGTGATTCAGTTAGAGACCCCACCAAAAAAAAATCCTTAGATTTACCCTTTAACTTAACTACAAAGCAGGAAATGGAATTACTACCTAATGCTACAAAAATATAATAACAGCACAACTGATGATTTCAGTGAAGAAAATATACCAATCTTTATTTAATTGACATTACATCAACTGAAAATAACAAATGTCTATCTAGCAGCCACAAATAGACATGATCTTTACTCACCTAACTATTACTACCACAAAGAAACCTGCATAGGTGAGCTGAGAGGTGGGGCAGCATGACTATCGCAGCAAATAATAGCCATGAGACTCATACATGCCTGAAAGCCTGGAGGGAGGGAGATGCAAAATTGGTGGTCTGGTGTTTGTTACACTAACACCTTATACTGCCACAGAAGTTTTCATCTGGCTCTTCCATCTTGTGAAAGCATCATGTAGCTATTTGTACATTAACTTCCATTTAGTCATAGATTATTTACATAATGTAAGCTCTTTCAGGAAAGGGAGCACCTGAACTGCATTTTGATATTTTACTTATGTATTTCCAGAATCTATCAGTGCCTTTTCACAGAGTAGTTTAGAGATCAGGAAAGGCAACAAAACATAGGGAACAGCACAGGCAAAGATTAGGAGTCTAGAACTTGTACTCTCATTTCAGTTCAGTGGCGACCTGAAACAAACCAATTATCTTCTTTGAAACTGATTATGTAAAATTAAGGAGCTGGCTTAGATATGTCTAACATCTATTCCAATTCAGAGGGTTTAGGACTTTATGATTCTGTGTCCATTATTCAAGACTTTCTTCTGACTTTCTGACTTATCAAATTATTTTTCTGGAACTTAGCTTAAGGGCATTTCTTAGAAGTTCATTTTATTCCTCTCTGGTTCTAGACTGGTGAGGCAGCATGGCATGTTTAGGGCATTGGAGTAAGGAAGATCAGTATCTAAATCACTCTTCAGACACTAACTGTGACACTTGTGCAAGTCACTTAACCATTCAGTGCCTCAGTTTCCTCATCTGCAATATAATGGCATTTGACTTTATAGCCTGTACAATTCCTTCCAGCTGTACATCCATGATCCTATGATTAGCATCTGAAACATAAATGCAAATTGAGCAGAGGGTTCTCCTGAGAGTAAAGGAAGGACCAATGGTTATTACAGACTATTATGGCCACTCGGTCCATGCTTCATCCCTGCCTACAATCTAAACCCATGCTCTAAGTGGACACGTTGCTTAATGAAAATATCGTCTTTCTCAGATGTCTGTCTTCATTATTACATCAGTTTCTTCCAAGAGTGAAAAATAGTCTCTTTATGTCATATAATTTCAAAGCATACCCTCCCTTTGGGATCATCCCTTAAATATCTGTTTCTTGCCTCAAAAACACTTGAAGTTCTCAAGTCATTTCAAGTGAATAAATGTCTTTTGTGCCCTAAGCCATAGGAATGATTGGTCAATGGTCCCCCATCTCAGTTTAATAATTAATTATGCATGCACATATGCATTTTACATAAACTTGCATACATACATATATAACTATTACACATTTATTATTTATTTATTAACTTTATATTTGTGCTTTACATATTGAGATATATACTTATTCTCTCCCTTATTAGGTCAGCTCATTTCAAGTTGATGTAGTTATATTCTTTGTACTTATATTTTTAGTATCCAGCAAAGTGCCAAGCACATAGTAAGTAATGAAAAAATTCTTGCGGCTTAATAGATTGATTGATGACTCATCACTCCAGTGTCCCCAGGGGAGGGACAATCTAGAATCCATCACTATGGTTTTATAAAAAAATTAATAAAACAAAACATAAAACAACATACACATTTGCACCAAGAGGTGAGGGGTTTTGCTTACTCCCTGTGTTCAGCAAATATTTTTAATTAATTAGTTCATCAGATATATTTAGTTTCTTGGGTTACCTATGAGATTTGAATTTCTCATTGAGTTACTTTAAAGGAGGCAATGAAACCTGATCTAATATGAATCTGGTCATTAGCAGCAAATTTGATTATTTCCGAAGTCACTACCTTAGGTCAACGATAAAATTTATCCTCCGATATCACAAAACCTTTAAAGGACTAATCTATACCCACAACATTTTATTTGATCACGGCTGAAGCTTGCATTATACCAAAGTCATCAGTTAACTGAAGTCATTGAATCAGTCACTGGACTATTTTATCTAAAAGACGCTAAATACCCAGTGTGTTTTTTCATTGAGTTGACTGCATTGTGATGTTATTTTGGCTTTATAAAGGCAGGCCAAGTAGCAAAATCTCATCCTTAATGCATTCCAGTTGTTTTTTAGTTAACAAAAACCATACTAAATTTTCAAAACGCACAAATTAAGTTCAACAATAAAGAAGAAATTTTAGCTTCTGAAAGACTGCTAATAGACATCAAGAAAAAGTATGAAACTGCTACTGTTTCACTGTCCTCTTTGTCAAGATTGACGTTCATCAGCTAGCCAGTCTACTGAAATGGTCTTCATGCCAGTTCTTTAAAGGAATGAGATTGTATCAAATATGAATGTTTTACTTTCAATAAAATTCACTTTTCAGAAGGGAAAAGATACTTCATAATTCAGAGATCTATCACTTTGTTGATATGAGTATATCTTCCACTGATATGGATTGGATCTTCTCAGATAGTCTCTGAGAGCTGCTACATCCTTAAAATTGCTCATCCTATGGTCAACCTAATGAGAAGCTTTAACATACTTACCTAGGCTAGTGCTCAGGCAATGGACATACAGTCCAACACCAAGACTGCATTTGGTTTTGGGAACTTGCCAGGTTAGTTGAGGCTGCCAAAGGTTATATTCCACTCATGTTTCTTTTGAGAAGCCAGGTCACAATATGATGAGGCATTGAAGTTGGACTTGAGGAGGAAGAAAGAAGTTAAAGAGGAAAAGATCCATACAACAGAGAGTGGGTGAGGTAGGAGGACATAGAAATAAACAAAGATTTAATTCAGGTAGTGCTAACAACATGCTATTTTAGCATACTGTTTCTAAATGTTTTCACTCCATCATCCCTCTCTGTGCCTTTTCACCAGATATCTCCCAAGCTTGGAATTCATTCTCTCCTCAATTCTACCTCTTAGAATCTCTAATTTCCCTTGAGACTCAGTTTAACCACCACCTTCTACAGGAACACTTTCTTGTTCCTCTCAAATGGTAGTCTTTCCACCTAAAATTACTTTGTATGTAGTACAAAAAATTATGTATGTATATAAATATATACATATATATTTATTTATATTTATATATGCATTTATATACACATGGAAGCCACTAGGTGACTCAGTGAATAGAGTGCTGGGCCTGGAGTCAGGAAGACCTGAGTTCAAATCTGGCTTTAGACTAGGCTACATGACCCTGCTCAAGTCACATAACCTCTATTTACCTTAATCCATTGGAGAAGGAAATGACAAACCACTTTAATATCTTTGCTGAGAAAATCCCATGGACAGTACTGTCATGCTATGGTCCACAACACCATGAAGACTCAGATATGACTGAACAACATAGATATATACATACACTGACATGTTCCTTTCCTAAGCTAGGTTGTAAGCTGATGGACTGAGGAGAGTGTTTCAATTTTATCTTTATATCCATGTGCATATAGATGCTAAATAAATATTCAGTTGATTGATTCATCTTTAGAACCTATATTTGCTTTGATGCCTAACCCTATCGTTTCACAAATGAAAGTTATATAACCTGAGTATTTATAAAACCAAAACCTAATTTTGATTGTAAAACCTCAGGAATAAAAAGGAATGGGAAGAAAAATGCTACAGTAACTAGACATGTTGAGCCAAGAGGATTCTCTATTTTGGGAAGACTTAAGCTTGTCTGTGGAGAGATAGAAAGGAAGCACTAGGAAGGGAAAATTTTGAATTTGTGATAGGGAAAGGCTTATTGATAGAGCAAAGTCTTAAATGAACTGGATAGAGATGGGATCAAGGGAGCGGATTGAAGGATGTAACAACAATGCTGCTTGCAGCTGCTGTGGAGTTTGAAGTAAAGCCAATAACATCAGCACACAGGAGGGCTGCTGGCATAGGTTCTTTGATCTGCTTTTTTAAAGAAAGCAACGTTAAGTGATTTACAATCTCATTTTAATTAAGCATACATATATCATTCACTTAGTTCAGGGGGAAAAGTCAGCACCCTGAACTTCAGAGAAAACAGAAAAAATTACAAGGAGAAATTATATAAACAGAGCAAATAACACAAATCAGCAGACAGGGCTTCTAACCATCTGTCCATAGCAATACATACAGTTACCAGAGAGAAAAGCACCAACATCTGGGTTTTCAAAACCGAGGGGCTCCTTAATGGCTACCCAGAGTCTCCACATGAGCACTCTTCCAATGAGTGAGCCCCCAAAGCAAAACGCTAACCTCAGAGTATATACAGAGTTCTTCAGGGTCATTTCACAGAGGGCATCACAACCATGTGACTCGAACTTATGTGACTTAGATAGGTCATCAAAGACTTTTGATTCACTCAAAGACTCAATCAAAGGCACTTGATTGCCTTAGTGATGAGAAGCACTCCAAAAGAAAAAAAAACAACAAAAAGTCCCACTTTGCTTGACATTACACTGGATCATTCTTAGCAAGGAATATTTTTGTTTGTATACATTATCCTTTCAGAAACAACGTAGGGGAGAATAGAGTGATATACCAAAATGTTTGAAGTATAAAGAAAAGAAGTTGATGGAATCCATATCAGATGGACTTGATATTCCAAATAAAATTGATGAACTCATTTGGGTTCTCTCTCTCTCTCTCTCTCTCTCTCTCTCTCTCTCTCTCTCTCTCTCTCTCTCTCTCTCTCTCCCCCCCTCTCCCCCTCTGTGTGTGTGTGTGTGTGTGTGTGTGTGTGTGTGTGCGTAAAGAGGCAAAGTTGGAGGCTTGAGAAGAGTTTATTTTAAAAATGTTTTGGATGAATGCTATGAGTAACTAAACATAGAATTGGCAGTTGATGTATGGAATTATACAGTAGGGACAACTTAGGTCCTCCACCAAAAAAAGGAAAACAGGAAACATTCATCTTGACTGTCACAGTGATGCTCAATAAGGATGATACAAAAATGAAAAAAATGAGATGGTGGGCTATTCCCATTGAGAATTAGCAGATGTGGGAACAATGAAAGTTGAAGGTTCTTATAGGTATAATAGAAAACACTGGCAAGATTACAATTGTGTCACTTTGAGTGTCCCAACCTTCTGTAGTGCTAAGAGGTTTTATGTTGATCAAGATGTTTGTATAGAAAAGTGCCCGTGAAAATCTTGCCTGAGTGTTCCTTACTGTCTTCTCCTTATGAAGCCTTATGTGATTCCTTGGAATGGAGGGCAAAATAAGGCAGGACTGGAGAAGCATTGATTTCTGGATCTCAAAAATTTGAGCGGAAAAAGAAATTTCAGGACATTTTTACTTAATCCATATGACCTGTCCAAGATGAATGACATATGTCTGTTATTTTGTTATCTATAGAATTAATTCCAACTGATCGTTTCATGGGAACTACGTTAATGTGGCAAAAAAGTTGAGAATTATAGGTTCATAGATTTAGAGATGGAAAGGACCTTCTTTTCCAAGCCTTTCATCTTGAATTTGGGGACATGATGACTGAGAGCGTTTAAGTGACTTGATGAAGGCAACATAGCACAAGGCAGAACCAGGATTTGAACTGAGGTCCTCTGATTCTAAATTCAATACTTTCCTCACTGTAGCACATTATAATGTGGGCTTTTTACCTTACTAGCTTGCTTGGGCTTTGGTAAATGTACTACAGTCTCAAAGGATCCCATATCCCATTTGTAAAATCAAGTAATCATGACCTTTTAGAGAAGAATTCAGGGATCATAGAATACCAGATTTAGAGCTAGGATTTAGTCCAATACCCCTTTTTTTGCTGATTAGTAAACCAAAGCACAGAGAAGATGATAAATTACCCAAGATAATACAAGTACTAAGTTACAAAGTCCAAATTCAGTCTGGCTCTGAATTCAGTCCTTCTTTAATTTTTTCGCTTAGGCACTTTTGATTTTACTCATTATGCTTTTTTATTTTTGGATGTATCAACTGAGCTGGGCCCTTGCTATTACACAGCAATTCTTTTTTAAAAATTCTTTTTGGAGGGGGGAAGGCAGGGCATTTGGAGTTAAGTGACTTACCCAAGGTCACACAGCTAGTAAGTGTGTCAAGTGTGTAAAGCCAAATGTGAACTCAGGTCCTTCTGACTCTAGGGTCGGTGCTCTACTCACTGTGCCACCTAGCTACCCCTAAGCAATTATTCTAAAACTTAATCAAGTGATATTTTGCAATACTGTGAGTTCTAAATAAGAAAACTACTGAATGAACTCCAATGAGATTTATTCTATGTGCCACAAATTTGGCTCATACTGTCTTGTACTGTTAGCAAATTTCTCATGCATGCATGAGAATCTCCAAGTGCCCTATGATAAAACCAAGGGCTGTAATTTCTTGGTACCCCTGTGAATGTCTCAGAAGGTGTCCTGTGTGAAGAAGAAGTTCAATAAAGACTTGTTTCAATTAAATTAATCCTCAGCTTTGGGATTACGCTAATATTCAATGATTCTCTGCAGACAGTGTATTAATGACTCTGCCTTCCTATCTAAAAGTTACTAAAAAACTCCTTTCCCAGTGAATTTTATGGGTTTTTTTGTTATCAGTGAGCTCAGCAAGAGGCTTAAAAACCTATATTGGAACAGCAAAAGTATTTGTTGGGCATAAAAACTGCTTTTGGTGAAACAACTGCAAAATAAAACATCACAGAACAATGGCACATTGCCTCTTATTGGTCCTTAATAAATAACTAGTGAATAAATAAATGAATGAATCAATGATTGAATAATTTAATGAAAATATTGCATGTGTTATTGAAAAAGGTATAGATTCCTGATATTCAGAAATAAGACCAGCAATAATTATCTGTCAAAAAAAACTTTATTCATTTACCTGAAGACCAAAGAAATTTATTGAGAAGTCTACCACATCTGTGATTCCATGATTTGAAAATAGTGTTCCTGTTGCCATTAGTGACAGTGGGTAAAGCTGGCTCCAACATACTTTTTATGGGAAAAAGCCCACATGATCATAGCATGAACATACTCTCCAACTCTCATCTTACTATAACCACTCTAGATATGAAAAGTAAAAGCTGAAAAATCCCACTCACAATTCATTTTTAATAGTTTTGTTAAATAGATTTCTTCTTATCCTTCCCTTCATTCCAAGAATTGGAGACAACAGCACATCTCCACTGAACATCAGCTGCCTCAAGGAGATTGTCACTGATAGGGGAGAGGGAAATCTGAAAAGATGGAAATCTTCTGACCTTGTTCCTAAGGCCCATTTGGTGACTGTCTTGGTTGATGGTGTCATTCTTTGCCAACTCCTTTAATGTTTTCCTAGAACCAATTAGGTATTTTTATGCAAAAATTGGCCTAGAATAACCATTCACCCTTTCTGCCACCACTAAGCCATAGAATCATGCCTCTTCTGTATTTCATGTCCTTTAACTACAATGTGTTGGGGACTAAACTGATTCAGGGTCACCACTATGGAGCGTCAACCTTTCGTGAAAGTTTCTGCCGATCTCTGATTTTTAAAAACTTTACTTAGCAACTTGGAACCCAATCCATCCTTATTGTGTCATTATTAATCTCCCTTTTAAACCCTAGGCTAAAACAGAGTGACTCTAAAGCCCAGTTTATCTCAGGTACCAAGTCAGTAAATCTCTCACCCAAATACACATCTTCTATCTAAGCATTTGACAAAGCTTCCGAATTTCTCCATAATCATCATTCAATTGTCCAAGACTCTTCCTAGAGACAAGTGGGCAGGGTTATTCAAATAGCTGGGTCTGCTTTCTACCACATAAGGAAGGAAGGAAAACCACCACTCCCACACCATATGCTGAGAAAGTGGAGAGAAGAGAAAAGAAATCAACTTGGAGTAGGATCCTGTTAGTATAATGCACAGGAAAGAGCATAGGTCTAATAAAGAGCATAGCTTTGTCAATTCTTTCTAGCTCCTACGCCACTAGTATTTTTCTCACTTTTCCCAACATTCCATCTTATTATTTTTCTTTCTTTCTTTCTTTTCCATCTGTCCCTTAATTTAACAACATTGACATCACTTAAATGTTTTCTTATGGGTTTCAGTGAATGGAAAGCAGCAGAGTGAGGAGAAAAGACACACAAGAGCAAGCACCACATGCCTTTGGCTCGATGGGGTTTTTGATTTCCCATCCAATCATCAGAGCCCTATTGGGGCTGAATATAAACATTGAGTAAACAATACAGTATGTCTCTGCTCCATAAACTAAATAGTAATTAAGTCAAGAAGCACATCTACTCATTTTAATTCTCAGACCTCTCTTCCTTTCCTTTATGGCCCTCCTGTACAACTTCCCTGGCCAGATCACTGTCTGTGTTCTGCTCAGTTTCCTTACTTTTTACTGTGAATGAGAAGAGAGGTTCACAAATCTCTTACTGCTTTCCCCATACATTAATACTCTTTTCTGACTATATCTTTTGGTTTGAAAAGTCCATCTGGAATTGTAATTTGAGTCAAATGAATCCCAAGTGTTGTTGGAAAATTGTAGGTGGAATGAGAGCTTCTGCAGATGCTTTTCCTTTTTTCCTTTTCCCATTTTCCTAATTCTTTCTTTCCTTCCCTTATCCCTCACATCAGCCCCTAGAGTGAGCATTTTCTAGTGTTTTTCCAGAAGACCATCTAATGTTTTATGGATGGGGAAACTGAGGCCCAGAGAGATGTAAAGATTATCCAAGGTCATATAGCTATTACTAGAATTGATGTTAGACTTTGACTCCAAATCCTGTGCTCTTGTCACTATGCCAATAATACCTCTCTGTCTTTGCTTTGCTTTTTTCCCTCATCACTTTGGGGATCTTTGAGGCAACTGGGTAGCATGGTGGAACTAGAGTTAAGAAACCCTGACTTCAAATCCAGCTCCAGACACTAATTACTTTTGTGGCCCTAGACAAGTCATTTAACTTCTGTTTGCCTCAGTTTCTTTATAAATAAAATGGGGGTAATAACAGCACCTCCTTCCCTGGGTTTTTATGAGGATAAAATCAGGTAATATTTCTAAATCATTTTTCAAACCTTAAAACTCTATATGAATGCTGGCTATTAGTGTTATTATCATATTTGCTACTAAGCCTCAGAATAAGCTTCAGAAATCAACGAATCAGAAACTTAGAATTGCAATGAATCTGTTATTTTAAATATAAGCAAACTAAGTACCAGGAATATGAACTGTCTTATACAGGATGACAGCGATTTGGTTCAAAACTTGAAAAATGCCAGGTTCCCTCATTGCTAGAGGAGTACCTTTCGTATTATTCCATGTAAGTATCTCTAAGTGCATAGGCCTTCAAACTCCCCTACAAAGTCTATAGTGTTCCATGACTCTTAGCCATGTGACAACACTAAAATAGTTTTGGTGTTAAAAAAATGAACTGTAATTTTAGGGAGAAACTTGGAGTCATTAAAGTAGGCCACAGACAATACAGTTTGGCTTTATAATTTCTCATAAGCAATCCTATAATTCTGGCCTAAATCTACTATTCTGTAGTTGTCTCCCATTATTTCTAGTTTGGCCCTCTGGAAAAAAAAACAGTAGAAGAATAATCTTTCATCCACATGATCCATTTCAAATAGGTGAACGCTTTTGTCTTATCACCTCTATATTCTCTTCTCTGGATTAAACAACCCCATTTCTTTCAAGCAATTTACATGTCATACTTGCAAATCTTCTCACCACCCATTTGCATTCTTATGGTAGTAAAATGTTTTTTTAATGTATTTCCTGAAATTTGGCTTCCTGACCTCAACAAAAAACTATAAATCTATCCTTACCAGTACAAAATAAAGCAAAATTATTGTCCTCTTTACACTGTATGTGCCTTTCCTAATTCAGCCTAGGATGGAATTATTTTTTTGGCTGTCAAGACATACTGCAAATTTTTAATAAATTCCCTCTCCAAAACATCTTCTAAATCGTTTTACAAGAACTGGTATTACCTAGTTAAACTTCCTTAATTTTGTACTTGTGGTAGTGAATTTTTAAACCCAAATTAATAAATTCATCTTTATTCCCATTAAATTTCATGTAATTCAGTTCATGTCATTTTTTTCAACCTGCTGAGATTTTCTTTCATCCAGGTTCTATCATCCAACATACTAGCTATCCTCCTCCTCTTCCTCTTATTTACAAATTTGACAAACATGCTTAGTATATCATCATCTAAAAGATTAGTAAAAGTAAATACAACTATAAGAGTAAAGGTCAAATTATTGAGGCACTCATCTAGAGACTGTCTTCCAAGTTAATATGTAGTGCCTATCCATTGATGGTTAGCTAGTCTTTTGGGTCTGATACTTCAACCAGGGCAGCTAGGCAGCACAGCGGATAGAGCGCCAGGTTTGGAGTAAGGAAAACCTGAGTTCAAATTTGACCACACTAGCAGCGTGACCCTGGGCAAGTCACTTAACCATATTTGTTTCAATTTCCTCATCTGTAAAATGAGCTGGAGAAGGAAATGACAAACCAGTCCAGTAACTTTGCCAATAAAACCCCAAATGGAGTCACAAAGAGTCAAACATGACTGAAACAACCGAACGACACTTTCAATCAATTTATGAACCAAGCTAACATAATTGTTACCTAGATCATTTCTCAATATTGTTCACAAGAATATGAAAGACATGTTGCTTTGTTGAAATTTGTGTATTTATTTCACTCCAAAACTATCATTCATGTATTCTTTTTATCGTTGCCATGTTTCTCTCTTGCCATATTTTCTTTACCTTCAGCATTTTGGTGTTCATAACATGTATTTCTCTTTCTCTGAGCTTCAGCTTCCTTGGAGATATTCTCTACCATGTATTCAAATTTTACTCTGTTGTTTTCAAATTGTTGAGAGTTCTGATTTCTAACATAAGTACATTCAGTATAAACATAAATCAAGTATTGGGCAGATATTCATTTCTGATATGCAAAAGATATTTCTACACACACACACACACACACACACACACACAATACTTGTAGTGCTACCTCTGGGCTAACTCTTTCAATCCTCTGTTTTCTCTAGCAAGTGAAAATCCAAGAGATTATGACTTCTACCTTTATTACTCATAAGCTCTCATTCACTGAACTTCCCCTCTAATATCAATTAACCCATTGATTTTTTACCAATTTCAATCAACCAGTTGCTATCAAGAAACTTTTACTGAAAGACTTGTATGAACTGATGCTGAGTGAAGTGAGCAGAACTAGGAGAACATTGTACACAGTAACAGCCACATTGTGTGATGACTGACTTTGATGGACTTAGCTCTTCTCAGAAATGCAAGGGCCTAAAATAACTCCAAAAAACTCCTGATGGAAAACACCATCCACATCCAGAGAAACAAATATGGAGTCTGAATGCAGATCGAAGCAGACTATTTGCTCTCTTTTTTTGTTTTGTTGTTTCTTTCTCATGGTTCCTTCTATTCATTCTAATTCTTCCATACAACATGACTAATGTTAAAATATATTTAATAAAATATATATGTAGAGCCATCTTGTACAGGGGTGATGGGAGAGAGGCAGAAAAAATTTAAAACTTATGGAAGTGAATGTTGGAAATTAAAAATAAATAATATAATTTATATATATATAAAAAAACCTTTTACAAAGTATATTACTAAGGTTTAGAAAAAAAGAGAAAGAAATATTTCCTCATTCCAGGAAGCACACTCGCCCTTTAAGACAGTGACCTAAAAAATAACATAGCAGTACAAAACATTACACAACCAACTAGAAGGAAGAGAAGTATGTTCTGGTCCTGGGAGATCTTTTTGCCATTTATTGAGTCACCACCAAGTTAACTTTTCATTATGGCATGGATGATGGATGATTTGTTTCCTTCCTTGCAGAAATAATGTCTTTACTAGAGTGGATTCAGTCAAGCAGGTTGTTCCTTAGTGCTGGCTCCTCATTATATTTGGCTGATGCAGCAACCAGCAAACTCTGTTATTGACTCCAGTTGCAAGATCTCTGATGACTCTCCTAATCTTTTTAATTTATAAGTTTTTAACTTCATTTGTTCTATCCCTGGATGATCATTCAACTAAGATCAGCAAAGAATAACCACGAGGGACAAAACAGAAGGAACATTTCCTCCCACCTGGAGATAAGCAATAGTTCTTTTTCATCACTAAAAAGCCCATAGAAAAGAGAAAGCAAGATCTTAGAGGGGGGGCGGAGCCAAGATGGCGACTGGAAAGCAGTAACTGGCATGAGCTCCCCACCAAGTCCCTCCAAAAACCTATGAAAAAATGGCTCTGAACCAACTCTAGAACTACAGAACCCATAAAGGGGAAGAGGGAAGCAGGACTCCAGCCCAGGTCAGCCTGGATGGTCTCGGGATAAGGTCTGTCCCGAACGGAACTCCCAGCCCCCAGCCGAGGGGAGCGGAGCTGAGCCAAGCAGAGCCCAGTGCACGAGGCGGCGCGGCGCGGCGTGGGGCAGCAGACCGTGGACCAACGAGACCTGGAGTGGAGTGGAGGGTGCCCTAGCTCACAGAATTACTGAGCTGTGGCATGTACCAGACCTCACAACCCACAAACAGCAAAAGGTTAGTGGGGAAAGCAGGAGGACGGGATCGGAGTTTGCGGTTCGACTTCCACCC
>CM053622.1:490635283-490657065 GCA_028646595.1 Phalanger gymnotis
TTTAAAAAAAAGCTGCTGGTGACAGGGAGTTTGTGGTTCTGGGGAGGTGGGGCAGCTACAGAACTACAGCTGCAGTTGCTTCCAGCCCCAGGCCAACCTGGTGGGAGGAATTAAGTGGTGGATCAGAGCAGGAGTGCAGAACCTGCTGAAGATCTAAGTCCAGTCCTGGTTGGGGGCTCTTGGGGAAGGGGGAGTGCTGGTGTGGCAGAGCTGGCACATCCCCCCAAGCTTGGAACATAGAATTCTGTACTCTACAAGGAGTCATACCCCGCTGAAAATCTCAAGGGTCAAGTAAGTTGGCTGGGAACGTGGCCAGGCAGCAAAAACGCACCCAGATTCAGTCTCAGACTCTGGAATCTTTCTTTGGTGACAAAGAAGACCAAAACATACAGCCAGAAGAAATCAACAAAGAGCCTGAAATTATTAACTGTATGATTTGTTATTTGAGCTGCACATCTTTTAGAATCAGATAATTTAGTTTCCAAATAATTTTTAAATTACATATCCAGAGTCCTTTATTGAATGGACTTTTTATTGTGTTATGGCCTGAAAAAGATTTATTTAATATTTCTGCTTTTCGGCACTTTGTTGTGAAGATTTAATGTTCTAATTTATAGTCAATTTTTTGAAGGTACCATGTACAACTATGAAAATGATATATTCCTTTTTATTCTCATTCAATTTTATCCAGAAGTTTATCGTATCTGCTTTTTCTAAAATTCCATGTATCTCCTTCCCATTCTTATTTACTTTATGATTTGATTTATCTAGCTCTGACAGGGGAAAGTTAAGATCCCCTACTAGTACAGTTTTACTGCCTATTTCCTTCTGTGACTCATTTGACTTTTAAGAATTTGGATGCTATGCCATTTAGTGCATATACATTAGCATTGATATTAATTCATTT
Organism: Phalanger gymnotis; assembly: GCA_028646595.1. Classification (NCBI taxonomy): domain Eukaryota; kingdom Metazoa; phylum Chordata; class Mammalia; order Diprotodontia; family Phalangeridae; genus Phalanger; species Phalanger gymnotis. The sequence goes on from CM053622.1 coordinate 490,636,191, forward strand.
CGAATCCATACTTTTTTTGCATCTCAGTTTCAGAGGCTGCAGTGAGCACACAATTATCCTCAAACAGAAAATCATTCACCAACACTCGCTCCATTTTGGTCATGGCTTGTATCCTTTTCAAGTTTAAGAATTACCATCAGTGCTATAGCTGACCTTGATGTTGTGTTCATTCTCATCGAAAGCATTGCCAGCATGGCTGAAAACATCATGCTAAAAAGCATAGGAGCAAGTACACAGCCTTGTTTCACTCCATTGGTGACTCTGCTGCTTGGGCTAATTTTGGCCTAATAATTAACACCAAGAAAACACAGGTGCTCCATCAAGCACCACCACATCATCCATATGTGGAACCATCAGTTACAATTGAAAAGTTTTGAATTCTGTGGATAAATTCACTTACCCTGGTAGTGTACTTTCCAGGGTTGTACACATTGATAATGAGGTTGATACACCTAGTTAGGGTTTGAGAGGCTCCGAAGGAAAGTATGAGAGAGAAGAGGTATTAGACTGATTACCAAACTGAAGTCTACAGGGCCCTTGTGCTGACCTCGTTGCTGTATGCCTGTGAAACGTGGACAGTGTACCAGCGCCATGCCAGGAAACCAAATCTTTTCCATTTGAATTGTCTTAGGAAGATTCTGAAGATCACTTGGCAGGATAAGGTAACAAACACTGAGTTCCTTACTCAAACTAAACTGCCAAGTATTCAAATTCTGCTTCAGAGAGCACAACTCCTATGGGCTGACCACATTGTTTGAACGCAAAATGTATGCTTGCCCAAAAGACTACTTTATGGAGAACGTATACAGGGCAAGCATTCACATGGACACTTTCAAGGTCTCTCTCAAGAACTTAGGAATTGATTGTGTGACACGGAAGACATTGGGACAGGACCACTCAGCATGGCGTGCCCACATCAGAGAAGGTGCTGTGCTCTATGAACAAAGCAGAACGGAAACATCTCACAGGAAGCACAGGATGCAGATATTTAGAATATCCACCCTAAATGTTGACATGGACTATTCGTGCCAGACATGTGGTAGGTCATTCTGAGCTCATATTAGTCTGATCATCCATGGCCAGAGAAACTGAAACTTGACTCAAGCATTGAAACTTGACTTAATGTCATTTTATTCCTCTTCGAGAACGAAGGACAACAACCAACCAACCAACCAATTCATTTCCTGTGGTGCCTTTTAGTAAGATTTGATTTTCCTGCTTATTTCTTTTAATTAGGTCTATTTTTGCTTTTGCTTTGTCTGAGATCATTATTGCTACATCTATAAAATTTATTTTGCTTTGCCCCAGTGTCACAGACCTCTCCTTCTGACCTCCTATGTTGTCTTGGCCTGGGAAAACGTCTTATCCTGACCTTTTATTGGTTCTGCAATTCCAGAATCCAATTTGAGGCATTATTTTAAAGTTGTTTGGAGGTAAATGTTGAGAGAGTTCTGCTGCTTTTTAATTATGCCATCTTGACTCTGTCTGTAGAAGTTTCTGATGGATTTGTTTACTGTAAATCTTAATAGAAGGAAATAAATCACCTTTTGGATTATCTAAAACACTAACTTGAGCAGGATCTGACAGAGACTCTGACCTTAATTTTTTTTTGGGGGGGGGGAGGGGACAGGTACAAAAATGATTGGAAAATGCATTTTGATGCAAAGTTCATTAAGCAGAATGATGGAAATATACAATTACTATAACTGCATAACAAGAAGAACAATAATATAAAAATATGAAATTATAATGACCATAGTTGACATTAGAGAAGAAATTAAAAATGTGCCCTCCTCCCTTTTCTTAAATAGGTGGGTTCCCTTGATAAGGAATGTTGTATAAACTTTCAAACATGGTTGGTGTTTTTATTAGTTTTATTGAACTTTAAAAACTTTTGTTAAAATTATAAATTTTCTTGGTAGAAGATGCAAGCAATATGTATTTAGAAGCTAATTTATATAAAAACAAAAAGGAAACAATAATGCTTTTTGATAAAGAAAATGCATTTCCTAATAGCATAAGAAAGATGATTTAGAATCTGTTCACTTCCTACTAAAATAAAAACTCAGATTCTCCAATTATTTGTTAAGGAAGGAGATGTTATTTTGATTTCTCTTTCTCATTAATGTCCATGAATATGCAAAGCAAATGTAAAATTCTGCTATATTATTGGATTTAAAACTCTGCTGACCTTACTATCACTTATTTGCATGTATAGTAATAAAAATAAAATAAAATTGTATAATAAAACTAGAGCTTGTGCAGGTGGCTTTCCCCTGCTTCACAGGAGATTCAAAATGGGTGATTGTTCCTGCCCCATTCCAACCACTTCATCCAATGATCATTTATTAAGTTCTGAATATTTATGATGAACCCTACTAAAGGCCGAGGATACAAAGAAAAAAGGGGCAAAATAGCCCCTGTCCTCAGGTAATTTATGTTCTACTGGAATTTCCATGACCCTTAGATATTTTAAAATCTTCTTCCATATGAATAGCTATGCGATCTTGGGTTAGGAAATAATTTAAGCTCTCTGATCCTCAGATTCCTTATCAGTATAGAGAGAATGAAATGATTTCCATTCCTGACCTCATAGATTTGTTAGGAAGAGGAAAGAATATAATGTGTCTTAGAGTTCCTTGAAAAGTATATAGCATAGCATAAGTGTCAGTTGTATTTTTATTATTATGAAAAACAATTATTTGCTTAAGTTGAGTAGATTCTCTAGAGAGGAATTATGGAAAATCATGGACAAAAATCACACGGAACAAGAAAATTTAGTAAGGTTGTGATTTATGTTGGTAGTGGAAATAAACTTCCAAGGATATAATAAAGTTACAGCTATTTCAAAATTCAAAAAAAAAAACTGTTATCATCATCATCATCATCATCATCATCATCATCATCATCACTGTCATCATCATCATTACCATGACCATCCTTACAGAAAGTCAGTAGTAGTGGATAGAGGTCTGACCTTGAGGTAAAGTAGATCTCAATTAAAGACCTGCCTTTGATACATATTGCCTATGTGATCCTGGACAAATTAGTTAATTTGATGGTTTAATCCAGTCAAACTCAAATAGAAGTGGGGGACCATATAACAGTATATAATGATTCATGCAAGCCATATATTGACTTAGAAAATCCCATATTAACATTATCTATGTTTTATTGTATGTTTGTATATTTGGATAAATATTTCCCAGTTACATTTTAATATGGTTGGGTCAGGAAGTATTGCCTGCCTGAAGTGGTTGCATGTTTGACACCTCTGCTCTAAACAACTCTCTAATACAGACAAGGTGCTAATGTGTGTTGAACATGAGCGGGACCCTCATCTAAGAATTCCCTGTACCAATGAAATTGCAGGTCTAACCCCTATCCTTATATTATTATTATTATTATTATTATTATTATTATTATTATTATTATCAGTGCTAATAATGCTGCTTCCCAGACTTCCCTCCAATACGGTGCCATGACAGGGGAACCTACCTTTATCTAAGTGTCTGATTGGCCTACACAGCCCTGGAAAGTAACTACAGGGAATAAGTTTGCAGAACAAGAATGAAGAACTTCATTTTTACTGAGATTCATCCCATCATTCCCTCTTCTGTGAAACTGATAGGCATTGTTCCTTCCTTTCCCCCCACCCACCCAAAAGTCACTTTAATAGTGATTCAAGATTCCTTTGTTATTGTTTATCCTTATTATGATGTCATGTTATAGTCCTGTCTAAGTCTGGTCCAAGTTTTGTGGAACAGACTCCTAAATCATCCCATTAACTATTTCACTGAGCTAATGTTTCAGGTATCTCAGTTAACTGTTTCATAATCTGAACCTGGACTCTGACGGTTTGACATTTTTGCTGTCTTCTCAGGGCTTTTAAGGATGACTAATTGTTCAGTCATTTCAGTCATGCCCAACTCTTCATGACCTCATTTGGGGTTTTCTTGACAAAGACACTGGAATGGTTTGCCATTTCCTTCTCCAGATCATTTTGAAGATGATGAAACGGAGGCAACTGGGGTTAATTGACTTGCCCAGTGTCATACAGCTAGTATCTGAAGCTGCATTTGAATTTAGGTCTTCTTGACTCCAGGCCCAGCATTTTATCCACTGAGTCACCTAGGTGACCAAGAATGGCTTAGCCAAGTGGTAATTCAGCCTGTTTTGTTTTGTTTTTTTAATCTAGTCTCATATCCCCTGAGATAAAGTGCTCTGGGGAAATACTATATATCCCAAAGTGATAACACTGAAACTAGAAAGGTTAACTCTAAAGCTATGGAATCTGATCCTGCTTGGACCAGAGCCAACTACTACCCAACTTTCCCTGACTACTTTTTCAAGGCTTGCAAATTTTAACCCTTTGTTTACCATAACAAATGTTAGAGTAATGAAATTTATTAAAAACAGTATGAACCATAAATTTTACTCTAGTACTTCATCTTGCCATGGAGCAGAACCAGAGTTCTCAAAGGTATTGACAATAGATAGGGGCTATTATCTGTTGCCTAAGAAACAATTTAGCTAAATGTCAACAAACTCATAGTAGGAGGTATGGTTATACGGTGATGTATCTATCTAGCCATTACTACTCATGGAGATGGTATCATAGAGTACTAGGGTGTACTAAGGTGTAGTAAGGTTATGGTTCTATTAATAAGGTATGTGTAGTATTAAATACTATTGATGTGTTCCATGTTCAGAGCAATATACTGTTGATTGATACTTCATGCATAGTGGTTGTTGTCCTTCATTCTCAAAGACCAAAATCATATCACTATGGTGAGGTCAAGGTATAGTGTGTCTGACTCTGGCTGATCAGACCAATATGAGTTTAGAAGGCTCTACCCAAGTGGGTACAAATAATTCATATGAGTGTTTGTGGTGGAAATATCTAAATTTGCACATTTTACATTTCTTTTGAACTAATGCAATTCTGCTTTGCTCATAGAAGATAGTGCCTTCTTTGATGTGGACATGGCATTCTGGACAGTCCTATGCCATTTTCCACTATGTCTCACAATTAATTCCAAAGTTCTTCAGAGAGAACTTGAAAGTATCCTTGTATCACTTCTGACAGCGTGAGCACTTGCCTTGTGTGAGTTCTCTGTAAAATAATCTTTTAGGTAAACACACTTTTGAAATTCAAACAACATGGCCCACCCATCAGAGTTGCACCCTCTGCAGGAGAGTTTGAATACTTGGCAGTTCAGCTCAAGAAAGGCCCTCAGTGTCCTGTACCTTATCTTTTCAGGTTATCTTCAGAATCTTCCTAAGACAATTCAAATGGAAACAATTCAGGTTCCTAGCATGGAACACATATGAGAAACAAGAGCAAGTGGTACCTTGCAAGGCTATTTGTTTTCCTCCCTAAAACATGGGTGTCCCTGCTTGCTTCCTTTCACCCTCCATACAGAACTGGATGTTCCCCAAAAAGAGAGAAATGAAAGATTCTTCCACATACTCTCTTAGAACTGAGCTACCTTTAAGAGTCTATAAGTGAAAAATTCTTCCCAAGTCAGTTATTCTAATATAGCTATTATTGTCTACTCCTGACACTTCTTAAATGACAGAAACCAATGGTTTGGCACCTGTTACAACACAAGCATAGAACAATTGCGCACAGAGACATTCAACTCCCACAAAGATGTTTTCCCCTCTAACTATTGCTTCCCTTTTCAGGCCAAGTTTGTGTTAAAAGGTTTGCTTATGAAACATAACAAAGCTTTGGACTTACATTGTGTGTCCACCTCCCTCCCAAAAGAAAAAATAATCTTCAGGGAACTTTGAGACATAATTTCTAAATATTGTTTAATCTTTCGTATAGATATAGATACATGTAGATTTATGTCCTTGTATTTGTGTGTATCTCAGTGTGTATGTAATATATATATACATACATACATACATACATGAGAAAAATCTTCAACAGAACATAATATGTGAACCTATGAGGCCGATACCACTATTATTCTCAATGTCTACTAATACAATCTCCTACTCAGAGAACTTATGTGTTCTGCTCGGGTTCCATAGCTTAACTAAGGGCAGAGAACTAGAACAAGAACTTAGGTTGCCTGACTTTCCAGAGTCATCATCTTTCTAGTTGTCAAGTCAATCAGGCTAAAATTAAACATATTTAAATGGAATAAAATTTGATCTGCCTTCAGAATGGAGTGCAGTGGAAACATACCACATCTGATGCCATTGAGATAAAACTATATGTCATTTGTCCACTCAGCCCAGTCCAAACCTGAGATCACTTAACCTCTATATACTTCAGTTCTCTTATCTGTAAAGTGGGTGTCCTAATTGTACCTATCTCACAGGGTTGTTCTGAGGATCTACCGAGATGTAAATGTAAATGTAAAATGTAAATGTAAGATATAAGTGTAAATGCAAAACATTTTATAAACCTTTAAGTATTATCTAAATGTTAGCTATTATTATTGTCAATAAATCAACAACTAGAATCAAAGGGAAATGAAGCATACCCATTAATGATTTTTGGAAACCTGGGATGACTCAAGAATGTCAAAACAGTCTGAACTAACTTGTAGCCATAACAGAGAAGTAGGTAGAGCTTAAATTTTCCCTTTTATCTTGTTGATACTATATGTTTATCCAACCTGGCTACACCAAAGGCAGTTGTTTAAGATTCTTTCTGGATCATTTCTCCAAGAAGCGGGTAGCAACAGAGGAATTATTACCCATCAAAAGAAAAAAAAAATAATGATGTGAAAGGGGGAAATAGTCATTGTAAAAGTGCAGTGCCCAGGTCCATTGGAGTTGTTTATTTGGTACTTAGACCATAAATGAAGCAAACTGACCAATAATGTTAAAAGACCTTTGATTTTGACCCTTTTTACCAAATACAAAGGAAAGTACTAAGTTTAAGTCATTAAGAGGAGACACAATAGGCGAAGATGGGAAAAGAGGAGGAAGAATCTATCGAGGGTCTCAGTCGCACACAGAGAAAATGACAAAAAATGTGTTGCTGGAGGGGGGGAGATTATATCAGGTCTTAAAGTGTGTTGATTTTTTAAACCTAGCAGACAGAAGAATGGAGACCAATAAACTAGGTGAAAGGTGCCTTCCTTCTTTGGTCCCCAAATTATCCAGGCTCTCTAACATTCTTCCAGTTCTTCAATGTGATACATCTAGAATATTCCGTTTTATAGGGTGAGGACTCCGTAGCCACAGAGAAGGTTGATGGAGTGCTGTGTGTAAGGAACAACAAGGAGGTCAGTGTGATTTGAACATGAAGTAGATAGAGGGGAGTAATATGTGAAAAGATAGAAGAAAAATATATGCGCATGGTGCCCTTGGAAAAGCATCAGTACAACTTTATAAAAAAGAGAGAGTATACATATAAAGCGATTGAACAAATTTTCATCTCAGATATCTATTGCCAAATGGGGAGAAGGTTCCAGGCATTGGATTAGAAACCACATCTGAGCAAAGAATCTGATAGCCATATTGCAGCATCCTTTTTCTCAGCCAAAACATCCACAAACCAAAAAAGATTTTTCTGATTTGCTTTGTGAGTCACCTTGCTTATAGCTACAAGGTATTTAAACATTCATCAACTCAAGGGAGTAATTATGCAGAGGAAGAAGGTAAGGAGGTAGGGAATGAGAAATACTCATTTCCCCTCTGCTTCTGAAAGTCAATATGATTCATGCTTTCTAAGAGAGAAAATCAGATTCCTTAAATTTAATCCATTCTTTATATTTGTGTCCAGTCATTTAGAGAAAAAAAAATTTTATTTCTTTTAATTTCAGAAAATTGTTCCCTGAACTCATGTTTTATTTTCCATAATACTACTGCATGGATCTAATAAAATGAAATCACCAAGTGGCCATTATATTTTGATTAGAAATGTGTTGTAGAGGATGACTTAGTGAAGATTTTTTCATCTCTCCATCTCCAGGAAGTGATCTGAGCCATTTGGCATTCAAAGCTAGCAAAGCTGGGATTTCATTTGGACTTAATAAACTTTTCCATGTAACTCTGCAAAAACAACAAAGGAATCTAGATTTCATCCATAGTGTCACAAGGTCTGGAATATGCATTAACAAAAAGCAGTGATTAATTTAGCATTTGCCCATCCTAAAAAGAAACATTCTATATATCTATGTGAATTGGAATTTGACTTCAGTTGCAGCATTAAATTCATTAACATCTCTCTTTCCAAGTTGGGGGAAAAATTCATTCATGACTATCTCCACATGAGAGTCTATTTTTCCCTGAAATATGAGTAGAAAAATCCTGACACATTATTTTTTTTTAAAAAAGTATACTGCCTAATTCAATTCAGGAAAAGAAGTATTTATTAAGAATCTAGTATGTGAAAAGTAATCTGCTAGGTTCTCAGAGAAGTACAATGTTCATATGAGATCTATTCCCTAGCTTCGTAAAGTTTATATTCTAGTACAAGGATAGGACACATGTACAGATACTGTAACATATGAGAATACATGAGAAATGCATTATAGAGATGAAAATAAATGCTAACTGAGGTTTTGGAGGAATGTTTGGTATAATACAGGGACATGACGGAAGGCTTCAGAAAGGAAATGCCATGTGACTCAGTCTTTAAAGGATGGTTAGAACTTCAACAAATAAACAAAGGGAAGGAGGAAATTCCAAACATAAGGGAAAGAGTGAACAACACTACAGAAGTGGAAATTTGTAGCATATGTTAGGGGGAAAGAAAGTAGTCTAATACAGAGGTAAATGTGTGGCTAGGTTAGGCTGAGCTAAAGCTAGAAAAATAGGGTGGCACCAGATAGTAGAGGGCATTTAATTCTAAGCAAAGAGATCTGACCTGTATTCAGTAGACAACAGAGACACACTGTAGGCATTTGAGCAGTGTAGTTGTATAACCTAATTCATGCATAAGAAAGACAAATTTTATAACAGGATGAAGAAGTTAGTTAAAGAGGGATTGGATGTGAGAAGAACTAAGCATAGATTATTTCAATAATCCAGGTGAATATTAATGAAGACCTGTAGTTGGGAAGTTGGAATGGGAATATAGAGAAAGAAACTAATGTAAGAGTTATGACAGTGATGTATTAAGTAGGAAGAAAGACGAGGGAGAGCAAAGAGATAAATATAAAATAAAGATTTTGAATACAGATGAGCTTAATAGTGATAGCACTAGAAAAACAAAAGTAACAAAACCAAAAGAAGGAACAAATTTGGACAGAAAGATAATAAACTTATTTTTGAGACATAAGTTTAAGGTGCAAAAAGATATCCAAGCAGAGATATCCTATAGGCAGTTTAAGATAAGAATATCTTAAGAGAGGTCAAAAGAGAAGTCAGAATTGCCTATGTAGACAAGTCATCTAAGAAAAAGGGTAGAAGATGCCTATTGGAGCAAAACCCTAAAAGAAATAAGAGGGATCACAGGATATACAACTAGAAATCACCTCAACTCTCATCTAATCATAGGATCATGGATTTTAAAATGACAGGGACCTTAGAATTTAAGTAGCTTAGCTCTCTTATATTCCATATGAAGAAAATGAGGCCAAGAGAAGTTAAGAGACTTATCCTAAGTCATATGGGTAGCAAACAGTAGAGCTGGCCTTCAAACTCATGACCTCTAACTACAACACCTAGCACTCTTTCTACTGTGGAACACTGCCTCAGTAGTCTAATACCATAATTTTAAAAATAAGCATTATTCATTAAGTTGTCTAAGAATCACAAACTGGGAAAACTTAAGGCCAGGAATGAAGCTTAAGTCTCCTGACTTCAAAACCAATGTTCTGGCCGGTCTTGTTGTTGTTTGTCCTTCATTCTTGAAGAGGACCAATGATATCACAAGGATGGTGTCTTGACCTGCACATGAACTGGATATGAGTAGGGCAGAGCTAAGCAAAGTCACCAACCTCACTCTTTGTTCCACAGTCTTCAACGTCCAGTGGCAAGACAAAGCTTAAGATCACTGTCAATGGCCCAGGATCTCTGACAGTTAAACGGATTAGCTGTAATGATGAATAAGTACACTTCTTTTTTGGCCAGAATTAAACAGGTGGTGGGGGGAGACAAGAAATGATGCTAAGATATGAAGCTTGAAGGAAGGGAGCAAATGTTACTCACACCATATTGCTTCAATATTCTCACCAAAATAAGTAACTGCATCTGTTTTAAGTGTGTTGGGTAGAGTAGAAGTTTAGTTGCGAATTTGAGGTCTGGGAACAAATATCCAAGATGTATGAAAGCTCATTTACCTTCTTTAGAATTAAGCTGTGAAGTCTGGCATGCATTTAAGACATTCAGAAAGGTACTATAAATTATTATATATTTAACTTTTACCAACAACTATACCTGATATTGCTAGGATACTTTTAGAATGGAATGCTATTAAAATATTTTTTAAAAAACATGGCTAATACATTTTACATGTTCTAAATGTAATCTCATATTTTGATTATTTGAAAAAATCTAATGAAGAACACAAAAGGTGAAATCTTCGGGGGAGGGGGAGGGCGGGAATACCTTCCTGTCTGTTCCCCTCTAGCCTGACTGCATCTTGGCTACTCACTGTGTTATTACATAATTGCTAAGGCCAATTGGATGACACAAAGTATGTATCTTCTTTCCCTTGTAGAAATGCGCTCTTTGCTTTTCTTGATCTCTGAATGAATAATGTTTGTTTTGAAAGAAAGAGAATCCTGGAAATTACTCTTTCTTCATTTTTACTAGCCTTTTAACCTCAGGCTTTTTTCTCATTGACATATAAGGTTATGCAGAATTCTCTTGTCAGATAATTTTTCATTTGGAAGTACAGCATGTCTTCATTTTGCAACACAAAAAAGAAATTTGTGCAGTTTGAGAAGGGAGAGAAGTAGAGCCCTCTATCAAAAGTACTAAATTAACTTATATCACTATATAATTATAAATAAAATAACATTAAATTGCAAACTACTGTACCAAGCAGATAAGAATCCTTATTCCCTTTCCTGGTAGGCTAAGCAATTAGGGAGAGAGACTCCTAGAAAAGCAGGTCAATGTTATTCTTTCATCTGTATTTTTGGAAAGCAAAAATAATCAATTTGCCTAAAGGTCCTTGACCAAAAATGAAATGACCTTCTGGAGTAGCTCAATCCCATCCATCAGTGGGAGCATATGGAGGGGAATTTTTGTTATTTCTTTTGTTTTGTTTTGCCTTTATATTTAAAGAAATCTCTTCTCCCAAAGAATTGCAAAAGTAATATATATTCCTATAATAAAAGACAAAATAATATCCCCCTTTTGCTTTCTCATCCCCAGCATTGTCATCTTGTTATCCTATTCCAATGATGTCTCTTTTACAACCATTGGCATCCATGCTCTGTGGCAACACAAAATTCCTTAATGACTTTTTAAATTACTTTGAAGAAATACACAAATAGTAGCTTTGGTAGAATATCTGATTTTGAGGGTACCTATAATCCTCACTGATCACTTTCTTATAAGTCACTAATTATGAAATACACTATTACATTTCATACTATATTATGATTATAGACTCATGATGTAGTAGGAACCATGGCATTATCTCCTACATACTAATTATGGAAAGTTTCCAACTATATTTGCATATGATAACCTGTTCTTCACATTGGACTAAGTGGTTCAATAAAAAGGAAATTTGATAATTTGGCAAGTATGTGCAATATCTGGTTCTATTAACCATTACTCTTATCACTCTAATCTCTTATTACTCTATTATGAGCCTCTCTGACCCTCAGTGTCTTTGTCTATTAATTTGTGTCAATGTGTTATTCATTAATCAAATTCATTAAGCAGCTCTTACGCACCAGACATTGTGCTAAGCACTGGGGCATATGAAAAAAGGCAAAAACACAGCCTCTTCCCTCAAGGAGGGCACAGTTTTATTGAGAGGAGAACCTGTATGTGTACATGCAATTAGTATAGAGAGTTGGTGTAAGGTAACTTTAAGAGAAAGGCACTAGCAAGGCAGTCACAGGAGCCATGGGAAAGGCTCCCTGTAGAAGAAGACATTTGGGGACAAAGGAAGGAAACCAGAGAAACTAAGCAAGGTAGGTAAAGAGGGAAAGCATTCCAGGGAAAGAGCATTTCTGACCAAAGGCATAGTCAGAAGATGGAATGCTGTGTGGAAAGAACAGCAAATAGTCCAAAGTAGCTTTCTTGTAGGGTGTGTGGAGGAGAAGAAAGGGTGAGAAGATAGGAAAAGTAGGAAGGGACTAGGTTATATTAAGGACTTCAAATGCCAAACCAAGAACTTTCTATTTGATCCTAGAAGTAACAGGGAGACACTGGAATTGTTCTGTGAGAGGGGAGGACAGGTGGGAGAGTGATATAGTCAGATCTGTGAGAGATGGTGAGGGCCTGTACTAGGGTATTGACTGTGTGATTGGAGAGGAGACCTACATGAGGGCTCTTGTGATGGCTGTAATGAAAAGGAATCTAGAAAATGATACGAGTATTATGAAGCCTGGGCAAGAAACGGAAGACTTTGGGTAGTCTATTCATCACTGTTGTTGTTCAGTAGTTTCAAGGATGCCTAATTCTTCATGACCTCATTTGGGATTTTCTTGGCAAAGAAACTGGAGTGATTTGCCATTCCCTTCTCTAGGTCATTTTACAGATGAGGAAACTGAGGGAAACAGGGTTAAGTGACTTGTCCAAGGTCATACAGCAAGCAAGTGTCTGAGGCCATATTTGAACTCAGGAAGAGGAGTCATTCAGATTCCAGGCCTGACATTCCTATCTGCTGAGTCACCTAGCTTCCAGGCAAAGTTAACAGATCCACCATAGTGAGGAGCAGATCAATGACCACTGTGTTTTCATCCCTCCCCAGATGAACTCCACTCATTTTCATGTGATTTTCTCTACCATGCCAGAGAAATCTCTTCACTCTGGAAGCTCATTGCACTCCTGGACTGCTTTTTACAATGAAAGTAGCCACCTTCTGTGGCCTCTCCCTCTCATGAGCTACTTCCTCTGGATCCTCCATGTAAAAGAGACTTTCTGGACCAACAATGTCTCCATTCATCTCCAGGCTGAAGTCTTCATTCTCCCTCTATGAACTTTATCATTGCCCACCCTGAGATTTCCCACTCCACACATCTTTGAGATAATATTTATGAATTGTTTTTTTTCCCATTAGAATATTAAGCTCTGTGAAGGCCAAGACTATCTTTATTTCTTCTTATTTTTGTATTCCCAATTGTTTGGGTTTAACAAAATAGTCAGAACTTAATAAATGTTTGTTGACTTGAGTCAAAGACAAGGTCTTCAAAAGAAAATGGCATGTTTGGTAAACAAATGTCTTTTAAAGAAGACAGTCTCTCAGAATAGAATTAGAATCTAACGAGCATAAGTTAAAGTATTGGAATGTTGCCCTCCTATTATGGAAGTGTCTCTATCAAGATCTGGTAAAAATATGTCTTCCTGGAGTCTTGTAAATTTAGTCAAAAGTGTCTTAAACAGAAAAGGAAAGGGGAGAAGGAGTGTTGATTGTGTATAAAACCACCACATACAGAATGTGGTTACAATATAAGAGGAAGGAAGGAAATAGTGACTCCCACAAATTCACAGTAGAAAAAATTTAAGAAAGCAACCTTTGAAAAGATTCATGGCTTCAGATATGTATGTAAAAATGTACAAGCTACACAAGCAGAGATAGGAACTAAACCAGTGATTTCATTGGCATAGGAAAAAGCCAGGAGAGGAAACTCCCTCTGAAAATGCAGGTCAGCACTTCTCTGCAATTTACAGTCTTAAGGAGTTATCTAGGGAATTGATTTGGAGGTTTAAGTGTACTTCAAGCTGAATTTGAGGCAGTTCTCAGTAGGATCAACTAAAAAGGCTAATGTGATCTTGCCCTTACATTAATAGAAGTATAGTTTCCAAGAACGAGGAGGTGAAAGTCCCACTGTACTCTCAACCAGTCAGATCACATTTGGAGAATTGTGTTAATTTATAGGTGTCACTGATACTTGGAGGAATAGGATCTTTTATTTTAAAAAGGATGTTAAGAAACTGTAAGTTTCCAAAAGAGAGAAGACAGGATGATGTAGAGACTTGAATATAGAGCCTGGTAAAGGGGAAAATTCAGGGGACATGATAGTTACATTCAAGTATCTGAAGGACTATCATGAGGGGAAAGGATTAGATTTGTTCTGTTTGTTCCAAGAGGGAAGAACCAATGGTTGGAAGATGCGAAGAAGCAAATGTGAGTTTGATATCAGAAAAAAAAAAACTTACTAACAATGAGAGCTATCCAAAAGTAGAATAGTCTGCCTTGAAAGGTGATAGATTTTCCCCTCATCACAGGTCTTCAAGTAGAGGATAAATGCACATTTGGGGGGTGTTCTTTAGCAAGTATTATTTTTCAGCTGTAATCATGGCTGGAGGCCATAATTAAATAATTTTATAAACATATATTATGGTGCCAGGTACTATGGTAAGCAATGGGCATATAAAAAAAAAAGACAGTCTCTGCCTTCAAAGAGATTACAATCTAATAGGGCCTGGGGGGAGGGGGTAAAACACACAAAAGGAAGCTGAAAATGGAGGATGGGGGAGGAAGGACATAATAAAAGTGGGGCATTGTGGAGGGTTCCAGAAAAGTCCAAAAGTAGTGTAGCTGGTGGGAAATGGGGAGAAAAACTGCAGTGACCTCTTTCTTTAAGTAGAGGCCATAGAGCCCATGGTTCTCTCTCCAGTCATAAGATCCAATCAGAGGGACAGCAGGGCCTGATGAGATATGATCATGTAACAAGTACCAGTCAGATTCAATCTTGCAGCATAAGGAGATTTCCAAATGATAAGTTTCCTAAGGAGAGTTCCAGTGTAGTCCAAAAGCAGTGTAGATGGTGGGAAATGGAGGAAATGAAACACGATGGCCATTGAGGGCCATTGAAAATTCTGTTATTCTATGATCTCCACAAAATAAAAAAAAAATTAAATGTGTTCATTTTCAATATACAACTTTATTTTAAAAAATGAAATAGGCTACCAGTGACACTGATCATTTCCATGAATTAGGGGAAAAAAGATAAATTAGCCTCTAATGTAAGTGTCTTAAATGAAGACCTGACAAAATCCATATAGTTTAAATTTTTTCCAAACTCTCTGATTCTGCATGCTTGTCTGAAATTATGGAACACAAGTCTGAGAAAAGCTGGGAGTAGAATTCACATTCTCTAAGAATTTAGTTTGCTTTTGATTCCTTAAAAAGATGTAGTCTCTCAACTCATTATTTCATGATTAGATATGTCCTGAATAATCTTAACTGACAAGTCAAATACAGAAGTTATATATATATATATATATATATATATATATATATATATATATATATATAATATGTATATATATATGTATGTATACATATATAAAACTCTAGAATAAAAATTTGAATATAGAAGTCTCAAAACTTAACTAGCGATGACAAATTTTTTTACAAGAAATCAGATAATACACAATAAATACAATAAGCTACAAGAATTCTCAAGAATTTGAGACTTCTTAATTAGCAAGGCATGGTTTTTGAGGGTTGAGCAACAACCCCTGCATTAAAATATGCATATATGTATATATGTATATGTATATATAATATCATACCCAAATATCCTCTTAGCCCACAAAACAAATTCATACTCAATTTCTAGATTTGTCCTGCCTTAACTCATATTCATGGCTTTTCTACCATCATCATTTCTCAAATGTGGAGAAAACTAAGATTATAGTAGAAAAGCACAGTGTTTCTTCCTTCTGATTAGTTAGGGATAGCCACAGAGCTATTTTCCAAGAGAAATTATCCATAAATGAGTTTTCGTGATTTTGAAAAAAGGTTCTTTTTGTAATGCCTTTAATATACAAGATAAGACATCAAATCATAATGAAATGTCTAAGCCACTATCTCAGATACATCTTCTGACTGCATTTTTCTGAGGGACACATTTCCTTTATTTTTTTAATCTCTTCATTTTTATCTGAATGGACTTCGCATCACTTAGAACTCTTGGGTTCTTAATTGTTCCACTGGCACAACTATAAGTAGAGAGCTGTCTGAATCTGACGAAATCATCATAGTGCCAAGATGCAATAAACTCAGATGGAGAAAGTACGTTTGTCAG
This sequence comes from Phalanger gymnotis, assembly GCA_028646595.1. NCBI lineage: Eukaryota > Metazoa > Chordata > Mammalia > Diprotodontia > Phalangeridae > Phalanger > Phalanger gymnotis. The sequence continues at coordinate 490,652,330 of CM053622.1, forward strand.
GAGAACAGAGGTCAAGCTGAACTAGCAAACTACAGACAGTCAAAAGCAATGGGAAATTCACTGTTTCTCCTAAACTCAGGGTTTCATCCACTTACAGCTAGACCTTAGATCTTTAGTTGTATGTGATTCTTTCATGTTGTAAATTACAAATTTTCAGGGTGTCTAATAGATTTTACCATATTCTTCAGAATATATAATGATAATGTAGAGTGCCTTTAAAAAAGTTTTATTGATACTTTTTGTTTTTTATAGCATAGATATTTCCACATATTTGCTATCTTGTCATAAGTACACCCTTATAACAAAATCAAACAAAATAAAATAAAAGCAAAAACATAAAGCAAAACTAACCCACATGGTAACCTTATTTGACAGCATGTACAGCATATTGTGCCTATGGGCATCACCTTCCCAACATTTCTACTGAAACTGGGAAGGTAGCCTTTATCAACATTTTTTTTGAAATTTGTTTCAACACCTATGAGTTCAGCTTTGTTTTAAGACAAAGGTATCAAATACAAGGCCTGTAGACCACCATTAGGCCCATAACATGCCTGATTGCATCCCAAACCAGATTAAAATGTAATTGGAAAACATTTAACAAAATAAATAAAAATACAATAGAACATAGATGATTTTAATGTGTGGGTTTTTTTTTTCTTTACATCACGATGTGTTCTATGGAAATCCTTATATATGGTTTTAAAATCCCTCCCCTCCCCCACTATATCAGTAAGGCAGAATTCATGACTTCAACGATAACTATGAATGTGCCTGAATGGTCCAGAATTGCAGGATATAAGGAATTCTCTAAGTAGAAGGCAGAGGAGTTAAAGCATTTATTGAAACTCAAAAGGAGCAGACCCATGGACCAGTGTCCCCAGTTCAACATACTGGCAAGAACTTTCCAAGACCAGTATGCCTATCTCACAATAGTGACCAGGAGGCCACAGAAAAACATTATGGCAGCAAGCCAAGCCATACTGGTGCACAATATATATATATATATACTTGTGTTTGTAGATATATAGATACATATAGATACATAGATATATAGATACATAGATGTATAGATATGTATATTAACAAGGTAATCACAAAATTGCTCTATTTATATCCTTTTGCACCTCCAATTTGTTTCCAGTTTGGGGAAGAATCTTGCTTTTCTATTCTTTTGTTACCACACAAAGTTCTGTTATGAATGCTTTGTTATAACTGAGACCTTTCTTTCTGTGTTTGACGTGTTTGGGGGTCTATGCCCTATAGGTCTTTCCTCAGGATCATAAGCTTAGAACTAAAAGGAAAATTAAATGCTGTCAAGCATCTCATTTTGCAAATAAGAAAACTGAAATCTCTGGTGTTAAATGACCTGATGCATGCCATACAAGGAGGAAATGGCAAAGCTGAGATTTTAGCTTAGGTCCTTTGACTAAAAATCAATGTCCTTTGCTTAATGGTAACTATAAATGGGGCTCCATAGGGATTAGACCTACCCACAAGAAAACGCTTGTAAGGAACAACCTATGACTGTCTCATGGCTAGCTAACAGCCTACTTTTGTCTTCTCTGTGTACCTAGGCTCCATGATGAAATGCTGGACCCTCTGGATTCTCCAAGAATTTGTGGGGTCAAAAATAGGAACACTTCAGTTTCAATCCAAAAATAAAGATTCAGACTGTGCTTGAGGGTGGGGTTTTCCTCGAGTCTCTTCCTTTGAAATGATCCACCACCTGTGTGACTCAGAAAGCTCAGATCAGCAAGAGAGGAACTGGGTATCCCAAGAAATTCACTAGAGTAAGACTAAAGCAAAGTCTGCAAAGTTTTGTTTTGTGATAACTCCAGATATCCTGAGCTTTTCCCAAGCCTCACTTAAAACTGGAGGGAGACTACAGGTTACTAGATTTCACAATAACTTGGTTGCCCACATTTGAGTAAGATAGTATGAAATGTTGTCAGAACTCATTGCATTTGGGGAGGGGTCATGACAGAGAGAGATACAAGAACATCAAACACCTCCTCAACAGAAAATTAATAAGCGATTTCCTCCAACCATTGAAGGACTTGGAAGCATTATAGAACAAAAAACAAGGATGCTGGAGTGTCTGCAATATATTCCTTTTCCTCTAGATCAGCATTTTGGCTTCTGTAGAAACCTTTTATGCAACATACAACTCCCTTTCACCCTAGAAGGGTTAAAGTCTGAACAGGTGATCTGACTTTTCAGAGCCTCTTAATCTCCTTATCTATATTTCCTTTCTTAATGAGCAGATAAACCTTTTTTTTTTCTTTCTCTCTCCTCCTCTCTGGACAAGATTTAAGTCATCCTTTCCATGAACTCTTATGCCCATACATACCAGTCTGAACCGCAGCCTGACTCATACTATTACCAGAGACATTCATGCATTCACCATGTGGCTTGTGGATAAATTTGTATATTGTAATCTTTTTGTGAGTTGAAGGAGAGTCCTGGTTGCCAAGTGATACCCCTATGCTTTTAACAAGTGATTAAACTTACCATTGAACAAAATCATGAAAGATGACATCCTTGGAAACCTTTCTTCCCCCTGCCTCCCAAGGTAAGAAACTTGTAGGATTATAAAATTTAGAGAGTAAAGAATCTTACAGAAATAGTCCAGTGTCCTCATTCTGCCTAATGTCTTGCCATTATAAGAAATTCCTTGAAGTACTTAATGGAGATCATCTGATTCTGCCTTAAAGAACTCCTACCTTCTCTATATTTATAAACTTCCTTGCAAGCTTCTTCCAATATGAACTTTGCACCAAGTAAAAATGCATGCATCTTAATTATTTACCTTTGACAGATTTTGGCTACAACAAACAAAAACCTTGTAAGGTTTTTTGGAAATATTGGCCTGCTATTATTTCACCAAATGTTGCCTCTTCTAAAGCATCTATGGGTAATCAGATCCTAGTGGCAAAAATGCATCATAAAGATAAGATAAAATAAAATTATTACACAGCAAATTCTGACTTTAGGAGCTTGATGTTCAAGTATAAATAAGTCATCACAATGTTTACTTCTATTTAGGGGAAGCACACCAGTAGATGGAATAGGAGGATGGAAAGCTTCTTGAAGAAAGTAATATTTGCACTGAGTCTTAAAGGAAGACATTGATTTTGGGAGGAGAATGCGAACTTGGAAAGCTTTCCAGGAACAGAGGCTAGCCAGTTCAATGGCACAGAGAGAGCAGATGTGTTGGGATTACTGTGTGTGCAGAATCTCAACCAGGCCAATATGGTTTCATCATAGAAGGTGTGGAGTAGAATAACGTGTTAGAACACTAGAGTGATGGGAAGGGGCCAAGTATAAATAGCATTCCCTGCCAAACAGAGATGTTAGCTACAGGAGTTTGTTAAGTGGGTAAACTGTTAGATCTACACTTTAGGAAAATTACTTTGGCAGCTGTGTATAGTAGAGATTAAAGAGATGAGATACTTAAGACAGATATACACGTTAGAAAGTTGTTAAAGTAATGCAGGCTAGAGGAGATGAGAATGCAAGCTAGGGTGAGCACTAAGAGACTGGAGAGAAGAAGACCATTTGAAACATATTATGGGGATAGAAACAAGAAGACTTGGTAACTGACTGGATATGAGAGGTGTCTTAAAGGTATTAGTGCACTTTTCAGCTACTAAGGCTTAAAAGTGCACTGAGACTTTTGGGATACCAAAGTGTATAGGGTAAGTGAGAATTCAAAGTAAAGATTGAGGCTGAGGTTTTGAACCTAGGTGATCAGGAGGATAGTGACACTGGCAGTAGGGAAGTTTGGAATAGAAATGGGTTTGGTGGGATATATATATATATATACACATACATACATATATATGTAGATAAAGCTTTTGCGATATATTATGTATTATTAATATATCGCTTATCACATATGTGTGAAATACTTTTCTTCCTTCAAGACAAAGCACAAGAATGACCTTCTTCATGAAATATTTCCTGATACCTCCAACTGTTAGTGTCTTGAGTCCCACGCTTATTTGTCCTTAACTATTTTGCATTTATGCTCTTTATAGTTTTTGATATACACTTATATAAGTACTTGTTAACTTCTCATAAGCTTATGAAGAATAAGGAAAGTTACAATCTTTGTAATTCTGTTACCAGCACTTAGCACAGTGTCTGACACATAGTAAATATTAAATGCATATTGTTTGATTGATTGAAAGAGAAGAGAGTTGAACCCATTGGAGTTAGTGAGAAATAATGTAGAAGTGAAAAAGATATCAGCAACTATAATAGATCCTTGGGAATACCCGTATTAAATTACCATGATGTGAATGAAGAACTGGCAAAGGAGACTAAACATTAGTCAGACAGGTAGAAGGAGAAATAAAGAGGAGTCAATGTTATGAAAACCCATAGAGGAGAATTAATCAAAGAAAATATGATTAACAGTATTTAATGCTGAGAAAAAAATAAATTAATAAAATGAAAACTCTATTTGACTTGGCCATTGGGATCATTAATAACTGTGAAGAAAGCAGTTTTAATTGAATAGTGAAATCAGAAATGAGTTCAGAGAGAGTTAGAAGACCATGAAAGGAGAGAAAATGAAGGCAACAAGTGTTTATGGCTTCTCCCAAAGGTTTTATCTTAGAATAGGAAGGGAGGTAGAGGGTAAAAGTTTGGAGAAAAATAGTTTGGGGATCTAGTGAGAGTTTTATTAAAGTTGGGTGAGGCATGGGCATTTTATTTTATTTTATTTT
>CM053622.1:490657565-490676715 GCA_028646595.1 Phalanger gymnotis
CTCCCACCAGGTGTGCCTGGGGCCAGAAGCAACTGCAGCCTAGTTTTAAAGCTGCCCCACCTCCGCTGCCCCAGGGGCAAGTGGCCGAACTGCAAACTCAGTCACACAGCTTTTCCCACTAACCTTCTCTGATGTCTTTGCTCTTTGTGGGTTGAGAGGTCTGGTACATGCCACAGCTCAGTATTTCAGGATGCCAGGGCACTTTCCGCTCGTCTCCTGGTCTGGTAGGTCCGCGTCTGGTCTGTTTGTGCCGTGCGGGCTGGGCTCAGCTCCGCTCCCCTCGGCTGGGGGCTAGGAGGTCCATGTGGGACAGACTTTACCCAGAGACCATCCAGGCTGTCCTGGGCTGTGGCCCTGCTTCCCTCTGCCACTTTGTGGGTTCTGCAGCTCTAGAATTGGTTCAGAACCATTGTTTTATATGTTTTTGGAGGGACTTGGTGGGGAGCTCATGCCAGTCACTGCTTCCCAGCTGACATCTTGGCTCCACCCCCCCGAGGCATGGTCATTTTAAAAAGCAGTTAGAAAAGAACCAGCAAAGAGGGAGAGAATGAAGATGAAAAACAGAATAAAGAAAATGAGAGGAAATCTACTGGAGAAGATGGAAGGACAAAGGATCAAGGTTGCATATCTTCATTATAAACTTCAATAAAGGAGACTATGGAAGGAATTATATCAGAGGTGTATAAGATAGGGAAATGAGAAGATTGGGAAGCTTTGGATGAATGACCTCATTTTTTGGTGAAATATGAAGTGAGATTCTCAGCAGAAAGTGTGGAAGGAGGGAATGTGGTGAGAGGTTTGAAGAGAGAGGAGCAGCTTGGAAAAGATACTGTGGAGAATGGGATAAAAAATTGAATAGGAAGGACTAGAAAAATTGCTTTGCTCCTTTGAACATCCAAATGAGATTACATGCTGCAAATTTTGTAGTGGACTAAGACAACATGTTTTGGTATTTCCTGTTGCATGTGAATAGGGATGGAGGAAGCAGATTAGTAGGAGACTTCAAGGTTGGGAACTGAATGTGATTGGTGATAAGACAAAGTGGGAGAGATTTTGAGAGTATATGATAGTGTAGAACTGAAGTGGTTCAAAAATGGGCAGCAAAAATGAGAGAAGAATAGAGCAAGAGTAGGAGTAACAGCTGGGGAAAGTGTTGATTGGAGGTCATGGTGAGAAAAAAGAATTGGGTCAGGGATTAGTAGGCATAGGGAAAGATGTAATGAAAAATGATTATAAGAAATAGGAATATCACAGATTATGAACATGGAAGTGGAACACTTGTGAATGATGGAAAGATGATGGTTATGACCATCCCTACATGTAAACTTAGGAGTAAAAAAGTAGGCCATAGGAGATAAGTTGGAATAAGATATTTACTGGAATAAGATATTTAATGGAATATATGTAACATTATGTATGTAGATATGTATGCACATACACAAATAATATACACACATACCCTATAGAATATGTGTAATATATATACTTATATATGAGAGATAAATATTTTCTCTCTGCATATATATAGGTAAATATATATGTATATATATATACAGATATAGAGATATAGATAGCTATATTGTATATACAATTAGGCACATTATGTATATATATAGTATTTGATGAAATACATGAAAACATACATGTATATGTATGTATTCCATTAAATACCTAATTCTATCAAAAATCTTAACTTCTCAATTCCTCAATCTATTCAGCCCCCTTGATCTATTCCTTTGTTTACACAAAGCAATGGTCTTACCTTTCATCTTGCCATCACTTGCAAATGTTCTACTTCTATGTCCATGACCTATCAAATTCCTATTATATTTGGGATTATGTATGCATATATATACACATATGTATTTATATACATGTATATATACATGCATACACATGTATGTATGTATGTATCTATGTGCATATGTATTTGGAATGTGGGGCACTAGAGGGAGGGGAAGTATAATAACATTGGAGAATTAATCCAGATAGAGTTGGAATGACTAAGTAGAGATCTACTGAGGAAGATAAGCTATCAGAAGGCCTAATATCACCCCTTCTTCTTGTGGATGCCTTGTTCTTGTGTACTATGGGACCTCAGAATGCCCCCTTCACAGTATACAAAAGTAGGAGCACAGATGTCCTAGGGAATTTGGTAACAAGTCAAGAGGCAATGAAAATCTTCCTTATGATGTGCCAACATCTTTCAATATACAGCATTGCTAAGAGATGGGTGAGAATCAATTATACATCACAAGTTTTTGAGTTTAAAAGAATTCTATTTATCTTGTCTTCCAAACCTTTTGTACTTAAAAATGAAGAAAGTGGTCGTCAGAGAGGTGAAGTTATATGTTCAATGTCATATTGTTAGTTAGTGACAATGCCAGGATTCCTACTTAGCACTTAATCCTTTGACTTTAAATTCCCCATTCTTTTCACCACACCATAGATATCTCTCCATTGGTCACAGATATTCCACCAGAGTACACGAAAGCATTTCATGAAATCAGTGGAGTCAGGGAAAGGTCTTTCAGGGAGTTGTAATTTAAATGTGTGCACTTGATTTTTAAAAAAGAAACCAAAATTCTTTAATTCTTTAACAGTTCTTTACTATGCTGTACCATTGTGCCCTCCAGTGGAAAAATTAAAGTTTGTTAAAACATCTAGTTTTATAAATTATGCAGCCCTATAATAAACAGGCAAAGTTCTCAGAATTTATGTTCAATTAAAAAAAAACATTTTATACCTTCATTTTATGGATGGGACAAACTAGTAATAATAAAATTGTAAGTTTATTCTTTGGTTAGGAAGAGATAATACAAGACAATAGGGAAAAGATTGCAAAGTTTAAAATAGTATAGTGACTTATTTTGAGAATTATTGATCTAATTGAGGATTAATAGTACAGAAAGATTTTTGTTCATATGCATAAAAAGCAAGCATTCAATAATTATCTGGAAAGGAACACAGAAAGATCATCTTTTCTACCTCCTCGTTTTACAGAAGAGAAAATTGGAGCTTTAAAAGTATCATTATAGTCTGAGAGCTAGAAAAGAACCTCAGAAACCATCTAGTCCAACCTCTTAATTTTAGAAATGAGGAAAGAGACCCAGGAAGATTTAATGACTCTTGAAAAATTATGCAGGCAGTAAATGTCACAGGCAGTAGATGAATCCAGGTCTTCTGACTAGAGTTGTTGCTCATTTGACTACACCCCACCGCTTCTTCCCATATTACTTTGCCCAAGATAACACAGCCTTGGCAGGGATGAGACTAAATGTCTGTAATGACATTTTAGATTCCAAGATCTTTCCCACCCATTAATAGGCTATGTGACCTGCTTAAATCACAGGAAGCATAACTCATATGTGTTAGGAGGAGCTTCCTGACAGAAAAAGGAAAGTGTGTCACAGGAAATGCTGAGAGAGCAGTTAGAGCTGAGGGAGAGAACAGACACAGGCAAGCTAGCTGTGCTGTGAGTTTGTTGGTTCCAAGACCCCAGCAGGGGGCGGTGAATGGCTTTGGAATGGAATGGTTCTCTACTGTGATGTTGTGTATTGAATTCTTTGCTGTTGTAATGGATTGGGCTTATTGGTTTTGGGATCTGGTTCTTTGGTGTCTGAACAAATGGTTTACTTCTTCTACCTTCTATATGGAGAGTATCTTATATTTTGCTATACAGAACCACATAGGCATTTTGAAAATGATTGTCTATGTTGTGATTATTGCCTTCCTAATACAAGGCCAAACCCAGATCTATGTTTTTTTCTACTAAATCACAGTGCTGCTCAACAACTAAATACTAGATTCAAGAGTGTATGCCCTATTCCTATGTCCTAGTCCTGCTTCTGCCATTTACTTATTGTGTGTCCTTGAAGAAATCTTTTTGCCTGTCTAGATTCTCATTTCTTCTTCTTTTAGAAAATGAGGTTGGTGGTGGTTCCTTCTGCTTTTAACACAATTATATTGAAGAAGAAATAAAACACTCATGACTAACTAAAGTTGATTTTGACAACCTTAAAGAATAATAAGAAGAAACAATTCAGTCTGCACCCTTCATTCCTTCTAGTTCTCAGTAGACATCAAAAGCTCTTTCCCTCTCTCACCTGTCTGAAAGTCCCTTTGTCTATAGTAAAGTATATACATGAATTGAAAATAACCCCAGAGGGGCAGCTAGGTGATGTAGTGAGTAGAGCACTGGCACTGGAATCAGGAGAACCCGAGTTCAAATCTGACCTCAGACATTTGACACACTTACTAGCTGTGTGACCTTGGGCAAGTCACTTAACCCCAATTGCCCTGCTTTCCCCCCTCCAAAAAAATAAAGAAACCAAAAAAAAAAAAGAAAACGGCCCCAGAAGTGGATATTTATGCTACCCACATTAATATCAATGTAACTGCTCATCTCTCTCTTCATGGAATATGTAATTGTATCAAAGTACCTTTTAGCATCCCGATTTGTTAGCAACATCATCTCCTAACATTGCTTTGGAATGGTTGTATTTTTCTAAGACCAGTTTTGCACTGTATATGTTAGATACTTTTTTGAGGGAGGTGGCCACTTTCAGTCATTTGGAAGGGGACTTGGAGCTGGTATTGATTTTCTTTGATTCCTTTAAATATTTTGTATTTATATCTTGCTTATTGGTTGACTCTCTTATTTGTCTTTACTCTCATCTGTCTTAAAACTTTCTACAGTTCTATATAGATGAGTATTTGGTAGAGGACACACACACACATACACACACACAAAACAACTAGAAATTCTTGCTTCTTTTAAATTCATCACATTTTTGAGAAAGCAAAATATAAAGTCTAATAGCCATTTACTAGTGGGATCCAAAAGTGTCAGTGAGTGAACAGAAAGTCACACAATCATGAGATCATTTATTTCAATCTAGAACTCACTAATTTTATAAATATAGAAATAGAGGCTCAACGAGGTTAAAACACATGACCAAGCCCATACATGTAGATAGTGGCAGCCCTAAAATGGGAACCCAGTAGGTCTCTAAATCCAAATTGGTCCTATTGACTTAGTTGTAACTTTACTACAAGGCTAATCATTAGTCATTAAAAAACAGAAAGAAGGAGTTTTTTAATGGGAAGCATCTTATTATATTTTTAGATATAATTACACAGCAAAATTTCCAACTTCCTTATCACACAGACAGAATGGGAAAACACCACAGCATGGCCTCAGCCATACATGATCCTTGTTATACAAAGTAAGTTGCTCTGGAACAGGTGTGAGTGTCTTTTGATGCTTCTTCACTGCTCTTTCTACTGTCTTAATCACTACATCATAGAAAGGTTCATTGTCTGGGGAAAGGGGCTTAGATTCAGAGGGATCCCTTGAGAGTTCAAACAACAAAGGTGGATCATGATGTGTGACATTTTCTCCTACACATGGGCAAAATAATATATCAAAGCAACCTATTGCTCCTTTGGGTTGGAAAACTGGAGTCACATAATGGACTTTCCAAACAGCGTCACCTAAAGGTCAAGCAGAAAAAAACACACATATATTCTCTTAGAGAAACCAAGTCATATATAAAACTTTCCCCATTTTCCCAGGTATGACACTGCTAGTCCGTTGTCTATATTACAGCAACTTTTTCACATTTTTCCTTTCCAAAAATTGAGAAAATAATTTTCTCCTTACTCTTAAGAAGTCATGTTATCATTTCCTTCTTTGTGGTAAAAAACTTTGGTACAAAATTATTAATCTTTTTTCTTCTCATTTTCTTCTAAAATAGCATTGATTTGATCCATTCCTCAAAACAAATATTATTTTAAAATATTCCCTGCATCTTGGACTAATTATACTGACATTCAGGAAGGTGCAAAGTTTAGAAAGAAGCTATCATACATCGTATTGTTGTATTGTATCAGGTAATATTGTACAGTGTTTAGACTGGTCAGGACTTTAGAGGTAAACCAATCCAATCCCTTTGTTTTTCTAAAGAAGAAAATAAATTTTAAAAACTGGCCCAAAGAGAATGAGCAACATACTCAAGGTCACATCCAGGACTGGAGTAGAATTCTGATACTACTTTAGCCCATTTCCCACTACATGCATATTTTATACTCACTGTTCCTGGGCTGCCACCGTGCAGCATGTAAAAATGGGCCACAGTAGTGGTACAAGAATTCATGCTCTGACTTTTGAACTTCTCCTTTCAATAAGGGCATTAGATCTCGTCCATCAATCACTCTGAGGTAATAAAAAGAACCAGTTTCACAATCTTGGGAATATCAAAGTGTTACAAAGAAGATAATTCCATTACTCAATAAGACTACAAGCTATTGGAGAAGGCACAAGAAACTCAGACATTAAAAACACCAACGATAGAAACATCCAAATAAGTATGTGAGCTTTAAAGACAAATACTCGGTAATATCTACTACAGCAAAGAAAATTAACCCATGGATTAATTAAAATTCTATTTATATTGTTTCAAGTGAGACCTTCTGCTTTAATTAACTTAGTGGTTATTGGTAAATCCCAATGTATTCAATTTCCTACAAAAGTCATTAAATTTCACAATTTATACTCCACAAGCAAAACTTTCATACATTCCAATGCCTGTGATGGAAATAGCAAAGAATGTTAACCTAACAAGTGATTATTTCTTATTCAATTATCATTTATATAGTGCCCACTATTTGATGCTTGTCATGGGGGTAATCCTTGTAAAATCAAAATATTCATGATTACATAAAGGTCAGTATTTGTTCCAATCAACATACATAGCAAACCCTACATAAACATTATAATAGCCTATGTATTCATACTACACCTCTGCACCAAAATAATACCACCTGGCAAGCAACTTTCTGGTGATGAGCCAATCTTTTCCATATTTATCTAAGTATGACCTTTGAGCCACAGGCATCACTAACTCTTTACTCAAAGTGAAGCAATCTTCTAGTGCTTATGATCTAAAACAATAGCATTCAAGAACCCTGGGTAGTCTCTGAGTCAAATGTTCATCAAAGTATGACTTCAGAAGAGGAGTATACGTGATACAAAGACAAATAAAGCATGGCCTTTGCCTGGCTTTATAATTCAGCATGGGAGTTAAAACTGGTAAATACAATACATACAAACAGATACAGTACAAACCAGAATGAGATTAAGTACACAGAGAAAGAAGTACAAGAGACAAAACTATGAGTCTTTCCTCCCTGAACCCCTAATATAAGCATATACAGAAACCTAATTTATTAATTTGAGAATTGTTCTTCTCTGTTACACATTAGCCACACTGAGTCGTTAAGCCATTATATATGTGCTACTATCCAGAATGATAAAGGAAGAGTCACGCATAGAACATAAAAAACAGGCCCTTGAAGATTGGAGTTGGTGCCACTATAGTTTTAAGGTTTGTAGCCTTACTCCCAAAGTCAATATTCTTTCCTCTGAATTCACCTCTTTCAGAGGAGAGTATAAGGCAATATGTAACTAGTAGGATCTTTGCATATTTGTAGCAACATTATTATTTAAAGCAGCATCTATGAAGGTTGCAAAAGGAGCAATTTCACAGCCATGACCCATGTTTGATTGATTTTTTTTCCAATTTGGATTCAATTGTGTTCCCTTATACATTATTTCTACTAGGACCTAAACATAGCAGAAGAAAAGCAGGATTTTATTTGGAATACTTAAGGTTTCTGAACAATAAAATAAGCTTTGATCCCAAACGTAGCCTTCAGAAATTGCAGAATGTTAATTGCAAACTGAGTTTATTGATCATGTAAGCATTTATAGAAAAATAACCTTTCCCATATTTCTTGCCTTCTCAATGGGTGGGGGAGGGGTGAAGGAAGAGAGAGCATTTGGAATTGAGCTAGATTTTTTAAAAAGGAAAGAAAGAAAAAAATACCCTTAAGATCCATTTTTGAACACCATAAGGTGGAAAATCTTATATTTCTCAAAAGCTTTGAGATGTCAGAGATTTTATCCAAGATAGATACAGTGATATTATTATAAAACTTAAATCATTCCTCTGCACACTATAAAACCTTGGAAATTCCCTTGGAAAAGAAATTTTTATTTCAAATGCACTTTGACGTTTGAAAAAAATCTAAAAAACTCAAATATTCTGTTTCTTGAAACTAATGCTGAAATAGAGAAGAAAGTAATATTTTTAATAAAAGTTCTAAAAATTTAGTAAGCATTTTAAAGAACAAAAAAAAAACACAACAACAACCTAGTTATTTACTCCAATTTGCCCTAGCTCAGACAATGAGGCTATTTTCCTCTAATGCACTCACATCAGACTCCCCTATTCCGTTAAAGTAATTTCTACTTGGCACAGTTTATTTTAAAATCAATGGATTCTATAAATAGAAAGAATACATATTTGTAATTTTTTGTGGGATAATGCAATTTACTATAATAAAGATTTTTTTTAAATACTGAATCTTAGTTGCTAGAACAATGGACCTACTTAGTGGATAGAGAATTCTATTTTTTTTTTATTAAAAGAAGTAGCAATTATTTATTAAATCAATTATAATTTAATGTAATATGATAGATGCAACATATTGAATGAAGGAATGAAGATGATTCTATTAACAAAAACACAACCAATTTAATTTTTCCCTAGCAATATAACTTCCTAGATATGAGTAAAAAAAAAAAAGTTTTAAAAAACTCCTACATTTGCCTTTACCTGGGTTCTATTTACAAGACATATTCAGATGTTGATAAATAAGTTTTTTGTTTGGACTTAAAAGTATCATAAGACAGTTCCTGATGTGACATAGAGCACCAGCTTCAGTGAACTGGAAGAACCACCAATTGTTGGTCATTAATACCACCCCTTTCTTGTTTCATGATGACTTTGAATTTTGAACATTGGAGACTGTAAGCATATCTACCCATATAGAACAGTTAGTCTCATCTTCTATGTTCATCTGTCCTATACTTTTTCATCTTCATAACTATTCACGAAAGCATGATTACTGAAACAAGATCTATTTCTGCAAAGCTGATCTGCATTGGTGGAATCAGCTATATCTTGTTTGTCTATGCAATCAAAAGATACAACCATATGAAAAAGGAAAACTATTTAGCAAGGAAAGCCTTGAGAAGAAAACTGAACTTTTAAAATTTTATTTTTTTATGAGAAAGTAAGGATGATGAATATTTGTTTTCGATATTACTATTTTCTTACCTATCTTGAGGTAAAGTTGCTCCTACTACTGAAGCTAAAGTTGGGTAAATGTCCATCAAACTTGTAGGTTCCCCAATAACTTTTCCAGCTGGCAACATTCCTGGCCACCTAACAATCCCTGGGACTCGGATTCCACCTTCCCAGCCTGCCATTGCTTTTCCACCTATATGTTAAGAAAAACATACAACCATTTCTACCTAAAATATTCTTTAGCAGTGAAAATGTTTATAAAGTTTAAGTAGCACTAAGACTTTTGGGACATTCTGTGGACATACATACATACATACATATATACATACGTGTAGACGTGTGTGTATCTCTAAATCAGTCAGTCAACAAGTGTTTTTTAAGTACTTACTACGTGTCTAGCCTTGGACTAAATAAGGCAAAAGCAGTCCATGTTTTCAAGAAGCTCACATTCCAGTCAGGGAGCTGAATGAACAATTTTGTACAAACAAGATAGATACAGATTAGATGGGAAGTGACATCAGAGAGAAGTCACTAGCAGTGAGGAAGGAGAAGAAAAGGCCTCTTGTAGAAGGTGAGATTTGAGTCTTAAAGGAAGCCATTTGGTGAAGGTAAGGAGGGAGAACATTCCAGGCGAAGGGTATACACAGAGAAAAGGAATGGAGTAAACTGATGAAAAATCTTGGGCAAGGAATAGCAAGAATAGTGTTGCAAAATCAAATTGTATTTGAAGGTAAGTAAAGCGTAAGAAGACTGGAAAGGTAGGAAGAGGATAGGTCACGAAGGTCTTTAGAAACCAAGAGATTTCATATTTGGTCATATTAGGGAGTTTATTTGGGGCAAGGGGTTGTGACATGATCAGAACTGTACTTAAGGAAGGAAATTCATTTTCTTTCATAGATGGAGATATATGAAACTGTTGATCACCTAGTTCTGGTATTAGTCAAGCATGAGTTTTGAGTTTTTCTGTTAGTAGGGGAGAGGTCTGTTAGAAAACAAGCAACATATATTTACCAAACACCTGCTTAATAAAAGTAAAGATTAGACACTGCTTGAATACAAAAACAAAAATAAAAACAAAAAAGCAACATTTTTATGCAGGCATCCTTGTAATCAGAAGCATGCATTTGTAAGTCAAAGTTAGGTAAAATGTAGAATAACAAAAAAGCTTTGTGTTGTACAAATCTGAATCCGCCAAAGGAAGAAAAAACTTACAGTGTTCCAACCAAGATGTTGAAGGGAATGAGTGTCTCATATTGAAATGTAGAACAGTTCATCTCAGCAGTCTCTTTCAGTCACCATGACAACCACATTTCCATTATTATCTCAACTATTATCACATATTTATATATCAGGTCCTAATGTTTCTCCTGTCCCCCAATCCCATATCACCAATTGGTTATTTAATGATTAGCAGAGAATTCAACACATCTAGTAGATGTGTTGATAGAGATTGATAGATAATAGATAATTATATGTGTTCCAGTAGTCAATATTTCCCCTCTAAACCCCATTCACTCTTCTGAACTTCTTTAATATCACTGAGGGCCCCACCATCCTTCTGGGCACACAAGTGTGAAGTCTCAGTGTCATCCTTGACTTTTGATATTCAATTGCTCCATATGTTAGTTCTTGCTTACAAAGTCTTTCTCACCTTTTCCTTCCTCTCCAATCACACAGCTAACACCCTATTTGTGCCCTACATCCCATCTCATTTGCACTATTGCTGCAGCCTCTTACATATTCTCCTTTGCCTCAAACCTCTCTCCACTCCAATCCATATTCCACAGTGCTATCAATTTAATTTTGTAAAGTGGAGGTCTGCTCCATAAACTCCAGAGGCTTCTTGTTGTCTGGAGGATCAAATGGAAACCTCTCATTTTCACATGTGATGCTTTTCATGACCTGACTTCTTCCTACCTTTTCCGTCTTCTGCTACATTACCACCCTCCCTTAACTCTGTTATTCATCCATATGGAACTCTTTGCTGTTTTGTATACACAGCACTCCATTTCTTGTTTGTGTGCCTTCACATTGGCTGTCCCCCACATGTAGAGAATATTCCCTCCTCACTTTAATCTCTTGAAATTCTTGGTTTTCTTCAAGCCTCAGATCAAGTTCCACTTCTACATGATGAGGTGAGGCAGACAGGAGTGCTTGAGGCAGATGGAGCAAGCATAAGGTACAGGATATGACCAGCCAGAAAAGTGATCAAAAAAGACTAGCATTGAAGCCCCCAACTGTAGACTTATCTGTGTGCTTTCACAAAGCACCGCCAATTAACCTGCCATTCCAGAACAACTCTTCCCCTCTTTCTTATTCTCTTTGTTCATCTATATGGACTATGTGACATCCTGAACCAGTCCTCCCTTCCCCCTTTCCTATTCTCCTGGATTATCTGTATGAGAAATGCACCTCCAGACCTCCTGTTCCCCTTCCTCCTATTCCATAAAATTATATTTAAACCATACCTTTAACCTGACCAATTGCTCTGCATGCCTTAGGGGAGCAGGACCTGCCACCTATGCTCTGTTTCTCCCATGTGGAAACAGGGCCCTCTTGGGTGCATCTCCCTAATAAATGCCTTTCTTTAATTTGGAGACTATCCGAGTGAATTCCTTCTGACACTAGGACTCATCCATTTATTCCCCATCATTTCTAATGATTCCTCCTCATTTCTTTATCCCTGTCTTCCTTTTTACTAAGTGCCCTCTCTCCTATTACCATTTGGTATTCATTTTGTATATATTGAGCATGTACTTATATGTGTTCCTGCTGTTTCTCCCATTAGAATGTAAGTTTTTTTGAAAGCAGGTACTTTTTCACTTTTGTATTCATATTCCCAGTGCTTAGCACAGTTCTTGGCACATCATAATCTCTTATAACATGCTTACAGACTGGTTAAGTTTGATTCAATAATTCCTTATATTCAATTTAATGACGTACAGTTTGGTGCTGGATGCTGGAGTCACTGAAAAAGTGAATAAGACTTGGTCCCTGACTTCCAGGCACTTAAAATATCCCTCCTTCCTTGAAACTCTCAAGTTATTCTGACGTCTCCAAGTATTTAATTTTTTAATGTATTCTAACCCTGTATATTTTATTCCTGTGCATTCCCCATTAGATTGAAAACTGCTTGAGATCAAAGAATGTGTCTTTTTTTTTTTTTTGGTCTTTGTATCTCCTCAGATCTTGACAGAGTGCCTTCCTTATACATAGTAGAATCTTAATAAATCTTTGTTTAACTAAATAAACTTGTAAGAGGATGACACAACTACTCAAATAAATGTAATGCAAGGCACAATATAATAAAAGCTATAGATTAGTAAAAAAAAATTGAATAGGCTTCAAAGGATAGATCACATCCTATGAAGAACAATCAGGACTCAATGAAAGAAGTAGCATTTGAGTTAGGCTTTGAGAGGTGAATAAGGCTTTGAAAGGCAGATGGGATAGAGGGAATATTATGTAAACATGAAGAGATAGGAAATGCCTCAAGGCCTATTAAAACAAGTGATAATCCAGTGTAGCTCAAACATAGTATGGGGAAACTGTAAGGAATGGAAGGGTCAGGTTAGGTTGAAGATAGAACGTGGGGAGGTTTGAATGCCAAGAAATGAATTTGGATTTAAATTGGCAGTCAGCTAATTAAAGGTTTTTGAGCTGGGGATTCATATCATCAGAAAAGTGCTTAGGATAATTAGGCTTTCAGTATGATGTTCAAAGGATTGAAAAAGGGAGATACCAGTGATGGGGACATTGACTAGCCATTGCAATAGAGCCATGTAAGAAAAAAATGAGGCCACCGTTGGTAGTGGGATTTGAAAAGAGGCTTTATCCCTGAGGGTACCTGAGCTTTAAGGTGGATTTTTGTTATTCCTTCTTATGGCTTAATTCCCAGGATCCATAGACATAACAATCTCTTGTTCCAAGGTATTAGACATGAGTTCTTAAGATCATGGTTCAAAACATCTCCACCATGCTTATGAATCCTGATATAATGATAAATAATCTAAACATGTGTGCTTAAATTGTAAATATCCACTGCAATTGCACAGTGAGATATAACTGTGAGGTAATATAAACTTGTGAGGCTATTGCTGGCAAAATTCCTTCTTTGTCTGTTGCCCCGTAAAGCAGGTGGGCACTAGTCAGTGAGTAGGGAACCCTTAGAGTTGAATGCATAGACTGCAATGCTGTATATGCCTTGACAGGCTCCCATGAGGCTTGAGTGGATTTAGGGGAGTGCACAAGCTGTGCCTGTCTCAATTGACTCCATCGAGACATGGGGTAGTTGCCACAATTCTTGTCAGCCCCTGCAATAAGGGTGATTAGGGAATGCTGTGGGAGTTGGTGTTCCCATTATCAGCAAACCTTCTTGTCAGAAAACTAGACTAGAATAAAGTAAGATTATTAATGCCTCCAAAGCTGTCTTCCTGTCTTTCCTGTCTGACCAGATCAAGAGTGAACCTGTGCTAGCAGCCCTCCCGTGTGCTAGTGTCTCCACCTTTCTTACATCCCCACAATAATGCAAGTATAACCAAATAAAAAGACATGTCCCCACTAGTTTCAGTCCCAGAAGAGACAGAAGATCCATAAGAACTATAGAGATGGAATCTCTGACCTTAGAGACACTAAGAATTTTTTTTGAGTGAGCTGCTATAGATATCACAGAGTCAGTAGATCTCAGGACCGTAATGTATTTTATCATTTCAATATATTACCTCAGCCTAAGAGAGTAATATGGTGTAATTAAGGTGTGCTACACTAGGAATCTGCAGTCCACAGCTGTGATTATGGCTGAAGATTCAGCCCAAATCCCACCTTAAGCAGAAGGCCTGTCTTCTTGTTGTTGTTATTATATATTATCATATATAATAATTATAATATACTAATAGTATTTAATTTTGACAAAGTGCTTTACAACTACCTCACTGTATCCTCACAAAGACCCTGGGAGGCAGCTAGTGTTGTTATCCCCATTTTGCAGATGAGAAAACTGACACCTGGAAATGCATTTTTGCCTTTCTTTGTATCCCCAGGGTTCAGCAAAATCCCTGGCATAGAGTAAGCACTTAATACTTGATGGATGGCTGAGACTAGCTGTGCCATCATTCACAAATGGGTCATCTAACCTCTCAGAGTTCCAGCTTCCTCCTCTATCAAACAGCAACAACAGTGTTCACAGGGATGTTCTGAGAAAAGTGCAGTTGAAAAACACTGTTGAAATATGAGCTCTTAGTATTCCCTAAGGGTCCCAAACTTTTCTAATAAATAACATCCTCCAAGGAGATAGTAGAAGAAGGGGTGGATGATTGTGTTGTTTCCAAGCCGCTGGCATCAGGCATCAAGGATTTTGCCTTGAAACACTACAACAACAACCACAATAGTAACAACATACTTGCTCTCCAGTGTGCATGAATCCAGGAGTTAAAACCAAGTTAGCCACTTTCGGTCTCCTACTCAATGTTCCCTTTCCAGGGCTCTGAGTTTCTAAATATCATTAGAAACCAAGTCAAGGATTATACCTAATCATTGGAAGCATGTGCAGAAGTCATCCCTACTGATTCTTTTCACTGTTTTTCCCTTTTTTCTTTTGTCTGATCCTTCCTCCATACTCTTTACCTTCAATATTTCCTAAAGTAAAAGAAGTAAAAGAAATATCTACACCAAAAATATCTCTTTTATAGATAAGTGTGTGCTTGTCCTTTATACATCCAAGAGATAAGGTTAGAAAACTTCCTTATGACCAACACCTCCAGAATTCTACAAATAAGCTTTTATTTTTTCTTAGCACCATTAGCTGATTTGAGTCACTTCACTTTAATATTTGCTTATGTAATTGACCAAGCAGAACATAGCATCAAAGTGCTTAAGCCTAAAACAATCCTCCAACGCTCTTCATTCGTCTTACCTTTATATATTCCATTGTAGCCCCCTACATGGACCCTTCCTCTAAAGATTTCCAGATGCCCTCCATGGTCTGAGGTAAAGTAGACAATTGTGTTGTTTCTCAAACCATTTTCATCAATGGCATCGAGAATTTTGCCTTCAAGGGAAAAAAGGTGCAAATGTAATTGATGACATCCAAAAATTATAAAGTTCTTAATATTTTATTATTATCCAATATTTTGTGAAAGTATAAAAAGAATCATGTACACAAGTAGATAGATAGATAGATAGATAGATAGATAGATAGATAGATAGATAGATAGATAGATAGATAAATGAAATCCAATTCTTCCTATGCAACGTGGGTGATCTTAGTCACTTCTCTATATTTTTAAGAATATGGTGAGGCTTCTAATATGTAGGGAATGAGAAAGGTGAAATCCATTTTGATAAGTGAGGGTACAGAGAAATATGAAGAGCAAAGGGTGCTCCCAAGTCCTGGTCCCATTCCAAAAAAGGAAGCCCTCAGCAACTTAAGACAGTAAAATCGTGTTGAAAGATCTGACATTGGGAAGCAAGAGCATACTAATGAAGACCTCTTTCCATAATTATTATTGGTTGGATGAATTTTCAATCACTTTCAGGCCAGTTAATTAGAGTTTTCATTACATAAAGTATTTCCTCTCATGCTAATTGATAGCTCTACCAACCAGTAACAGTGGAGAACAATGTGTATGTCTTCTCTTTTCTTCTACTGATGCAACCCAAGAATCAGGGCACCAGTGTGAGGTGTAAAGTGTCTCTGGCTATTATGGATTCCCTATAACTACAACCAATACTCGCAAATCCTCAGAAGGTTGCTCAGTGGTTCCCCAATATTACCAAAGGGGAAAGGAAGAGAGAGGAGGAAGATGCTGGGGAAAAAGGAACAACAGGGAAGGGAGGCCTTTCTAAAGCAACGAGGTAAAGAGAAGAAGCTGACTGACTGCTGAAGGGAAGCTTCACAATTATGTCTCAGACATCTACATGTTGTGTAATAGGAATAGGTTCTTTCACTTACCTACCAGAAAGTCCATCTCTTCTACAAAGTCTCCATAAAAGCTATGCTTGCTACTTCCAATAAACTCATTTGTTGTTGGAAGAGGTACATGGACATGTAAAAGACTATAAAATAGGAGGAAAGGTCTATCCTTGTTTCTAAAAGGACAGAAACAAATGGAGTTTTGCATGAGATTTAAAAAAGCAATTTACACACTTAGATTAATATAATACTACATATTATGAAATTGTGATAATATAATATAATGAATATGATAATATAAAAATTTCCTTTATATTCACATCTATTAGATTCTTCTTGGTGCCCCCATATAATTATGACAAAGTCCTATATAAAAAATTAGGGAAAGGACTATTGATCAATATTTATGCTATAGAAACCTAGAAAACAGGCTAAAAAAGCCTCTATTTAAAGCTTATAGAAAACCATTAATCGAAATATCATTACAAATTGTTCTATTCATTGCTGCATGATCATAATGATGATGATATTAATAGAGACTAAACTTCACAAAGTGATTTGTGTATATTATCTTAATTTAGCCTCACAACAACCCTTAGAAGTACAGACATATCTAGAAGGGTATTGGCACACCATATAGACTGGGTGTGGGGACCATTCTTATTAATTCTCTCTTCTTCCTTTGGAGGAAGCATATGGGCAGTCTCCCAAAGCACCCCCTTCTTGACATGCCCATGTTTGTAGATTCTTATATTATTATCATCTGAATTTACATATGAGGAAACAGAGAGCTTAACTATCTTGCCCTTAGTCCCAGAGCTAGAAAGAGTGAGTTGAGATTGTTATTTCAGGTGGTCCTGACCTCAAATATTAGACTCTCCCCACTATCCTAACCTCCTTCTTTAAAATAAGAACTCAACGAAGAGCTAAAAATGTTTGGGTGAAAATATAGGAAAGAAGATACTGTCAAAGAATGTGTGCTTAATTCCTCCATTAATCTGTCCTGGAAACTACCAAAGTACTAGACCTTTTAGCAATGCTTGTACTTTGGGATTTTTGAAAGGGTTGGGATAAAAATGTTGTAAAGATGTGTATTTCTTCCATGAAACTGGTTTTGAAGACATAGAATCATAACCAATATGATGAATGCCAATGGTTTACACTCAAATTCACTTGGAGATTTCTGGAGTAAACCAGTCAATCATGTAGTACTTGATATTTTCAGCTTAATGAATACCAAGTGTTTACACTACTATACAGCCAGAAAAAAAAAATGTCCATTTTTCAAAATGGCCACTCAGACAGGAAAGCAGGGAAGCATTGGGAGATAAGTGTGTGTGTGTGTGTGTGTGTGTGTGTGTGTGTGAGAGAGAGAGAGAGAGAGAGAGAGAGAGAGAATCCATACAAACAGTACTGTGATATGAATACAAAAGGTATTAATAAAACTTTGAAATACTGAAAAATGGTGGCTAAGTAAAATGAGAAAGTGGATACAAACTAATAATTAAGACAGAAGTTTAGACCCTGAGTACCTGAGTTTGTACTGACCTCTGGAACCTACTAATGTGTGAGCTTGGGTAACTCATTTAACCTTTCTGGGCCTCAGTTTCCTCAATCAAGGAATGAAGACATTTAGACCATTGGTCTAAAGGTACTAACTCTAAATCTATAATCCAAAAGATTATCTCATAATTATCAGAATTCTATCATAATTTTCTGTGAGAACTTAGAATAAGAGTTAGAATGAGCAAATTAATTAATCTTAGGACCTTCCCTCTGAGGCTGCCCCCAATTACATATATACATACACACACAACTATATATGTATATACACATACATATACATATATATATACATGTATACAAAGAGTTGGACACAACTGAAATGACTAAACAACAACAATGACCAATGTAGAGCTACAAGATAATGATATTCCTATATTGAGGAAAAAGCTGATGCTCAAAAACTATAGAAGAAATCTATGAAGCTGGATATTAAGAAGCATGGGAAAAAAAAACATAGGAAAATATTCCTAAACACAATTCTATCTATGTAGCATGTCTAGGCCTAAAATCAATGCAAAGTCAGACTTCATGAGATTTCTGCTTTCCTTCATTTGATTTTCTGAAGTCATATTAGCTCTCTATGAAATTTCTGGATAAGAAAAACCTACCTAGATTAAATTGAAACTAAGATGTTCTTGGCCAAGATGGTGGCTGGAAAGCAGGGACTAGCATGAGCTCCCTGCCAAGTCCCTCCAAAACGCTACAAAAAATGTCTCTGAACCAATTCTAGAACTGCAGAAGCCACAAAACAGCAGAGGGAAGCAGGGCTCCAGACCAGGACAGCCTGGATGGTCTCTGGGTAAGGTCTATCCTACACAGAGCTGAGAGCAGAGAAGAACAGAGCCCAGCATGAGCAGCACGGACCAACCAGACCAGGAGCCAGGCAGAGCAGGCCCTAGCGCCCTGAATCAGTGAGCTGTGGCAGTTGCCAGACTTCTCAACTCGCAAACACCAAAGACAACACAGAAGAACTGCAGAACCCACAAAACAGCAGAGGTAAGCAGGACACTAGCCCAGGACAGCCTGGATGGTCTCTGGGTAAGGTATATCCCACGCAGAGCTGGGAGCGGAGAAGAGCAGAGCAGAGCCCAGCTTGGGCAGCACGGACCAACCAGACCAGGAGCCGGGCGGAGCATGCCCTAGCACCCTGAATCAGTGAGCTGTGGCAGTTACCAGACCTCTCAACCCACAAACAGAAAAGACAACAGAGAAGGTTAGTGGGAAAAGCTGCTGGGGACAGGGAGTTTGTGGTTCGGCCACCACCCCAGGGGCAGCCACAGAACTACAGCTGCAGTTGCTTCCAGCCCCAGGCCCACCGGGTGGGAGGAATTAAGTGGTGGATCAGAGCAGGAGTTCACAGTCTGCTGAAGATCTAAGTCCAGTCCAGGTTGGGGGTTCTTGGGGAAGGAGGAGTGCTGGTGTGGCAGAGCTGGCGCATCCCCCCAAGGTTGGAACATAGAACTCTACAAGCAGTCATACCCTGCTGAAAAACTCAAGGGTCAAGTAAGTTGGATGGGAA
>CM053622.1:490677215-490696772 GCA_028646595.1 Phalanger gymnotis
ATTACATTTCAAAGCTGTCAATACGGCACCTGTAGAGATTGGTATGTATGACTTAGCAGCCCCCAAACCCTTGAGTTTGACACCACTGCTCTCTAAGATTTATTTTATTTTCTGAAATCAATGGAGCAAAATACCTTAATAAATCAATGGCATAATATTCAAAGATCTTCAAACCTGTTCGGACTGGGTATCTGCCTGTGAGGAAAGCTGCTCTGCTGGGGCTGCATATTGCTTCTGCAGCGATATGCTGAGTGAGTTTGACACCTTCTTTGCAGAGGCGGTCAATATTAGGAGTCCTAAAAAGTAGAGAGGGAGGAAAATGTTTTAAGCTAACTAAAGTTATGTAAAAATGCTCAGTTAAAGTGACTTGAGTTCAGACTCACAAGCATTTAGACAACATGGATTTTCCAGTATTGCTTTCCCCTCCTACCAGTGTGCTCCATTAACTGAGGATACCTTAGAAAGTGAAAGCTAGGATCAAAGTGTTGGGGGCTCCATTTTTATTGTGTTTTTTTTCAAATTCCTAAATGGATACACACTTATTTAAGTGCATTTACATCAGTTAATAGAATAATAGCTTATCAAAACTGAGAGAAAACAATGGTTACTCCAACTTCCACCCAAACATTAATCTCCTCTACACTACCCACACAAGTGGTTATATATCATCATGTGTTCAAATACCACCATTAAAGGGGAATTCATTTATTTCCAAGAAAATCTATTCAATTTTTGGAGCCCTCTAATTGATAGGAAGTATTTTTTTGAACTTACATCTCTCTGTATCTTCTATCTACTGATAGAAAGTCACTTTCTTGGTTCAAATGGAATATAATAGATTCTTTCTTGAGATGACAGTCCCACAAATACCCTAATCTCCGTTTTATGTCTTTTCTCTTCCAGATTAAATATTTCTCAATTGTTTCTGGGTTCATTAAACTGACACTGGGATACAGCATTGAGATTAAAGCATCATATTACTTGTAAATCCTTCATGAATATAGATTTTAGAACTTAATTTAATGACTACACTAGACTTTTAAAAAATCATCCTCTTTAAAACAAACCCAAAATAAAACAAAATAAAGAAACAAAAAAACCCTTGAACTTTGTGATTAATCTTTCATCTTTTAACATAATAGCTAATAATAACTGCAATTTATATAGTTATCTACAGTATACTAGGCACTTTTATAAATGTTACATCATTTGATCTTTAACCTGGCAAAGTAGGTGCTTTTATTATCTTCATTTTACAGTGGAGGAAACTGAAGCCAATAGAAGTTGGGACTTAATCAGGATTTCACAGGCAGAAAGTGTTTGAGGCTGTATTTGATCTTAAGATCTTTCTGACTCCAGGCCCAGCATTCTAATCACTGCATTACCTAACAGTCATTGCAGTTATTTCTGTAAACATAGGTAACATAATTTACTGAAACTGCTAACATGATCATTTTAATGAAACTGGTATGTTAATTTGGTCAAAGCAAAGTTTTTAAAAAGTAGCACCAATTAACCCAGTTGTACAAGTTGTGAGTATTCCGAGACACCTGAACAGGGACCCAGTTGGGTAACTCAGCTCATTTTCTGTCCTCTCCTCTTCTCCCCATGCCTCCCTCTCATCCTGTCCCTCTTATCCCTTCCTATCCCCTCCCCTCTCCCTCTTTCCCCTTACCTGAGGGTGCGCTGCCCAAAGGAAGGTAAGTTTTGATAACCGAAAGCTACCTTGTTAATTTGGAGTTTACTGGCTATATTTCTCAAAGACTAAGCCTTAAACCCAATTCACTCTGAATCTCATGGATTGGACAAGAATAGGTCCTTGCCCAAGAATCACTTAATGGCTATTTTTTGGGCCCTCCTGGCTCAGAGTGAATGCAAATAGAATCTCTTTCTCTTTTGGCCAGCAACCCTGAGATTCTTCCCCTCCCAATTAGATTTTTTTTTTTTATTATAGGGGCCATCCTTTGACTCACTTCTTAAAGAGGCTTATTCATTGAATTGGTATTGCTTCACTCAAACCTGAAAAGACCTTAGCTTAAAAGAGCCAGCATCTCCCATTGCATCCTGATCTATCTCCAGTCTTCCAGACCACTGGAACTCAGATGGCTTTGGAAGGGAAAATGAGGCTGATGACTTTATACAGTCCTCCCTCACTCAAATCAAAGTCAATTGCAAGTCATGTCATCATCTTCCTGATGTCGTGGTCCTCTTCAAGAAAGAAGGACAAACCACACAACCACATATATATGTATCCATTTACTTCATCATAGCTTTTAAACAAGAAAACAAAATTAAACTTGCTAAGTCCATACCTAAGTGTAACATTGCCAAAGCATCCCAAGTCACCAATTCCCAGATCATCTGCCATTATCAGTAGCACATTGGGTCCGGAATCAGGTACAGCCGTTGAGCCACACATTTTCAACAACAGACCAAATAGGGACAGAATGATCAAGAAGGGCCTATGGAGAAAAATTAAAGATTATGTTTTGATGAATTAAGAATTTATCAAAATCACTTTTTGATGATAAAAATAAAAAAGTATATCTGTTTCTGCTATGAGACAAAACATGGGCAACATCAATTCAGTCATTCAGTCCTGCTGATTTCTGTCCCTCAGTGAGAAGAAATTCATTTTAAACCAACTAATCCCAGAGGGAATTTTTGGGAATATTTTGTGTTAAGAAATTCTCTAGATGGGTCTCATAATTACTTTGGTTTTAAAAGTATAAAAATACATAGCAAAAATTTCAGATAAGCATAAACATAGACATTCAGAGAAATGGGTATGAGAACCCATGAAAGGTTCATAAGAGGCAACTAAATTATACAGTTGAATACCAAAGCACCTTTTGTAGAACTTGTCTTTAATGTCCCCAGTCTTCCTTTGCTCTGTCCTTTTGCAGTGTCCAGAGCTTCTTCCTCTTTCCTCTCTACTTTCAGATAGCTAGGATCCACCTTCTTTCTCCCTGATCATCCACAAAAAGGGTCTAAAAAGGCTTTAGGAGTTTAATTTAAAGTTCTCTCTTTCAAGGCCACTTGTATATTAAGCCTTAATTCTTATTGGGCGAAAGAAATGTTTGTACTCTATTACAGAAATCTCAGCTATTACTGAGCAAGTGGAGTGGGGAAGAGTCAGAAGAAATATCTATAG
Source organism: Phalanger gymnotis (assembly GCA_028646595.1). Classification (NCBI taxonomy): domain Eukaryota; kingdom Metazoa; phylum Chordata; class Mammalia; order Diprotodontia; family Phalangeridae; genus Phalanger; species Phalanger gymnotis. The sequence continues at coordinate 490,680,370 of CM053622.1, forward strand.
TTTTTTTGAAACCACTGTACCAAGTAGGTGTCTGGTCAACCTAGGTATAAGGTCAGCTCTGTTAGTAAGAGAAGCCAACAGAAAAATTAACATAGACCTTCAATTATATTATTCTTATAAGTTGAATCCAGGTGTTTTTTAATCCCATTCCAATAACATAATTTCAGATTCTGTCATTTATAAAGCCAGATGGCATCCATAAGAGAGAAGTAGGGATATCCTTTCAGAAGTTAATCTGGTTGTGTCTATGCTAACTCTCGTTTATTACACAGTACCAATAAACATATTCCTAACTACAAAGTAGACTGATGCAAAAGCAATGTCTACACAATCCATTACTCATTGAATTTTCATAGGCAACTGGAGTCAAAATAAAAATTAATCTGTACAGGGGAACGGTTCCCAGTCCACCAAGACTGCCAGACTGCCGGGGCAGACTAACAATCTGATCTCATTTTCAAGTTGCACACATGCATTAAAAAAAAAAAGTAGATTTACAACAGTCATGAATGGCCACTCCTCCATTTAGCCTTTAAAAAACAGTTGATGTAATCCTACTTTTTCTTTGAGATCTTGAGTTCCTTCAAAATGAAGGATCTGGAGACAAGAAGTGAGGAGAAGTAACTGTTTCAGTGTGACTTTCAGAATTTAAAAGGATGTAGTTGACGTAGTTGCCAGCCTTTCTACTAATGCCCAATGACTATAAAACTTTGAGATGGTACAATGAATGGAATAATCCAAGTACAGATCTGCTCAGGTTCACAGAACAGATTTTGTCTCATCATTCACTGCATTCAAGTTTATCGCTTATGGGATGGGTACCCAGAGCTTCCCATCCCAGGAAATATTGGGGTTCATCAGAAGGAAGAATCCCACTATATTACACATCTGTAAGATTAATTTTTTTCAAACTCTACACAAACCTTGTCCTTTAGATAAGAGAGAATTGGAGAAGGAAAGATATTCAATGGCATTGTCTCTTACCAGTGCTCCATCATGTATCTCCAATTTTAGGCATGCATATATTTCTTTTCTTGTTCAGGAAAGGGAATAACTGCCTGCAAAAGTCAATTCATTACCTTTAAATCAATTAAATTAGTAACAAAAGTTAGGAGCTTCCAGGCTTCTAAGAAATTTCCACTAGTTCCTGCACATATCAATGGCTCTTAGTTGCTATGTAAAAAAATGAAGCAATACACCACTAGTTGAATAACCTGTTTTTTGTTTTCATTTTTATTTTTCCTCTAAACATTTGCCAAATGCTCCAACTCAAATGCATAAGTTTATGATAACTCTAGAATCTGTGGGCTCCCCAAAGCACTTTGAGAAATTCTCAACTGATATGGATTTGGGTCCTTGTAGCCCCTCAAAGTAAAATGTAAGTGTCCCTAAAGGAAAGGAAGACTTCCAGACCCTTGGAAGCCCAGACAAAGAAGTCCTATCAAATGACTGGAACATCGAGATCTCTCTCCATTTTCATTATGTTATTATTGTCTCTTTGGTTGATCTGGGCTCCTGAAGTCCCAAAGCTATCTGAGGATTAAGAATAATTAAGTGTCAGAGTGTACCTGTATATGGGAAGCCATGGAAACTCAACACCAAAGAAAGGCTGTCACACCTTATTATAAAGCAAGACTTCTCCCTCCCCTCCCCCACCACACACACGTATTTATATACATCTAGATTTGCTTTCTATCATTAATGTCTATGAGTTCAATCTTCCAATTGTCATCTCACTGAGTATACTCAACAATATTCATTTACACCCAAGAGACTAGGAATCTTCTCCAAATGATTCATCTCACTCTGATAAAATTCAATAGAACCATGTTTATTGAAGGACTACTGGCCTGCTCCTTTGTCTGTATTTCAATGTGGAGAACGTGCCAATGGAACTTTATCAGGCAAAAAATTTTGTCGTCTCCACTCACCACAACCACAAGGTCCGAATTTCTCCAGCAAAAAAAAAAATCACATAGTCAGATGTTCCCAACTCACCTGTTTTAAGTTTTCTAGAAGAGGAATATAGTTAATTTTTCTTCTTTAATCTGATCTGGAAAAAAAATATTTTCCAGGTCTTTAGCAGTGTACCAACCTATTCACATTATAGAGAAATAAAGCTAGGCAGAGCTTACATGTCTGATTCACACACAAATATGTATGTGTCTGATTTGCATCCCAGTACAAGTCCAGAGCTATTAACCATCCTAGAGCCCCACCTCCTTTTCCTTCTTTTAATGAGGTATAACATTCTTCAATTAATCATATAAGATTATTGGCTCCAAAATGACACACCCAAACAGGCAAAGCATAGTCCTTTCCAAATTGTAGAAGTTTGGCTCAATCTTGCCAAAGGCATAAGAACATAGGTTAAAATATCATATATTTAAAGCTAGAATAGTTGTTATTGACCATTGAGTCCAACCTCTTTATTTTACATATGATAAAACTGAAGCCCAGGGAGGCTAATGTGTAGTTGTCTGAAGTCACACTGCTAGTTATTGCCTGAGCTGAGGTCTTCTGGAAGTGATTAAGAAGATTAATGATAACTCAGAATGATGCTTCTAGACAACTATGGCCCTAGACAACTAGGAGTTAGTGAAGACAGCTTAAAAGAAGCAAATGACAGTCCTCATCTTCTTAGGAAAGTAGGATCTTAGGTCATTTGCTAATGCAAGGATGTTCATGGGATGGATGATGAGGCAAAAATAAAAAATTTTAGAAGAGGCTTCTGGAGAATGATGTAGGTAATTTATCTGTGTTAAGTAGATCAATTAGAACAAATGCTGAGGCAATGCAGATATAAAAATATAGATAGAAATGTTGAAATCAACACAAATGTTTGAAATTCTTAAGTGACATTCAGAAGCCCAAGAGCCAGAAAAGGTTGAAAAGGAAACAGGTATTGGTGTCTGTTATCTTAGACGTAATTAGCAGAGCAGATAAGAGAAAGTAATTTCATTAGCTATATATTCAGCATTAATCATTATACATCAAAATATCTTAGGAATTACTACAGATCAATAGGATAGAATAATATCATCCATCTTAGGCTCATAGATTTGAGATGGAAGGGCCATAGAGGTCATCAGGTCCTATCTTTATAGATGAAAAAACTGAAGTTTAGAGAGTTTATGATAGTCTTTATCTCTTTTTAGGGCTCCCTTCAAAATAGCTTAAACATGCATTATCTATGGACCTTGACGGCCACCACAAAATGAAAGTGTGATGCTTGGCTTTTCTTTCTCTGTTATAGCAACCAACCATTTCAGCATATATAGCAGATAAGCAAATACCAGATACATAGAAAGTTAGAGAAAGTAATTTCCAGAGGGAGAAAACACTCCCAGAGAAACCAGGGCAGTGAAACTATCACCTCCTTGTTTCTAGACAATCTCTTTTTTCAGCCTAAATTCATAGTAGCTTTTTGAGCTACCACGTCAAACCATTGACTCATATTGAGCTTATAAGTCCACCACAGCCCTCAGATATTTTCCATATGAGCTTCTGCCTAACTATATTCACCAGTCTGTATTCGTAACATTGATTTATTAAGCCCGAGTGTATGACTTTGGACCTCTCACTGTTATATTTAGTGATGTTAGAAAGAGTTGATACTTCTAATCCATTGAAATCTTTTTGGATCCTGATGTTGTAAGCTAATGCTAGGCAGGTAGGTGACACAGTGAATAGAGTGTTAGTCCTACCATCAAGAAGACCTGAGTTCAAATCTGGCCTCAGTTATTTAAAAGGCATGATTTGGTGGGCAAGCCACTTAATCTCTGTCTCAGTTTCCTCAACTGTGAAATAGGGATAATGATAGCTTTTCTCCAAAGTTGTTGCTAAGATTAAATGAGATCACATCTGTACAATGCTTAGCCTGATAATCTACTATATAATAGATCCTATATAAATGCTAGCTATTATTAGCTAATCTTCAGTAGTTCTCATATGCAAGTCTGATCATTACTCTTCATCTAAATCATTGATAAAAATGATAGATAGTACTCTGTCTTATCCACAAGAGCATAATGAAATATTTTGTCAAGTCCTTCCCTGAAATGTATTTATTGTATGTCTATGACATTAACGTGACATACTATGTAACTCATCTGAAAAGTAAATGACATTAGTCATGATCTGTTCTTGAAGAAACTATGTTGGTTGTTGGTCATCACCACTTCCCCTTCTCAATGCTTATCAACGATGTTTTAATACGTTCACTACAATTTTCTGAAAAAGTTGGAATCAAATTCAACAGTCTATATTTTATTAGACTCTCTTTTTAAAAGTAAGAAGACATTTCTTTTCTTCAGTTCTGTGGCACTATTTTATTTTCTGATGATCTTTCAAAAATCATTGTCATTGGCTCAATGATCATATTTGACAGTTCTCTGAGCTCCCTGAGATATGATTTTTCTGTGGGTGGTGACTTTAAACTCAGTAAGGCCAACTAAGTACTCTCTTACAAGCTTTATATTTATTTTGAGTTCCAACCTCTTGTTGCCATTTTTTTTATTTGGAGAATCAAAGAATCTTAATACTAGAAGGAAAATTTATGGCTATCAAGTCCAACCCACGCTTGAAGCAGGAATCTTTTCTACAACAGGTATGAAAAATGGCTCTCCAACTTTCACATGAGAGGCATTGAGGTATGATGGAAAGAGTTCTGGGAATGGAGGCATGATATGCATAGGCTTGAATCCTATTTTATATGCTGATCACCTGGGTAATAATTCAACCATTTTGAGCTACCATTTCCTCATCCATAATATGGAGAGATCCTTTGGAATCCACCTCATAGTATTACCGTGAGGATCAAATTAGACAAGGTATCCAAAGAGCTTTCCAAACCTGAAAGTGTAATACATGTCAGCTTTCATTACCAATGTAGACTTCAGGAAGAAAACAAATACTCTGCCATCAACCTTCACAATCTGAAAACCATTCTTCACAGGGAAAACAGTATCTACTTATGCAACTTTTCACATCTGCTTTTGATAGCAAAATGATTATTGAACAATATCTTGAAGTTCCCATTTAGGGAACTCCCACAGTCTGGATGGAGAAAGTCCTTCCCTGAAAGCCTTTGGGAAGATCTCTTTAAGGCAGGTAAAAACCCCTTCAAAAGTAGAGTATAATGCCAAATACCTCATAATGGAGATAGAGGCTAGGTTATGGTCTTCAAATTGGCAGAGTCTAGGGGCTAGCAGAAACTTAACTCTCACTAATTCCCATAGGTCAAGCAGACCATTTTTTTATTTGTTTTCTCTGTTTTCTTTCTATGATTTAGTCTGTCAACTGCAGAAAGTATCTTCTCAAAGACAGTGAGAGAGGAAGACTTTGCCACTGGGGTTTTAAGAGGGGATTTTGTAAACCAATATTAGGGCAAAAAGTTCAGCTGACAAATTGCATGAAATCTCATATGGCTCCCTAGTATAGTTCAAAGAAGGGATTTCTCAATTACTACAAACTAAAACTTTAAGCTTGCTCCTAAACTTTTTGAGTAAACCAATTAGACATAAGAAAGAAAAAAAAACTTGCTAACGAGTGCATGTATGGGTCTGTTTTCTGTGTGTGTCTGTCTTGATAATTAAACCAAACTTTTCTTGTGGTCTGATCAACAAAAGGAAAATGGTATAGACAGTAAAAAAAATTCTGTAGATCTTTTAAAAGTCTTACCCAAAAAGAGATCCTTTCTCTGCCTGTCTGACTTTGGCAAAACTGGGAATGGGGTGGGGTGGGGTGGGTGAACAAAAAAACACAGATAAGAAGGCAGGAACTTTTGTTCCCCGTTGCAGGAAAGTAAGAGATATCACAAACTAGAGGGCAGAGGTTTTTTGCTATAAATCTCCACATTGAGGTTGGCTTGTTTTTTGTAAAATTTGCTTTTATCACCCTTTCCCTAGTCAGTGTTCACTGATTAGTGGGAGCAAACTGGTACTAGTGAATTCTTAGAGTTTGCAGTATGACCATGGCCAAGAAGAAAGCTTCTTTTAAAATAAGAAAGAAACTGGAAAGTAAGTAGAAACTCGGTAAACTTGTCCTGAAATCAGTGGAAGCAAAATTAGTTCAAAATTTTGTTTCAATAGAAATATATAATAAGTTAGGGTAAGAATTATTGAAGGTAGAATTAAACAAGAACATAGCATTAAAGAAGGGTATAAGAGTCAATTAAGCATGCACTCACCTAATATGGAAGGTGCTTAGACTAGAAACGATCAAATTAAAAAGAATATATGCCTTAAAAATAGCAGTACAAAATGCAGATATCTTGAGAGAGCAATTTTTTCAACTTATTTTATTATTTCAATATTCATTATTTCAAATATTCAGTGAGTTCTTTGACTCATTGACTTGGGTATTAAAACAAAAATTTTATAGAAAACAACTAGGATGCTTATAATGTAAAACAAATATTTATCACTTGGAAGTATATTCTTAAATTTTCCAAAACACAACTTATAAAACAAGATGCAGTACTTTGAGGGAGAACAATCTGCTTGCTATCAAAGAGCTAGCGAAATTAACATGTCTGTTTAAAAGTTTTTTTTTAAAAAAAGTGTAAGTATTCTAGAATATGTAAGTCAAACAGTCAAACTGTTGTTTAATTTGCATTTATTTTGAATTAGAACCAATATGATGTTTACATTACATCTCAGCAATTATAGTCCCAGCATCACTTTTCAATTTGTGGGATTAAAAAACTTAGTAATATATGTTTAAAACAGTGAATTTTGAAAAAAAAAATAAAGCACAAGGTGAAAATAATGGGTTCTTGGGAAATTTTATTTAAGTATTATCATTAGAGATTATAAATCTGGATTTCATCTTGTCAAAATTTTGTTCTGAAACTAAATTATAATTATTGTATGTCAGAAAATTCAGTCAATCTTCTTTACATGTAAAGGGTATAATAATAAATAGCACTTACCTCCCAGGGTTGTTGGAGGAATAAAATTATTCTAAAGTGCTTAGCATAGTGAGAACCATATAAATGTTGACTATTGTTATTGCGTTTTGGATAAAATGATATATCAAGGCACTAACATGAATAATTTTCATAGAAGGACAAATTAAGATTTAACCAAATGCATAGATGAAATTTGACTTGAGAAGAACTTGAGATGTTTGGCATTATGGGTTTTTCTTTGTAATATACTCTATAGACTTCTAGTTTTTCTTGTATCATGGAATTGGGGTGAATATCAGATGTGATTAGAAACATGAATTATCTTTTAATTAGGAGAAGATGTTTTTAATTACATATGATTATGTGAAATTTCTCAAAAAATTGTAAAATGCTGTTAGAAATCCCACTTCCCTATGAGTTATTAAAATGAATGTGATAATACTCTTTCAAAAATTTCAGTAATGAAGTGCCTTTTGCCCTAAAATGTAGAATTTTTGTGATTAAATAAAAAGTTTGAGAACCCACTCAATGAGGGCTGTGCATTAAATTTATAACTGTGCTTAGGTGGATAAAATTATAATATCTTACTAATGCTATGAAAGAATTTATATTGTAAAAGTCTAAAACAGTGAAAGGTTACATTGAAATTGACTAAATTTGGCAGTTTTATATCTTATGAATTGACTGCTAAAAGATAGCAAGATTGTTTTAATACTACTCAATATTCAATGGGTTATATTTTCCTCTAAACTAGCTTCCTAAGGAGAAGGATTTTAGTCTTACTATTCATAACTTCTCTATAACGTAAGTTAGCAAGTGGTTTTAAAAAAAATGGAGAAATCCCAGACTAAACATTCTAAAGTACCACAGAAAGCAGGTCTCTGAAATTCTTTACAGTAATCTTAATTTACTAGAGAAAAAAAGCTTGGCATTTTGTAAATACTATGTAAGTGAATTATTATTACTTCTGTAATTGATTGTAATTACTCCATACTGTATATTTTATATTGGATTTTAGATGTCATTGGATATGATTAATAAAATACCAGAGGTAATATACATGATTTTCCCTGCAACATAATTTTAAAATCCATTCTATTGAACAGTTTTTTTAATTGCTAATAAGTTTCGTGTTTTAGATACATACTATTAGTTTAATATTTAATGAAGTATTTTTTATTTAAATTAAGAAAATAATAACAAATCACTTACCTTTGGGAGAAAAGCAAGAGATGTTTGTGTGTGAGGTTCCTTAGCACTTCCTACTTCACTTAAGGTACAAGATTTTGCCAGCTCTGTTGACAGCATGTTGTGAAACTCTGAGTTGCTGCAATTTAAGGAAATGAGAGCTCTCCCACACAAAGTAGAAAAATTTACAAGTTAAAATTTAAATAAGTGTGTTTCATCTGAGGCTGTTTAGAAAATCATTCAATGATATCTGTTAATAATTAGTAAGTAGTGAAGTCACATTTTTGAACCAACAATTAACTTTATGAACTGTATGTGTGAACTACTATTTACTGTATTTGTATAAAACCCAGAATGTGATATTTGTGTGCTCGTCCAATTTATCAAACATTTAACCATCATATATCTCCATCATTTCTTGTGGTAGTCACCCTTCACCTTAAATCTCATCTGAACATCTATACATTGATTTCATATGTATGCCTAAGTCTGGTCACTGTGAAGTCTCCCTTCAACTTACTCGATGTGTTAAAGCTTTTCCTAGAAATTAAAACTCCTATTAGCAAGCTGTATTCTGAAACTCACCTAAAGTGGCCAGATATTCTTCCCTTTCTTTTATCCTATCTACAAGGCAGACCAATGGGTGAGTTGCATTTCTAAATATTAAAACCTATCATATGTTTCTTTAGAGTGAATTTTGTCTCCAACAAATCAACTGAATATATGAAAACTCTGTTAATGAACACTATATAAATTTGAAACAATACTATTAATGATTATTGTCACAAAAATACAATAATTATATCCTGCCTTAGCATGCTTTTGATAAAGTTTTGCTATTTAAGGTAAAACTTGTGAGACTTTAATGTTTTGAATAACATTTTATTTCCCCCTAATCAGATGTAAAAGCAATTTTAACATTCATTTTTTTTAAGTTTTGAGCTTCAAATTCTCTTTTCTTCCTTTCCCTCTTCCCCCCTGATGGTAAGCAATCAGACATAGCTTATACATGTGCAATTATGTACAACATTTCTGTATTAGTCATTTTGTGCAAGAAGACTGGAAGAGAAAGGAAAGAGAGAGAGAGACAGACAGAGAGAGAGAGAGAGATGACAAGAGGAAGGGAGAAAGGGAGGAGGAAGATGAAAATAGTATGCTTCAGTCTATATTCAGACAACATCAGTTCTTTTTCTGGAGGTGGATAGCAATTTTCATCACAAGTCCTTTGGGATTGTCTTGGATGATTGTGTTCCTGAGAATAGCCTAGTCATTCATAGTTCTTCATTGTACAGTACTGCTGTTACTGCTTCTGCTCACTTCGTTGTATCAGTTCATGTCTTTCCAGGTTTTTCTTAAATCACACTACTTGTCATTTCTTATAGCACAAAAATATTCCATTACAATCATATACAACAACTTGTTTAGCTATTCCCCCAATTTATGGGCACCCTCTCCATTTCTAATTCTCAGCTACCACAAAAAAGAGCTGCTATAAATATTTTTGTACAAATAGATCCTTTTCCCTTTTTTGATCTCTTTCAGATATAGACCTAGCAGTTGTATTGCTACAGCAAAGAATCAGTTTTAAAGCCCTCTGGGTATAGTTCCAATTTGCATCCCAGAATAGTTGGATCAGCTCGTGACTCCACCAAGAGTGCATTAGTGTACCAGATTTCCCATATCCCCTCCAACATTTATCATTTTCCTTTATTGACACATTAGCCAATTTGATAGGTATGAGGTAGTACTTCAGAGTTGTCTTAATTTGTATTTGAGACTTTAATTTTTATAGTTTTGATTTTATTTAAATTTCATGTATACTTATAATCTCAAAAACAATAATCAATCATTCCAGGGCCTTTCATTTCCTGCATTCTAAAGACTGTTATAGGTGGATGTGTACCCTTGGGAGGAAGTTGAGAAGGTGACTTTGCAAAGGTGCAGGTAGGATCCTCCTAACTTGGTTTTTCATTGAGCTACTTCCTTTCTCAACAGGAAATTTTCCCACCTAAATAATGTAGAGTCTGGCTTTTAAAACTTTTGGAGTTTTGGCTAATTATCTCTTTTGCCTGAAATCAAAACAGAGCTAGGGGAGTTTTTCCCTTGCTATGGCTTCTTCATATCATTATAACCAAGTCCTTCCTTTTCCTTTCAAAGAAAATTTCTTTAATTTATTTAGAAAATTGGAATTGCGTGCAAATTAAAGCACTTCAGTTAAAATGGAACCAAATTCTAAAAGTTTAGGCACTCAGTCAGTCATTGGTACCAGAATATTGAGTTGCCTTTATAGGATATAAATAAGAAATATCTTCCACGATTTTCCTCAGGGTTGTTGTTTTATTCATGTATATGATATATGAATAGTATTATTACCAGGGAGGAATTAGAGAGAGATATGACATTGTTTTCAAATCAGATTAAGGATTTCATATATAAAATTGCATTTATAATTGTGTAGGTGGTGAAATTGTTTTCCTATTTAGCATTCATCTGATATTTTTTAAGAGAAAGAAAGATTCGTTTTCCAATTCAGGTCCTTGTGATATAACAATTGAAATTCTCTGAGGTTTCAAGTGCATTATGTATTCTTAATCTGATATTCTTCTTATAGCTCTATTAATAAAATTAAAACCATCAGGCTTGAGCTAGAAAGTTGTATTCAATTATATTGAGTTTGTGTTGTCTTCCTACATGCTTTTGAAATCTAAGGAGCAGATCTGGAAGGAAGAGCCTCTTCGAAGCTGTCTTGAGAATGCAGCTTGTTCCAGAAATGTACATCTGTTGCCTTCTATATCTGAGAATCTTAAAGCAGGCTGAACTCCAAAGAGCATGGAGTATAGTACAAACTAGACTTTTTAACTTTAATATTAAAGAATTTTCAACAGACCAATGGAACTCAAACCACATGAGAATACCTGCCTAATGAGCACTTCAACTAGCATTGGAGAAGGATTTTGGGACTGTTCGTGTACAATTGTAATATGTGCTTTTCTTAAACATCTTCTGTCTTAAGCTATAGGCCTCTATGAGTGTTAGGCTTGTCACTATATTTCAAATGAATCAGGACCATGATTCCAGGTCCCCAATATTTCTATATCACTTTTGACAGGTGACATGTTATTAGGATCCTAAGGACACTATTAATATTAACAACCCTTATCATTATCTTTTGGCTTTTGACTATATTGATAGCCAGCATTAGAGGGTTGCTTTGAAAAAGATGTATCAAGTTTCTTTTAATTAGCTATTTTTCTTCAGTAATTATTGCTTTTGTTATATTAGAGTGAATTGAATGAATGCTCGACTATTCATATGAGTGATCCATTGAGGAAAATTCCTCAAAGGATCAAAGGGGGGAAGTGTAGGATTTAAAACTTATTGCTCATTAGTGCATGGTGAGCTGATTGAGTCATAATAAGTTTCCACTCTATTTCAATGGATTTGATCAATCTACTCTGTATTGCTTTGACCCCTCATTGCATGAGTTTGAACCCCCTTAAACCTTTAACTTCATTTGTGTACTCTGCCCTTGAAGCTTGCCATCCATTTCTTGTAAGCTGCTTGGCAAGATAGGAACACAATTCCAGATGCCTTGTTCTCAGTTCTCCTTTTCTCAGTGCTTTCCAACCACAAATGTTATAAACCCATCCCTAAGTACTAGCATGTAGACCACAAGCCTCCTTTTCCCATTCCTCCCCTCAGAAACTACCAACTGCAGGACTTTCCAAGTGTTGGGAGTGAGTCTGCTCATAGCATGTTTGCCCACCCTGGGACTTTCCAGAGAATAATGGTCAGGTGGTGTTAGAACACCTAGTGAGGAACTGATGTAAGGGGGCACCAACCAATCAGAAGTTAAATATGTCTAAGTAGAAAGATAGTAACTGTGCCAGAAAAGATTTGCTATAAAAGATTTGCTCTGCCTGTTAGTTTTGTCTTGAATTACTGAGGAACCTTGAATTCCTTTTATTGGCAATTGCTAGCCTTGCTAACAAACTGATTGTTCTTGAAACTCTCTGCCTCAGTTTATCCTTATTGGATTTTTTTTATTGCCTCAATGGGTTTATTTCATTTGACCATACTTTTATTACAAAGGAGGAATTTTTTGGAAGGGGAAAGTATTGTTTGAGATAGTGGATACTTATTGATAGAAATACAAAGGAAAGGGGAAAAGAAATAAACGCATGTAATTGAAATATAAAACACACAAAAGGAATCAAAAAGAAGTTCAGAAAGGAAAGGGGAAAAGAAATAAAAGCATGTCACTGAAATATAAAACACACAAAATGAATCAAAAAGAAGTTCAGAAAGGGACACAAACAAGTAGGACAGTGTTGATACTTTAGCATTAAATTTAATATATTCCTTTAAAATAAGCCGTTTATAATACAGATTACTTTTATATATCATCCTTTTCCTGTTCTTTATTGAATCAGATTTTTTTGTAAATGGGACTTAATTTAAGCAAGATATGTGTTGTTGTCAGTATTAGTGTTAATAAGCCAGACCATCTTTTGTAAGGATTGTTATGCAATGGACGAGAGAATATGGAAGTAAATGGCCAAGTAAGGCTCCAAAGAGCTTGCAGGGATTTGGGCTGTAGTTGTAGGCTATAATTCCTTCTTTCTGCTTTCACTGCTCAGTCAATTGGCTACTGACTCTCTGAGAAAGGCAACCAAGAGTTTATATGGCATAGTTATGTTCACCACAGTGTCCTCATATGGGTTTGTATTTAGATTCCTTCTAGCTCTGAAGCCTGGACACAGGTTGCAGAAAAGAGGGGATCTGAGGCAAGATGATGACATATCTTACCTATTTGGCCTAGAATTAAAACATGATATATCTCATCCTCCCTGGTGGAGCTCAGTCATCTCTATTCCCTTTGTCTTATCCATGACTAGGCTGGAGAGGCAATGGCCTCTGGAATGTGACATTCTAGGGGGAGGAAAGAACAAAGACTTAAATTCTATGCAAGAAAGGTTACAGCATTTCTGAAATGCCGAGAAAAGGTCCTTATAGCTCATTAGCATTGTTCCAAAGTATACAGTGAACCATGATTCTTAGAATGGAAAGGAACCTCAAAAGCCATCTAGTCAGGTTCATACCTAAAGAATGGAATCCCAGAAAAGCATTTATCTAGCATCAATTCAAAGACCTCCAAGGGTAAAGAAGTAACTGTGTTTAGATAGAAACCATTTTACTTTTAGAGAGATCTATCTGTGAGAAAGATTTTCTTCTTCTTGATGTAAAATTGAAATTTGATTCTGCAGAATCTATCACTTCTTTGGATACTGGGAACAAGCTCAACAAATTCCCTCTCTCTTCAACATGACTGTCTTTGAAAGCTACTGTAATGCACATTAAATATTCTCTTCTCCATGTCACAAAAGTGCCATGAAATTCTCTAGGTACATCCAGAGGCATAATCAGTTTTCAAAAGACTTGTTCCACCTGTTGATGGAGTCTGATGAAAAGAACCTCTTTACCATTCTACCACCTTCCTGGAGATATATGCTTTTTTTTTCTTGCCTCTGTCATGAAATTTTTTCAAGCTATAATTCTTTCTTAAGACCCAACATGTGGCAAGACCTTCCCATGAAGAGATGATTCCTTTTCACAGAATACTGTTGCAAGTAGGTGGCTAAAATCCAACACATTTTGGAAGAAACCATAAATATAAAACTTTGCTAACCAGAGTAGATTATACATAGATGAATAGATTGATCACACCTATCATTGACATAATCATTGTCATCATCATTAACATTTAAATAGTGCTTACTGAGTTCCAGGTGCTGTGCTCCCTATTGCTTTACAAAGGAAGAGGCACAGGACAATAACAGAATTCCTAAAGAATACATCCATTCATTTGGCACTGAGGACAAACCTTTCAACAGAATGCAAGTTTCTTGAAGCTAGAGATTGCTTCTGTTTTTTGTCTTTGAATCCCTAGCACCTAATCTGATGCTTGGCATGTAATAGTTATATAACCCAAATTTGTTGAATTGGATTGAATCACACTTAAGATTATTGGTAGCCTTATTTTATGGCTCTATTCAACTGATACTGTGAAAATCAAACAGATGCCAAATCTTGCCAGATAAGAAAAACACCTGCATGACATGAAACCTGGGTTTCTTGAAACCTAGGAAAGCTTTAGAAATGTCAGGGAACTGGAAAACAAAAGAGGAATCAGCACTACAAAGGATATTTACCCTAGGAATTAATTATGGAAGGAATACTAACACTTTCATTAGGTTGTAAGCTCCTTGAGTGCAAGGACTGTCTTTTGCCTGTTTTTGTATCCCCTTTACTACTTTAGCACAGTAGTTGCTTAATAAATGTTTATTGATTGACTTTCCTATGTGAGGACTTCTTCAAGTATCCTTATTTGTGACCATGTATAAAAAGATGCATCAATGTAGGAGCTCAAATTGTGCCTAACTTTTAACACATAATCAGTTTTCCACTTATTATACTTAAGTCCAACTTACCTTAAGAAATTTGTGTGGTAAACTCCAGCTAGTTTGACTACTTTTCTTTCCTAGGGATCAACAAATACTAAGAGAATTTAGCAGAAATCTTTCCTCTAAAGGAAAAACATAGGCTAGGTAGATCATTCTGAGGTCAGCCCAAGTGTCCAGGATGCCAGGAGTATATAGACTTAGATAGAAATCATACAAATTGAAAGATCAGGTTGCATCCTCAAAATTTCTGGGACAGGAAGAATTTGAGAATCCTAGGGTTGGAGTAAGTATAACCACTGTCTCACACACAAAGCATGAGTAGTAGTATCTGGGACCCATCTCAGATCACCAACTTCAGTTGTTCTTTAAATTCTATTAATAATTACTTTGTAAGAAAAGGTTTGGTGACTGAATCAGCATGCCAGACAGCTCCTTGAATTCTCTGTTTCACTTAGGTCCATTAGTGCCTCTGGTTGTATGACTTATTGTAGGTATATGACTTGACCACACCAAAACAATTCCCCAGTATCAACATTGGCATTGGAAGAACAATCTAGAAATCTGTATAAAAGCAAATATATTCTCTACTGTAATTATTTTTTTCCTGTCACTTTTCTCATGGACTGGATCTATTGGAGGGGAGTAGAATCAGAAGATGTTAAGTTACCAACCTCTATGATCTCAGATACATCTGATCTCATAGCATTTTTTATATTTCTTATATACCTGTCATATCAATTTGTATTACATATATTTGTTAACATGTTTCTATATCTCTTATTAATTTATAAAGACCTTGAAGGCAGGGGTTGAATGAGATGGAAAATTGTGAAGACTTCACAGGATATGTCTAAGGGAGTAGGAGAGGTTTGGGATTTGGCCTTGTGACTTTGGAAGGTCAGGGCCTGGAGCTGTGGGCATGCCCTTCCCCCTCTCTCTCAGATGTTAGAAGATAATGAACTTCCTGCGAGCTATTTGTTCTCTGCTCCAGGAAGGTCTCTCTTCCCCCTCCACCCCATTTCTTCTCCTAGACTTTCAGACACCTTCCTGGCAGTTGAGTTCTGATAGGGAAAAACTTGAATGGACCGGATCAACCTTGGTCCCCTGTCTAGTTTTCATGCCTAGACTGTAAGCCCACCTCCCAGCCAATGGTGACTTGACAAATATTTAACAAGTAAACTAAAAGGAAAACTTACAAATGCTTAGCAAACGAATCTGTGTATCATCCCGATGCTTAGGTTTTCCAAAGGGAGTGCACAAGGCATGGGCTTCAGCCAAGTACTATGAGCAATTCACTTTTCATTGAAAGTATAATGTTTGAAGGACAAATGACAGATTTGTTGAAAGGGCATACCCTCTTGGATGCATGTTTCCTTGTTTAAAGAGTTGATGTGGTTTTTCTACAACCCTATAAACACCTGTGTGAACTTGGATAAATGTCAAAGTTCATGCCAAAGTATGCTTACCTAGTTATTTCTATAACACTGTCAAATCACTGCTTGGATGACTGAGTAGCTAACAAAAAAAAATCTACACTATCCCTTGAAATTATAAATATAACTAAATTATAGCTAAATTTAAATTATAGCTAAATATAAAATTAAAATAAAGAAAAGAAAGGGAATAATTGAAGCTAGAAGTTTTATGACACCCCATAGAAGTATAGCCCAATTCATCTTTATAATAAGAGCTCCTTATTATGCACATCTCTCAAAATAGCTCCTTCAAATGACTTTCCAGAGGTATCTTTTCTTTACATTGTTCTCGGGCAAATTTAGAGCATGCTGGTTTTGTATCCTGTTCACAGCTTCATGTAATTAAGAAATTAGTGTTTCTGC
>CM053622.1:490697272-490714447 GCA_028646595.1 Phalanger gymnotis
GGGGGGGGGTAGAAATGGGGAGAAAATTTGTAATTCAAATGCCTGTGAAAATCAATGCTGAAAACCAAACATGTTAAAAATAAATTTTAAAAAAATAAAATAACTGAAGTATAAAAAAAAACACCAATAATGGTAATGTTGATACCAGGCATTCATATAATGTTTCAAGGTTTACTAGTCATTCTGCATTTTGTCTCATTTGATTCTCAAAAAAACTATGATATAGTGTAAGATCTGTAGATGAAGAGACTGGAACTCATAGTAGCTATGTGATTTGCAGGTAATAAGTAGGAAGATCAAAGATTGCTAAGTATCCTAACTCTAATCCAAGCCTCTCACACCTATTAATGTTCAGTGTATAAGCAAAAGAGGAAGCACAAACTTCCCTACTTACCAGTCATTTGATTGGAGGTTCATGGCTTCTTGTTAGTTTACCTGAGGAAACAAGATCAATTAAGTTCATCTATAAAGTAAAAGGATATTGCCATAATTATTCAAATTAATGACTGAGGTTAATTAGGGTGATGTCTCAAACCTTGCAATGGATCTTTTAGCTTTGTTCTAGGAGAGACATCCCCTACATCTCTACCTCACCACTCAACATGATTGCAGATGAATGCTGTAGTTCAGCAGATTTATAGAGCAAATGAGAACATAGACAGCCTAGCACAGTATGAACTATATAATATATTCTTCAAAAAAAATACATATCAGGTTGATAAACACAAGTCCATCTCCACCTAGAGTGTAGGAGGCATTCTGCTAGGTATCCAATACAAAGTTTATGCTCTATTAATGATGAATCAGTGGCATCACTTCTTTCCATCTAGAAAGAATATAATTATATTTATTATGAGTCGTATTTATGAATAACATGTAATCTTTATAGTCTAGAATCAGCATAACTCATGGATGTGTTTGCCAGCTCTAATTATAATTCGAGTCACATTTGTAATAGGATTCAGGTGGCAAATTACTCCAAGTGACTGAGAAGTCAGGAAGACAAAAGGTGTAGTTTTTACCCAAAGTAATACAGATTTATTTTTAGATACAGTTTGATTTCTTTTTGTATTTTTAATTGTCTAAATTGTCCCTTGAATCTCTTTCCATTCTCTTCCTTTCCCCCTCCCCCCCCCACAGTAGTGATAATCAGGGTAGGGCTTTTTGCTGTTCTTCTCTTAAGTGCCCTTAATGATTCTGCCCTTTGTTTGAATGGAGCAGGTAAAGTGAAATCTTTTGTCCTGGAGTGTTTCTCAGTACTAAGACAATTGGGAGTCATTGTAGGTAGTAGGTGGTACTAGGGATTAACCAACTTTCCCACACCCTGAATGGACTTTTCACTATTCTTTGTTTGAATGCTTCTTAACACTGAGGTAATCAAGTGCCCCATGGCCCTGAGACAGGTATATAGAGGTTGGCATTTGACTTTTGGGGGTATGCTCATTGAAACAATATGGGTGATGAGACTCTGGGCAAGCCGTTGAACCCCACCTCTCCAGCTTTGTAACCCACACAGACAGATGTTGGTACTTCTCTGGTAACTATGAATTGTGATTTGAATCAGACAAGGTCTGTCTGTTGATGTTTGTAATTTCTGTTTGTATTTGCTCTGAAGTTCAGGGGGCTGATCTTTCACCCCTGAACTAAGTGAAGGATATATGTATGTTTGATTAAACTGAGATTACTAATCCCTTAAAGTCATTTTCCTTAGAAAGCAGATCAAAGAACCTGTGCTATCAGCCCTCTTGTTGTTGGTCTTGCATTGGTCTTTCACCCCCACAGTAGCTGCTAGAAAGATTGTTGCTACACCCCACCCCAGAGACAAGCTTTATAACAATTTTTTTTAAAAAAAACCCTCAAAAGTTGCCTTCTTAACTCTGACCTGAAAGGCTGCTATAGTAATAGCAGGACTATATATGCCTTATCAAGATTTTGCTTCGCTGTATCTCAAGTAACCCAACAACTAGCATGAAGAAGGTTTCTGTAAAGTAGGTGATAGAGTTCAAGTTCCTGATACAGTAGAACACATGTCTTGATTCATAATCAATACGTAGAATCCTTTTCCATTTGTTTTGAAACACATCCTATGGTCATACCCATAACTAATGCTTTTCCCTGTAGATAGCTATTTATTCCTTTGGGCAGGTCAGAAACAGGTCCAGCTTTGATGATGAGAGGAGTAAATGGTGACATAGGAGGGTACTGAAGAAGGCCTTCTCACCCATGGGATATCTTTCCCACTGACCTGTCAATGATTTTTGAAATCCTGTCTTAAATATTCATCTTAAATAAATAATTGTATTAAAATAATGTTTCTGTTTAAGCAAGAAAGTTCTGGAGGATTAGCATAATAAATCAGTCTTATTTAAAACTTCACATGGACTAGTTTTACAAAATTACTTCTTGCCTTAATAGGTAACCAAAAGTATGCATCTAGGGAATTAAAAAAAAAATACAAGAGAGAAAAGCAAAGAGAAAACAGTATAGGCAACAACCTGAGCAGGTCAGCCTGGGTTGAGGATTTTGAGAACCTAGATTTATGGAAGGAAGGAAAATAGAGGTGAGAGACCATTCCACACAAACTTTACCCTGTTTCCTAACTTTTCCTAGCACCATCCTTGAGACCTTAGGGATAGGCAAAATTAAAGGGTATATAGTAATATGCTATTTCCATCATGTTTTTAAATATTCCTTGTTTTGATTTTGAAGATGACAATTTTCCAACTTGTGAAAATAGATTTCTTTGGGCTTTATCTCTTTTTATTTCTATACTCCATCCTCAGGGTCATACATTAGTTCACAGAGCCAAAGTCAGCCCCCTCTCCCCACAAAAAAAAGCAAGCATGTATACATGTGTGTGTGCATGCATACACACGTACACACACATACACACACACACACACCACACACCAGAAGTGAAGAAGTAATCCCTAGTTAGTTCTCAACCTACATGACTGGTCCCTAAGTAACTACAATTGACTGTTACAACTTTGGGAAATGAAACTATTGCATATAACTGCTTAGCCCTCATGGTTGACTTTTAAATGCTAAAAAATGTGGTCATTTTGCATTTCATATTTAATTATTTTTAGATGAAGCATATTTGTCAAGGAAAAAAATGACCACATTAGTTTTGCGTATCAGATCCATTGAGTTGATGGAAAGTAGTTGCTAGAAGTGTCAAATTATCAAATGAAGATCAATAGAATTAGGGAATTAGAGCAAGAGGGAACTTGGGAAGTCATATATTCCAGCCTCCTCATTTTGCAGATGGTAACACTGAGGTCATGAAAAACATATGACCCACTCAGGGTCACAGATAATATGTGACAGGCTATGGATTTGAACCAAGTCCATCTTATATCAAATCTCAAAACCTTTCTGATGTGCCATATTGCCTCTTTAAATTTGTTAGAAAAGAAAACTTCCTAACAACTAAAGCTACTCAAATGTTGAATGAACTCCTTGAAATGTAGTAGGTTCTCTCAAATGAAGAGTCTTATGTATTTTTCATGTATCTTGTGTGTATATAAGAATGTGTATACACATATATGTATACTTGAATATGTATAGCATTTTACATTTATGTATATACTAATACATTCTCCCTGGTGAGCTCTTTGAAGGCAAGTATTGTGTCTGCTTTGTGTGTGTGTGCATGTGTGTGTTTGTGTGTGTTCTTAACACTTAGACTGGCTGTCATATAATGAGCATGTAATAAATGCTTTTTGATTAACTATTTTAAAATAGTTGAAGTTCTCTAAGATAATCTAATACTGAATGGTCTAAAAGTCTTAGTACATTTTTAAATTATAAAAGCTTTATGAAGTCTTTCAGAATACCTGTACTGAATATTTTGCCATACCCTAATCACTCGTTTGATTATATAATAGTCTCGATATTCTATCTGGATATTTATAATTGTAATGCTACCAGTTCTTCTATTCTGGCATGCCCACCATTATTTATAAACTTTTGCTCTCATTTTCTCATCTTTTTGACAGAATAATGGCCCAGCTGTTCAATATAACTTTAAAATTTCAGGGATTCCCGACCAATTCTCTGTTAAAAGAATACTATCAATCAGTTACAACACTATTGCAATATTACCAATTGACAGCTCTGAACTAGAAAGACCTGGATTCAAGTCCTACCCAACACATATACTGATTATGTAACCCTGGGCTTACCACTTACACTCTCAGTTCTCCAGGTAATTCTGGAGTATGAGTTATAGAGAAAGTGCCAACCTGCACTGGTAGTGAGAGGTGATGAGTAGTTGCCTGCACTGATGAGAAGTCAGATCCTATCATCTTTCCTTATTGCTCTCCTTATAGATTAGTGTACTTTCAACACAATTCCTCCTCCTTTAATTGCATTTGTATTTAATTCTATATATTTCAAATTTTTACTTAACTAATTTAATTTTATTGCCTAAGTCATCAAAACATAAGCAAAACAGATCAATACTTCCTCTTGGAAGCAATCAACTTTACTTATATGTGTTTTTTAATTCTATCAGTTAACTGCCACTTTCATTTCGTTTGCCTTTCTTTATAATTCCAAAAGGAAAGGTTATATAAAGAAACAACACATCATAATATTCTTGTCAAAACTTTATACCATCTTCCCCATACTGCTGTGAACATAACAGGAAAAGAAGATATTTCTTAACTCCATGAGAAATACTAGTAATTCATTTTATAGGAGCTTTCATTAGAGTGATACAGGGATACTATCTCATTAAGCCTTATGGCATCTGAATAAGGAAGTAGGTGACAATATTATTATTTCTGCTTTTATATAGGGAAAAATGAGGAACAGAAAATTAATGTCTTATTTCAGGAGACCCAACACATTCAGGTGCACTTGCCCCATTAATTAAAAAGAAGCTATCTTGGAAAGAATGTGTTTTCCTAATGGCAAAGCATCCTTCTACTTTGTCAAATCCAAAAAGTTTGATATTGTGTTGAAAATAGAGTGCAGGCAAACTTCCAGAGTACAGGTTTCAAGACTGTGAATTCCCTTTTGGTTTTAATCCTTTCTTGCATTCTCAACCAAACATGATCTAATCTGGGGAGAATTCAGCAACTCACCTAATAGGGGTCACTAGCTTTCTCACCATCTTCATTTTCTCTTTCGATCCCTGTCATAATTATCATTTGAACATCAAATTCTCTTAGTCATTTTTTAGATACACAATATGAGGTAAAACCATGAGATACATGATACTAAACAAATACTGGTAAGGAATTTGGACATCTTATATTCTGGCTTCCTCTTGTACTACTTTAAGAAAATATATTCTTTGAGCCTCTAATCTAGTCATACGCAAAATAAACCAGGAATACCTGCCTTCTATCATGGTCATGAAGATGCTATAACAATCCATGAGAGAAAACTTATAGAACATTTGAAGAAACTAGGTAAAAAGTGCTATTTAAATATCAACCTATCTTCTTAGATGTATTCTGAATAATAAAAACTGAAGATTCTAACCACAAACTTCAAAAACCTCATGGAAGAATATCTAGATTTTTACTATTTATAATTTACTTAGGCAACTTTCTGATTAAACTAGACTTCATTTGATTTTTCAGTATTTTTGACAACCATAATACTAGTCTTAAGAGAATTTATCAGTGCCTGCATAGAGTTTTCTTAGATGATCTTAGGTTATGGTATTCCTAGAAAAATCTACTTAATTTCCAAGAACATCTTTTATCCTGAACTTTCCCCGTATCTAGAGCGATCACTTGATATTTATTATCTTGGTTATCTATACAATAAAAACTCTAGAAGACCAAGCTAAGATTCAATATTTTGGATGCCTAAAATAAAGTAAAATGCAAATAAAGTTTTCCTTCTTTTCCTTTGCTAATAGATCCTGAACTAAAATCCATTGATTTTCCATCACCACTCACCGTTGTCGTCAGAAACCTCCTCAGATGTATAGTAAAGCTAGTAGGAAACACAGCCCTTGTATCAACAAAATTGTCTTTTGATTTTACATATTTCAAAATTTTATTCAACTAATCTAATGTTATTGCCTAAGTCATCAAAACATAAGCAAAACAGATCATTACTACCTCTTGGAACTGATCAAATTTACTCATATATGTTTTTTAATTCCATCCGTCAACTGCCATCTTCATTTTCTTTGCTTCTTCTTAAACATCTTTTGTATATTTTCCAGTGAATTTTCATATTTTTTCCCATTTTGCTCCTGAGGGAGATAGGTTTGTGCTCAGATTCTATTTCTCCAGATCACCATACAATAAAATGCATAGAATATGAATTAATAACGCTAAGAATGATCCAGGGACACTCTGCGATAGTTATCACCTGAATATCAACACAAGTTGCTATGTGATATCATGAGATCCATGGTATCGATTAAGTATTAAATAAGAAATTTGGAGATCTTGAATTTAATTCCTAGCTCAGGCATGAATAGCCTTAATCCTTTCAAATCTCACAGAAAGACATCACATTTATAGAATGAAAGATAGTCAGATACAGAACTTTCCACTTACCTGCAGCAGTTAGCCCCTGTTACTCCTACATTTGAGAAAGCAGCAAGTACTCCCAAAGTTCTTGTCACTCTGATGATCTTACTTAGATGGTTATTATTTTAGTTAACATTTATTAAGCCTCTACAAAACAACAAGTTATCTTGCATAACATGGTATTAGACTACCTATTAATTACTTTTATTGTCAAAAATAACCTATAAAGACAGTTATTGAGCTATTTAGGAAATGAATGATTAGTCACCAATATTGTTCCCCATCACTATTTAAAATACAACTATAATTAACAGGAATCAGTGCAACAAATTTTTTAAAAAAAAAATCATCTGATCACTACAGCCAGGCAGAAAACAGTAGAAAAGTACATGGTTAATAATACTTTGTACTTTATAGTACCTTTTGATCTCAACATCTTATGAACATTCCATAATTTAGTCTCACCACTCACCTCTGACATGGATAAGAATTCTAACCTCATTTATTTAATGAGAGACCTGAAACACTGGGAAGTCTTAAATTTAAGTTCATATATGGGGTGTTCCAAATGTCTTAGTGCAGTTTTAAGGTTTAATAGCTTAAAGTTTAAGCAAAAAACCTATTAAATCTCAAAACCATACTAATACTTTTTGGCCACCTTGTCTTACTAGAATATTGAAATGAATCTCAAAATCATATGCTCAACTAGGCCAACACTCTCCAGGAAGAATCTATTTCCCTATATAACAACCTATGTTCTTTTACTTTGCTCAGCTTTCCTCTCTCCTTTAAGAAATTCTGAATTCCATAATGGAAATCAGGTGCTAAAGAAGACAAATTCATCTGATGCTTAATTCCCCTCTCCTAGATTAAAGCACTTTTCAAAAGCACGTTTTTGATCATAGTGGCTGCAAGAAAACAAGAAGGAAACAGCTCAAATATATTTCTGTTGTTGGAAACAACAATTACAATTCAATGCCAATGTTATATAATAGCAGGTCAAATATGTTACCTCATATTTGAAAAGCAGCCTCTATTGGACAAAACACTTTTCTAAGAGTTTTAAAGCACTCAACTGTGATTGCACAATTATCTTCAGTCTCTTTTTCACTTTGCTATAACTTGATCAAGGCTACAGTGGCTTCCTTTCCCTTGGAGTTCTTCTCCACTTGGTTTGTCCTTGATGCACAAGAGTATTTGGACAAGCTAATCTAGTGTACTCTCCTCCTATTCACTTCTGAGACTAAGCTTATCCTCCATATACAGTTTCCATCCAAGATATATGTGCTAATGGATTAGCTCTATGGATTGTCCCTCTAACTGCATATCATTATCTGGACAACAAGCATTTTCTTCGTTCACTTATTTTGTTTTATTTTCCCATGAGAGAATTGTGTGAACCAAACTGGCTATCTTATAAAACTGACTAAATTTTGAAACTTAAGTTTTTTGTTTTTTTCCTGGAAATTTCATGTGCTTGCTAATCATGGAAATTGAGTGACATAGCCTAGTCCTTCCTCCAATTAGAAATCAGATTACCTAATCATGTTCCCTGGTTTATATCCTGTTACTTGTTTACTTTCAATGCACAAAAATTTATCTCCCAGTATTTAGGGTCCAGTACCAACTAAGGGGCCTGGCCCCAAATTGTTTTGTAATTGGTATGCATTGCTTAGTATATCCATATGCTTGGAAGCTTGAAGCTTTGATTTCTCAGTTATTTCTGATTTCACATGTCATAGTTTTTGGCAAAGATAGATGGGTCAAGACAGAAACTCCAAACCCCAGACAGCCTTCTTGCCCCCCCCCCCCAAAAAAGCCAACTCCTAGAACCTGCACACATAAGTTTTTCACCTCAAGACTTCTTTGTGGAAGAGTGTCCCCAGGGGTTGTACTCCCCTCATTCTCAGTTCTTCTGAATCAAGGTAAGCCCCACATTTGGGGGCAGATGTTTCCCAGGAAATCACTTTAATGGAACAGGTAAGCCTCCACTTAAGTTGGAGAAGAGTATACGTATCACAAATAACCATATTGGCAAGTGGCATGGCTGGCAGTCACAAATAACCATAGCTGGTGAATGACTGACTGATAGTGGGAATAATTGGATCTGGTACCAGCATACTGATGAGAAAAACTCCCTGGAAAAATTTCATTTGGCCTGGGATGAAGGGAAAAACACACTTATAAACTGATACCTCCTTAGGAAAATTTTTATTGGCCTGGAAACAGGTATAGCTTCCTAGATGAGAGAAGAAAAGGTGACTAAAAGAGCTCTCAGATTATCCTAAAATATGCGAAAATCCAAATGTGTCAAAATTTGGCCTGAAGAAGGGACTTTTAATTATGGCAAATCAAAGGCTTTGAGATTAGACTTTCAGTATGCAAAAATCCAAATGTGTCAAAATTTGGCCTGAAGAAGAGACTTTTAATTATGGCAAATCAAAGGCTTTGAGATTAGACTTTCAGTAGTAGATAAGGAGGCTAGCAAATCTGTTTGTCTTATTGTTCGGTCTGTATTTTCATTCCTTTGTAAAATGCTCAGAAAAATCTTTGTCTTTTGTCATGTCTGGTGTTGTTTGTAGATTCTGCTCCCTTGGAAGATTTATAAGAGGAAAATGCAGCCAACCAGAAAGACTGTTGAAGAACTTCAGCCAAAGAGTTTAGTATGCTGGGAAAGATTAATGAAGTTTCTCAGTTCCCTCAGCTTTCTGTAATTTCCCTGTCCAAGTATGCAAGATTGTAAACTCTCTGTCCAAGTAA
This sequence comes from Phalanger gymnotis, assembly GCA_028646595.1. Classification (NCBI taxonomy): domain Eukaryota; kingdom Metazoa; phylum Chordata; class Mammalia; order Diprotodontia; family Phalangeridae; genus Phalanger; species Phalanger gymnotis. Next base: position 490,706,542 of record CM053622.1, read on the forward strand.
ACAGGATTAACTCCCACTTTAGGTTTTCAGCAGGAAATTAGGTTAAAGAAAAAAAAACTGCAAGATACTTTCTCTGTGTCATTTCAGCCCTAGTAAGATTGGGCTTACAGAGATAAATTCAGATAATCAAAGAAAGGGAAACTTTTTCCTGGTTTGTAGAAATTTGTAGCATTATAAATGAATTAGAGGCTGAATATGTAATTGAAATGTAATACCTTTACTGTAAATTTCCAAATCATTGAACCTGCCACACACAAAAAATTTCTTAGTAGGTTTTGGACATTTCCAAAGTAAGTTTAAGCACCTCTCTCTCATTTCTGGAGGGAAGGATTTGGAGTTGTAAAAGAGCATTGAGAAGTCAATTAAAGTTACAGGGAAAACAAGACTGACCTCTTACCACTCTTTCCCAGGAAATTAGAAGAGCTTAATTTAGAGTAGGAGAGATTAGTTCAACAAAAGAAAGCAGTTGCACTGGTTAAAGAAAAAGGGGAAAAATAAATCTGCAGTTTGCGGTTTACATTTATCTGGAGCTTGAGAACTACCTCTTATTGAAAAGTCTGTTTAAATCATGCAGCAACTTAAAAACAAGTAAATTTTAATTGAGGCATGGAAAGGGAGATTTATAATTAAGAGGATCTTATGAGGAAGGACTGTCAAAGTCCACCCTCAGTCATATGAAACCACATATTTTACTGTCATCATTGTCTGAACCCAGCCCCTGTTCTGGAAAAATGGGGCTAAGTATTCACATTGACAGGAGGTGGGGAGATGGCCAGGAACTAGGAATGCCTTTTGGGAAGCATTAAATAGAATTTTCAAAGTGTTATGTACCAGAACTAATTGTTTATGTAAATTTGAAACAGGATCACCAAAGAACATTAGAAAGAAACCATGTATTTGTAAGCTCTTAGAAACCCTGAAAGATAACTATATTGCAATTAATCCCAGGTTGTTTTAAATTTTTTTGCACTAAATCACAAATAAGAAATACAACGAATGAAGATTATTTCTTTAGATAATCTGGAATATGATTGGGAAATATAGTACCCTTCTCCTGAAAGACCATTCTAAGGATATATCCTAATCTTTTGAAACCTCATAAGATTGTGAGGCCAATAGTTGGAGCCTTTCCATGTCTTTTGCCAGGGGTTGAAATTGAAAAGTCTGAAGTAAAGGTGAGAGCATGGTGTCGGGTTATGAACACAAAAGGAACTGAGTTGGATTTTTGTGTGATTTAAAAGATATAAGGTAAAAGTTGTAGCTGTAGCGAGATGGTAGTACTATTGTGAATCTTTGAAAATGAGCTAATTGATAACAATAAGCTCTAAAATTTTGAAGTGTTGCCAACAAATGGCCCTTAGAATTTCTTGAGATTTAAATTGTTACCATGAGTAATTAAAAATCCAGAAGCGATTTGGACAAAATTTTGTTCTGAAACTAAATAGGATAATTGTGGTATAACAGAACTTAATGCAAATTACATTGGCTACATGGTAAGAAATTCATTACCTATGTGAAGTTTATTTTTTATTATTATTTATTATTATATTATATATTATTATATTAGACATTATGATATATTAATATTAAATATTAATATCAATTATTTAGTAATATTATTATATATAATATAATATTATATGGCATATTATATTATATTATATATATAATATAATACATAACATATAATATATAATAATTATTATAATATAATAAATAATATAATATTAATAATTATTCATTAACCCTAATTAAATAATTATGTTATATATTAAATATCTATTAAATTAAATATATATTTATATATTTATTATATATATTTATATGTCATTATATACATTATTATATTATGTCATTATATATTATATACATATAAATATATATAAAATATAAGTAAATAAATTAAATATATATTAAAATAATAAATAAATAATTATTAATTTTAATTAACCTTAATTAAAATAATAATATTAATATAATAAATAATTATTATTATATTATAATAAATAGTATAATATTAATAATTATTAATTAATATTAATGATAATATAATAATTATATTGTTATTATTATTATATATAATTATATCATTATTACCTCTATTTGACTCAGTTACCTAGTTTGTAAAGGGGATAAGATTAACACCCACCGCTCAGGGTTGTTATAAGGATCAAATCAAATAATGATTGCAAAGTGTTTAACACAGTGCCTGCCATATGGTAAGCACTAGATAAATGTTGACTATTATCATTTTTTATTATTTTTAATGAATATTATTGCTCCATACGGAACAACTCTTTACTAGGTTGAATACAATTAGCATAAAATTTCAAATGAATGATTTTCATTGTAAGGTTATTTGAAACAACATTTGGCTGAACTGACATCATATGACTGGGATTGTGCGTGTTATTATTGTGCTTCTAAAATTCTTTCTTATATTGTGAAATTAGAATCATAATATTAAAATGCTATAAGACAAAGTAACAAAATATAAAAGTTTTCTAATTAAATGAAATAGTAAATTTGAGAAAACAACAGGATTAGACTATTTGATGCTAGGTACTGATAGAACTTATTTAGCAAAGTTTGTCTCTTTAGTGGATGTCATCATTATTGTCTTTAGACTTTGTATTAGCTTTTGTACTAAGCTAGGCAAAAGGATGCTTCCCAATGGTCTCTTCTTGGTAAGTAATGTGACAGAGAGCTTGAGCACTTTAAAAACCTCATAAGACAAGTGATCCATGGGGGAGTGGGCTGGACCTATCCTCTCTTGATCAAAGCAGAAAATTTTGAGAATTGGGTGAACCAACCTAGCTCCATCTTGAAAGACTATCAATTTTGAAACTTAAGTTTTATTTTCCTGTAAATTTCACCTTCTTGCTAATCATGGGAATTGAGTGACATCTTGTTTCACATTCAGAAAAATCTACCCATTTGCTGTCCCTTCTCCCAACTCCCAAAACTCTCTTATCCCTCTTCCAACTCAGAATATCCCTAATCCTCCAAATAGGGATCAGATTAGCTAGTCTTGTCTCTTGGTTTGCATTCTGTTAATTGTTTGCTTTTAATGCATAAAAATGTATCTCTGCTTCTATTTAGGGTCCAGTGCAAGCTGAAGGTCCTGGTCTTGATTTATTATATAATTGGCATGCATTACTTAATAAATCAATATGTTCAAAAGCTTGAACCTTTGTTTCCTCAGTTATTTCAGATTTCATGTGCCATACCTATGTAGATATCTAAATCAAAATCCTTTGAATCATTATGGGTCTCATTTGAAAGATATATCCTGAAACATGATACAATCAAACCAATGTTACTTGCCAACAGAGACATCTGGAAGTCTTCACCATCTATAGAAATTTCTTTTTCATTTGAACTACATACTGAATATCTTCTGTAATGATGGCACATACCATTAGCTAAAATTTTTTAATGCAGTACTTAATTAGAATATTGTCAATTAATATTATATCTATTATGTCTATATATTGTCCATGAATGTTATTCCATCTTTTATAGCTTTTGTTTGGTCATGATATATGCAATCAAAATACCTTGTTCAATGAGAATTGTTTTGTCAAGAGATAATACATGCAAAAGACTATATAAATGGTAGCTATTATTAATAAGATGGCAATTTGTCTTATTAAATCAAATATTTTCAGCTGCCAATAAGCACAATAGGACCTTGCATTCTTCACACTTTTCTACCAATTGCATTACAATAAAGGCATAGTATGCTGTAGGTAATTCATGAATTACTACATGATCTTCTCTCAACTCTTCATCAAAGATTTCTAAAGGCGTGTGTATATTATTCTTGCAGGGATTTTTATGGAGGGAAAAGTAGGCATATGACATTTTGTTGATTGAGAAATATCAATGATTTTTCTTCTGCAGATACTTTATACTGTAGGAGAGGTATATGGGGTTTGAATCTTGACAGGCAGGGGTCAGTGGAGAGGGAAAACTGAAATTTCTGAGTTAGAACAGAAATTGAAAGAGCATGAACATAGATAAGATAGGAGGAAATAGGATTAAAATTATAGATAGAGTGATTAACCTTGGAAAGCAGAATGTAGAGACAAAGATATTTAAAGATAGAAGCAAAGATATGGAAGTTTCTCCCTGGTACAGCCACTGTGTGGTGCTGTAGCTGACAAAAAGTCTTTAAAAAAATTTTGGTGACATTGAATTATCTTTCATAGGAACTTTACTTTTCATAATAACATTCTTTGTCCTTATCCTTACCTCTAGTGCTCTGATTCTTCCCTCTCTTCTCAATCCATCACCTCTTTCCTGGTTGCATTTCCATCTCCTTATCTTGATTCTGTAGTCACCCATTATAATAAAGGACTGCCGTCCATCTTTATTTGTTTGTTACACTTTATTTCTCCTATTTCTGACTTCCTCAGTTCCCTACATTTGACTGCCTCTCTCACCCACTCCCTCTAAAATTTAAGCCCATCCAACTTCAACTGTACCCTTACTGTCAGAGTGCTGAAATTAGCTTGTACTGTGCAACTAGTCAATTGTTAAAAGTTCACTTTGAGTATCGCACCTCAAAAATTGGCAAATGCTACAAATCAGAGTTGAGTTATTGTTTTCTGATTGTCTAGACTTTGAAAAAGTAATAGAAAAAATGTTAATAATGCAGATTAAATTTAAAAGTATGTCTTGCCCCTCCCCCCTTTTTTTGAGACCAGCTATTATTTACTAGTATAACATCGACTGTTGTTGCATAGTCATCTCTGGTTGCCCCCCTACCACATTCCCTGTAGGATTATTCTAATCCTTCTCTTTTTAACTGGAACCCTCAATTCCACCTTTTTCATAAACTCATAATGTGGGAATTATTTTTGATTCTTCCCTCCTCCTCACTCCCTTCTACCCAGTCAATTGCCAAGTCATATCAACTTTCCTTTTACAATGGATCTTGTTTCTTTCCCTGGCTTTACTATCATAAAATCGCCAACCTAGTTTTCTACCTATTTTTACTGTATTATTCAAGGCCCTCCACAGTTTATCTTTAGACTGACTTTCAAGCCCTATCTCACTCTATGTCCCTTCATGAATTCTATATTTTAGCCAACCGTGACTATAAATGCTCTAGTCCAACCCATGCATAAACAAGAATTCCACATATAGACTCAAGAGGTGATCTAGCTAGAAGACATTCAATTAATAGAAACAGAATTTTCTGAGGCAAGTACACTATTCCAGTTTGGATACCTCTAATTGTTGGAAAATTCTTTACCACAAGATTAAGCCTATCTCACACCCAGTGTATCCAGTTCTGCCCTCTGGGACAAACAGAGATGTCTAATTCCATTTCCATGTAATAGCTTTCAGGATGTTCCTCTAACTCTTCTTTTTATCTGGTTAACTATCCCCACTCCCTCCACTGATTATCATTTTAGTTGCTCTTTTTTAAAAAAAAAAATCTACATACATCATCTATGCCCTTCATAAAATTAGTTCTCGAAAGTGAATGTAATGCTTAAGGTTTATTCTGATCAAGTCAGAGTACAATGAAATTTTCACCGGCCTCATTATGGACATAATGCCTCTTTTATTGGAGTCTAGGATAAAATTATATTTGGAGTTCCATAAAATACCATTGATTCTGGTTTTTATCAGAAGAGGTATCAAAGGCAGTAAGAAGGATAACAGGAATCAGTATTTATTTTACCTTTATCAGACTTCTTTAGGGAAACAGCTTTCATCTAACTGACATGTAGCAATTTGAAGATTACAAAAAGCTTTCTTCAAAATAACTCTCAGAGATGAATAATATGTAAACCTGTTAATTATCCTTGTTTTACACATGAAGAAACTCAGAAAGGCTAAATGACTTGCCTGTGATCAAAATATTTATACATGTCTAAGACAGGAATAAATAAAATTCAGATATGTCATTAGCCTAATTCCAATTTTTTTTTCATATAACTTAATATATGCATATGGACACATGTATATATACAAATTATAATAGATATGCACATATATGTACATTAGTAGATTCAGGAGATATGGACTCATTTTTTGCCATTAACTAGCTGTGTACAACTTTGGGAAAACCTCTGGGCCTGAGTTTATTCATCTGCCAAGAGGGTGAGTCCATTTAAATAACTTAACCCTAATTTTAAAATTCTGTGATTCTAAGTTGTAAAGGAATTGTTGAATTAATTCACAAGAAAAAAGATTTATTGCTTAATAGGTAATCCTTTGTGTAACTCAGTGGCATAGTGAAGCAAATACCAGGTCTGGAGTTAGGAAAACTCATCTTCCTGAGTTCAAATCCTACCTACTCTCTGTGTGACCCTAGGCAAGTCACTTAACCCTGTTTGCCTCAGTTTCCTCATTGGTAGAATGAGCTGTAGTAGGAAATGGCAAACTACTCCAGTGTTTTTGCCAAGAAAACTCCAAAAGGCATCACAACACAATGACAAAAACAAATTAATCCTTGGACATGTTAAGAATTCCATGATCTTAAGACTGTGTATAAACATTAACTTATACTTTGATAGTCTAAATATGAGGTTCTTATCTAATGGCCAAAATTGAGTATATTATAGAAGGAAACCAATGATGTAGCTATTGACATTTTTACTATAAATGAAGCCAAGAGGCAAAATAAAGTGTAGCTCACAAGTTCTCCTTGAGGATACAATTAAGAGTCAGCAAAATTGGTTTTGTCATGCAACCCCAAAAAAGGAAAAATATCATTACACGTTATATTTGATTATCTAATATTGCTGTATTAATGATAAATCTTTATAATACCACCATGAAAATAGCTGCAGATTATGTAGCAATATTAATTGTAGAGGATTCATCCTCTGTAGCAATTCTATGAAAAACTCAGTGGCACCCTCCAAATTGCATCAACATATAATAATTGCTAATAATAGCTAATATTTATTTAGGCAGCTAGTTGGTACAGTAGATAGAGTGCTGGGCTCAAAGTCAGAAGACTTAAATTTAAATCTGGCCTCAGACATTTACTAGCTTTGTGACCTTGGAAAATTCACTTAACCTTCTTTGCCTCAGTTTCTTCATTTGTAAAATGAGCTGGACAAGTACATGACAAACCACTCTGATATCTTTGCCAAAAAAAAAAAAAGCCTGAATGGGGTCACAAAGAATTGAACATGACTGAAATGACTGAACAACTAAAACTAACATTACAGCACTTTAAGATTTGCAAAGTTATGTGTGTATACATATATATGTATATATATATATATATTATACATATATAATATATATATTATCTATCCCATTTTATTATTATAACAACCTTGGTAGTTTGGTCCTATTATAATATACCTTTTATGGAAACTGACGCTGCAAAAGTTGAATGACTTGCCCAGGATCACAATAACTAGTTGAAAGGATTCAGATAAAAAACTTCCTTAGTCCAACTCTATCATTCTATTCATTACACTGTCACCTGTCTCTAATGTTTAAATTGGCATTACTAATCTACTCTCCCTAGTATCCTATTTCCAATCCATTTTTTTTCACTGTCAAATTCCTAGACTAATAATCTACACAAGAGATTCCAAATCTGGGATCCACTAACTGGAGGACCAGCTAGGTGGCACAGTGGATAGAGCACTGGGCTTGGAATCAGGAAGACTCATCTTCATGAGTTTAAACCCAACTTCAGATGCTTACTAGCTTTGTGATCCTGGGCAAGTCATTTAACCCTGTTTGCCTCAGTTTCCTCATCTATAAGATGGCCTGGAGAAGGAAATGTCACACCACTCCAGTATTTTTGCCAAGAAAATCCTAAATGAGGTCATAAAGAGTTAGACACAAATAAAACAATTCAATAGCTACAGAAACTAACTAGAACCCTGGAATCCATTAATAGATTAAAGGGAATAAATGA